>OX438925.1:26855214-28055214 GCA_949316025.1 Lapara coniferarum | reverse complement strand
GGGCAATGTGGCCAAAATAGCTTAACACTCGGTGGTAGCATATTGTAGAGAGCCTGGTGATGATGATTGATGTTCAGTTGGGCAAGAATAGACTTGTTGGTGCGTCTTGCAGTCCATGGTATGCGTAACATTTTTCTCCAACACATTTCAAAAGCCTCAATCTTTTTTCGGTCTGCTGCGCGAATTAACCATTATTCGGAACCGTATAGCAAAATCGAGAATACCAGTGTTCTCACGAGTATCACTTTAGTCGTATTGGAGACATTTCTGTCGTGCCGGGTCCTCGACATCTTGCTCATAGCAACTTTTACCATTTGCGTACGCCTCCAAATTTCTTTTTCGCAACTTCCCTGATCGCTGATAATTTATCATTTAGTTGAATTATATAGTATGTCTTGCGATAGGCATTAGAAACTGTATTTTTAAGAATATTCAATTACTTAGTATACATCACAATGATATGTATAAAACACTGTAAGCCACACAAAGAAAATACACACTTACAGGTCGTGCAATAGTTTGATTGATTTTATTTCATATACAAAATATTTAGCCACTATTAATGCCGAAAGCGTTCTCAACCAGTAACCCAAGGTAAAATTTAAGTTTTATGCTGTATGAATCACTAAAGATATCAACTAAATCGAGCATATTCCGTACCATATCGTTCGCAAAACCTATAGGGTAGCATGTTTTGTCACGCGCCGGCATACTTATCTGTGTGGCCAGCAGAGCGGGTAAAATGCGGGCTCTCCACGCTCTTTTAACGTTCTAATTGTTAGCAAGGTATGAATTCTCAAGTGCCATTCCGATTGTACTTGCCATTCAACGATAAAGAGGTGTGCGTCACCCTTATAGCTACGTATTTTGAATGGCAGAATGTATGATCAATCTATGCCTAAAGTAATGGAAAATACCAGGATACTGTGGTGTGTGGAGTTGAGTCTTAAAATAGTAGATTTTATAAACATGAGTTAAAAGACCGATGAACAGCATTTTTCGTCGTTTGGAATCTTTAGAATCTAATAGTGATATCTGTGGTGCTACAGATACATAAACATTTTGAGGTTTCATTGGGGTTACGCCATCTTGTAGAGCTTATCTATGGAATCGTCTTATTAAATCAGGTCAAAACGTCCCATTTTTAATGCAGCAATATGTACTTGGTTTACTGCCTGCCTTTGCATGCGTCATACAGTGTAAACTTATTTTCTTTGGTGCCAGAACTTCGCGAATCATACCTAGATAAAAAGAGTGATTTCAGCATCTCGTTTAAAGTGCTGTCGGGACCCCCGTAGTGCTAAAATCGGTACAATTTCTCTACACTGTAATCTGGCATTGTAATAAACACCTTACTCACAAAAATTAAAGTGGCGATGGGCAGGCCACATCGCTCGAATGAACGATGATCGCTGGACCATCAGAATAACATCATGGCCTGGGCCTATAGGTAAACGTAAAATAGGAAGACCAATATATCGATGGGAAGATGATATTACTAAACTGGCAGGAAAGAAGTGGATGTTGAAAGCGAAAGATAGAGACGGTTGGAAAAGTCTGGAGGAGGCCTTCACCCTCATGTGAGGGGTTCTTGCAAATTTTTATCGCACGTAAAATACGTCTAAACGAACTATTATATATATGTACAAATTTTATTCCTAAAATAGAGACCTAATAGATATATATTTATTTTTGTTGAATAAAATTAATGTAATGCTTTAAATACACATTTATTAGTCAATCAATAAATTAAATGTTTTTTATAATTAAATCCAATTCAATTTTATAATTAATATAATTTTTTTATAACTTCAATAGTTTTAGTATTCTTTGTTGCATGCGGTTTATACTATATCATAAAATAATTTATAATAATTGCACGTATTTGAAATGATGTAATTTGTTTTGTATGTAAGAAATAAAAGGCTTTTTATTTATTTATTTATTATAAGTAGGTAAGTGGACGATAGCCTTGTTGGGAAGGGAACGGTCTGCCGAGACAATATCCAGAAGTTCAAAACCCAAGGCACACACCTCTGACTTTTCAAAGTTACGTGTGTATTCAATTATTGTCCACTTTAACGGTGAAGGAAAACATCGTGAGGACACCTACGTACCTGAGAATGTTCCCTAGGCATTTCGAGGGTATGTGAAGTTTGCCAACCCGCACTAGGCTAGCGTGGTACACTAAGGCTAACCCCTCTCAGTAGTAGAGGAGGCCCGTGCTCAGCAGTGGGCAATATATAATACATGGCTGATTGCATTGCATAGGTAGGTACAGTTCATAATACTGTCGTTATCATCATCAGCCGCATGAGTCTACTGCTGAACATAGGCCTCCCCTAAAGATTCCCAGATAGACCTGATGAAAACGATCGTCCAGCGTGTCCCTACGACCTTTATCAATAATAAAACTATGTGGTATCAAAAATATGTGTGCGTATTAATTTTTATTTATCAACTATTCAAAAACTATATAATCGAATATTACGAAAATGCTTCTTAAACATTCTTAAACAACCACTTAGCTACCCTCCTCGTATTCTTAACCCATAAAAAATAACTATAAATTATATTATCAATTACACAAACCCAATACAAACAAATCACCTGCGAGTGTGCCGGTGCCTTATTCCCCTAATTTCTTAGCCACGTGGCAGCAACAGGTGCCTTGACCCAGTTCTTGAGGGGCGTAAGGCGCAGTGCGTTCTTATCGTACATCTGGATGGAGTATTTCTTGAATGACTTTTATTGCTTAAGATTTTGTATAAATATATATGTTTACATTTGGGTTTTGGGTAATGTATTTTTGCAATAAGAGTATAACATATGTGTTTGGTACTAAGATATGTGGCATAAAAATAGTATGTATTTACTTTTGCCAAAAAGTTAATTTGTTAAACAGATTAACAGCTAAAGTGATATAATTTTAAATGGTAGGTAATTGTAGGTTTGAGTACTTACAACTGTAGCATGACACGATTAAAAGATCGCTGAAATCATGAACTAAATTATTTTTTACAGAATTTTCATTAACTTTAGCGAAATACTAAATGGTTCCAAATTCACATCTAGCAACAGCCCATTCTTTGTTTCCATTGAAGAACTTAATTATTATATTAAGCCACCTGTTATCCTTTCCATATGAAATATTAAGCTATTCTTTAGGAATAAGTGATTATGGTTCTATTAAACCACTTCTACACATTATAATGTCCAATATAATATTATTTGTAAGATCTAAAATATACATACTGTGATTATCCCTTCCAAACCGAATACAATGATTAAGGATATTTTATGTGAGTGATTCACTATAATTCTACGAACCAAATTTTTGTTTACAATGCAATAAGAATTTACATATTCTTTACAATCGTTTTATAGAGGAAGTCAGTATGTTATGTCTTTTAGAAAAGAAAATATTCTACGGTTATATAAAAGCTAGTAAAATAAAAAACATTTGTGTATTGGTAAATTCTGACACAAACAATTAAAAATTAAGTTATTAGTTTTATAATTAAGTTACTCTAAAATTTAAGAAAATTATTTAGTTTTACAAATAATTTTAACAGATGTATTCGCCAAATGTGTGAAGAAATTTACATTTACTACTAATTTCTAATTAGAGTAAATATTAATGTGAAAATCGCCGTAGTATGCATGTTAGAGTAATAATGCGCACAGGAAGCTCCGTTAAATGAGTCTATTATCATAATTAGACACGCAGCTGGCCTGTGCGGTACCCTCAAATGTGAGGCATCGACTCCCGAAGTGAAATCATCCTTTAAATATTTTGGGTTACCATCTAGATGTAAACATGAGCAGTAAACTTGATGGTAAGCCGTAAATATTACTAAAATGAATGAAAATACACGTGTAATAAGTATCAGTGACAACATTTCACCTTTCCAACAACCGTTTCCTGATAAATGCTACTCGTCAAATAAATGTATAAGCCGACCAAATACAGAAGTCACAGTCTAATCTATGCTCCCAAATAAATGTCTATAAAATGAGTACTATCTACATTAGCTGTTTAATAATTAATACATCTGTGAATTTGGCCCTAGTTATACAAATTTTATCCACACGGATGCAATTACATAGCAGATATAATCAGTTGTTCTCTATGCAGCAGGGTTCAAACGTATTCCTGAAAATGTTAGAATATTTTTGATGTATATCTTCACATATTTAATAAACCTGTAAAACCAATGTGTCTGTACATTTAAAGAAATGTTATAAAAAAGAAAGAAAACTTTTCACGCGGGCGGAGACGCGAGCATAAGCTAGTATTCTAACAAATACAGAAGCTAACCGGATCTATGGCCCGCCTATTGACGTTAAACTTGACTCTTAAACCTGAAAATTAAATATTGGTTACGTGCAATTTTCTCAGACTGCTTATAACTTTCTGCCTCGTATAATGCATTTTCACCTACATCACTAACCCAATTAGCTGAACTTTATGAAAATAACATTTAATATAAAGCCAAGAAGACCATACAACCCTTGCGTATCATGTTCACCGCTAAGTTTGAAGGACTTCCCTCAGAACGAGGCGACTCCTTACATTGTTCAACTTTCTTAGAACTTTGTCCCTAATTATCGACCCGCTGATAGATATTTTACTGATATTAAAGAGCCTTTGTTTCGCAAAACTAAGGCATAAAATGAAAAAAATATATATCTTAGACTTTCTTTTTATTATGGTTGAAATAACAAACAGAATAGACTGTTAAATCTATAAGAATTTATAACGCTATGAAAAATAAACCTTAACATCTAAATAATTTAAATCAATCAGATATAAACTAAATACAACAGTGCCATAGCAACCCTCTTACATATAATAAGAATGTCCTATCTGCTATTAATAAATTTAATTCCAAACAACATGTGCCAAATAATAATGGAATCGGTGAAAGGAAGAACCGTTACGACATTAAATCAAATTGAGTAAAAAATCAAACTTTCCGCAAAGCCCGGTGCAGCACCCTCATTGAAAGCGCGAGGTGAATGAATCCTTACTAGGGTGCTGGCCAATGATAAAATGTAGTGTGCAGTAAGTTACGAACAAACAATTACATTCCGGCACACATCTGTCGGCGTTTAGACAATCACGATACGTCACGCGATTTGACTGCTGTGTTTTTGGAGCGAGGAGTTTTGATCCGTGATGTGAAAATCTATTTATTTTATCATCTTGGAGTGCACTTCATAATAATTCAACATTCAATAGACATGGCAGTTTTTCTGTACGATCGAAAATACCATTAAATCGGTAAATGTAAGACAACGAGTGATCTAAAATTAAGTTATTAGTGCCATATGGGGACATTTACGTTTATAGGGAATTTATTCATACAATTAGATTCAGGAATAGAGATTGGTCGAGGTCAGATTTATTGAGGCCTTGGCAATATGAACGATACATATCAGATATATGTTATAGAAACATAATATGGTTTTCTGCGAATCAGATGCATTCCTATTTATGACGTAATCAAAACTGGATTCAGGGGGCTCTATAATTTACTATCATTCATTTGTAAGCCAGAATTAATCCTTTCTTAGACCCAATACGTAAATTACTCAGTATTGTGCCAAATTCAGACCCAAGACATATTGTTATTAACCCGTCAAACCACGCTTATATATATAAATTATATGGGGAAACCCTACATACTCAGACGCCGGCGTTCGTACTGGGGTTTGACGAGTCAATCAGTTAAATCCACCGACAGGCGAAACGCTTCGGCATCTCTTTGGAGGAAAGGGCTTAGACCGAAAATTACATTACATTGGTTCAGTACAGTTTGAACAAGCGCCACAGCATCAGTCTAGAATATGCCTTGGCTAACTAAGATTAATAAAATATTCAAAGAGTTTGCAATTTTTTACTTTCAAACAATTTTAATTCTTATGATAAAATCTTTGAAGTGCAATATAGAAAAACCCTATAAACTATCAAGTCGCGTGTGACTTCATCATTACATATCCTGTTATTACAACCACGATCAACCACACTCAGTCGCAGTAGAACCGCGACGACAGCTGCTCGGCGGCACGCACCCGCCGCTCGCCGCATTCATACGGTAATGCGCCTTTTAATTACGGCTGATAAATCTGCGCGGCGCGTGCCCCATGTCTGAACGCGGCCTTATGTCGTAATAATAATACTGAAACGTCATATGTGACCTAGAATGGAACCCTTTCATTGTAGTATATTAAGGTGTGACAAAAATGGTTATCGAAAGATAACAACCAAATGGTTAAATTTTAATAAAGATGACACATATTATTGATGTATCTATAATACATAAAAAATATTAGAAATAGAGATTAAACTAAGGTTTTTCGGAAGTAACATTTATGCCAATTTTAAATTTTGTTTTTAATATCCCATATTCATTTTTGGGCGAAAATGGAATGTGCGAAATACCTGCTGCATTGCTTATTGTTGACTAAAATGAAGTCGTGAAACTTTTCTCACCACTTTCTAGAGACGTGTTAGTACAAATATACAAATTATTTCACTACTAGGTCTTACAATTACTTAGTAGAATAACATAATGATAAAAAAATTACATAGTAACAATACTTCAAATAAATTCCATAAGTCAAAAATTATGAAGTTAGTAGTCATTGTGCTTAATAAACACCTTCCCACAAGAAATTTTATTTTCATGCATTTGTATATTATAATGAAAACGAAATGAAAAAACAGGAATTGATATTCTATCTCTGTGTTACCCAAATTCATACATCATTAATATAAATAGCCTTTATTGGTCGAAAACTTTACCTACTTATCTATAATATTTAGACGTTATTGAACATACACTGGCATGGCGCGACGCGGACGTGGCGAAGTTGTGTGCATTTATGACACTCGGAAATGGAATCCGAGATAAAAAATGTAAACAAACCAATGTCATTGTGAAAGTGACATTTCAGGGCTATGAAACATTTTCTAATAAATAATATTGGGTATAATTTTTATTAGTGAATAGATCCAAATGTTGCGAGTACTGTGTTATAGAATTAACTTTATATTAACAAAATGAAAAGCACCAACATACACAAAATATAGGTCTTTTATTTGTTGTTTAATGAGCAATGTATCATCACATACTATATCAGTTCACACGCCTTCACTATCACTGAAATCAGACGAACTTGTTGATAAGTCAGAATCTGTAGCATTTATTATAAACTGATGTCATTGTATCACTCAGGTGGTCTAATTTGCACATTTTGTCTTCTTACTTTATTACATGTTTAACACATTCATTCCATCTCTGCGGTGTCACTTCTTGTAAACCATGTTCAAATAAAACAGTTTTAATTCAGTGAGCCAAATGTTACGAATTTCTGCTTATTGCCTGCAGCATAACATATGATCGTACCATTTTAATCACATCATTTTCAAAAAGTTGAAATTGTAGTATATGCAAATATTATACCAAAGAATTTTCATTCGGCTTTGTTTTATACTTATTTAACAGGTGAGAATAATTTTAACCTGTTATATTAACGGTTGTCAAAAAACTACCATCGCAATTTATTTTATTTCAGTAGGAACTCTTCTATTGAAATTTTTGATCTCGGATTCCATTTCATGTCATCAACATTATCATTTAGAATCTTCTCTTTACTCCGCGTTTAGAACTCACTTATTTTTATTTACAAACATGCATATTTTCTAGAAATAAAAAAAGGAAGAATAAATTAAACAGATAAAGTTATAACTGAGCTTGAATTCATGCAAAATATTTTATGTCAGCAGAGAATTATACTTTTGTGTTAACTCTGCTATGTTATAGCTCGTTAATAGAATTTAAACAAATTATGCAAAAGTCGTCCTCGTATGATTTAAAAGCAAAATTTTTGATATTCCGCCAAGCTAAATGATACACAAACATCCTTTCAAGGTAGTGAGCATTAAAAAAATACACAAAGAAAGTAGAAAAAAATAATTACAATAACAGTTAAAAACAAATAAGTAATGTTTACACAATATTTTTTCTATTGTGCTTGAAAACAAAAGTATCACTGATATCGTTGCGATGATTCTTAAAAAGTCTAACATTTTCTACACAAAACAGTCTCCATTTTCTTCAAAAGAAATGTGTCAAAGGCAGTCAATTACCAAGTGTCCCGCGTCCCGGTGAGAAATAGTTGGACATAATTGTTCAGAGGGCTAATCAACGGCGGCATTCGGGGAGCCATTTTCCACGGCCAGCGGTGCACGTGCGTAATAACTAACATTCCACTCATTATGACTCTGCATTGTTACTTTCATATTGCCGTTATTATACCATAATTTTATACAATTGACATAATTGAGTTTGTCGTTTTATTAATGCACTTGTCGTTTTTGATTTACTAAGATTTATTGTCATGGATATTTCCAATAACTTTATACTTATCAAGGGAGATTATTTATTATTACTTATTTATAGTATTATTGGGTAAAAAGTAAGATATTTTATCATTTCGCTGTAGTACGTGCTAATAGCATATATGCGTGTATTCAATACAAATAAATGAAATTTTATGCAAGTAAATAGATATATACATATAACTCACGCCTGTTATCTCCGAAGGGGTAGGCAGAGGCGCAACTAGTGCACCCACTTTTCGCCATTATTCCGTCCCATGATGTGATAGGGGGCGAGCCTATCGCCATATCGGGTACAAATTCCAGACTCCGAGCTGATACTGAATAGAAAAACTCAATATCACTTTGCCCGACCCGGGGATCGAACCCGAGACCTCAGCTTTGCAGTCGTACTGTAATACAACTACGCCACCGAGGCAGTCTCTAGTAAATAGATACAATGTTAACAAAATAATTGGTTCAGACAGATGTTACATCTGCCTTATAATCCTACCAAACATACGAATCGTAACATACGTTAAAACTGTATTTGTACAAATAAAAAATCAATAAAACGCACGTTCATCGAAACCAAATTGATAGACCATATGTTTAGATGATTTAATGAAACAATTAAATACATTTGAAACGAATCGACGGGGGATCAATTCCATAAATTAGAATCTATAGACAGATAGAGGCTTCTAGGAAGTGAAAATTTGGCACCTTTGGCGCCGTAGCTATGATACCTTTCTTCGATCCTTAACGCTAATGTTTTGTATGAAAATGATATACCCTAGCGATAGACTTATCGATATTTCACAGAATATGTCATTCCCATATTTTTTAGGGTTCCGGAGCTTAAAAGAAAAATAGGAACCCTTATAGGATCTGTTTATTACCCATCTATCTGTCTGTCTGTCAAGACCCTATTTAATTGGAACGCGTAGAGATATCAAGTTGATTTTTTACGAAACACTCAGGTCTCTTTGAGCTGTGAATAATCAATTTGTAAGTCAACAGGATCAAAAGATATGAACGTTTATGTCCCATAATTCTCGCATACTTTGCTGTTTCGCAAGGGAATCAAAACCTATAGGGTACTTCCCGTTGATCTACAATCATGAAATTTGGCAAGATGCTGCTAGGTCTTACAGCACATGTAAAGGAAAAAAAACTTTGAACATAAACTTTAATTACAAAAAAGCGAAGTCAGAAACTTTTTCAATTTGACTATTTATTAATTCATTTTGTCGAATTATTGAACTTATGTACTTAGATACCTTGCCTACAAGTTTCTACAGAACTCTAGATACGCGAGTCCAACTCGCACTTGCCAGGGTATTTTTCTAATTTCTATTAGCATTTATGATTGTAGAAAGGGATCTTGGCTACGGCCCCTTTTCGATTTTTAAATTATAAATTAGAACCTAAACTAGAGACCTTTACAATATACTTATCGATTCAGTCCATCAATCACACTAAGTAAATGACAATCACACACCATGCAAGCAACAATAACCCATAGGTACACAAAATAGTTATAAGGCTACTCTAACAAAAGTTATTACATCTTCAAATCAGTCCTGGATCAAAGAGTTTCTAAATAAATATTCTCAAAGCTACGAAAGATGAAACGACATGTCAAAAGCAACAAATGGACTTCAAGGGTTTGACTTGATGCAATCGCGGGGGATTTTATTACTTCGCTATAGAGTCGAGATCGATTGAAAAAACGTGCTGTTCAATCTGGCGACTGACCACCGGCCATGAAAGCTATTAAGCCGCGCTCCCTTGTGTCTTGCATTTGGGTTGACCATGAATATATTTCGCGGAAGATTTTCGAAATACAAACATGGTGGAATGGTTAGGTAATTTACAGTGTTATTGTCCTTCGGTCGCCATTTTGTGACATATTTTTCGTAACATATAAAAATACTCATTACCGACTAGAAATCATCAAGCTGTATGATATAATAAATTAAAAAGTTTGAACATTACAAACATCTCAATGAGGTCAGTAAATTCAGTATTATAAATTCTCTTTGGTAAATTCTGATATGAGTTCAAAATAGAGAATGTTTAGAAAGATTTGTTCGTTTATGGTCACCATAGTGGTATACATCACCGTAAGATTGTGTACAATGCGACGGATGTAAGTTCTGTCCTATCTCCACTCTATAGCATTACTACGAGTGCCATGCTTTAAAATTGAAACCTAAAAGATAAATAATGGAGCCTAAACAAATAGCGGTGAGGATACCAGCACTTACTTTGGAGTTTTCATTTATTATGGTCTCTTTAAAAGAAGATTAAAACGCGCTTCAAACGCAATAAGACTTGTGAACCAGTTCGCTTATTTCACGATTCATTTAATTGCATTCACGATGACGCGCGCTACCAATTTTTGTGCGCGGATTTTGCAGGTGAAGTATTTTGATTATTCATCGTAGCGTGTCTGTACACAGGATTTGTATTTACAGAACTATGACAGAAGTGGAAGGTTGCCCAATTGGACTGTAAGCGTTAAGGGATAGTGGGACGTGTCATCGTGGATGGCATTATCTGTACACTAATATCGATATTACCGCATAACAATCTCCGATCAGTGTTGAAGACACTATACTGTATCGGTTTACTGGCATTTGAGTCTAAGACTACCACAGATTACCACGAAGAGATGAATGCATCTACTTTTAAATCATGGTTTGAGACCGTACTGTTGCCTAGCCTACCAAAGCCTTCAGTCATTGTAATGGACAATGCGCCATACCATTCGGTGCAAGTAGATAAGGCGCCTACTCAAGCCAACAAAAAAGAAATATTGGTTGCTTGGTTGCAACAAAATGGCGTCGAAGCAAATACGCAGATGCTTAAAGCTGAGCTGCTGCGATTGGTTAACACGCACAAACCGGCAAAACTGAGATATGAAATCGACGAACTGGCTCTGGCCTACGGTCATCGCGTTCTGAGAACTCCACCATACCATTGCCAATATAACGCGATTGAGTTGATTTGGGCTCAGAATAAAGGTAAGTTCACTCAAACACTACAATAAGTACACTTTTAATATAAAAACGATTTTGAAAAGAAATATTTTATTTTATAATATCAGTGATTCCTTACGTTTACGCCAATGTTAGACATTGAAATTAAACTACTATAAGTATGACCACGAAGTGCTGCAAAGTCTTCGAAACGTCGGGAGAAAAATAAAATAAAAATAAAATCCGTTGTAGTAGTTTATAATATTAGGTTTATTTCATGATAGAAAAACTGACATTAGATAAATTAATTCCAGGTTACGCGGCCCGGCACAATACAGCTCCACCATTTGGCACAAAGAAAATGTTAAATTTGCTAAAAGAAGCATGCTCAAAAGTCACGAAAGAGGACTGGACTAAGGTCGTACAAAAAACAAAAAAAAACTATTTTTGCAGATTATGAGCGCGATATCAGAATTGACAGCATTATCGATAATGATATTGTAATTCAAGTCGGTGAAGACGATGATGACAGCGCCTCGGACTCCGATAGCGATTCTGAGTCCGTATGTGAACAATAAATATATTTACATTAATATCATAATTTTATTTTCTTAATTAAGTACCTATATGCAATGCCACATAACCATTAATAGTATTTTTTGTATCGATTATGCCATCGATATACCAAATACTGTTACTTATTGCCCATCACTAGTTAAGTCAATCTGTTAATTGTCAAATGTGCATTCTCTCAGCGGCCGGACTATAACAACTTTTTTGTTTCTTTTTTGTCTGCAACCTTCAATAACCGGTAAACGAATATACGGGACCTTTAAATAAATATACCCCAGATTTCCAAGAGTCATGGGTGAACTGCTAGCCATAAAGGAGAATAATTTTAGGGAAGGTTGGTGAAGGCGGGAAATGTGGGGAAAGTGGGAAAGGTGGAAAGGGCTTATGAATGACCCACTCATCATACGTTATATAAAGTTTGGTAGTTATAGAAAGAAAATAACATCACGATCATTATCGCCGAATCAATTGTATAACAAAAATATCGATTTAACAAACCGATGTTCATCGATACATAAAACAGTTACAAATGAAGCGTTACCATAACATCAACAGGCAATGTGACAACGTTCACACACGCCCGGAAACAGCGGCAAGCTGCAATGTGGCCGACGCCCTACCCGATTTATTGAGAATATTACGTATCTCCACCACAAATTTCATTTCACTACTAAATAATCAATTGTCATTCAAATATAGACTGTATTTCCTATGTTCACGGTGCTATCGAAGTTACGCGAATGTGCATCATATAGCGGTGGTATGTTAGGGGTGTGGTGACGTCAGCATTTTAAGTAAAGTTCCGTTGGGTTTGGTTACTGTAAGAGCATGCATGACTGCTTCCTGAAAGGTGTCTAGCGATGCCTTTAATGTGTTTGCTTGCTTGATAAGAAATCTACAGAAAAAAAATGGTTTCCAAACAAATCCTTTCTTTACGAGAATCAAGTACACCGTCTTAATTCGCACCCTCAGAATTCATAGATAAGGAGACTAATTGATAGAGAAACAATACAGTTCAAAATCTGCAATAACTCTAGCAAAAAAGACTGTAGATATTGTATTTGCTGTACGTTTTTCTAGCTAAAAATACTGCTTAAAGCAATAATTAATTGTTAAATCAAAATGTTAAAATGTCAATTTATTTTTTGGTATATCAAAATACCTTTAACAGAGCCGGTGCATATTTCAATTAGGTTATGTGGTAGTGCTCGCTCCGGGCTACCATTATAGTGTCGGCTTACATAATAACAAACTATTGTACTGCCTCCAGCGTGGATTACGTGAGATGTAATTTTGTTCATGTTACCAATAAAACCTCGGTGGGACTGCCTCGGTGGCGTAGTTGTATTACAGTACGACTGCAAAGCTGAGGTCTCGGGTTCGATTCCTGGGTCGGGCAAAGTTTTTCTATTCAGTATCAGCTCGGAGTCTGGAATTTGTCCCTGATATGGCGATAGGCTCGCCCCCTATCACATCATGGGACGGAATAATGGCGAAAAGTGGGTGTACTAGTTGCGCCTCTGCCTACCCCTTCGGGGATAACAGGCGTGAGTGTATATGTATATATGTATATGTACCAATAAAAAATACGGATGTGATACCTAAATTGTGCCTTAAATATTGAAACTTGTTGGACTTTTGTTGGAGGAATTATTAAAGTCTTGAACTCACATTGAGATGTAACGTAAAAAAATATTCTTGAATTGATGTATCACCTACATTGAAGTGTAACCAGTTTAAAACCATACATAACATTCATTATTTTCGCAAATAAGTAAATTAATGTTATATTCATTAAGTTGAAACAACTTTTTTTTTTTAATATGCATTATAAAATCTGTGATAAGGCATTTAACATTTTTATAATTCATTTTACGTGGATTATAATAAAATACAGTAGCAATAACTCTACTTATAGAAGGCAATAAAAGCCAATAACCCCAGTTTGAAGTAAAATCAAGTTAGAAACAGGTAAATTTGTAGCTAAAACAATTATAATAAAACTTATCCAACAACAATCGCCGCAGAAGTGTTGAACTTAATTGTTATTTAGTCGAGATCCAGTTTATTAAACGGTGAAGATAATTTAATTAAGTCAGTTTCTTTGACGCTTGTGCCCGGCTAATATTTTTATTAAGAAATTTTGTGTTACCGGCGCGGCTCAGATAGGGATGTGGGGAAAATATCGATACCGCTGCTGGATAATTTATAATTAAGCAATTCAGCACGAGTCTATCCCGCCCTCACACCCGCCACTGCAAGCCAGGATCCTGTAAGCCAAGATCGACACTGGCACGCATTTTATGACACCGAGCGGTGAAGTTCGGCGAGTCTTTGGGAGCACAATTATCTTAACCCGCAACGAAGTTAATCAAACAGAAGAATAGGGAGGAGTTAGAAATATATTTTCCACTTCCCTGCATAGCAAAGCGGGAGACAAAATAATGAACTAAAAAAGGTATTTTAACCTTAATTATATAAACTTTTACAACTGGAAAAGCCAGAAGCAATTCAGCAAAATTAATCTGATAAGCCTAGAAAAGCCCGCTACAAACTCCTTAAAATACAATATGACGCCAGCGCCATCTACTTAAAAAATCGAATTAAATGTCATTTTTTCCGTGGGAGCAATTCACGGGGATGAAAAGTAGCCTGTGTGTTTATCCAGGACATATTCTACCTGTCTGCCAAATCATCTAAATCCGTTTTGTTCTTTCTGCGTTTACTTCTTTTTTTTATGGCATCGAATGACGAGACGAGCATGCCGTTCACCTGATGGTAAGCGCTACGACTACCCATAACCAGCAGAAACATCATCCAGCACCTCGAGTTACGAAGTACTGTGTGGCATTCCACTGCGCTCGTCATCCTGAGACATAAGATATTAAGTCTCATTATTTCCTGTAGACACTGGCTTCAATGCCCTTCAAACCAAAACACAACAGTGCATGCAGACTGCTACTTGGCGGTAAAAATAGACATTGCGGTGGAACCGCCCAGACGGACTCTTACATATGAGAGTCCTACTACCAGTCTTACAAACATAGACACTTTTTCACAAACATTTACATTTATCATACAGACTTGGGACCAGATCCCTTGTATCATAAGGTCTGTAGAATTAGTAATCGGCTATGGACTATCGTTAATATACCGATACAATATAAAATTTACAATACTTGAATTTAAAAGTAATTTTAAACATCGACACCGCTACATGCCTATAATTTTTTTCAGTATTCAGAAATATAATGTTGAAGTTTGAAGTGGAGGGTAATTACAAACGACTCGGCCCCGATCCGCCCGCCTTAATTGAACCAATTATGTGGAACCATAGACAGGGTACAATTAACACTTTTCATTTCACCAAAACATATTAAACGAAGTTTCAATTATACTTGGACGTGTTGTTTGCTGTGGGTTTGCCCGTTGTTTTCTGGGTTTGCATATAATGCTCGCTTTTTATCACTCATGGATATATTTTGTTCACGATTGGATAGAGTCTAGTGTACTTACACATGATGTAAAAATGATTCCTCCATTGTCAGTTGGTATCCAACGTTGGGAATTATCCCAAAAATATAATAAAAATGTATTAGTAAAATAACCTGTTAAAGTTATTTTCAACACATCTTAGGGCGGAATAAGTTTGACAAAAATGCAGTTGCGCCTCTACCTGGTCTATTGAAGATTAAAGGCGTGTGTATACACACACACACATACACACACACCTACTTAAGCATTTTATCCCCGAAGGGGTAGGCAGAGGTGCAACTAGTGCACCCACTGTTCGTCATTATTGCGTCCCATGATGTGATAGGAGGCGAGTCTATCGCCATATCGGGTACAAGTCCAAACTCCGGGCTGATACTGAATAGAAAAATCCAGTACCACTTTGGCGGACCCGGGGATCAAACCCGAGACCTCAGCATTGTAGTCCTACCGGAATACAACTACACCACCGAGGCACTCTAGTCAGTGTGTATACAATGTTTATTTAATAGGTACAGACTTTATGTCATGGGTTTAGTACGGTAAGTGAGGCGCATTTTCCAGCTCTCTGCACTCACGTAACTTGGAACGCGGTTATGCGGTGTTACCTCCATCCTTGTACTTTTAATATGAATTTAATCTACTTATTACTTTAATTTGCTCGATTTAATTGACTACCTCGGTGGCGTAGTCGTATTATCATACGACTGCAATGCTGAGGTCTCGGGTTCGATCCCCGGATCGGGCAAAAGTGATAGGTATTGAGCTTTTCTATTCAGTATCAGCTCGGAGTCTGGAATTTGTGCCCGATATGGCGATAGGCTCGCCCCCTATTACATCATGGGACGGAATAATTGCGAAAAGTGGGTGCACTAGTTGCGCCTCTGCCTACCCCTTCGGGGATAAATGGCGTGAGTGTATATGTATGTATATGTATGTTACTTTAATTTAATCACTAATCTAATACCTGACATGTTGCGTTTTTTATTTCAATACTAATACTTGAATAAGTGTAATCATAAACCATTTCTACAAAATGCATGAAAGAGTGAGTTGCTAGAAATGAGACATATAATGAGTCTAGATACATTAAAGAGTCTCTTCATTCCAATCAGTGCCGGATTAACCACGTAGCAAGAGTAGCAATTGCTACGGGCCCCGCGCGAAAGGGGGCCCCGCATATTTAAACTCACTCATCTCTGCCTGAGCGTAATTTTTTGAGTGAAACTTTTTAAGATGTGGTTTGTAATTTATTTTTAATACATATCACAAAAACCTAAAACGTTACAACTTTTCCTACTACGACAATCCACGTCAGACACTCGATACCCGACTATTTCCTTGGCGTAAATAATTCAAATAATTTCATACGGTAAACACACAAGTTCTACAAAAAGTTGCTCGTATATGCAAGCTCTCTGACCCAACACTTAGTGTGGATGTGTAGCAGAATTGAAATAGCTCGATTTAGATTGTTAAAATTTTCTATTTATTTATAAGATTAACAGTCTACATTATTTTTAATATAATTTAGTAACCATATACCAAAAATCTATTTTCTAGAATATAAGTATACTAGCGGCCCGCCCAGGCTTCGCACAGGTAGCAAAGCATAATATTTGCACATTTAATTTTCTGTCGTACAAAATACTTATGAATTATACACATAACCCTTCCTCTTCAATCACTGCGTCCATTGGTGAAAAACATATGAAAATCCGTTCGGTAGTTTTTGAGTTTATCGCGTTTAGACAAACAGATGCGATGGGAGGACTTTGTTTTATAATATGTAATGATGCAAGGACATATCCTTAAAAATAATAAAAAGATAAAAGTAACTTGTCCTTCCTTGGATCTCAAACTATCTCCATATTTATTCTCTCACGGTTCCACCCGCAAGAAAATATTTTCCGGGATAAAAGTACCGGTTTATATTTCTCTGGGATAAGCAATAGCCTAGGTGCTCCTCAAGGTCTTAAATTATCTTCCTACAAAATTTCATGGAAATCGGCTGAGAGTGACGGCTACAACCGCGAGGTAAAAAAATTTGCGATAAAAGTCCCGGTTTCTATTTTTCCAGGATAAGCAGTAAGTAGCCTATGTCCTTCCCTCGGTCTCAAACTATCTCCATATTTGTTTTATTGCGGTTCCACCCGCAAGAAATTATTTTCCGGGATAAAATCCCGGTTTATTTTTTCCCGGGATAAGAAGTAGCCTAGGTCTTCCCCAGGGTCTTAAACTATGTCCCTTACAAATTTCATCGAAATAGGTTTATTGGTTTGGCCGTAACGACTCGCGAGAATAAAAAATCCGGGATAAAAGTCCCGGTTTGAATTTTCCCGGGATATAAAGTAGCCTATGTTACTCAGGTATACAGGAGCATTCTAATGGTGAAATAATTTGTGAAATCGGTCCCGTACTTTTTGACTTAATCCTTGTCAAACATACAAAAATACAAATCTCTCCTCTTTATAATATTAGTATATAGATTGAGACTGCCTCGGTGGCGTAGTTATATTATGCTACGACTGCAATGCTGAGGTCTCGGGTTCGATCCCCGGGTCGGGCAAAGTGATATTGAGTTTTTCTATTCAGTATCAGCTCGGAGTCTGGAATTTGTGCCCGATATGGTGATAGGCTCACCCCCTATCACATCATGGGACAGAATAATAGCGAAAAGTGGGTGCACTAGTTGCACCTCTGCCTACTCCTTCGTTCATTTTCGACAAATGACTTAAGGAACACTATGAGTCAAAAACGTCTGAATTATCTCGCTTTGATGAATAAAGAATATGATTTGCTCAGAGAAATTGATACAAATAGTATTATTTCTAAATTTGCCCACATGAAATCTAGAAAAGCTACTTTGTAAAAGTTTAAAAAATAATAAGGAAACAGATAAATAAATATAAAACATAAACATTATTTAAAGTACACAATGGATTAAATATAACATTAGCTATTCCTAAAAATATAATATACTTTGTATTAAATATAAAGTTTGAAATATGTATTGAAAAAAATATTTTGTGTAGCATCATCTGTTTTCAATTGTTAGTTTCCTATCAAAATTATTCTAAATTGCCAGGAAATCTCATCTCAGGCTTTTTGTACTTGTCAGAGCCTAACAGCGCCTATAGTTATTTGCTACACTATTAATTACCCCCAAAATTGTAACCTATAGATAGCAAATAAACGTATTGTGTATTGAATTGTATCTTTACCACTTTATACATAAGAACCCATAGCAGATAAAGGGCTCTTTGAAAGAATTTGCTACGGGCCCCGCGCTTGCTTAATCCGGCACTGATTCCAATTCGTGTTTAATAAGTTTTAGCAATCTTGTCTTATTAGTAACGTTCGCTATAGAATAAGATTATATTCAAGATCCCTTGAATAACCTTAATTTTCGCGAGTAGGTAAATTACATCCATCAAGGTGTTCAATTTAAAAACGCAATAAAGTGACGCCAATTTGAATAATGGTACACCGCTGCGGGTTTCCACACGAATGACTTCACTTCGCGTTGAATTTTAATTACACACTCTAAGAACTATACGTACCTTGGTTAAGATCAACTTAAGATAGCCTTATTTAGTTACCTAACCTAAAGTAAATTAATATTATTTCAATTGTAGTATTTGCTAAAAAGAATACTACGATTAATGTGTACGGCACTGAATAAATTTATTTGTTCTAATCAAAAATTAATTGAACATACAAAGGGCACAAGATGTCTCAATTCTTAGACAGCCTTAATTTACTTTTTCACGCGAGCGGAGTCGCGTGAAAAAGTTTTTCCGGGACAAAAATATTTTCCCGGGACAAAAAGTAGCCTATAGCACTCAGGAGTTATGTAGCTTCCTATTAAAACCACAGAATACTGAATAGTAACTACGTAATACAACATCGAAGAGGGCACAATAATGTGACCGAAAATTAAAATATTAGGAAATAAAAATAAATAATCATTTTCATAAAGTTTACAACTAATATATTTGAGTAGACAAGACAGGTAGTACAATGAATACTAGTGAAATTTGTGCCTTTTTCGAGCTTAGCAGACACAGGCAGATAATATATAGATCACATTGACTTGAAAAGATAAACTAATTATCAAAAAACCCAATGTGCCCATTTTGAAACTGCATATTCACTTCGTAAAGGTCGCAGGAACTCGCTGGATCATGGGATGCAAGCCGCTTCTAACAGGTTGGTCTGCAAGTCTTTGGGGGAGGCCTATGCGCAGCAGTAGACTTATAAAAGTTTGAGGAAGATATTCAATTACTTTAGCAACTATCAACAAATTAACTTTTGACGAGTGCCAACAATAAAATTTCATCTATTGTAATCGCTTTTGATAATTTACAAAGAAATACAAAACTCCCAATCAAGTGTCCAAACACATAGAAAAAACTAAATAAAAAGAAATCGCAGACTTTGCCATATTCAAATTATAAGAGGTACAATCGTAAGTCAATATAATTAAGTCTATAAATACAGTAGTTTCACATTCTAATCACACTGGGTAGCGCGTGTGAGGGCGGGGTGTTTCTTTCCTTTTGGCGAAACACGCGTCGCAAAATTGGAAGCTAAATGGTGAATAAAGTTATTTGCCATGAATGCCTCCGGGCACAAATTTCAATTATTGTCGCTTCCGAATAGTTTCGAAGGGTCCCACGCGGCGTAAGGTACGCTCGTAGGCAGAAATATGTTGTTTTTCACTTTTACCTAACTTGCTATTAAACCGTTAAAAATATTTTAAAGTATGTGTAAATCCTAAATGGGTTAGATATTTCTACCGCCAAGCAGCAGTGTGCATGCACTGTTGTGTGTCGGCGTGAAGGATGTAACCAGTGAAACTACTGGACATAATGAGACCTAACATCTTATGTCACAGGATGACGAGCGCAGTGGAATGCCACAATGACGAGACGAGCATGCCTCTCGCCTGATGGTAAGCGATACGACCGCTCATAAACAGTAGCAACGCCGCAAATTGCTTTGAATTAAAAAGTATTGCATGGCACTCCATTGCGCTCGTAAGGGACATAAGATGTTAAGTCTCATAATGCTTTGCTTCGTACTTAGCTGAGTCGCGTTTGTGAATACGGGCATTTGTTTTCGATATACAACCCGCATGACAGGCAGTATATGCAAAGAAAAACTATAGCCTTCTCGCATTGTTATTCAATTCACAAACACAATTAGCTAGCTCCTGGATTTGACTCGTGCGATACGATAGGCTTCTCTTCTGTCGCATCACGCGATGAAATTATTATTGTTATCCTTGACGACATATCACATATTCAAATAAAACAACTAACCAATGTAAATATATATGCAAAGATAACGGCATGCAATACGTTTTAACAATGTATAAGGCTCAGCAAAGACGCTGTCAAGCCGAGAAATACAGCATTATTTTGAAATATAGGCTTGCACAACACCTCACTAAGTATTATATTAAGCGCTAAACACATTTAAAATTTGCTGTCACTGTGATCTATTAGTAGTTGAAAAAACAGCACCATAATTAGCATATATTTACATTAATGATATTTGTATCATAGTGAGCCGTTGTTCCAGCAAACCTAAGAGTTGCTTCAACAACCCAATTTTCAGTTTCACAGTGTTGTAGTATTTTTCGGAAAGAAATTGATAGCGTCTACGCGACACCTAAATAAGCAATTGACGACACATGGGCCTTGTTTGCATTGAACGTCATGCACCGTCAAGTGTACACACATTTTTATTTTAACTACATTTACCATCGAATGCAATAAAAACTTTTTAACAGAAAATAGCACCGATTTTAAAAACTACTATAAGAAAAAACATAACTTTGCTTTACATATGGGTTATAAGGAAATTTTAATAACACCAATATTATATACACTGCCATTTGTGTGATTATATTAATGTACAATGAATAATTATTTGGAGTCAGTCATAGTATCTAAATACTAACCACATTCTATAGAATCTGTCGAAAAGCGCCTATTCATTTTATGATAGCAATATGACAAATCTACGTTTCCGCGATTTATGACTTTTTTATAAATAAATGATTTCATATACCTTTTTATCCCTTACCATGTAGTGGAAGTCCCTGTTATTCGTATAAAGGGCCACCATGCATATGTATTATCTTTTATTCAATAAAAAAATAGCTCCAATTTATGCTTTGCTAATCGACTTTCGTAAGGGCACTTTTAAGTCGTCGAATGAAATTACTCGTATTATTCAGGTCTATTCAGTCTGTTCCATAAAATGATGAACCCTAAACCAAGATATATTGAAATGGAACCACTTCGCGACCCTTTTTTACTAAATGAAGAAGGAATCAAGGAAATACGTTCACAATTTTTAGAGAAATCAGTGTACATACATACAAAAAAAATACTCCTTTTAGAAGTTGGTTAATAATAGTGACTTTTTTTCCAAGTAGTGATTTTGTCAAGTGGCTTGGGAGATAAAGTACCAATATAAGCTTCAACATTTAATCAGGCTGTAGATAATGTGTTTTTAGATGCTGATTGCTGATGAATAGCTAGACATCAATGACTTATCTTTGTCAAAAATGATATTCCAATGTAAACTGTTCTACCCAATTTTCTACAAACTCAAAATCTTTCCACGACTGTACATAAAAGTAGGCGTATTCAACTCATAAAGGGGTCAAAATATTTTATTAGCCTTGCGATTTTAACTACGTAGCGGGGCGACAACTTGATTAGAGACCCTTAGGACCCGGAGGCGAAACGCGACAAATCGGCACTCTCAGACTTACCCAGTACTAAGGGTTACCTTACGTAGACATATTGACTTTACACCATAACAGTATAAAGGCTGTAGCTACACACGTGCCACGGAGCGGCAACATACCGCCTGACGCAGGTGCTCACCGGGCATGGCTGCTTCGGTGAGTTCCTGTTTCGGGTGGTAGGTGTAGAGGAGTCGGCCGTGTGTCACTATTGTGACAACTGCCCAATGGACACGGCCCAACATACGTTGGAGTGTTGTCCAGCCTGGGATGAGGAGCGCAGCGCTCTCAGAACAGTCGTCGGAGAAGACCTCTCACTGCCGGCCGTGGTCGCTTCCATGGTCGGCGGTCGGGAGGCCTGGCAGGCGGTGGCCCACTTCTGCGAGGCGGTCCTCTCGCGGAAGGAGAGTGCCGAGAGGGATCGCCAGCGCAGTGGTGATCCCTCCCGCCGCCAGACGAGACGTAGGAGGCGTCGGGTGGACGACTGACCGACGTCTCCCGCCCTGTGGATTGGGGGCGTTTGGAGAATTCCACCACGGTATCCCCTGCCTGTCGTAAAAGGCGACTAATAGGGGCCTCCGGGGGTCACGGGTGGGCGGGACGTGCCGCCCACCCATTAGTCTAGCCAACTTCTGTGGCCCCCGTGATGGACATGTCCGAGGCAGCGTGTCTCACGCTGCCTCGTACACCAAAAGGAGGACACGGTACGGTGTTTCGGGGGCTTCTGAGCCCCCGCAACAGGAAAAAGGACCGCAAAAACGCGGTACGCGCAGGGGCGGTTGCGGACGACAACTTAGACGTGAGTCGGAGGAAGCCCGCAGCCGTCCCTAATGAGCCGAAGATGGCCATATAAAAAAAAAAAAAAAAAAAAGCTACACACGTATTGATAATTGCATAATTGCATTTTTATATGCAGGTTTGTTTAGCGCTGTTAAGTTAGTGTAGTCACGCCCGGCACAATGTAGAGTCGTTTGGTAATAAATGTTATAGAACATGTATGATATCATACAAGTCTTATTGCGCACGTGAAAACATACAAAAGTATTGTAGATAGACAAACATCTAGAACTAGATAAGAACAAATGAATTCAAACAATTGTAATAACTTTAGACTATAAAACTTGGACCGGCGACATTATATCGAGTGTACGATTATTAAGTAATTATAAAACCACAGTTCATTAAGATCGCTGCGGTGGCACGTAACAATTATACGAAATATTTCAACTTAGCATTATAATATATTATCCGTATAAAACACACAATTTTCTTCGCTAAGAGCTGAATCGCGTGGTAGTTGTTATTTGTAAACCTGCAGAACATTAAACCCTTTAATTGTGTGAATTTATAATCTAAGTTCTTTAAGATTACGCTAACTTAATTAAGTGTTATATTAGAACCGTAAAAAGTCGTCACGTTTATTTTAGCCAGTCTAAATTATTGAGCATTATGCGAATTATTTTTTTATATTTTACGGTGAAGACTACAATGCAACGCTATGCATCACAGGTTGGAGTAAAGAGGGTATTATGGATGCTGGATAATCTTACTACAGAAAAGGTACAACAGGTTACGATAGCTGTACCATACCGGTCTATCAAAGCTCATGCTATAATAAATCGACTAAATAAACTAATGTTTTTTTATGGAAAAGGTTTTCCATCCCTTAGTAAGTTTCCCTTCTTCTTCATATTTCCTTCTACTAAATCCACGACGATCATCCATTGCAGACTGAATCCTTAACAGCTCTGTTACTGAGACTATGGTCCATTGTAAATTGATGAATCACCAACTGCCATTACTATATTTTCAATTATATATAAAAGCGATCATTATGTTATGCCATACGATTTTTAGAATCGACACTTCAAAATCAGGATTCTTTTAAACATCATCCTGTCAAACACAAGCGAATAATTAGAGAGTCGACTCGACGCGACGACAATGGCCGGCGGTGCGCCCGTCGTGCACACGCGCACATCTTAGCTCTAATGAACCGTTATTTATTGCTTATTTTAAATGTTATTTGTATATTGATTTCTTTCTTTCTACTGGTGGTAGGATTTTCATATGTAAGAGTCCGTCTGGGTGGGTACCACCGCAATGTTTATTTCTACCCCCAAGCAGCAGTGTGAATGCACTGTTGTGTTTCGGCTTGAAGGGCATTGTAGCCAGTGTAACTAAAGGACATAATGAGACTTAACATCTTATGTCTCAGGATGACGAGCGCAGTGGAATGCCATACAGTACTTTGTAACTCAAGGTGCTGGATGGTATTTCTATGGGTGGTCGTATCGCTTACCATCAGGTGAACGGCATGCTCGCCTCGACATTCAATGCCATAAAAAAAATCTTATAACGCGAATGTAAGACATTGAAATAAAACAATTTTAGGCATTTTATCGCAGTTTTTTTATTTATATTTTCTTGCGAAGTTTCGAAGATGTTTTGAATTTTCAGTAATACCTATAATAGTAGACTAAGCCTAGTGTCCTAGTCTCTACATCTACTGCTGAATGGAATTCAACTAAGATTCTTCAAATATGATTGTCTTTCGTCATTCTGCTAAACAAACTGAACTACATAGTTTCAGACAATAGGTACTGTCGACACACGCTTTATTTACACGGGTATTACTATTATTAAAGCAAATTAACGCTGTAAATGTATTCAATTGTAATTTCCTCGGATTCTATATCATAAAATCAACACAAAAACACAAGCGTATCAATTACGCCTTTTCTCTTAAGAAAAAGCTTTCAAGAAACTCGGATTTTTATTTTATTACGTAAACCTCAGAAAGGTATTCCGTCGGCAATACCTCATGATCTTAACGATGTTGCACTCGTGTGAAATGATTCAATACAAATGTGCTTATTCTGCTACGTTAGGAGCCTCTGAAAGGTATAGTATTCTGGAAACTTTCGATTTTATGTCTATTGTTTGTTCTAGAACTAAACTGTGTTTTTTTTATTGAACGGATAGATTTACGGCCTGATTCCAATAACTATCTCAAGCGCTAACTAAGCGTTAATAGTAAGAATAAAGCAATCATGTAATCTATAAGCATATCTAATGAAACCAACGGTAACAAGCAAGATCGTCTATAGCAATCAGCAATTAACCATTATGAAGATTTTTTTTATATTGTTTCATCTTAATCTAAATTAAAAAAAACTTCCAACCACACGAAAAATGAGTTATATCACTTTTTTATATTGATTATTAAATCTCAGTGATTAAATTAATGAAATATTTCCTCAGCCCAATGGCTGATGAAATCTTTCATTAATTGTCAATACATTACGTAACCAACACGGTAGCCAAGATGATTTTATACATGGGTTAACATTAACGGAAAATAAAAAAAAAGTATGCAAAGGATATATCCGGTTGATAAGTGTTTCGCACGGATACGTCATTCCCATATATTTTTTGTTTTCTATTGGCGTTTTTTATAGTGGACGATAGCCTAGTTAGGAATGGAACGGTCTGCCGAGACAATGTCCGGAGGTTCGAAACCTAAAGCACACATCTCTGACTTTTCAAAGTTACGTGTGTATTGTTTATCAATTATCGTTCACTTTAACGGTGAAGGAAAACATCGTGAGGAAACCTATATACCTGAGTATTCTTCATAAGAATTTCGAGGGTGTGTGAAGTCTGCGAACCCGCACTAGGCAAGCGTGCTGGAACTAAGGCCTAATCCCTCTCAGTAGTAGAGAAGGCCCGTGCCCAGCAGTGGGACAGTATACAATACAGGGCTGGTATTATATTATTATATATTATTATTGGCGTTGACGATTGTAGAAATACGTCTTGGCTACAGCCCCTGTTCATATTACTTCACATTTTTCTAAACTTCGTTTAATTTTTTAACCGACCACTTTCTATTTTGCTTTGTCACCAACAAAAATTGTTAGGAGTAAGTTGGGGAAAAAACCGTTTTCCTTCTAAACCTCATCAATTACTTTGAACATTAGAGACGAGAAATTAAATTATGATTGAAATATTTACCACTGATGTGTAATTCCAACTCCTCCCTATCTTTCTTTTTGATTAATTTCGTTGCGGGTTACAGACATATTAGTGTTCCCTGAGACTCGCCAAGCTTCACCGCTCGGTGTCATAAAATGCGTGCCACTGCTGATCCTGGCTTACAGGAGTTGCAGTGGCGGGTGTGAGGGCGGGATAGTCTCTGATGTGTAATTCGCTATCATCTTCGTAATCCCAATCGCTATCTTTAGATCGATCGCGAATATGTCCCGATATTTATTTTGATTAGTTATTACGACAATTAATTCACAGATAGAGGGGCCATTCTACTTTTTAGTGCCTAAAAGTTGGTCTCCTTTAAACTACACTCTCTCATAAACACAAATATTTAATTATTGGGAAAATTACGTAATGTCACCATGTTATACTGGTTGTAGTGTCCCTATGTAACTTTGTTTTTAATGTAATCGTAATAATTATTCTCATATTTAGGGTGACTCAGTTGTATTCTTCGGTAACTCAGTGGTTTTTCATACAAAAATTGGATGTCCCTGTATGACATTCTATTTTGCAATATCATTGAAAAACAAAAACTCCCAAGACGACATAATATTTAGTGGCTTTAGATTACGCAAAGGAAATGGAAGTTTATAATTATGCAATGCACAAGCATTTCGGCATAATAGGTATTTTATAAATAAATCCGAAAGTCTTGTCACCGGCGTCGGGTAAAATTTTTACTACTTACCGTTACCATAGGAAAACATATTTTAAATCAAAAATTTTAACAGTCCGGTTTCATTAAGCTGTTTGTTAGAGTGTGATTCAAAATTGTCACGTGGCACCCGTGTGGGGGGAAGCCGAATGACCGAGCCAGGTAGCCGACAGGCGTGGAAAGGTGTCCGTGTGTTTAGTAGGAGTCTGCTGAGTTACTGTCAGGAAACGGAGAGTATTGCAATTTCTTTAGATTTAGATATATTCAGTTATTTATTAATGTGTCCGTATCTTAAAAGTCATACTATTCTGAAGTAATAATTTATATTCTGTAGTAAAATATTCAAATAGTCTTAGATTAACCCCTGCGTTACCGCTACACTGCGTTACTACAAAAGGGTACCGCAGTTGTTGTATTGATAATAATAAATATAATAATAATAATACCAGCCCTGTATTAATATACTGCCCACTGCTGAGCACGGGCCTCCTCTACAACTAAGAGGGTTAAGGCCTTGGTCTTCCATGCTGGCCTAGTGCGGGTTGGCAGACTTCACATACCTTCGAAATTCTTATAGAGAACTTCTAGGGTATGCAGGCTTACTCACGACGTTTCCTTTGCCGTCAAAGCAAAGAATAAAGAAGTCTATTCCTAAACGGAAGTCTGTTTCTAAGCAAGATGTAAACGATAAATATAATATATTAACAAAATGCTATCAAAGACCATTATAGGAAAATAAAGAATAGAAAGTATACCTCAGGGAATTGTAAAACAGATATTTCAACGACGGAGTGTTCTTAATTCTCGAATGAAAACTGGTATTGTTCGGGATTCGTTGTATGTTGATCAAATTAAGATAAGACAGCCTGCTCCAAAACTACACATCTTAAGAGAAACTATTAAATCCTTTTCCGATCGTGTCGTTATCTTAATAATTTAGAGATTTATTCTAGTAGATACATAATGTTACTTCAAAGAAGGACATAATATGTGATACAAAGACTACTATGTTACTAAAGTTACAACTGCGTTACATTGTTGTACCCACAATCAGGTTAATATTTTGTATTATAACTGGGCTAATTTCACAAAAAAAAATATACTTGGTAGATACTTCTAATAACAACCGAAATCTACGTATTCTATAAATACCAAGTTTTGATAACTATATTTTTGCATTTTATTTAAAACAATATTGTTCTTAAGCTTAGTTTCGGTAACGCAGGGACTGTTATTATTGAAAAAAAGTACAATTGTTCTGATATTTCTTGTGATTTGACTTAATAAGGTAATATTTAACATTAAGTAAGGGAACAATTACGAGACTTGATCTCATTTTGATTGTTATTTAATTTAAAAAATATGTTTATAATTCAGTAGCGCAGTGGTTTTATTTCTCCATCCTTTCCTCCTATAAACTTAAATAAACCAAAAACGCACGGTAAAACTTCGCTGCTGGCATTAGCACACATTGTGGTATTATATTCCCTCCGTATACAACCACTCACATCACCAAAGTTTAACATTTTTATTTTATATTTTTTATGTCAATATACTCTAGGTTTTAGGCATCAAAAAGTAGAATGGCCCAGAGACAGTTTGTTAATATCGACTGTAGAACTGAATAGGCCCCACATGTCGCGGCAGCTCGAATTCAATCAGTATGACCGTGACGCGCTCCGTGCGACTTGAGAGGCTTACGGGCGTACACCTCCGTATACCTTCGTCCGTCGTATAGGTTCGTAGATCGAGACGCTCCAATGCATCCTTTGGGATTCCACATCGTTTTCTCTCAGATTTTACTTGAAAAATTCAATGCGAACGAGCAAATTTTGTAAAGAAAATGTGAAAGACATCGTTATGTTATGTTGAGATGGTTTCTTTGTAGATTTTAAATATCATCGATGCATAGATGTATGAAGATATTTCATTGTTAATTGTTATTGTAAAAGAATTTATAAATGAACGATCTGAGATAGGTAGACATTTGCCGATTGCTACAATCTGTATTGAATAAAATTTAACATAACAACACCGTTGTTAAGTCATCAGACCTTGATGTATAACCTTATTCTCTGACTCAATCACCAATTTTAAAAATAAATTAAATAGCAAGTCAGCCAAATTGCATTGGTGATTTCCAAATATTAGTAGTAATTTTATTTAATGATCATTCATTATTGTATGTAGATAGTTATTGTCCTTAGTTTTATAATTAATTTTGCCCACGGCTTCGCCCGCGTTAATAAGTTTTTCCGGGCTAAAAGTACATAAAAACCTTCCCGTTGAATCACTCTATGACTATGACGTTGATACAACTGTTAACAAATAATGCATTAATTTCGACCAAATTTGATTACCATAAAAACGGTTCTAGTGAGTTAATCTTAAAAGATAGACATATACTGTCGCGGACATTTTTTTAGATAATTTTAAGAGGAATAACTCTTTCATACATATATTTTTGGTATCTTGAACCGTTTTCGCAGCGCACGCAATGAAAGCCCTCAAGGATGAATAATTTTCCCCGCTTTTTTCACATTTTCCATTATTTCTTCGCTCCTAATAGTAGCATCGTGATGTTATATAGCCTATAGCCTTCCTCGATAAATGGTCTATTCAACACAAAAAGAATTTTTCAATTCGCACCAGTAGTTCCTGAGATTAGCGCGTTCAAACAAACAAACAAACAAACAAACAAACAAACTCTTCAGCTTTATAATATTAGTATAGATATGCTACTGCAACCTTTCTATTCAGTATCAGCCCGGAGTCTGGAATTTGTGCCCGATATAGTGATAGGCTCGCCCCCTATCACATCATGGGACGGAATTACGGCGAAAAGTGGGTGCACTAGTTGCACCTCTGCCTACCCCTTCGGGGATAAAAGGCGTGAGTGTATATGTATGCATGTATGTATTTATATGTATGCTGTTAATAAACAATTAAATCTAGACAAATGAAATTCAATGTCCTATTAAAATGCATAAACTTTTACTGACTTATATTTAGAACATAGTTACAGTACGCAACAGGTACATACTTAACGATACAAACACAAAATCAAGCTTATAATATCTCAAAAGCACAAATCCATGAACATAAAGGCGGCCCATTAAAATATCATAAATAAAAAATCTGTTCCCAAAACCGTCTCAACCCTAAACGAAATGTTTTGATGTGAAACGGGGAAAGAATGCGCGGGATCTCCCCTGATAGTTATTTGATATGATTTATTCATACGAACAACGTTCACTGTACGTCAAATGGAAGTTTATTTAATAGAAAATACTTTCCGAAATCTATTTATAAAGCCATTACGGGCGGTTTTTTATTTTAAAGCTGTTTCTGACGCGCGCTTATTATGCAGATGAGGCGAGGGATGGAGCTTGATGCTTAACTAGCTACACACTGCGGTGTTTGCCAAGCCCTTATCGGATGATCGCCTTATTTTTTATTATATTTTCATGTGTACAATATTGCATTCTTACATTTTTTGTAAAAAATTACGGAACTGGCATATTGGTGGTATATTTCGATTATTTTTATTAAAGAAAAATTTAATCGAAATTAATAACTGATTTAAAATATATTAAAATGATATTGAAACGATGAGAATTCTAATGAAGGGCGTCTTTACATGCCCTTCTAATTTAGCGAATCTACCTACCAGCTTAACACTAAAATACTTGAATTAATGTCTTCATACGTTCTTACATTAAAATACTATCTTGAAAACTCCGAATTAAAAATTTAGTGAAACAGAATTTCGGTGAAAAGGACAAAGGACAGTGTCGACGGGCTCATGAAGTATGCACAAAACGCCCTCCGTAATCGGTGAGTGGAGGATCGCGAGAACCGCCCCGCCCATTACCACAAGCCGCTTACCGTTTCATTCCACACCTATGTGTATATAGCTGACACTAAGTAATTACCCAAAAGTATTGTGATGTAATTGTAAGTATATGGAAGTCATCTGTACAAATTGAGATTGAAAAGAAATAACGTGAAATCTTCCTGAGTCTTATGGAAGTTTGTGCGATGCTAATTAGATAAGGATTTGTCGATGATGGTGTAAAAGCCGATTCATATTTACGTAAAAACCTTCATATTGTCCAACTTGAATGCGATGTGCGACATTCGCTGTCGTTGTGAGTAAAGAACTTACTTGCCGTTTATAACTGTTCTTAAACGAACATGTCCTTTTATACGTATTAAGATAAAACGTCTTATAATATAAATTTATCCGAACTATGTCTAAGCAAAAATTCTACCTAAAATCTTATTTTTGAAAAGCGATAATTAATCGACATTCGAAATTAATCGAATTTATAAGAAAGTTTTTTTATAAATTAAAATATTCTACCGAAGTACTTGTAGAATCTTTTAATTTATATTTTTTTTGTTAAAAATGACATGACAAGCCCCTTAGGGGACTGATTACTTAATAAATTATTTGAATTGAATTATTCCTGATAAAATCCTTAATCGAGGAGTTGATTGAAATTAACAGCTTTAAAACCTTCCTTACTGCGTGACCATCAGGTACAAGCAAAAGTTCCATAAAGCCGCATAAATAATAAGTATTACACAGTCGATATTAATTCAGTAATACGTAATGGTTCATTTGGGATGGAATTGGTCTGTGCTCGTATGTGGCCGGGCCTGAGTGCCACATGCATATTTAATACTTTAATACTCACAACCGCAGAATATTTTGAGCAGAAGAGACGTCGTATTGTGCCCTGGAAAGCTACCGCTATTTATGATAGTTTCTTATTATATTTTTCATTTACAAACTATCTTGGGCTACTTATATTTAGACATAAATCTATATATATGATACACACATGTGGAGAAGAAATTAAATTGTGGTTAATTGTCAAAATAAAAACCCACTATTAGATACCTTGTTTCTATAAAAATGTTTACAATTTTAAAAATATAAGATAATATTTAAAAAGTTTAAAATGCTCATCTTAGCAGCTAATAATCTTCCTTCGTTTCTTTCTAATAGTTTCCATTGAAACAATTATTGTGGTACTATTAATTACTCAAATAATATTAAACACCTGTATTCCTGTGCGATGTCCCATCTACACAATAGTCTGTGATATGAGATGGTAAGCGCGCCGTACCGCGGTAAGCGGATTGTCAGCGCCGCTAAATGGTGCCACTCCCTTTGTTGCTTGTTTACTTATGCGGTGCTGCGCCTCTGTCATCCGCTATTCCAACTCATTACATAACACAAGACCGATTTTCGTAACTTAAAAAAATATAAGTACATGAATAAATTATTACATTTTATCCTTTGGTTGAAGAAAATAACCAGATGGCATAAAATGTTGACCTGACTACTGTGATTTATTAAAGATTAGTGAAGCAAGAAAAAAAATGCAGAAAAGTCAGTAAGCACCATCTTAATTCTATACATACTGATTGTAATACAATACATACAATACATTTTACATACAATACATACTATTGTGTAACGAAATAAACATTTTTCATTTCATTTCATTTTCACAATACAATATAATACAATACAATTCAATTAATCCTACTAATATTATAAAGGCGAAAGTTTGTAAGAATGTATGGATGTATGGATGTTTGTTCCTCTTTCACGCAAAAACTACTGAACGGATTTCGATGAAATTTGGCACACGGGTAGATCATGTCCTGGATTAACACATAGGCTTCTTTTTATCCCGGGAAAATATAAAGCGGGACTTTTATCGCGGAAAAACTCATTCACGCGGGCGGAGCCGCGGGCAAAAGCTAGTAATAAAATAATGGCGAAAAGTGGGTGCACTAGTTGCGCCTCTGCCAACCTTCTGGGATAACAGGCGTGAGTGTGTGGGTGAATTGGACAATTCAATTATAACCACCAACTTATACAATAAATAATACAAACTTCCTACCATAATTGAACAACTTATTCCCGCTAATAACCTGTAAATATAAATGGTAGTCCTTTAGTAGCAACGCAAAATTAACCGAGACGCGGCCCAATTCCAAGAATGTTCCACTTTATTAGATTCCGTAAGCTCTATTCATCGTTTTTTCGCCCTCTACGAAGGGAAGCTTTGGAGCGACATCAGTATTAGCGAATAATGCGATCGAATCATTCGATCTAGCGTATTATACGCGGTCGGGATCTCATATAATGTGCCCAATCATAATAGACAGTATTAGACGATTATACTGTTATGTGATGCTCAAAGTTTGTGGCAAAATTCTTACTTAGCCACAATTTAAGCAGAGTTCTTAATTTGCTGTTATGTTACGAACGGAATCTGAAACTTAAAAAGTATTTGTATCCAGGTTTCTTCTGTACCACGATTCCCTATTTGGTTTTTATTGATACGTAATGCACCCGTAAAGATGCAAATAACAAGGGGCCTTTCCACCAGAGATGTGCTATGCTACGTTGCCATGGATGTGTTTGATATCCACCCAATTCATTGGTCCATATAGCATAGCTCTAGTGGTGGAAATGAGTTCAACTAAACTATGTTTGTTATATGGATGGATGCGTGCTGTAGATGCATACTATGAATGGTCACAAGAGGTTTATACACAGATCGCACCTTTAGAACGAAATCGACACAATTCAAAAAATATAAAATTGCGTTGTCAATTTTAAATGACTAAAAACTAGTCTCTCATCTATAAAAATATAGTAAAAAAGGGACCGATATAACAGATTTGTCCTATTCCTGCTTGAACATGGCTGTGTTTGAGCTATTATTGTCTTGAAAACTTCATTTTAAGTAATTTTATTACGATAACTCAATTTTCTATCTTTTTGAATTGTGTCGTTTTTATGCTAAAGGTGCGAGGTGTATCCTCGTGGCGGCGCATCTTCATAGCTCATCTCACTCGCTCCGCTACGTAGCTTAGCATCAATGAAAACGGTTATATAGTTTCGTAGCATAACTTTCACATCGTCGCATCATAGCTCCATAGCAGCATAGCACATCTCTGGTGGAAAGGCGCCCTTATTTTGGATTTTAATCGGTGCATTATCTTTTACACGATACATTTCATCTTTCTATGTTGTTAGTACGTTAAGCTTTGTTGCTGAAACGTAACAGAGGTTATGGACCTTTATGTAACAAAAACTGTAAGTATACTTGCATATTCAACTACATCTAAATATTAAAATTTAAGTTCTTAATTCTGACAAATAACACTTTAAAATCTAGATTATCTGGACTCCGCAGTATGTTTTTTAGCAATAAGCCTTAAATAACATTAGATCACAACAAACAAAATCCACAGAACAAAATAAGTTTGAGTGACATAGTGCGTTCCTATCTAAAATATAAAAATGTTTGCTCGCTCACCTGTGTGATTCCATTAGGAATTATAGGAGATTAGTGTAAAGCTGGGACGGTACACCCACAAACAAGCCGTATGATGCGTGCAGGAAAATTAAAAAATATACATTATACATGTTTGTTGATAATATAATAAGTATACACTATCTACTTAAATTTAATTGAGGGACCCGTGTATTCAGTGCTAGATTCGGATCCCATATTTATAAGGTTGACTGGGAGAGAATACCTTTGACATTAAGTCCGCCGATAAACATTTGTATATAGGGTGCAAAAATAAAATAAATAAAATATAAAATATATAACCTTACATTTTACGGGAATTTAGCACTTAGGTATTTTTACCTTCATAAGCCAGGTTTGGTAGTAAATTATCGCTCACTTTAACGGTGAAGAAAAAACTTCGTGAGGAGAACCTGCATACCTGAGAAGTTCTCTATAAGAATTTCAAAGGCATGTGAAGTCTGCTAACCAGCACTAGGCCAGCGTGATGGACTAAGGCCTAAACCCTCTCGATTGTAGATGAGGCCCGTGCTCAGCAGTAGGCAATATATAATACAGGGCTGGTAGGTTACGGTATGCCAGGTTTAAAGTATAAAGGGGAATACGTATAAATCATATTCATGCGTAATGAGCATTACCTAAGATAGTTAAACATCAAGCTAACACACAGGTATCCAGACGTTGAGAGCCCATTTAGGTATATTTTAGATTTAGGTTCTCTATTATTTATGATTGTTTTATTTGCATATATTTTTATACTGATGTGTGTTTAAATAGGTCCCTTGACTACAATACATAGTATATTGCAGATTTAGGTCAGTTCGTCCACATGGATGTTCAGCCCTTTTCTAAGTATAAAAGTTGCCTGTTTTTCTGGAATCAACACATCTGAATTCTTCATATAAGCTCATCCTAGATTTATAGGTTTTACGGCGTACAAAACCCCTTTACTGCCATTAAAACGCTTAAAATAGATTCCTAGATTAGTTATTGTGGAACAATATAACTGAAAAAAGCGTGCAAGATTTTTATATCAACTACATTACGTAAAAAATAACTATTTAAAAACAGTCACACCTTCAATCCTTCGCCGTTCAGGGGTAGGCAGAGTCGCACTTAGTGCACCCACTTATCACCGTACGTATTCCATTTTATGATGACGGGCATATTCAAATGCAATTTAGAAAAACCCACTTTTATTTTGCCCCACCCGGGGATCGAACCCGAGATCTCACCACTGCAGTCCTACCTTAATACAACTACCTCAGTGGCATAGCTGTGTTATTTAGAGGTCTATTTAAAAATATTATAATAATTAATAAATTCACACATCACACAACTAAATTTAAAAAATCTATTCTCCATTGCTATTCTGTAAGGATTACATCAATAAACTCCCTTTGAAAGAAGTTAAGCCGTAAATATTGTACCGCGACAATAAGTCCTTTGTCGGAGGTAATCTCGAGGTGGGGACTGCGGACTCATTCTGTCAGTGACCACGGCTGATTTGGACCTCAGCAAGCTTTGTATGGGCATCCGTAATACCAGTATTGTTGTGGTAAGACTGTGTTGTATCTTGGAAGTCGATAGACATACGAATAACACTCTTCTGTAGTTGTTCACTCAAAATTAATCCACAATATAATAATACCAGCCCTGTATTATATACTGCTCAATGCTGAGCACGGGCCTCCTCTACTACTGAGAGAGTTCAGGTCTTAGTCCACCACGCTGGCCTAGTGTGGGTTGGCAGACTTCACATACCTTTAAATTTCAGAGAATTTCTCAGATATACAGGTTTCCTCACGATGTTTTCCTTCACCGTTAAAGCGAACGATAATTGATAAACAATACACACATAACTTCGAAAAGGCAGAGGTGTGTGCCTTTGGGTTTTGAGCCTCCGAACATTTTTTCGGCAGACCATTCCATTCCCAACTAGGCTATCGTCCACTCAAATTCCACAAAGAGAATGACTTAAATACGGTGAATAAAATATTAATTTTAAAAACCACAGAAAGAATAAAAGTGATTTGGGTTTTTCTATTTAGTATCAGCCCGGTGTCTGGAATTTGTGCCCGATATGGCGATAGGCTCTCCTCATATCACATTATGGGATTGAACACGCACGGCGAAAAGTGGGTGCACTAATTGCGCCTCTGCCTATCCCTTCGAGGATAAAGGGCGTAACTGTGTGTGTGTGTGTGTGTGTGTGTGTGTGTGTGTGTGTGTAAAAATGGTTACTTATGAACGAATTAGATATAAGTTAGTTTGTTAACACGCGTTAATGTTATAAATACATCCATTGAAAAAAATACTCCTCTCCAAAGACTACGCGTACAAAGAGCTCGCTTATAATTTTATCTGATATCAAATAAAAAAAATCTCATACAACATGTTCACGAAAAAGCTGTCGACATTTCTTTTCGCATACCAACAGCTAGCATCCAACAACTAAAATAACCTCCCAGGCTTTGTAGAACAAATGTCAGAGAATTTTCTCCTCTAAAGCTTATCACGTCAATACCTAAATGAATTACTACGAGAAATATTTTCTCTTTTATTTTTGTGCAAGTAAAACAATGGATTCTAAATTCTTTTGATATTATAAGATTTTATGGATGGAAGTTAGATGGCGAGACGCGGCGGCATCGACCTATTTCCATGGAATTTTTCCATTACCTCGGATAAATTGCACGTCTAGCAGCTTCCATAATACACAATCGGTCTCGCTTGTACATGATTTATAAACAGCTAATAAAAAATAATGTACACTCACATTCTATTAGTATATTCAATATTGTATCAAACAAATATTTGAAAACCTTATAATTGAACACAAGAGAATATAGAATATTGATTTAGTGTTACTCTCTTTTTATCTGCGATACATATGACAGTACATTAATGACAGCTACTTATTAAATTTCTCATAAAAAGAGTCAAAATATGGATTATAGATTTATTTAATCTGTATTTAATTTAACAAACAACTATACCTATAACTTTACACATTAATGTTATCAGTCTATAGTAAAAAAAATATTACCGCACATTAACAACTAATAATTATATACCTGCAATATTTCACACATCTTTATCTCCGAAGGGCTAGGCAGAGGTGCAACTAGCGCAGCCATTTTTCGCCGTGTGTTTTCCGTCCCGTGGTATTTTACAGGGCGAGCCTTTTGATTAATTAGGTATATACGTAGATAGACACTGAACGTTCCAAACGCGTTGAAAAAAATAGAGACGAAGTGTTCCCCACTAAATGAGTTCAAGTGAATTATTTTTTGTTGTTTTTCATGGATATAATTTTTTCCCTGTAATAACTGGCATCATTATGCGAGCACACAAGGATACGCAGAATGATGCAGCGATAGCGTATGACACAGCTATCACACATACTAGCTTAAGAAAAGTTGGGCTCTTCGTTTTAGCTTCATTGCAGCGCGGCACTCTATATAGGTATATAATTAATCAAAGGGCGAGCCTATCGTCATATCGGGCACAAATTCGACTCCGGGCTGATGCTGAGCAGAAAAACCTAATATCACTGCCCGACTCGACATTCGCTTTATTTTGACAGACGGGGTTTTTTGTGTTTTTTTTTTAATAAATAATGATTTATATTCACGTGTGGTTAATGTGACAATCGCTAACTTAATGAACATAATATTCATCACCTTGTAAGGTTTTTTTTTATATAACAATGTCTACTAAATAACATTTTGTCTCTTGAAGTAGATACCATTACATTGCTGTCAAGTAAACATCCATTTATTTATTATTTATCTATTAGTTTTTTCAGGGGACTTAACACTATGATTACAATAATTAAAGTATTATAACTTATGGCTATAATGTTAGCCCAAGTTAGGAAAACTCAACCTGTATATTATAATTTTATCATAAAGTTTAATTCAACCGCAGCCGAAACCGAACCGATTTTGAAAATTCTTTCACTAATAGGAAGCTACTTTACTCCTGAGTGCTATAGGGTACTTTTTATCCCGAGAAAATATTCTTATCCTGGAAAAACTTTTTCACACGGGCGAAGCCGCGAGAACTACTAGTGATATATATGATCGATCATAGTTTGTAAAATGACGAGACACTTACGCGATCACCCTAGTACAAAATTATTGTCATAAAACAGTAATAGTATATTTAATATTACATTCATGAACAGTACTAAACGGTACCTACTTACCCTTCCGACCAATTTACCGTGATCTTCAACTTCAATACTAAGGGCCTGTTTCATAATAAAGTATGTGTAACCGACAGTTATTGTATTAAACAACTAATCTAAATAATACTCATTTGATTTTTATTTATTTGGGAGCATATATTACACAGTAGTTTTTGCATTTGGTGGCTTATACATTTATGTGGCGAATAAGATTTACTCAAAAGTCGTGAAACAGGAGGAGAAGTGATAATATAAAAGGGTCAGACGAGTTCGATCATCGACGTAGATAGCATACAGAACATTTGACATCTGAAAATGATTTTGTTAATACAAAGCTATACTGGTTTTTATAACAGGGTACTTTTCATCCCAGGAACAGACAATGGGACAAATAAACCTATTTCGGAATGTATTATTATGTATTTGTTAAATAACAATGTATGTACAAGTGCAAGGCGAGATGCTCGTAATCTGTTTTCGAATACACATAACTATAACACATACACTCACGCCTGTTATCCCCGAAGGGGTAGGCAGGGGCGCAACTAGTGCACCCACTTTTCGCCGACATTCCGCCCCATGATGTGATAGGGGGCGAGCCTATCGCCATATCGGGCACAAATTCCAGACTCCAGACTGATACTGAATAGAAAAACTCAATATCACTTTGCCCGACCCGGGGATCGAACCCGAGACCTCAGCTTTGCAGTCGTACTGTAATACAACTACACCACCGAAGCAGTATATAACTATAACTATGACATATTTCACATATTATCAATTTTGATTAACTGGAACTAATGTTATCAGTAAATTATTGTTTTTTTCTCTTGTCACGCGTATTATACTATACTAGGAATGATTTATGATATGGCAAGACAGAAAGTAAACATTTGTAAACTTGAAACAGATTTTCGATAACCAAATAAGTACCCGATTTCTGGATTTCCCGTACACGTCTTATTATTTGAACTACGTGATACTCGAGGCTACGCCTGGGTTATAACGTTTTTTCGTTATAAAATCTAGCCTATAGCATTCAGGAGTAATTGAGCTTCCTATTAGTGAATGAATTTTGTGAAGAAGAACAAAATCGATTCAGTAGTTCCTGAGATTAGCGCGTTTAACCAAACTCTTTAGCTTTATAACGTTATTGATTTGGCATAAAATAATATCGCATTTGTTAATATGGTTTAAGTATGACTACTTAACCTAGCTTACACTCCCCCCGGTGTGGAATGCAGGACCGCCCACCTTAAAAAAACCTAGGTAATCTATTATGCTTATTTTTCAACTGTTTAAATGTATTAGGACGGCATTCATCGCTTGCTGATAAATGGCACTACTCACAGAAACGTAGAAGCCGCACTCGAAATACACAAGTCACACTGTAATAAATGGTATTAATATGAGTAGGTACTATCTACATTACTTAGTTGTTTAATACGATAATTGTCAAATAAAATTTGTTTGAAACGTGAAACCGGTTCTTACACGTCAATTTTTTATTTAGTTCTCTCTTTCAAATTTTCTGCTAGTGTATTTGCCTTATTTGACACTGGCAAAATTGTCCAAAAGGACAGAGCCAGATAAGAAAAAAAATCTTTCAAATTTCGGCATAGTCACGCTGAGAATAAAGACACGATTTTCCGTAGTATTATAGTGCTCTTTGGACACGATTTAGTATGATACTGTATGCTATTAGGTGTATTACATTCAATATATATTAGGTAAAACTCTAGGGTCTGTCGATCATGCTTGAATCATCTCCAAGACAATAGCGATACATTTGGGTTCTACTGTGTAAGTTTTGTTTTTATTTTTAAGTTAGTCGCTCATTACATTGATACAGACAATGACACATTACAAGTTTTGGCTGACTTAAATAAACATTTAGACATTAATAAACGAAAAAGACAAACAACCAATTGTTAAAATAACCAACTTTTTTGACAAAACCACCGAAAGGCGGGTCCTTTCACGGTTGAAGAACAAGTGAATTTGCCGTAAATTGGTCAAGTTTGCGTTTGTCCGGCGCGGTCGAGCCGCGGTTAGCACAAAGGCGCCTCCGCTGTCAAACTTTCACACATGCATGCATCACTGTCATTATTTTAACGATTTTATTAGAAACTACCCTCGTATTTGTATTTTCAAAGAGACAAGACATTTAGAGACCTTTGTATAAACGACTGGTCAAGGTTTTTTTTTGCATTTTTAAGTATTTGTTATTCCGTCGTACGAGTAATTTTCAAGTTTGTCTCAATGACAAATAATATCAAAACCTTCACTCTTGCAGAAACAAAAACATAGACTGCTATCATCAGGCAGGTACATGGAATTATGGCATAATGTGACCTGTCAAATGATTCTTAAAACATGAGACGTTTCCATCAATTAATATTCCTAATTGTCGAAAACATGTCTCCAACAATTTCATAATTATGAAATTGGTGCTGACACAGTGGTCAGCCCGCTTCTCTCACACACATATTGAATACAAACATCTTAATTTCCACAACCTAAAATACACCTAAAGGTGGTTCAAACAGAGTCCACAATAACTATTATTCGTCCGTATATGCGAACATACGATTTCACAACTCACCTGTCAGGTATTTATCAATTAATACAAAATTTAATAGAGCAGGCATGAGGTATCTCTGTCGACGCGTAGGGAGCGCATTCCTTGTTAATCAACTGTTGCGTAGTAATATGGCAAACCAGGATACCTACAATGTTTAAACTGGTGGTAGCTCTCTAGTATGCACTCCATTTGATCGCGCCAAATGGAGACGACCGCGTTCAGTACTGACAGATCTAGAGGACGAAATCACTCTGGCCATTCGCGAAAAGATCGAGCATCAAAAGCTCTTACACTCCACAAGACCGCTGTACCGTCCTCGCCGTCGAGGACCTCGTCGCGTTCCCCGACACCCTGACCTCTCTTAGCAGTGCCGAAGACTACGAACACATGAATAGGATTAGGTTAAAAACCATGTTCCCCAAACGCTGATGTCTTATCCTCTCAGTGGCCGCCCTGAGCCGAGGTTCGTGACCCGTTAGTGGGTCGCCCTCAGCGTGGTCGCTTAATTTTAAGGGTTACGAGCGCCTTCTGCACTCACCCAAAAGACCGGTGTTCTTTCATAAGCCGACCCTCGTCAGGCTAGAAAGAGTAATGTCAGGGACAAAAAAAAAAAAAAAAAAAATCTAGTATGCAAGGGCCTGTCGGGGTAAGTACTACTGCAATGTCTATTTCTACCGCCAAGCAGCATTATGAGACTTTAAATCTTATTTCTCAGGGTGACGAGTGAAGTGGAGTGCAATGCAGTACTTTGTAATTCAAAGTTATAAATGGCGTTGCTACTGTTTATGGGCGGTCGCATCGCTTACCATTAGACGTACGGCATGCTGGTCTTGTCATTGAACAATGCAATAAAATAGTTGACAGTTCTTCCCATGAAAGGTATAGCAACATTGCAGGACATTTTAGACCAAAAGCCACGTGTATCTATACTAATATTATAAAGAGGAAAAAGATTTGATTGTTTGCATTGAATAGGCTCTGACACTACTGGACAGATTTGAAAAATTCTTTCACCAATATAAAGCTACATTATCAGTGAGTAACATAGGCTACTTTTATCATGGGGAAATATAAAGCGGAATGTTTATCCCGAAAAACACTTACGCCTGTAGAGCTGCAAGCAGATGTCTAGTTTACTATAAACTTGTTAGATTTACAATATTATTCTGTACTAGTTTTTGCCCGCGGCTCCGCCCGCGTTAAAAAGCTTTCCGGGATAAAGGTCTCGCTTTTCATTTTCCCGGGATAAAATGTAGCCTATGTGTTAATCCAGGACATGATCTACCAGTGTGCCAAATTTCATCGAAATCCGTTCAGTAGTTTTTGCGTGAAAGAGTAACAAACATCCATACATCCAGATATCCATACATACTTACAAACTTTCGCCTTAATAATATTAGTAGGATTATATGAGTGGATGATAGCCTAGTTGAGAATAGGTCTGCCGAGGCAATGTCCGGAGGTTCAAAACCCAAGGCACACACCTCTGACTTTTCGAAGTTACGTGTGTATTGTTTATCAATGAGCGTTCCCTTTAACGGTGAAGGAAAACATCGTGAGGAAACTTTCACACCTGAGAATTCTCCATAAGAATTTCGAGGGTGTGTGAAGACTGCCAACCCGCACTAGGCCAGCGTGGAGGACTAAGACCTAACCCCTCTCAGTAGTAGAGGAGGCCCGTGCTCAGCAGTGGGCAGTATATAATACAGGGTTGGTATAGTATTTAGTATAGTATAAGATATCACACGTCAGGTGACCCTCTGGCACGTTTGCCGACCTGTATAAAAACAAGAAATATGTTTTCTTCTTGATATGAGTCGACATAAGAAAAAAAAACTGTAAATAAATTTGCAACTCAAGTATTAGTAACTCTTCATACAGATGAGCGTTCAACCGTAGGCTTGGGTTTATCTGGCATACGTAAATACCAAAATGTTATCAGTAATTGATGATAGCATTATATTTTCCTTTTCTTAAAACACTATACTGGTTTTGGCTCATGGCTCACCCACAGGGCTATATTTTTACACACACACACACACACACAGTAACGCCTTTTATCCCCGAAGGGGTCGGCAGAGGCGCAACTAATGCAGCCACTTTTCGCCGTGCGTATTCCGTCCCATGATGTGATAGGCGGCGAAGCCTATCGCCATATCGGGCACAAATTCCAGACTCCGGGTCGATACTGAATAGAAAAATCTAATATCACTGCCCGACCCGGGAATCAAACTCGAGACCCCAGCGTTGCAGTCGTACCGTAATACAACTATGCCACCGAAACAGTCGAACTATATAATTATTTTTACGAACCATTTAAACAGTTTTTAAAATATTAATCACATTTAAAACATCCTTTCTTTTCCTACAAAACGAACCCCTGGTTCTTGAGCCTAACTTACACGGGACAAGAAAACTTTAATATTCATTCAAGTTTCAATTTGCAGGAGAGCGACTGGGCGTGATTCGCGTAACCCTCTAAATTCGTCTGGCTAATCTAGCAGAGGGTCCGCGCACAGTATAGGGTAAACAAACAGATAAAACTGTTTATTCTATTTATTATTAATGATCGTTGGAATTATCAATGAACTATTTAGGAATACCACGATGTAACATTGTGCCACTACGCGTGTTGTTAGCAATGACTGCATTTGTTGAGGCTGATACGATACAGGACATTTATGCACACAATGCTATTGTAAATTGTAGAGCCTAATTTGAGCTACGCGTGTTGTTAGCAATAACTGCATTTGTTAAGACTGATACGATACAGGACATATTCGATACAATGCTATTGTAAATTGTATAGTTCCCACTTTGAACATATTCTTCTGGCGAATGTTTCAGTTTTCCTTGTTACTTTATCGCATCGTGAGTCGTGTCACGACGATGTTTTATCATGTGCATGTGTTGATCGTGAAGTAGACGATGTCAGATATTTTGATAAACGAAGAGATAAGACGTTAGGATATGCCATCATTTTTCCATACGCGAATTGAGGTGCTTAATGCTATAGGCACAAGGTATTCAAACTTATACCTTTACAGGAAATGTAGTACCGATTCGGTTGCAAGACCTTAGCTTCAATATTTTTATTTATTTATTTAAATAAGGTTCTCTAACAGTACACGCATTTCATATATCATTATAATTCAATGCAGAATGACGAGACGAGCATACCGTTCGCCAAATGGTAAGCGATACGACCACCCATAAACAGTAGCAACACTATCCAGCACCTTGAGTTACAAAGTACTGCATGGCATTCTACTGCTCTCCTCATCCTAAGACATCCAACAGTTATAAAAAATGCACTACTACTACATTACTGCATAAACAAAAGCAACATAAACACTTTAAATTATGTAGTTATTATCTATGGTTTGACAATAAGACAGCTCGGATATAATAGCATACACATATCGCATTAAATTTATTTCTACAGTGTTAGATAAATTAAAAAGTTAATTCGTTTAAATTTAGAATCACAGCAAAAACCGTCATAAATCTAATGTAAAACCAATCTAGTAGCAAAATATTCAAGTCTGTCAACATTTCCGATTTGAAAACTACATTAATTTAAGAGTCAAGTTTCAAAAGAATGATCGAAATAATTACTGTCAAAATTCGAAGCCAAATTAATGTAAAGTTTTATCTGTATTATTTGCTGTAAAATATACTGCATTGTTGGCTGCTATTGCCTCTCAAATTCTTTTCATGGTCAATTTAAAATATAATACAGTTGTCGAGGTCGGGTCGGTCCTCGCGAATCTAATTTGCGCCTCTTTTGACCCTTCGGTTGAGGGCACACATACTTACTATACATTGGCATCGAGTTTAAACCAATGAAATTTTTTAATGCGGTGAACAGCTTAGCAATTTCACAGTTTTGCGCGTAATGTTAAATAAATTATCAATTGGATTTTAAACAAACATTAAATTGTGGAAGTTTTATTAAATAATATGTTAGATTAACTTTTGCTTGTGACTCTGCCTACTTAATAATAAAGACTATTAATCCAAACAAAATACTGCGAATCAATTTAGAATATAAAGTAGCATAAAACTTTTGTTCATGAGAGAAGGGTAAACTTCTTTTTTATTCCTTCTGAATGACGAGGCGAGTATGCCGTATTCCTGATTGTAAGCCATACGACCGCCTATAAACAGCAGCAATACCATGCAGATCTTTTGATTACATAGTACTGCGTGGCACTGCACTACGCTAGTCACCCTGAGATATAAGATGTTAAGTCTCATAATACTCAATAATTACGCTGGCTACAATATCCTTCAAACTGGAACCCAGTAGTTCACGCACACTGCTGCTTATCGATAGAAATAGACATTGCGGTGGTACCCAGACGGACGCTCGCATACGAAAGTCCTACCACCAGTTAAAACAAAATTATAATACATTTATGATTTTTTTGTTGTAATGTACAATACGAAATATCATTTAGATATGTTTACATAAGTGATTACGCATTACTTAAGGAATGCCCTAACCTTCGATAACTTTCCGTTAACGGCCGATTATAAAATCCATCTTCCCAATTAAAAGCGGGTAAATTATTTATTATGTCAGGTCACATTTAATAACTTATATACATAGGTTAATGTCAATAACTACGCATCGTATGATTGTGGACGGAGCTGCCGAATCAGTTCACGTTTATCTTGCACAGAATTAGAATAAGTGATCGTTAATTGTGTGTTAAAATGTACAAAATAGTATTATTTGTTTTAATTTTATTTAACGTGTCTGATAGAGATTCCGTTGAGGTAAGTTAATATATGCATAAAATATAGGTGGCAATTGAATTGTACCTGAATATTATTTCACATTTTAAGAGTTATAATGCACCTTATTCCTAATTATTTAATATTAGCTCTTGCCTGCGGTAGCCCGCCCGGTGTTAAAAAGTTTTTCCGGGACAAAAGTACCGCTTTATATTTACCCGGGATAAAAAGTAGCCTATGTGTTAATCCAGAACATGATTTACCCGCGTGCCAAATATCATCGAAATCCGTTGAGCAGTTTTTGCGTGAAAGAGTAACAAATATCCATTCTTACAAACTTCCACGTTTATAATACTGGCAAGATTTAAAAAAAGAGAGCGGATCATTAAAAATCGTTTGATTAATTTATTTGCACATTTTTAAAGCAAACTTTCGATAGCACATATCCAAAACGTGCAAGATGTTTCCAAAAATATTTAAAAATTGAAATAAACCAACATATAACCTCACAAATACGAAAAACAAAATTAGCGTTAGAATTTATGGAGGCATATTATGCATATAATTTTAGTATTACTCGATAAATAGGTCAGAGGATATAAAGTTGATGCCTCGGCGGCGTAGTTGTGTTACGGTACGACTGCAATGCTGAGGTATTGGGTTCGATCCCCGGCTCGGGCAAAGTGATATTGAGTTTTTCTATTCAGTATCAGCCCGGAGTCTGGAATTTGTGCCCGATATGGCGATAGGTTCGCCCCCTATCACATCATGGGACGGAATAAGCACGACGAAAAGTGGGTGCACTAGTTGTGCCTCTGCCTACCCTTTCAGCGATAAAAGGAGTGAGTGTGTGTGTGTGTGTGTATTTATTTTATTCCCAAAAAATATGAATCGTGTTTATTGTTTTGTGTACGGCAAAATTTGCCGATTTACACAAAACATTTTTTTCCATTGTATCATTAGATCACAGAAAATCCGTTTAAACAAATGCGTGATATAACTCAGTTTTGTGAAAACGCAGTCATTCATTTTTTCATACAACGTACTACGTATTGCTCGCGGCTAGGCTCCACCCACGTAAAAAATACGTTTCTGGGATAAAAGTTCAAAATGTCATTGAAATCGGTTCTATGGTTTAGCTATGTAACAGACACACAAATCGACAGTTTTACTTTCGCATGTGGATTGTGGCAGATCTCAAAAACCGAAACGCAATAGCGAGGTTTTCCCAGTCTCGCTAATGCGTTTTCAATAAAGATATAGTACATAGTGACAGTGCGATACAACATGACTCTTACATAGGGCTGCCATCAGCGATTAATTTGAGCGTTTTAATAAGAGAAATATACCTCACTAGTCGCTATGTCGTATATACCCGTCATGTGCTGTGAAAAATTTCTGAATTTATTAAAATAAATTAAAGTACGGAACAGTATTTATTATGTTGAATAATGCGTTGATGCATAATTATTAATATTAGATATAAATTCAGTGTTTGTTTGTTCGTGTTTTATGCGCTGCCATACCGTTCATCTGATTGATATAAAACTTTGTGAACTTAAAACTTAGTTAAAATAAATTACAGTAGGTGGCGCTAATCGCCAAAACCACCTAACCGATTTGAATGAACTTTTGTGAATGTGTTTCGTTGATTCCAGCTCGAAGCATGGGACTATTTTGCTCATTGATTATAATCAAACCGTGTTCGTAAATGTATTCTCATAATTTCTTACGAATGCGCATATGAGAACACATGCGAACACGATTTACACAATACTAGTAGTTATGGAGACCTTAATGACCTTTCAGTTGATTTGCGACTCATATCTCGTGGATGACAAAAAAAAACTTATGCAATAATTTCAACAAAGTAAACAGTGAATTATTTGTATTGTATCGCATGTTTAATTATGACCCTACTCTCAGCAATATTAATTTGTTCATTCGTTAATTAAATGCGTAACTTTGTCAACCATTAACAATAAGCATTTTGTTATTTTTATCAACACTAATAAGGAAGTGAAACCATCGTAGAGAAAGAAGCTGAAACATATATTTTTTCAATAAAACGATTAAGTCCTTACTATTGAGATAATGTCAAAATTTACACGGCGCTTACGATCTATTGCGTCTTACACGCGCAGTTAGTATAGATTACACTGTCGACACTCGACAGTTTACAATCTACATTATAATTATTATAACCGCAGAACAGAGTATTATATCTATCCTCCATGATTATAACAGTCATTATAAACACTTCGTGCAAAACAGTCATGTGTAAACTGTGATAAACAATATCAAGATCTGCGATGATACCTAAATGACGAAATTAATAGCGAATAGAATAAAAACACTGTGCATATAGTGTACAAACCATTATTAGCTCAATATGGTACGTATATTGTTTTAAACGAGCTTTTAACACATTTTTATTTGCACAGCATTGTCATTTAGGTAGGTACATACAATAATTATTTAACACCGTGTTTGAATACATAATGCTAACCTTATTTTGATAAGACATAGAGTACCTACGTATTATTTGTATTTGGAATATCCACGAAGAAAAGAAGAAGAGGGAATATTTTACTCACTTAGACATTGACATGACCGTGGTGTTTACGAATCTCGTTTGCGTAGTACATCATGGATATTATATTTTTAGCATAAAAATGAGTTCCCTGGTAACAAGTTCTATTACATTGGAAAGTAGATAGGTACGTTTATAAAGTATTTTATTAATATTATGAAGGCTAATACATATACCTAAAAGCTTTTAACAAACTTATAAATTGATTAACAATAACGAAAACTTAATAAAAGTGTTTTACGCGTGAAAAAATCTGGCTTTTAAAAAAATTACAAAACTGATTATACATTTTAAATTTTTAATTATTTTAATTTTTATGTTTACTTATCATAAACATTGCGGTCACCTATTTGTGGATTATTGAAGCAGATACAATTAAAGGCCAATATTGTTTTGCAGTATCATGTACACGCTATACAAGAATTCACCAAAAAGTATAATATAAACAGTAGGTATACCAACTTCTTATCTTATTTTTATATAGTATCGGCATGTAATAGTTTGCTATTTCGATTGATCTTTATGTCTCCTTGTTTACAAAATATGTGTTATATCCAAAACATTACGAAACATGCATACTTTATCTAATTATTTATCGTTGTATCAATTACGAAACAATAATTTAATTGACGGGAGAAAATATATTAGAACAACCTTGAACATTGACATTGGACAGCGTTTACGAATCTTGTTTGCAGAACATATCTCAAACACCTAGCGGATAAACAACATTTACTAACAGAGCCATCTATTTTTATGTGCGATATTTATTGTTTGCCACTGGTCTAAAATTAATTCTCCTGATTTCCGACTCAAATCACTCAAAAAAAATATGCAAATTACAACTTTCATTTTTTATGCAAATTTTTCTTTCCCGACATTAGCATAATGTATCACAATTGCAATAAAAATCTTAAATATCCATTTAGATATTGTTTCCAAATTTTTTTATCTTACTATTTGCCACACAGGTAGTCATGTCCTGGATTAACACATAAGCTACTTTTTATCCCGGGAAAACATAAAGCGGGCCTTTCATCCCGGAAAAACTTTTTAACGCGGGCGGAGCCGCGGGCAAAAGCTAGTAAATTTATAATTTTTTTGATTTGATTTAAGATTTATCTATACAACATTAATATATACCACTCGATTAATTATAATAGGTAGAATACCTAGCTTTTCTACCAACTCTTCTCCGTTTATTCAATAAATTAAACCGTACATAATTAATTATGTAATACTAATTATTAATTAGTATTACATTGATTCGCTTTGCATGCGCAAAATTAAAATCGTTTCGACTAATTCGCAGAAATAAAGGGCATAGCTATTTAATTTCATTAAACCAAGTTAAATTACAGTTGATTGTATACAAGATTTTTTGTCCCTCAGATTGTAAATATTGGCATGTTAAGTATAGGTAATATCTAACTATGAATTAAATTAGTTGTTAATTTTTCTTAATTTTCTCAAACTATATTGAAATAATTATAAATAAAACCAATAAAATTATTTATTTAAGCTAGGAATAAATGTAGGATATATTTGATTAAAGCTCATGGTTAAAATTAAACTTAACAATCTGCTTAATGTTTGAATATAATATCTTACAGCTGTACACGTCTAAGTATATCCAAAGTATTTAATGACTAGCATTAATTAAAAATGTTTATTTTTCTATTTTTCAGGGGAAACGAGTATGCGTTATTGGCGCTGGCGTAGCGGGATTGGCTTCAGCGAGATATCTTAAAGAAGAAGGTATTAATTTCACAGTTTTAGAATCGACTAGATATGTAGGCGGTACCTGGCGATATGACCCAAGGGTGGGCACTGACGAAAATGGCCTTCCTTTACATACAAGCATGTACAGTAATCTAAGGTATGTATCAACTGCTTTAACAGCTAATGTGTAACAAATATAATATGATGTTCATACTGAAATACTAATATAAGTACCTACTGATAAAACACAGATAGAAGTATGTAAGCCGTCAAACAAATAAAACCAGAATCGTTATCTAAGTATACGTTTAGCAATAAATATTTTAATATCATAAAACTCTATATCTATATAATATACTTGCCTTTTATGGTATGGTTAGTTTAGAATAATGTGCCATTTTGTTTAATACTTATAATTATTTTAATCATTACATTGCAAATAAATACTCTACATTGCATTAGAGTTGGTGTACCTAACTAGTGCCAAAATATTATTGCTTGTGCCAGTAGCGATCATAACAACCAATAGATGGCGTTTAAAACAAAATGTCTTTTACAGAACCAATTTACCTAAACCGACAATGGAAATGAGAGGATTTCCATTACCAGACAACATCCCATCATTTCCGCCTTGGCACATTTTTTACGAATATCTGCAATCTTATGCAAAGCATTTCGGATTAAAAAAGTATATAAAGGTAATTTTATTGCTAGACGAAAGGTATTTTTTTAAATTAAGGTGAAAATTATGTAACATAATAATATGTTAATCCAATTGTAGAGAGCTTATTCTCTTGAGACAATAAATCTCATTCAATTTTGGAATGATTCACATAATGACCTGAACCAAGAAATTGCTAGTATTACAGCCTAAGAATCCAGCGATCATTATTAGTTATTTTAATTTTATTAATTTGTACATGATATTTATTTCAGTTTTTGCACAACGCTGTATTAGTAAGGCGAGAAGACGATGTATGGAAAGTCAAATATGAAAATGTAAAAACAGGAGAGCAATTTCAAGAGGAATTTGACTATGTCATTGTTGCGAATGGACACTTTAGCAAACCCAATATGCCGAACATCCCTGGTGAAGACATATTTCAAGGTATATACAGTTTTTATCAACCCAAATAAGTACATTAAGAAGTATAATAGGAATATTTCAATGAACTTTTATAGGATTTCATGAAAATATAATTATAAATAAGTATTTAATCTGCGGAGGCCTCAGTACTACTAAAAAGGTAGTCGTAAAGTCATTAATGGGTAGTACTTGCATTCATCATGATATCGATTTACGGGTCAAGAAAACCTAAAAATCGCTCCGATGAATCGAATTTCCAATTTCCCAACGAAACTTTGGTCTTGTGCAAACCAACTGGTATATCCGTTACTTTGTAGGAATGTGGAATACATTAGTATAATAAAATCTTACCTTAATTGAAAACCTCATGTTGTTTTAATTTGTCATTAATGCAACTAAATTTATCTACATCATCAATAAAGATGTTTATCTCGTTTATTATTCCTGTTTAACCATATCTACATCACCGAATACCTATCATTGCTACTACTGTTAACAAAAAAATAATTATGGCCGACTGTACTTAAATACCATAACATATTTGTTCTTTTTCTTATTGCTTCTGGATAGTGCACTAGTGGACTGCCTCGGTGGTGTAGTTGTATTATGGTACGACTGCAATACTGAGGTCTCGGGTTCGATTCCCGGGTCGGGCAAAGTGATATTGAGTTTTTCTATTCAGTATCAGCTCGGAGTCTGGAATTTGTGCCCGATATGGTGATAGGCTCGCCCCCTATCACATCATGGGACGGAATAACGGCCAAAAGTGGGTACACTAGTTGCGCCTCTGCCTACCCCTTCGAGGATAAAAAGGTTTGAGTGTGTGTGTGTGTGTGTGCTTCTGGATAACGAGACGAGCATGCCGCTCGCCTGATGGTAAGCGATGCAACCGCCCATAAACAGTAGTAGCCCCATACAGAACTTTTAATTACAAAGGAATATGTAGCACATTCAACCAAAATTTAAACTCAAAAATCAATTTCCAGGAACAATAATCCACAGTCACGACTATAAAGCCCCGGAACCGTACCGTGCACGTCGCGTGCTGGTAGTTGGGGCTGGCCCCTCCGGCATGGACATCAGCATGGACGTTGGTCATGTGTGCAGCCGTTTGTTCCACAGCCACCACTCGCCAGTCAACTTTAGGACGCCATTCCCTCCCCATTTCGCCAAGAAGCCAGATGTGAAAATGTTCAATGAAACTGGAGCTATTTTCGTTGACGGCACGTTTGAGGAGATCGATGATGTTATATATTGCACAGGTATATTTTATAGTTTAAACACTTTATTATTGATCGTAAATCATCTGACTTTACCTTAAGAAAAAAACGTCCATTTGCCCCGTCTCACATTTTTTCATTAAGTGATATTATTGTATTTGATAATTATTTAACAGAATCACTTTTCCTTATTTACTATTTTTCACGTACGAGATTCAAATTTGTTTTCCACAATTTTTAATAACTACTAGTTCCCCATAATACGGTACAATAACTAACAACAAGTCCCTAGTTATCTCCTACCAGACGCGTCCCATCAATCGCAATTCTATAAAATAAAATTTTTATAATATATTTTGCCCCTGTTTTCCGTTAAATATCTAAATTATTTCGTCATAAATTCCAGGTTTCCATTATGATTTTCCCTTCTTGGACGAGACATGCGAATTGAACCTGAAACCCCACAGCGTATCACCCTTATACAAGTACATGGTAAACATACACCAGCCGTCGATGGTCTTAATTGGTCTGGTCGTCCGTGCTTGCTTGGTTGTCGCTCTAGACGCTCAGGTAAGCTCTTGGTCTGATCATCTAGGAGATACCTATAATTAAGAATAAGTGTGAAGCAAGAATTATGCTTACGTGTGTGTATTACGATATACTAAAACAAATATACGACAACATTGTTCAATTTAAATTAGGCACCGACTCCAAATATACCTACGTATAAACTAACCGAATACAAATTTTAATTATTTTTTGATTTGTAGTTGTTTTGAAGTCGGTTTACTTTTGTTAAAAAGTTTTTATTTATTGCTTTTTTGTGAGTTAATTATGTAAACAATACATCATAGATATACGATTGCAGCATTCGCGAGTCATCTGCTGTTAGTTATTGAAGAGTTCCATTGTGTATTTCCGAAGATTTTCATCACATCTTCATAATGTATACTAAGACCTTCATTGAAAAATATACATTTCAATATCGAAAACCACATCCAAATCGAATCAGTGGTTTTTGAGAAACTCTTGGCCATACAAATTTACATACATACGGATCGAACACAGAACCTCCTTTTTGAAGTCGGTTAAAAATATGATGTATCAATGAACATTCCAGGCTCGGTACGCCACAGCTCTAGTCAAAGGCAACTTCACACTTCCACCGCACGATGTGATGATGCAGGAGTGGCAGCGGCGCGCTGACGTGCTGCAATCCAAGGGTCATCCTTTGTCTCACATACACTTTTTAGGAGAGAAAGAGGTAGGTCCGACAATATAGGTACACGTTAAACCCTTTTAGAGCACGTTTCAAAACCTCTGAATAAATGCTACTTGTCACATATAAGTGTAATCGATCAAATACAATATTACACTCTAATCTATGCTCCTAAATAAATGCCAATAAAATGAGTACTGTCAATATTATCTGTTTATTGATTAAAATTAAAATAAACCCCGATACGAAAAGCATCTAAACAGTTAATAAACAGAAAGAAAGAAAAATAAAATTTATTTGTCACGGATAGATATGCATAAGCACCTACAAACATTCCGAAGAGAAAAAAAAACAATTACATTATAAAAAACGTACAATGATTGTAGCTTTCAATGAAAAAATAGGCAGTTACTCGATATTCATTAAAAAAAATTACTTATTACTGCTTTCAGGATGAATATTACGCCGGCCTTTCCGAAGAGTCCGGCATCGACCGAGTCCCGCCTGTCATGTTTAAGATCCGTACAACTGACACCGACGCGAAACTCGAAAATCTCTACACGTTCCGTGACTATGTTTACACGGTGATAGATGACCACACATTTGTCAGAACTATCGAAGATCCACCATACAACGATAATCACTCTCTTTAACTGCAATATATTAACAAATAAAAAATCAAGTAATGGACTATTTTTTTGATCCAGGTGACAATATAGTAAAAATTCTAAGAAAGTGAATATGCGGCTAATAGTTGTCTTTTTATCTAGGATACGAATTAAAGAAAGATATACATTGGCTTTGCAATTTTCTACAGGTTGGTGAATTTTGTGAATATTTCTCAGTCCCTATTTGATATTAATTAATAAATGTACGAATTATTCCGTTCTTTGTAACGGTTATAATATCTATTGTATAAAAGGAAAATATACTTTACCGCTAGATGGCATTAGCATAATTGCAAAATCGCATCATAATAATGATGCAAACTAAGGACAAAGTAAGTTTGTTTTTATTAAATTATTAGAGAATAATAATAGGGTATGAAGAAAATGCTAAGTGATATTATTAATTCGTGTATTTGTACTTATGAAGATATTACATCATAATTATTGTTATAAATATAATGGTAACGATTAAATAAATAATAGTTTGTGATAAAAATGTCAAGTTTTTTCAATAGTTTTAATTTATCGTACAACTAGGAACCAGTGAAAAACGTGAAATGTTAAATTAAACAGTACTATGTGCTCTTGAAAGCATAAAACTATATTGGACGGACTAATAATAGAATACTTTAAGTATCGAATTATAAAATATATAAAAATACATCTATTTTATATTCCTATAATTTACAAAATATACAAATTGGGATTTTTATGGCTCATGCTCCATGATTCTATTTCACGAACATTTAAATACATTCCTTCACTCGCTTGTCACGAAAATTATCATAGCTTAAATTTAACCAAATTAATAAATTTTATATTGGTATTAATTACTCTGCCTCTACTGCCTCGGTGGCGTAGTTGTATTGCGGTATGACTGCAATGCTGAGGTCTCGGGTTCGATTATTATTATATTAATTTATGGCGATAGCCTCGCCCTCTATCACATCATGAGACGGAATAACGGCGCAAAGTGGGGGCACTAGTTGTGCTTCTGCGCACCCCTTCGGGGATAAAAGGCTTGAGTGTGGGTGTGTGTAGTGGTATTAACAGTTGTTTATAGTGTAGGCTTAGATAATAAAGGTAATCGGGCGCAAACCGACCCGGTGGCGGACATCAATGAAAATGGTATTAAATAAAAGAGTATAATATTGACTCCAAATAATATTTTTTGGTTTATAGTGGATTGAAGTCGGTTTTATGTTTTGTTAAAAAGTTTTATTTATTCCTTTTTTGTGTGTGAATTATGGAATGGTGTAAACAGATATACGATCGCAGCAATCGCTGTAATCATTTGATGTTAGTTATTACTGGCTTTTTTGTTTATTTCTCATGATTGATTTTTACTCCCACTAAAAATATGAATATTTTTTTTTCGAAATTCCCATAATCCACAACAATTACCGAGACAAACTAGAGAGATTTATCTATAAGTCCTCACAGTTTCATTTCTGTCCACCGTGTGTATTTCTCCCATACTATTTGCCCATTCTCCTTTAATATTAAAAAATAGATAAATTCAGTAAAATATTGAGAATTTCGTTATTTTGTTTTGAGTAAATGTGACAGAGGAAATACTTAACAGCCCTCTTCAATTCAATAAATCGTCAACCGGACAAGGGAATCCTTTCCTGGGATTATACTTCCTTTCAAAATGATTGTCATCAATGATCTGGTAGTCGTAGTCGCGGTAGTTCAGTAAATCTTCTAGTCGGTTGACTGCGTTGAAATCTCTTATCTTCGTGAGCACTGGGGGAGCGCGGACTACACCTGCTTCTTGAGTCAGGTTTCCGAAATAATTGTCCTGGAAGTACAAAAATTTTCAAAGAATATCTTCATAAAATATTTTTCTTAGTTAAAATAAACTTTATTTTAAACTAGGTTTCGCTCGCGGCTTCGGCATGTCTTCGGCCATGTGAAAACCTTTCTTGGTACGATAATCAAGCAGGCAATTTTCCGGAACCAAACTTAACGTATATTAAATTATTTTCTAGTATTTGATCTATATATGTAGCAATTTTTATCCAAACGCATTTAGTGGTTTTTACCTTTATAATTTTAACAAACATCTAAATATCTTCGCAAACTTTCTCATTTAAAATATTATTGAGTAAGTAGTCAGAAGTACAATAGCTCAAGTTCTAACTGATACAATAGCGTGATGCTTGATGACGATTTCCTTGGTTGGATTGGTAATTGTGTTCTTTTAAATTTTACCTTCCACCTTACATTTAACACCTACATCTTTCACAAAATCGTTTTTATACATATTCTTATCTTAACCCGTCAAACCCCGCTTATATATAGATGTATGGGGAAACCCTATATATTCGGACGCCGGCGTCCGTAGCGGGGCTTGACGAATCAAAATGTTATACTTACCATATCAGTGCCAATAATATTGACGTTAACTATTTTCATTCCTTTCGCTTGGAGGTCGTGAACATGGTTGAGCCAGATTTTCAACATCTCTTCTTGCGACGGAATTTTAAACTTGCCCGCGGCTAAGGCTGCTGAATATTCAGCCTGTAGACCAAATAATAATATGTTAAAATGTGATAACGATCTATTCACCAAACTTGAATATTCTTGATATAATAAAAAGGCATGGAGATTTTGTAGGCTTAAATTTTATGTTCAGACACGAATGCCTTAGTTCACATTGCAATTAGGAGATGACCGACCATAAGAACTGACCGAACGTCAAAAGAGCGTATGTTGCCTCTGACTGGCACTGAAGTGGAGTTATGACAGAACTTTACTGATGGTGAGGATGCTAAATTATCTTTCTCTCAATTAATTAAATTTGGTATTCAACATAGCATCACGTGGTCTTTTAAACGTGAATTATTAGTGATAAATAAAAGAAATATAACAGTTTCAAATAAAAAACCATCCCGTGGCCCGGAACGAACGAATATAGTAAAATATAACGAAAATCATGTATTATTTTCTATTACTTCCTCACAAACGGTAGTGGTGATAGCCTTGTTGGGAGTGGAACGAACTGCCGAGACGAATGTCCGCAGATTCAAACCCAAGGGCACCTCTGACTTTTCTAAAAAGTTATGTGTGTATTGTTTGTGTGTTATATATAGGTATAAGCATAGCGTGCTGCGTACACGCCCCTATCTATGCGCTAATAAATCAGTGCGTTACGAGCCAGCAGTTGTTTCACTTGTGTCCCGTATTGCATACTTAACAGTGGCGACGAGTACCCACGCAATAAAAATAAAAAATGGCGACGTTCGGAATTTTATCTAGTTTTGATCATTCCATACAAGAACGGAAAGCGTATAAAAGCAGACTATCACAATGGTTCATTGCGAATAATATCGACGACAAATCTGATGCGACGGGAATCAAAAGACGAGCAATCTTGCTGAGCGCACTCACGGAAGCCACCTACAAACTGGCCTCAGACCTCGCCTTACCTAAGGATTTACAAGACGTTCCTTATGAAGAGATAGTCAGGATACTTGATGTCCACTTTACACCCAAAAAGTGTGGGTTTAGTGAGCGACACAAGTTTTACTCGTCAGTACAACAACAGGGTGAAACACACCAGCAGTGGGCAGCGCGACTACGGGGACTTACTGCTGACTGCGAATTCACCAACGTGGAGGAAGTACTGCGGGATCGATTTGTCTTGGGAATGCTGGCTGGACCCGAAAAACAGAAACTATTTAGCCACGAGATGAAATCCTTAACACTGGCGAAGGCAGTACAAGTAGCCGAGAGCATACTATCGGCGCAGGCTGGTGCCGCGGCCACATCCGTTCCCGAGCGCACGGTGCCACAGCTGTTCCAGATCAACCGCCGCGAGGTCAGCGGCAGCGGAACGACCCCTCCAGGAAAACAAAAGTGTTCAGTGTGCGGTCGTTCTAATCATAATTCTACCCAGTGCCGGTTCATTAACTATAAATGCAAAAAGTGCAATAAAAAGGGTCATTTACGTAATGTGTGCAAAGAAGTAAAATACGTGGGGGTAGGAGATGTGAATGAGGACGATGACGATGACGGTAAGTTACTGAACATTCGCTCTGTGCGTGGAGAACCTATGACAGAGGTTGTAACTATCGGCGGCCATAGGTTAAAATTTGAAGTTGACACAGGATCGGCCGTGACGGTGATGAATGAAAAAACATATCGTCAATATTTCGGTAATATACAATTATCAAATACCGTAAAGAGATTATTTTCATACACAGGTAGTGTCATGGAATGTTTAGGGGTAATAAATGTACCCATAGAATACAATGGGAAGCAACTTTCCATTGACATTTACATAATACGAGACGGGGGTCCGCCCTTACTAGGCCGTGATTTTCTCAGTGCTTTTCAATTACAGCTCAATTCTTGTAATTTTATCAATAATTCCAAACCCGACATGAGTAATTTACAAAAACGTTTTCCTCAGGTATTCTCAGACACACTAGGTAAATTTAACAAATATGAAATAAAACTAAGATTAAAGGACGATGCTAAACCTATTTATTTTAAGGCACGCCCGATAGCTTTTGCATTGAGAAACAGAATAGATAAAGAAATAGATCGCTTGGTGAGTTTAGGCATTCTTAAACCGGTCGAACACGCAGAATATGCTTCGCCTATTGTCCCGGTACTTAAACGCGACGGGTCCGTGAGAATATGCGCCGATTACTCAGTGTCAATAAATAAACAACTTTTGGTAGAACAATATCCATTGCCTACTGTAAATGAGTTGTTCGCTAAGCTATATGGAGGCCATCAATTCTCTAAGTTAGACCTCTCTATGGCCTATAACCAGTTCGTATTAGACAGGGAATCACAGCGTATAACTTGTATTAATACACACCGAGGCCTTTTTGTATATACGCGTATGGTGTTTGGCCTTTCAAGCGCGCCAGCAATCTTCCAACGGGCTATGGAGTCTATTTTATCGGGTATTGACGGCGTATTATGTTTATTGGATGACGTCTTGATTACAGCGGATAACAGTAAATTGCATTTAGAAAGACTTCAAGTTGTTTTGCAAAGATTGCAAGAAGCGGGGCTCACCTTACAAAAAGATAAATGTGAGTTCTTTAAAGATGAAATTAATTATCTAGGATATGTAATTAATAAAAATGGATTAAAAAAGTCACCCGATAAGGTTAAAGCAATTTTAAAGGCACCGCTGCCGGATAATGTAAATAAATTACAATCTTTCTTAGGCCTAGTTAATTATTATCGAAATTTTGTTCCCGACGCGTCCTGTGTTTTAAGTCCCTTATATGAGTTATTAAAAAAGGGGGTCAAATGGACTTGGAATAAAAGCCATAACGATGCATTCTGTAAAATAAAAAAAATACTAGCATCGGATAAAGTTCTTGCACATTACAATCCCCAGTCTAAATTAATTTTAACAGTAGATGCCTCGCCGAATGGATTAGGGGCAGTGTTGTCTCAAGTAGGCGAAGACGGCGCGGAAAGGCCAATATCATTCGCGTCGCGCACCTTAAATTCGGCAGAAAAGCGCTATGCGCAGATACAAAAAGAGGCCACTGCGATAATTTTTGGCGTGAAACGATTCCACCAATATTTATACGGTCGGGCAAATCCTTTTATTTTGCGAACCGATCACAAGCCACTTGTCACTATATTTGGACCGCACAGAGGTATTCCCGAGGTATCGGCAAACAGGCTGCAAAGATATGCAATTTTTCTTAGTGCATATAATTATGGTATCGAGTACATTCGTAGTGCCGATAACTGTGCGGACTATTTGTCTCGTGCGAGCCTCCCCGAAGGCGGCGGGGGAGAGGGGCAAGAGCATGCTCCGGCCGGCTCGGCCGCTGCGCCTGTCGCGGCAGACGATCGTGCGGCGTACGTTAACTTCGTTTTTGAGGGTAATTTGCCGATAACTTTAGATCAATTACGGGAACATACGCGAAAGGATATTACCTTAGGTAAAGTTATACAATACGTTTTACAAGGTTGGCCTAAGAAAATAGATAATATATGTTTGAAACCTTATCATAAATGTAGACTAAATTTGGCTTTCGAAAATGGGTGCCTTATGAAGGGTCATAAAATTGTCATACCCCAAGTACTGCAGGCTACTATCTTAAATGAACTGCACCATTCTCATCTGGGTATAGTTAAAACAAAAGCAGAGGCGCGATCACGATTTTGGTTCCCGAACATAGATAATGAACTGGAAAAAATGATAAGTGCATGCAACATTTGCATTCAACTCAGACCAACACCGCCGCGTGCGCCGCTGGCAACATGGGAATTCCCACCGAAAAAGTTCTATAGGATACATTTAGATTTTTTAGGACCCATTAATAACCGGATGTATTTAATTATTGTCGACGCATACTCGAAGTGGGTGGAAGTATACGACACATCCAATTCATGTACTACGAGTGTTGTAATTGAAAAGCTTTGCGAATTTATGTCTCGATTTGGGGTTCCCCACACTATAGTAAGTGACAATGGATTGGCTTTTACATCACAAGAATTCCAACAACAGTGTTTGCTCAATGGCATAACTCACATAACATCGCCGGCTTATCACCCCGCGAGTAATGGACAAGCAGAAAGCTATGTCAAAATAATTAAGAAAGGCATTCGAACTAGTTTACTGTCATCGGATAATCAAAAAAACAGTAAATTGAATTTGTTAAAATACTTATTTCACTATCGTAATTCGGTACACTCTGTCACTGGCCTTTCACCGGCTCAAATAGTATATGGCGAAAATCTTAGGTCACGTTTAGATTTAATTAATCCTAACCCCGTACAACCGTCCTCTTCATCATTCACATGTCTTACTGACCGTGTAAAACAACAACAGTGCTCGCAGAATAAATACTATGGCGGTAAAAATAAAAAGTGTTACAGTGTTAATGACAAAGTCTTATACAAAAAACATTTGAATAGTAATAAGTTTGTTTGGTGCAAAGGAATTGTTGTAAAAAGACTTGGAAAAGTTTTATATTTAATTAAAGATTTAGTGCATTCAAAGTTAGTAAAAAAACACAAAAACCAAATTATTTTGTTTCAAGGCGATCAGGCTACACAAAATTATGACTATCTGGATGGTGATAACTACGATGACAGTGAGCAGTACGCCAGCGTCGCACCCAACTCGCCTCCAGCGGTCGGGGAAGAGGAAACGAGGCCCGACGGTCTGGACTCGCGGTCATTGTTGTCGTCACCCTCAATGGAGGTGCCTCCCTCAAGGAGTAATGTCAGATTATTGCGACCGATTACTAGAGTTAACTATAAGGAGTAAATTATTATTTTTAATAGTATAGTACAATTTTTCTATTGTAGTTTGCCCTCTAAAATGGGGAGAAGTGTTATATATAGGTATAAGCATAGCGTGCTGCGTACACGCCCCTATCTATGCGCTAATAAATCAGTGCGTTACGAGCCAGCAGTTGTTTCACTTGTGTCCCGTATTGCATACTTAACATTGTGAATTATAGCTCGCTTTAGCAGTGAAGAAAACCTGCACACCTGAAAAGTTCTCTGAATTTCGAACGTATGTGAAGTCTGCCAACCCGCACTAGGCCAGCGTGATGGACTAAGGTCTATACCCTCTCAGCAGTAGAGGAGGCCCGTGCTCAGCAGTGGAGAGTACATAATACAGGGCTGGTATGGTATTCACAAACCTGAGCATCCATAACCCTGTTAATGATTCTCGTGGAAATGCCCACGAACGTCATACTGGGATGTTTGATATTGACCAGATGTTGGTACAGTGGTAGGATGAACTTGTCAGTCACCGTCACTCCTGTACTGCTGTCTAGAAACGGATGGCTGTATGTGTAACCTACAAACCAAAGTAAAAAAAAATATTATTAAACTTAACTATACATGGTACATACATACATATACATATACACTCACGCCTGTTATCCCCGAAGGGGTAGGCAGAGGCGCAACTAGTGCACCCACTTTTCGCCATTATTCCGACCCATGATGTGATAGGGGGCGAGCCTATCGCCATATCGGGCACAAATTCCAGACTCCGAGCTGATACTGAATAGAAAAACTCAATACCAGTTTGCCCGACCCGGGGATCGAACCCGAGACCTCAGCTTTGCAATCGTACTGTAACAACTACGCCACCGAGGCAGTCATACTATACATGGTACATGTAACTATTAACTTAAAACATGTTGCGCCGACCCCAGGTAATTTGGGACCAGGGCAGGAAGATGATGATGTAACTATCAACTTAAGCATAACACTTAGTCAGAACGCTTACTAGCCAGTACGCCCTGTAAGACATTTTTAAGCGACAAATAACAATATATCATAATGCCAGAATGGTACAGTTGTAATTTCAAACCATATTCATAATGTCATCTTTTTAACATAGTATAAACTTCTTAACGAAGTAGTAAGCGTCGATAGCCTAGTTGGGAGTGGAACGGACTGCCGAGACGAATTTCCGCAGGTTCAAAACCCAAGGGCATACATCTCCGACTTTTCCAAAAATTATGTGTGTATGCTTGCTTTAACGGGAATGAAAACGTCGTGAGGTTTTGATCATTAGGTTTATATGTATAATACATGCATAATATAGTAGATAAACCTTAAGATCGTGCGTAGGTATTCATGGAAATCCACCAAATTAACAAAAATAACCATAAATTATGTTTCTAAATGTAGGCGTATGCACGCTGTACACCGTTTAACTGTGATTATTTAATTGTGTTCACAAATTTTAGTACGAATTTCTAGATGTAGTGTTCTGGTAAAATTCATTCTATTGTATTTTGTCCCTATATAACGGTGATGCGTGTGCATTAGCTTATATAACTCATCTGACTTTGTATGCAAAAGACTTGAAAAATATACATATAAAGATGAAATGGACAATCGATGACAAAAAAGTAAGCCCGGAGTTAATCTTTCTGCCCTTCTTCTTCGGGTAGTCATCGCTTAGGTAGCTAGTGAAAGGCTGGTAGGTTAGCTAGGCTAGGGCCTGTAGTGGCCTCACCGGTGAGGATCGCGACGCGTTCTTCCCGCTATTTTCAATAAAATTAATTCATAGTTTTTAAGCTATTGCATAGCTTCTATCGCGGGCCTTGAGCGTGGAGACCGAATCCAGAAATTCCGCAACGAAAATAACCTGCCACCCCTCACTATTTTCAACTCTATCACAACCATGTAGAGTGTAAAATTTCATAAGTAAATTTAATATCGCAGTCTTGTAAGAACACAATATGTAAGAGGATATGAGCTGAATGTTAAACGATAAAAGGTCGAAATTACCGTGTATTTAAAAATTGTTCCAGTCAGTGAAAAGTAACGAAATGTCAAACGCGCGCAGTTGATGAGAACGTGATTGTTCATTGACAGTGATTCTAAGTTTGAATTATTAAAAAGTTTTTATTTTATATCTGTTCAAAGAGTAATAAGTTGTAAAATGAACAAGTACCTACCAACCTTACACTAAAACTTATCCAGCCACAACATAACAAAAGCCGCCTACCTTTCATAGTCTGTCCGTATGGAAGGAGCGGATTGTATCACACTAATGACAATGGAGTATTCCATAATGAATTATAAAATTAAAATAAAACTAATAATAACCTTAATAAAACTTAACCCTACAACATAAAAACTTATATGGAATATTCCACACTATAAACTAAGTATCATATAAGGAATCTATCAAGATTCCGTTGACAGTCCATACCTGTACAAAATATGACATCGTCGATTTCCTCAAACGTGGCATCTTGGAATATGGCGCCCGTAGCCGTGAACGCCATTATGTCCGGCTTCTGAACATAAGTGTCGCCGAAGTACGGTTGGCTGAAGGTCAAGTGGTGGCTGTGAACCAACTTGCTCGTCACGTTGGAGAGCTGGGTGGCGAGGTCCAGACCAGAGGCGCCCGCGCCAACGACTAGTACCCTACGGTTCCTGTAGACTTCAACGTCTTTGTAATCGTGACTATGGATCATGTTTCCTAAAAATAACACGAGGTTGTTATGAATATAGTTGATGTAGAATAAGAATAGACATTATTTTTCAGTACTTTTAGAAATAGGTATTCTTATGAATAAACTTAATAAAATTGAACGTTAAGATCAGCTTGAACGCGATTTTTTAATACCTATGTGCAAACGTAAATACATCTAGTTACCTGTGAAGGTATCAAGGCCCTCGATCTTCGGCCAAGACGGCGAAAGGTATTGGCCGCTGGCGACGACCACAAAATCACAAGACTCTGTTCGACTTTGTTTTGACTCTGAGTTTAAGTAAGTCAGTTCCCAATGATCCTGGACCCACTTCACAGAAGTCACTAAACTACGCAGCTAGAAAAAAATAAGAAGTGAATGATGAGACGAGCCAGTCAATAACCTCATGGTACTCGCAACTATGGTAACTTCCCATAAACAGTACGAACACAAACCAGCAGTGCAATACTGTACATACACAGCGTGAAGTCAGGTGACTTCGACATCTCGGGTGTGATTATGAGACAAAGTCAGTGTACATACATACATACACACTCACGCCTGTAATCCCCGAAGGGCTAGGCAGAGGCGCAACTAGTGCACCCACTTTTCGCCGTTATTCCGTCCCATGATGTGATAGGGGGCGAGCCTATCGCCATATCGGGCACAAATTCCAGACTCCGAGCTGATACTGAATAGAAAAACTCAATATCACTTTGCCCGACCCGGGAATCGAACCCGTGACCCCAGCTTTGCAGTCGTACTGTAATACAACTACGCCACCAAGGCAGTCTGACTATCAAAATCTTTGTTTACAGAATCCGATAAGCGTAATATACGTAACATCTCACTTATTAGTAAGTAAGTGTGTCGCGCCAGCGATATACTCACTTTATGGCGCTAGTGTAGATTAGGTATACTGCGAATTCAGAAGCAAGTTCTATAGTGAGATCTTACAGAATAGCATAGCAGGGGCCACAGACATGATACTTTGGCGAAAGACTTTTCTATAGGACGTGTAGGTAAGTTCTATGCCTGAATTGTAGAAAGGCATTTAGTTTCCAGCCTCAGAACTTTGAATTACAAACCATTGCGTAGAATATAGGTACTATGCTCATAATTATATGACATTATATGTAAAATCTCAAATATGTATACTGAATACTGACTACATCATATTATATATCCGTGATGCAATTCTTGTAAATACAACATATGACATGGTTTTGTCTTCGAATCTGACGAGTTAAAAGTCAACTCTTAACAGTGTATTGCATAAGATAAACAAATTTCACAATAAATGAATTTGATTACATACTATTTGCAATGTCCAGTGAACCCGTTTTCATAATAATATGTTGTATCAAGAAAAAGGTACACTTTATAACTTGGATTCATAACAACACAAAATCGATATTAATCAAAGTTAATTTTCAAATTCTGAACAAAATCTTTAACAATTAATAAAAGTCATTCCGATATTTTTCATATTAATCTCCCTAACTAGAGTAACCCATCTACTTTTTATATAACAAATCTAGATAAAACCAGTCGTATATTTCAACCAAGACTTCATGGTGGGCTTGGTAACTTTCCTTATACGGCATCAGCGGAACATCATCAATTCACAAAAATAAATGAGCTCTTGTTCTTGACACAACTGTTAAAATTTAAATACATCGACATTAGCAAAATGAAATATTGAGATTCACATATAATTGGCGTTAACAAGTTTCCTTATTTGGTTAACGATGTCATGAACAATGCAACAATGGGTTAAGATAAAGCGAGAGACGTCACAGTGGGTTGCGCAGCGTGGGCGTTTATAGCCAAATTTTCTCACTAAAAATATTATAAAACGATACTCTAAATGTTCCTAATATAAAAAGCATGTTCAAATTTAGAGAATTTCCTGACTTAACAACCTAGTGTATCATTATTTCAAGTCAGGATGTAGATCCTGTCATTTTATAGCACAATTGAAGCTTCGGGAGTCACTTCCCAAGGAATCAGAACGTAAAATGTTTTAAAGGTATATATATAGGTGTATGGAAACCCTATATACTCGGACGCCAGCGTCCGTCGCGGAGCTTGACGAGTCAAAGTTTGCCTACTTTCGTCCACAGTAAAGTAGGAAACGAGTGTCCAAAACCCAAGGCTACGCACTTGTTACTTTTCTAAAAAGTTATATATGTGTACTTTGTGAATTATCGCTCGCTTTAACGGTGAAGGAAAAATATCGTGAGGAAAACTGCATACCTGAGTAGTTCTCTATAGGAATTTCGAAGGTATGTGAAGTCTGCCAAACCGCACTAGGCGAGCGTGGTGGACTAAGCCTTAAACCATCTCAGTTGTAGACGAGGCCCGTGCTCAGCAGTGGGCAGTATAAAATACAGGGCTGGACTATGGTATGGTATGATGAAGTGGAAGACGATATTGTTTATGGAAAGATTCAAAGCATTGTTCCTATCTAGTCCTGTTTGTTTGGCCGTTACCTGATACCTTGTTAACCTGACAATTATTTTAATAGAAACTTCAAAATATTATGTGCGTCAAAATAAAATTTCGACACTATAAAATATTGTCACAAAAAAACAAATTAAGTAGTACCATTAAATATTACGTACCTACATGTAGTAGTGCGGTACTGCTTAATTTTAATATTATAATGTAAAACGAGAGGAAACACGAATATAGACATTCGCATCACGTCACTACGAAGTGTGAAAGGAAATCGCAAGTGTGAATGAATTGATTTAATACCATTTTACTTTTACATTGCTATAATCGTTACGAATGTTACGAGACTATTCTATAGAATTTACACAAGAAGTCGTAGTATTGAAGAAGCGAGAAAATAACTTGTATTATTTAGATGAAAGGCACTAATTTTTCATAAATATATATATATATATATAAAAACATTATATACCTAGTTTTATCAAAGGAACTACTAATTGACTAAGTAAGAATGAATTATAATATCTATTTATATATACGTGAAAAAATATACTTTGTACCCTTTTTTAAGCACATTTTGCGTACAGACTATGGCGGAGTGTGAAATGTTTTCATAATCTACTAGTACTTATATATAGTATAAGTACTATATATAAGTAGAATATTCATAGTTCATTTACTTAGAAAAGAAGCGCAAAAAAAATAGTTGCGGTCAAATTTTGACCAGTGGGCGACCACTAGTATTATCTAAGAAGCATGTAAACCATTAACACGTTATGTAATGCTTATTTATTAGGTAATATTGTATGCATAATACAGAATATGCCTTTAACAGGTTTTAGGTCTCTCATATGTAAGAATCCGTTTGGGTGGGTACCACCACAATGTCTATTTCTACCGCCAAGCAGCAGTGTGCATGCACTGTTGTGTTTCGGTTTGAAGGACATGTAGCCAGTTTAACTACTGGACATAAGAAGACTTAACAACTTATGTCTCAGGATGACGAGCGCAGTGGAATGCCACACAGTTTTGACACATGCTTTTGACATTTTGACATTGCTCTATTATTGTGACGACCGATCTAGATCTTATCACTGTTAACGACTAAAGATATGATGTAGTTATTTAGTGTAAATTATATTTGTAAGCGTGGGTTAATGCATCATGAACGCCAATATATTGTTATTTGGTTGCTTCGTAGTAGTACTTCATTTATATCTTAGGGCTACATTCATGTATGCATTAACCTATGTATTAATCATATTGTAAAATACATATTTAAAAAAAAAATGCAGTATATCATGACAATTGATGACGAAAAAATTAAGCCCGGAGTTTCTTTCTGCCTTTCTTCTTCGGGTCGTCATCGCTTAGGTAGCTAGTGAAAGGCTGGTAGGTTAGCTAGGCTAGGACCTTTTTATCCTCGCCGGCGAGGACCGTGGCGTTTCCTTTCCTCGTAATGTAAAGATACTCCTTCCCTTTCTTTTATATCAGCTCCACTTCTCCTTTCCCTAGCCCTTTTCCCGTCCCTAATGTCCGTGTCCTCTGTACCTATCAGCCCGTGCTGGTTGTTCAATATTTAACTTCATTGGTTTATTATGTACCTTTGTTATTGTGTCTACCTTCATGTCATGACCTGTCATAAGTGCTTTTTTATAAGCCTATTTGACCAATAAATGATTTTATTTTATTTTTATTTTACAGTACTTTGTAAATCAAGGTGCTTGCTACTGTTTATGGGTGATCGTATCGCTTACCATCAGGTGAACGGCACGCTCGTGTAGTCATTCAATGCAATAAAAAAAAGAATGACAATATCATCAAATATTCCCAAGAGATTTAATTACATTACTGAGCGGCATTTCTATTAACCACCATGTAAATATTTTAATATATATATACCCATAGGTGTTACATAAAAAAGATAGCTCATGCTTTGAATGTATAAAATTTTGCATAAACCTATAAAAACATTGAAATTTGGGATTAAGTAATACATTACGCGGTACACTACTGAGTACTGACACAAAATAAGTAAGAATGTTTTTAGTTAAGGATACGTTCACACGAAGACAACAGCAAACAGCTGATATTTCATTCATAGTTATTTTATTTCATGAAAATGTCGTTATTATTTATTGATTTGTATAGTGCATTTATTGATTTTCATTATCTTAGTATCGTATCGAATTTACGTATTCATACTATCAAGATTTGCCTTGGCTAGTTTTATCAGAAAACATTTTTATCGAAAGGTAGGATATGTTGACTTTACAATATAAAAACAGTAACATAAAGATAAGTTTATTCGCCAAATATAAGAAAAACTGTATGTGAAGACTAGCCAAGTCAAATCTTGAGCTTAAATTTATACTAAGTTATCTGCTTTGTGTAAATAATTCGTCTATTCAAATTTAAGAAATTATATTTTTAAACATCATACATTGTCGTAGCAGAAAAACAAAGAAATATTAGTTTAAATTTATTTTAGAATGGATTGTGTTCTTATAAATAATTTTCAGGATAATCTACAGGGCTTGGCAACCATTAAGATTTCGATTCTTTTGTCGGTGAAGTCGACCAGCACGCATATTCTTAATGTTACTGGCTTCTACATTTCACATTTATGTTTTTGATGGGATTACATTTACTTAAAATATTTCGAACAACGACCCTTTGTTTTGCAAATGAAGGATTGCTCGGGCTAAATTACCAAATTCTTCGGCCAAATCTACTATAATACTTCTGATACTTAAGTATCTAATATTCGATTTAAATCACAGTCCCTTCATGGGCTACCTAGAGGTAAGCTATAGATAGCTTATTTCCTCCAGTTGAAAATAAACCTACGACTGACTGACGAAGGCAAAATTAAATGAAACACTTACTTGGATATTTTTTAACAAATCGAAGTGTTTTGCGAAGTACTGTAAGTACTTGTAATAACATGGTCCTGAGGGATACGATGGAGTGTCGTCTGGGAACGGGAAGCCCGCAAATTCCATGGTTTGACGCGGAGTGTTTGTCCTATAAATAGAAATCAAAATACACATAAATTACAAATGCATACTAAAATTATTGTGTAGTCAGCCACGTTAAGTAAATGAACAAATTCAAAATGTCAAATCGGTAAAACGTTTTTGTGTTCTCAACAAATTTTAATTTCTCTTCAGAAACACAAAATAAAAGGTATTTACTTTACTTCACATAAAGAACGTGTATAGGCGATTTGAAATTTTGAATTTGTACAGCTACTTGTGTGGCTGACTGTACTTCGATTTTTTTTAAGATAACAAAAAAAACAATTATTCACCAAACACAACTAGTCACTCAAAAGCTTTTTTTGTATCAAAAGAACTTATAAAGGCTCTGCTGCTGGTTATAGGCCTCTCTTATCTGACGTATGGGTCCTGCAATCTCTATGTACCAAAATAGTCGAATGCCATTAAATCACCTGCGTTATGTTATGACGCTGCTAACTAATAGAAATGTCTTTAGCATAGCCCTTCCTAAGCGTGTTTGAGTAAAAAGGATAACATGAAAATATGCAATACTAGCTTTTGCCCGCGGCTCCGCCCGCTTTAGAAAGATTTTCCGGGATAAAAGTCCCGCTTTATTTTTTCCCGGGATAAAAAGTAGCCTATGTGTTAATCCAGGACATGGTCTACCCGTGTGCCGAATTTCATTGAAATCCGTTTTGTGTAGTAGTAGTTTTTGCGTGAAAGAGTAACAAACATCCATACATCCATACATTCTTACAAACTTTCGCCTTTATAATATTAGTGGGATTAATAGGATAGTAGGACTATCTTAAAAATCATTGACACTCATAAATGAAACCGTAAAGGTCGATAAAACCTTTTGTAAATAATGATATATTTAACTTATTCATACTTTTATACAAACATCACATTATGTAATAACAATACAGTTATTTTATAGTTTATCCTACTATTATGGTACGAATAAAGTTGAATTTACTTATAATACATTAATTGAAGGTTATAATTTTGATTACCCCTTTACGTCAGGTTAACAATTCACCGGTCACATTGCTTGTAACGAATTCATTAAACAGGTTTTAAAATTATAATTCTTAGGAACTTTTTTATTACATACAGTCGTGATTACTAAAAATAGGTGTAGAAGCAATTAGTTTTTATTCATACAGGATAAAATGTATAATACCCAGTTACGACGCAAATGGTAGATCATGCCATTCACGATTACGCGCCTTGCTAATTTCCATAATCACTTAGAATATAATTGTGCAATATTTAGCTTGTGATTTAGTTCTATATAGGGCTGCCATCCGTCCGGATTTCCCCGGATTTGTCCTAGTTTGAAGGGCGTCCGGGGGCCGTCCGGCCGGGGTTTTAAAAAATGTCCGGACAAAACCCGGACACTTTTGTTGTCAGGAGAAATCCATTTTTTATAGATGAGCGACAAATTAAAATAAATCTTAGTTAAAACTTCATGCATTTCCCCGCATTCAAGAAGGAACGGCAAAATATTTTTTCAGAGGTGTCCGGGGAAATATCCATATTTCGCCCAAATGTCCGGGATTTTTGCCGTGTTTGTCCGGCGTCGGCAATTTAGATGATGGCAGCCCTAGTTCTATAAAGATACACTTATTACTTATAAGTATACCTGCATACTAAAATAATAATCAAATTCCCCTAATCCTCTAAATCCCCACTCAAAAATTGGTAGAACACGTCATCACGAATGACATTATCTATACAAGGTATTTTCCATATTAACATTTTGCACTTCTAAATAACCTTATGCAATATTTGTCATTCTTTAATACTTCTTTGCATTTTTGATTGTAGTAAAATTAAGTACATATAACGTATAATTTTTATCGTGTTTTAAGATAGGTCGTTCTAGAGTTCCATTCTATGGTTCAACGATCTTAATATTTCCCTAAATAGACTATATATGAAAATTATGTTAATGAAGTTATAAAAAACCATTATAGAAAAATACTGGCAGAGGCCACCGAATACATTCGCATAAACTCCAACTAGGCTGACAGGTTATTTGGGAAACGGATTTTAACAGTACAAAAATACTTTATGTTTATTATTAAATATTGTGCAACATACAACAAATATTATAAGTTGATATAATGTAAAGGAAAATACGCCGATGATATTTTCAATGGAATAGTTGAAACTAATTGTAAGTTAAGAAGGTAAGTGCAGGCGGTAACCCGCACTGGGCCAGTGTGGTGGCCAAAAGCCTAAACTCCCTTATTTCTGCTCGCAAAACAGTTTTCCGATACAGTCCCTTCCGTGAAGAAGGGAATGTACCATTTTGTTGGGATAAATGGACCTGTCGGGGCCCGTGGCCAGCAATTGAACATCTAGATATAAGTACAATAAGGAAAGTTTATGCTCGACCACCTTCAGGTTCTAATTCGTTTGAGCGTCATATGTTTGCTACATGCAACATACTTCTAAAGTAGATAATAAGAATTATTTGCTGTTTCTTTTCTACATCTCCAAAACGATCGCACCTGCTTGGTAAAATATTAAAAAATCGAGGTTTTATCTTGAGAAAATGTATTAGCACCAAATTGGGTGATTGTACATATTGAATGATGTTCAAAGCGTAGGGCATTAAAATATATGCCATACTTAATACAGGTACTAAATTATAATCCCAGAAAAGAACGAGTCGTCGTCTTTACAGTTTTCCGCTGATCTAACCGGTAGACATAATTATAATTATCTAACATCCGTAGTTTCACTCTCTATCCAAACAATGCGCGTTAGTACATAACTAACTGCAATACACTTTCTGCATCGTTGCATTACTTTATTACTATTATGAATTCTCATCTGGATTACTTTCTACCATATAAACAAACTTTTACGAGTATTAATTATTGATTAATTATAGAAATTATAAAGTAGATAATCATCGGTTTTTCTCAATACTTCCCTAGTCCTTATTATGCATTATTACTCATTAATCTAGTACTTGTGCATAAACAAGTAGCCCGTTAAATTAACAATAGTTCTTCAAGTTATAACACATAAAGCATTAACAAAATGCATTGTTAGATAAGCTTCTTTGTGACTTATCATATCAATTTTAATATAATAAATCTGGCAACGAATCTACGTGGCTACAATTAAAATTTTTAGTACAAAACGGCGTAATGGCTTTTTTACAATTTATGTTTTTTTTTATATGCCATAAAATGACGAGACGAGCATGCCGTTCGCCTGATGGTAAGCGATACGACCATCCATAAACAATAGAAACACCATCCAGCACCTTGAGTTACAAAGTACTGAGTGGCATTCCACTGGACTCGTCATCCTGAGACATAAGATGTTAAGTCAAATTATGTCCAGTAGTTACACTGGCTACAATGTCCTTCAAACCGAAACAGCACACTGCTGGTTGGTGGTAGAAATAGACATTGCGGTGGTACCCACCCAGACGGACTCATACATATGAGAGACCTACCACCGGTCAAATTATGTATAAAAATAGCTTAATCTCCAAGGCGTAGTATTTATTTCTCATTTTTTACATTGATAACGCGTGTTTTCCGAGCGAATACGTACCGCAACGCGCTTTAAAAGGGATATTACTATATTCTGTACTAATGTAGAGGGACCTAAAACTATATAAGACGTAACGTTTTACAAACATTTCTAATAACCATTTATAGTAGTCTATAGCTACGTAAATACAAATGAGTTTCCATCAATAATTAGTAGTCGTCAGAAGTGACATTCAACCTTGATTCTGTCATGTGCCAACGATCATTGTGATTCTTGACTGACGTGGAACTCATTCTAGATTCCAATGAAAAACATATTAATATATTTTTGTAGGCTTCTAACTCTTGATTGGGAATGCCGTCCTAATTATATTACATATAGATACATATACACTCACGCCTGTTATCCCCGAAGGAGTAGGCAGAGGCGCAACTAGTGCACCCACATTCCGTCCCATGATGTGATAGGGGGCGAGCCTATCGCCATATCGGGCACAAATTCCAGACTCCGGGCTGATACTGAATAGAAAAACTCAATATCACTTTGCCCGACCCGGGGATCGATCCCGAGACGTCAGCTTTGCAGTCGTACCATAATACAACTACGCCACCGAGGCAGTCCCATTACCCAAGCAAATTGACAAAAAATATATAAAACAAAGAAGTCATGTGACACGACGAGATTGGAATACCGACAATTATTTGTAATCCAAAATTCACAATCGATGTTTTTTTCGATCGAAATCGATGGAAATTTTCTTGATTCTTGCAAGAGTATGTTAAGTAAAATATTATAAATAAAATAATATAAATAACCAGTGGGTTTAGAATAAGGAAAAAACACGACATGACTCCGTTTCGTTTTATTTGGATAGGTTGAGAGACTAACACGTTACTGACGTGTTGGTCCTTCATCAATCACAAAATACACATGTAGTGTTGCGCATCAACATTATCCTGCCTATTCTAGAACAGAATAATGTTGATACGCAACACGACTTACTCCGAAACTCGAGCGAATATCCCATATAATATAACAAGCCATTTACAACGCACGATATCGGACTCCTAGCTAATACTGAGTAGAAAATCCATTATTACCCGACCCAGAGATCAAACCCGAGACCCAAATACATACTACACTGAGGCAATAAAGAAGACATACATACATACATATACACTCACGCCTGTTATCCCCGAAGGGGTAGGCAGAGGCGCAACTAGTGCACCCCCTTTTCGCCATTATTCCGTCCCAAGATGTGATAGGGAGCGAGCCTATCGCCATACCGGGCACAAATTCCAGACTCCGAGCTGATACTGATTAGAAAAATTCAATATCACTTTGCCCGACCCGGGGATCGAACCCGAGACCTCAGCTTTGCAGTCGTACTGTAATACAACTACGCCACCGAGGCAGTCATAATCCCTCCATAATCTCATGCCGCCAATTTCAATGGAGATCAGCTAGGTACGCAGCAGATATTATAGTTCACAAGTGTGAGCGCAATACACAGGTGCACTCGATATTCCTTCTCTCTCAAAGTCCGGCGAGACTGCAATCCGACATCACCAGAGAGAGATCAGGCACAGGGCCAGCGGCTTTAAGTGGTTCCGAGGCACGGGGGTATCACACCGCCAACTTCGTGACTCCGAGCTGCGACTGAGTAATTTTTAAGATGGAAATACTCAGTCATATTTTTTGGCACGACAAGGAATTCGAACTCAGAACCTCAGCGCGCTAATCGTACTTGTAACGGATGCACAATACAACTCAAGATCACGCTAAGTAAATATATACAAGACTGTATCTATCTTACTGACTATCCATGATATATTCCATTATAAATTCTTCGACTATTGATATTGTTTTAAGAAATATTACAACAGTGGCATTTCATGACACTAATCGTTTTATTGCCTTTATAACTTTAGACAATAGATTAATATATATATGTGTTATTGCAGCGTTGTTGTGTCCTTCTGTGGTTTTAAAAACACGTTTATTTTTTATTTAAAGTCGATGGACTTCGACCACTCACAACTTTCCATATTTACGAATTAATAACTTGAGTCATAGCACCAAATTTAAGTTGTTTTTCTTTTGTTTTTGTCATATTGCCGTATCATAAAATCAACATACTTCATAACACTAATAATAATATAATAATAATAAACTTTATTTCAGATTTATATCCATAGGTACATTAAAAAACAATATAATTAAAAATGATAAAAACTAGTAGGTAATATTACAAACCAATACTATTATGTGCGTTCTTAAAATAAATGTTTACTTTTAGTACAATAATACAGATTGTTAAATCTACAGAACATAGAATAAAACATGTACAGTCACAGCGTAAGTATCTGAACAAAATAAAAATTTCATATCGCCTATGTACGCGTTAAATTAACTGAAACTTTTTTTTTCTTCGTTTTAAGTAAAGTAAATCCCTTTTATTTTATTTTTGTGAGAAGAAAAAAATTAGAAAGAACACAAAAGTATGTAGGCAATTTGAAACTTTGAATTTGTTCAGGTACTTATCCTGCTGACTGTACATAATTTATTATTTTGTTTTGCAGACGCTTCTCGAGTGTACGTTTTTTATCGAATGTATTATGTACCTGATACATCAGAATAATAGGGTAGGTATATCAAAAATAGAAAAGGTATTTGCAAAATTCACGCATGATTAAAGAAGTTGTAAAGCTTTGCAATTTGGTGGAAGCTGTAGATCACAAAGAACAAACTGTGATGTCACAGAGTGTAACTAGCCATAACACCACATGCGTGAGATAGCACAATAGCCCCACCATGTCCCCACCTTTGCTCACAACAATATTTCAAATATGAATACTTTAATTTTCAACCAATTTTAATGCTGATCCCACGGAAGAATTCAACATTTTGTAACAGATTACAAAATAATGTACAAAACAATCCCAGATCTATCAGAAAACCACCATATTCCATATGCACTATGCAGTTGTCCGAGCACGGGGAACGCATTTCTGTGATAGTACTAATAACTAAACTGACTAAATAATTACTGTCCTCTTTCTAACAAATTAACATAATTATTAATTCATATAATCATTGAATGATGGACCTGGTTATATCTGCCTTAAAAGAAGCATATGTTAATTCTACATTACTAATTAGTAATTATGTATAAAACCATAACGTCACCGTGCCAACTGAGTTGTGACGGTGTCGTGTTACATTGCGTACCTGAATGCTGGTTGACGTATTGCGCAAACCCCAACTGTTACATCACCTACGAATACCCACAATCCGCATAAAGTAAGAAAGTCTCACGCAAAATTCTCTTTAAGACATATCCCCTACTAGCCTAGTAGGAATATTCCCCTGCTTCTCTTACGTCAGAAATTAACGGTAATAGGATCTAAAAGTCCCAACTGCAAAACTGAGACTATATTCCGTGAGTGGCAAAGACTCCTCACGAGTCTTTACCATTTCTCACTGTTTAATCATCATCATCATCAACCGCATGATGTCCACTGCTGAACATAGGCCTTCCCTAAACATTTCCAGACGGACCTGTCAAAAGTGGCCCGCATCCAACGAGATCCTGCGACCTTTATCAAGTCGTCTGTCCACCTTGCAGGTGGTCGTACAACGCTGCGCTTGCCGGTACGTGGTCTCCACTTTTTTTTTTACGCGGAGAAAGTGAATTATTACTACCGCCCAGTGTTCAAGGGGAACGACTGAGCGGTTATGTTGGGTTCACCGTGCCTTACGACCCGACGTTGAGCCGCCCGGAGAGATGGAAAACGTCGGGCGACCGCCGGGCCGAGTCCCTAACCTATGTACACCGCACGGCATACCAACCAAAACTCCGCGGTGGCCATCTTCGGCGCATTGGGGACGGTTGCGGGCTTCCTGCGAATCTCGTCTAAGCTGTCGTCCACAACCGCCCCTGCGCGTACCGCTATTGCGGTCCATCTCCTGTTGTTGGGGGGGAGGGGCTCAAAAGCCCCCGCGCACCAAAGGACGCCGTGGGCGTCCACGGCAGCGTAAGGCCTAACCGCCACGCTGCCGTCCATCACGGGGGTCACAAAAGTTAGCTAGACTAATAGGTGGACGGCCCCTTCCGCCCACCCGCGACCCCGGTGGCCCCTATTAGTCGCCTTTAACGACAGGCAGGGGATACCGTGGTGGAATTCTCCAAACGCCCCCAATCCACGGGGCGGGTGGTCTCCACTTGAGAATTTATAACAATATACCTATGCTTACCTTAAGTTTTTATACATGCTAGTGAACAGCGGTAGTCCGTCCTCATCTATGCCGATGTGAGGGTCGAACCTCCAAGTACCGCCAACGTATCTCGACGCCTCAAACAAGGTGTAGTTGACGCCATACTGCTTCATGTACCGCGCGGTGGCCAGCCCGGAGTAACCGCCGCCGATGATGCAGGCGCGGGATACGTGCTGAAACAAATACGTCATTCAGACTCACATGTTCTATTTAAAATAAAGAATAGTGCAAGATAACTGAAGGAATTAATTCATATAGATCACAAAAACCTTTTGGATTCATAAGTATTGAAAAAATCTTTTTTACGGATTTTACCACGATTTTTTTTCATTTTTATCCATTAGTAATTTTAGGTAAAGTTTTAACGAAAAACGAAAAGGTAGATATACACCTATGGGTATACCTACCTATATTTCACTAACAGCATTTGTTACAACATTTTCGCGATGGATAGTACCGTATAACCCATAGTAGATAAAACTCAATTATGTACCCTAAAAACAAGAACAAAACTGTATAAAGATAGTATATTTAGTATGGGAATCCAAATTTATAATAAGTTACCATTAACAATTAAGGAAACAGCTTCACCTCATGTATTCAAAAATAGACTAAGAATGCTTTTGCTAGATAAGACATATTATTCAATAAAAGAATTTCTTGATGACAAAATTTAAAAGGAAATAAATTATAATACTATAATAAATAATTATAATAAAATAACCCATTGACATTTTTAACATTTTGACATTTTAATTTTAAAATATTGTTTGTAAGTACTGCGCAATACACAAGCAAGATTATAATGGAATTGTAATGATGTATCACTTTCGTAATAGATATATATACCTAATGAATGTTAATGAAATAAATTAAATATATCTAGCTCACTCCTTTGCATGCCCGGTAAGGGTTGAATACGGTGAGACTTTTTATAATTACATAACAACTGTAACATGCATGTAACCTGTATTCAGCAAATAAAATGATTTGATTTGATTTGATTAGATTGTGTGCAATGTACATATAATTTGCATGCATCATGGTCATTCAGCATAGTTTCTGTGTCACAATGCGGGTTGCCATCGTTTCTTTGACATGTGATAACAATAACTAACAATACCTACTATTATCATAAACGTATTATGATATGCGCCAGTGGAGTGAGATTATATGTTAACGTAAATATTCTCCTTTGATTGATTTAGAAAAAAATGTTGTACACCACTGTCATTAGCATGCGAAAGTATACAATAAATGCGAAAGTAACTCTATCTGCCTGTCTTACTTCTGTCTATTCTTACGCTTAAACCGCTGACACTATTATTGATTAAATATCCTACATAATAAGTTTTATCTGTAAAAAATAACAAAGACTGCTTTTTAATCTAGAAAAGTACCTACATAGTGGGGCTTATATGCAGGAACAACTATCCCGCGGGCAAGCCACAAGCATCACTTTGTGTTATAAATAAAAGAAAAGTAATGTATCTCAATCAAATATTATAGCCACATAATATTATTTACATGCAGGCAGTTACACCAATTATAACTTTTAAACAAACTTAAGCCGCGTGCATCAGTTGCACAAGTGACGGAGTGATAAATAATGTGCAAAGGGTTATTCATTATACTTCAGAGCTGCTAATAAACATGTAAATATCCTCCATATCTATACTAATATTATAAAGATGAAAGATTTGTATTTTTTGATTTTTGTATTTTTGTGTTTGACAAGGATAAACTCAAAAGTACTGGACCGATTTCAAAAATTCTTTCTCGCGAGTGGGGCGGCCAAACCACTCAACCGATTTCTATCGAATATGGTAGGAGATAGTTTAAAACCTTGGGAAGGACCTAGGCTACTTTCGATCCCGGAAAAACATAAACCGGGAATTTTATCCCGGATTTTTTGAGTGGCGCCGTCACGTCCAAACCACTGAATCGATTTCGATGAAATTTGGAAGGGACATAGTTTAAGACTCAGGGTAGGACATAGGCTACTGCTTATTCTGGAAAAATATAAACCGGGACTTTTATCCCAGATTTTTTTCTTCGCGTTGTAGCCGCCCCTCTCAACCGATTTCGGTGAAATTTCGTAAGAAGATAATTTAAGACCTTCAGAAGCACCTAGGCTATTGCTTCATAGGTTATTCACCAATGGACACAGTGATTCAAGAGGAAGGTTTATGTGTATAATTCATAAGTATTTTGTACGATAGAAAATTAAATGTATAAATATTATGTTTTGCTACCTGTGCGAAGCCAGGGCGGGCTGCTAGTGCATAATATTTTTGTTGGCATTCTGTGTATCACCGTAGTTATTTATGAGTTACTAATTCTTAAAGCTGCTACCACACAGCCGTGCAGTTGCGGCGATGGTGAGATAGTACCAACTGGAATACAGCGTTTGGCAAAAATTAACATCTTTTAGCTATTTTATATCTTTTCGCATAATATAATATACCTTTGGGATATTCACCCACTACCAAATTGCAGTTCCTAATAAACGCGCGACAATATAAAACTTTTTAACGATTAGCCTACAAATTCAAATTCTTGCGTATCGAAGGTTTCGTACATCGACAGTTCATTGTTTATAAGGACATCAGCTATATACTATTATTATTATGTCGTATCTTTCCTGCGGGAAATCATGGTATTATTATTCTTTTTTATTGCATGCTATGGGTTAATAAGCGATCATAGTAGTACATAATATATCTTAAGAACATTCCAGCTCACTTTTTATTAAGCTTCAAAACGACACGGCGTGACTTATTAATATAGAGTAGAATACTCTTTAGATGTAGAATCCTTAAAAGGAGCTAAAATTTAGCACAACATTCAAACTGTAACCAGTTTTATAAAATTATATATAAAACTATATAAAATATATGTTAAACAGTAGATAGATAACAATATTCCACATCTCGATATGACGCTACAATTTCCACATCAAATTAATTATTATGTTTTAAAAGTATGGTTCACAAACAAGATTTCATCTTTTTTGTCTCCAAATATCAAAGCAAAAAACCTCATTTAAATATGAGAAGGTTACTTCATAGTATCAACGAATGAAGAGGCTCGATTTTTATATCAAAATAAATTATTAACATCCGTTTTCATAAGTAATCCCTATCTTAATCTTCAATCCTATCCAAGGAATAAACTAATCAAAATAAGTCATATGTGAGCATGTCAAAATAAATTGAAAAAAATTATTATTGAAAAAAAGGATCGGGATGGTTTATTAAAAACGGTGGATAGCCTCTGAAGATTGAATGAAGGAGGACATTCACAGCCGATGTATGTTGGCAATAACATTGCCCAATAAGACGAAATTAATTAAAGAAAATAAATTACTTCTAAGCAATTCATATATATCGCTTATGGTTACCTGGTTTAGTAACATTTTATATAGTTGTATGTCCACTATAGTGTAATTAGGAGAATGGAATAGCCTTGCAATCCACTGTTTTGCCTGTTATTTGAATCAACAGGTGCATTAGGTGGTTGGTCAAGGACCAGTACGGATTAATTAGGCATATTGTTGCCAACATAATGGAGACGTATAAATATTAATTTTATTTGACTTTTTAAATGCATATTCTACATCTGGATTATGTAATTTTAACGTCTAGAGTTTCACGGTCTCATTTTATTCCAAATATTAAATTAATGTCATCACATAAATGGCTTTGTTTTTAACTCAGAATAATAACTAAAGCAAGTTTTTAATATATTGTAGAGTTCATATTGTAATGTAGGCTCGGAATTAATATTAATTATATTTCATTACCACAGCATATACATTTTAATGAAATGAAATGAAATAATGAAATGAAATGAAATAAATTTATTCGAACCCATAAAATGTTATACATTATTTAGATTCAGTCAATATTAACTCTACCACCAGTTCGGAAAGCAGTTCTCACTAGAGAAGAACGGACAAGAAACTCTAGTGTTGCTCTTTTCAAAATCAGTTCAAGGTAAAAAATACAATTAATAATAGAAAAAAAAATAACATGATATAAATCTATTTGTTATTTTTGTTTAGAGCAGTTCATTTATATACTCTCAAAAAAGGTAATAAATTTAAAATCCTATACAAGTGTATAACCCTCTCAGGAATCATGTAATAATTTGGTCTGAAACTCTTCAAGATGTTATTAATCTAAGTTTAATATATATCCCTAATACTTAGATGTAGTAAGCGAAAAGGGCAGACCAGTCCACACAAGCAGCACCCGTTCACGAGTATGACGCATGTGCCAGCCATCGGCCTCCTCAACCATATTGCAGGGAAGTGACCGACCCGGCACACGACGCCGCCGCAGGCACAGACAGTTAAGGAGTGTCATGCCGAAGCCGCTCACAAATTAAAACAAAATAAACTTTGTTAAAACGAAAGACACGATTCCAAAGAAAATCACACGAAAATATTTAATCCCAGGCCTTTTTATCCTCTATGTATTCTGAAATCTTGTAATAAGCTTTATTACATAGTTTTCGCTTAATAACTGTTTGGAATTTGCTAATGTTTAGGCACTTAATTTCAGTTGGAACTTTATTATAAAAGTGTATACAGTAACCCTTAAAAGATTTGCTGATTTTTTGGAGCCTGGTTTTGTGATTAACTAGATTATTTTTGCTTCTAGTATTTAAGCCATGGATATCGCAAACTTTCGGAAAGTTTTCTATATTCTTATGTACGTACATTAAATTAGCGAATATAAATTGTGATGCTACTGTCATTATATTTGTTTCTTTGAATTTTTCTCTTAGAGAACATCTAGAGCTTAGAGAGTAGATAGATCTTATAGCTCGCTTTTGAAGAACAAATATAGTATTAATGTCAGCAGCACCACCCCACAGCAAAATCCCATAACTCATCAAACTATGAAAGTAAGCAAAATAGACCAATCTAGCTGTTTCAATGTCAGTCAATTGGCGTATTCTGCTCACAGCAAAAACTGCGGCGCTCAGCTTTTTAGCTAGTACAGATATATGCGGACCCCACTGAAGTTTAGAGTCCAATGTGATACCCAAAAATTTGGTTGTATCCACAAGGCTCAACTTGCCACTATTTATAAAAACGTTAGCGTTAACTTTTTTGACATTGGGTGTGACGAATTTAATACATTTTGTTTTGTCACTATTTAATAATAAATTATTAACGCTAAACCAATGCACTATTTTTGAGAGAGTATTGCTTACATCGTCAAGAATTGATTGATGTCGACTTATTTTAAATAATAAGGAAGTATCATCTGCAAACAACACTACTTCACAATTGTCCCTTATGAAATAAGGTAAGTCATTTATATAAATTACAAAAAGAAAAGGTCCAAGAATTGAGCCTTGTGGAACTCCCATTGTAACTATAGAACCAGGAGATAATTTCCCGTTGACATCAACACTTTGTACCCTATTGCTTAAATATGATTTAAATAATTGAAGGGCATTGCCATTAACCCCATAGTGGCTCAATTTCCCGATAAGAATATCATGGTGGACACAATCAAAAAGCCTTGGAAAGATCACAGAACACTCCTAAAGCATCCTGAGACTCTTCCCAAGCGGCAAAAATATTTTGTATAAGCTCCACACCAGCATCTGTAGTGGAGCGACCCCTGGTGAATCCAAATTGTTTACCATGAAGTAATTTATTTTTAGTAAAATAATGTTGAATTTGTATAAGCATGAGTTTTTAAAAAATTTTGCTTATTGAAGGTAGCACAGATATGGGTCTAAACTTATTGGGGTCATCTGTACTACCAGATTTAAAAAGAGGTATTACTTTACTTAATTTCATTCCATCAGGAAATATACCACTCATAATTCATGTTGCAGAGCATAAAACACTAAAAACTGTTTATTATGGTCTTTGTCAATCTTTGATAGGGTACTGTATTTCTTCTTGGGGAGGTGCATCTAAGAGTCATCTTATACGAATCGAACGTGCACAACGAGCAGTACTAAAGGTGTCTCATTTTAAGCCTTTTCGTTACCCTACAAAGGATCTTTTTGAACTCTGTAAGGTCTTAACAGTACGACAGCTCTTTATTCTACAGGTCATACTAAAGCAACATTCGAACCTCACAAAAGCAGGCCAATCTAGGTCCTCCACTCTACAGCTTCCTACTCGAAGCCTTAAACTCCCAATGACTACCATTCGTAAAACTTGCTTTAGTCAAAGATTCTTTTGTTTCCTTGGACGTTTTGCTTACAACAAAATTAATAAGGTACTTGCTATAGCCAACAAAAGTAAATACGAATGTAAAACGATAGTAACTGAATGGCTCTTAAAGTTATCCTATGAAGATACGGAGAAACTTCTTCATCCAATTTCATAACTGTATCACTCTCTCACACACACATACATACACACACACACCCCCGCACACACACATGCGCATACAGACACATGCACATATACACACACGCACATTCACACACACGCACACACGCACGCACATTCACACACACGCACACACGCACGCACACACACATGCACTATATACTATCGTAGACTTTGCCATTGTTTGAGTCTCTTATTTAGTTATAAGATGAAAAATTTAAAATATTAAGATAAACATTTGAAAATATATATATATATATATATATATATATATATATGATAAATTGCACATCGTTGAAACTTTGTTTAATACAAGTACATTAAACTGAGTCATTGGAAGGTTGCTGGTACTTATAGCTCAGGTCTTCCTATTTTAAGTACCAGCCGAACATAAAAATAGTTAATATACTTGTATTTTTAAATACTTGTAATACTTTTATCAGAAATAAATATTATTATTATTATTATTATTGTTACACATATGCGTTTCTCCTCGCAATGGAGGGTTACAAGAAGCACGGGCCGAAGCCAAGTGCGTTATTCTTATTGTAGGTTCTATGTATCTTCGCAGTTTAAAAATTTACGTGTTAAGCGGCAGGTGCTAAGTATAACAGCTTTTTGTAATAGCAAATATGTTGAGGGGCTTATGTGTAGACTGTTAAGACTGCTGTGGAGTGTCTTCGGGATAACACCCGTGCTCGAGAGGACTACTGGTACTGTTTGAACGTGGCTAACTTGCCATTGCGTTTTGATTTCTATTGAGAGCTCTGTGTATTTTGCTATCTTTTCTGTATGTGTAGTGACTAGATTGTGTGTATTACAGATGGCTATGTCAACAAGAAATACTATTTTATTTTGTTTATCTAGTAGAGTTATATCCGGTCTATTGTTGTATACAGTCTTGTCAGTTATTATTGTTCTATCCCAGTATATTTTAAATGCATCATTTTCAATAACAGCTTCCGGTTTGTATTTATAATATGGTTTTTTCTCAGGAATTAATTTACATTGATATGCTAAGGACTGATGTATTATTGAGGCAACTTGGTCATGGCGGTGTTTATAATCCGTCTGAACTATGGATCTGCAAGCGCCGGTAATATGCTGGATGGTTTCGGGCGCGCTGTGACATCTTCTGCATGCGTCTTGAAAGTTGGGCCTACGGATAATAAATTTCTGATAGTTCCTCGTGTCGATGATTTGGTCTTGGATGGCAATCATAAAACCCTCGGTTTCGGGGAACAGCTCACCTCGCTGCAGCCATGCGTTCGACGCCTTCATGTCGACATGGGGTTGCTGCAGGTCGAGGTAATGTCTCCCGTGGAGGGACTTATTTTGCCAGGCAGATATTTTGTCCTTGTTACTGAAAATGTGTTCATTACGTTGTGCGGTTTTGGTAAATAAGTTAAGAGGTGTGTAATGTATATCTGTGTCAGCTATTATTTTATGCAAGTGTGAGGTTTGAGCTTTCTGGAAAAAGAAGTTTCTTAACGTGCTTATTTGTTTATTGTGTAGGTTTTCTACATCGATAATACCACGCCCGCCTTCTTCGCGTGGCAGAGTTAGTCTCTGTACACAGGATCTTGGATGATGCTTGCGAAATTTGGTTAATGTTGTGTTAATAAGTCGCTGCAGTTTTGTTAAATCTGTTTTGGACCATTTAATTAGACCAAATGAGTATGTCAGAATAGGAATTGCAAAAGAGTTTACTGCCTTCACTAAATTACGAGATAACAATGGGGTTTTCATAATAATGTTTAATCTATGTTTGAAATTTTTCGTAAGATCTGCCTTAGTGCTTTTTAGAGATACTTGGTGTGATTGTTGGAATCCTAAATATTTATATGTGTTATTGTAGTCTAAAGCTTCTATGGTCTGTCCTGTTGTTAATATATAAGGATGATTTCCTATATACTGTCCTTTTCGATATGTAAACGTTTTACATTTATCAATCCCAAATGTCATCTCTATGTCGTTGGAGAACATTTGAGTGATGTCGGCAAGGTTGTGGAGAGATGTTACGCTATTGCTATACAGTTTAATATGGTCCATGTATAAAAGGTGAGTGATGTTTCTGCTTCCAGAATGTTCAGACTCTATTTTAAGGCCATCATTATCATTTAGTAGGTTAGAAAGCGGGTTCAGAGCGAGGCAAAACCAGAGAGGGCTCAAAGCATCTCCCTGGAAAATACCACGTCTTATCTGTATTGGGTCAGTTACTAATGATTTATTTACTTTTAATTTTGTTACCCAATGCTGCATTACTTCTGTTAAAAATTCTATCAATATTGGGTGGATTTTATAGTGCTCTAAGATATAAACTAGCCAACTATGAGGCACAGAGTCAAACGCTTTCTGATAATCGATATACATGGTGCATATGTCTTTTTTAGCTACGGTGGTATGTTTCATTACTATGGTATCTATTGTAATCTGCTCCTTACAGCCCTGACTATGTTTGCGACATCCTTTTTGTTCTTCTGCTAATACGTTGTTACCGGTAACATGTCTGTAAATAGCCTGAGAAATACATGAGGTGATAATTTTATAAATAGTTTGAAGACATGTTATAGGTCTAAATTTTGCCGGATTTGTAGAGTCAGAGTCTTTAGGGATCATGTAAGTAATACCTTGCGTTAAAAAAGTGGGAACTGTCTGAGGAAATTTTAAGAAGTCATTAATTTGAATGAGCAGTGATGGGTGTATGGATGTGAGCTTTGTATAATAAAAGTTGTGAATGTGATCCGTGCCGGGTGTTTTCCAATTATGAGCTTTATTCAGAACATTAAGAAATATATCGCCTGAAATGTATTCAAATGTCATTTCTGGGACCTGGGCTACTTTTTGTTTTTCCGTCTCAATCCATGGTGCTTGTTGATTATGAAATGATGGTTTGCTCCATATGTTGGCCCAAAATTCCTGTAATTCTTGTTGTGTAGGTGAGTTAGGTGATGATGTGTTTGTGTTCTGTATGTTTGTAGTGTTTAGTGTTAACTTTTTATAAAATTGTCTTTCGTTATTTATAAATTGACTGTTTTGCTGTTTACGTTGAGTACAATTAAGATATCGGCGGCGGCGGCTACTGAGGGTATTTAGTTTTTGTTTTAATGTATCCATGAACTGATTGTCTATATTATTAGGTTCTTCGTAGTTAGAGTGTGTTTTATATTTATTTTTATTTTTTTCTATATGCCTTATTAGGCCAAAACTTCGGTTACCTAGAATATATTGGGACATTCTACCTATTGCTTTTCTTAAATGTGCTATTTTGCTATCAAGCCTTTTCTGCCAGTTAGGTCTTATATCGCTGGTTTGATTCACGTGAGACGCTGCAGGCTCGGCAACGTCTTTTATTTTTGAGCCATTACATAAAGCTGCCGTGTATGCCGCACAGTATATAATTGTGTGAGTTTTGGTAAAATCATTTTCCTGACTATCGTATTTAGGTATCACTTGTCTATTTAAATATGAAATTATGGAAGCGAATTTTCGAGATGATTTCTGTTTTGGTATGTATGGTCTTTCTACTGGATTACTATTGAGGAACTTTTCGTAGGTCTGTTCAAATGTATTTAGAATCATCTCTTCAAAACTATTGTTGTCTATGTATTGATGGTGATGCCTATGGTTATTTTGTTGGTCATTTTCTGTTAACGATATTTCAATTTCAGGCTGTGGGGAGGGTATTGTATCTATTGAGTGTAGATGTAGATTTTCTCTTACTTTTTCTCTAATAATTTCTAACCTTTCATTACTGATGTGTTTATTGTTGATAATTACACGTCTCTGATCTGCTATGCGCTGTTCGGAGACGTGTGCTATCTGAGGGAATTGTTGTGTAATAGTTGTATGTAACTGTTTACGGTAAGCGGTTCTATTTGTCTCAAGATTCGTGATTCGGTAATATTCTGCTATTATTGCTTCATTAATTTCATCGCTCCAAGATATGCGAGAAATAGTGTTTGGATTTGTGGTTTGTGATGAGTTTGAAAGTGTATATATGTATGTAGTGCCCTTATCAGTTTTCAAATTTTGCGCTACATCTTGTTTTATAAGCTGTAGAGTGGAAGCTGGAACGAGTTGATTTCTGATGATGGCGCGTCTTTGGTCGCCGATTCGTTGTTTGGATACACTGATTTCGGGAAACTTTGCAACAAATTGTGTGTAAAGTGGATCTAGATAACCGCGTATCTTAGTTTCTAATTTAGTGACGGTGAGATAGGTGCGCCAAATGAACTCATTCATTTCCTGTGTCCATTTTATTCTTACGCGAGCTTGGCCTGTAGTGGGTGCAGGGTTGTTGGCAATTGCCTCCTGCACAACATCCACGGCTGTAGAGTTTTCGGAATGAGAGGAGATTGGAGAAGGGTGATCAAGACGGTAGTCTAGGTAGGAGGGTGGTGATGATGGGATTGATGAAAAGAGGGATTTAGGTGAAGATGAAGGTGATGATAAATGATGATGGTCGGCTGTCGCATTAATTTCGGGTGACCCGGTAGGAGTCCGCCTGTTCAACCCTCTACCACTGACGGTTTGCATGCTGTGACACCCAGCGTCAGCTCCAGGTGTGCCCCGGCGATCGCCCCCGGGAAGCGACTGTCTCAATTTCTTTTGTAAGCGAGTCTCCATATTTATATGGGTTTCCAGAGCCATGTTAGCCAGTGCCAGTACTTGTATTTCACCGTGTCCGCCCCCCACGTGGATCAGGTGTTCGATCCGGACGTATGGTTGGAGTTTTAGGGGGCTTATTATTATTATTATTATAATACACGAATTAAAAATTATTATAATTACAAATATTACAGACTTTAAAATTTTTGTAGAAACACCCCAGAGGTCACATGTATTTTTAATATTAATTAATTTAAATGTATTTATTATGTCTGAACTATTAATACAACGGAATAGAAATGAATCTCCACATCCAGAGACATTTTCTTGTAAAAATTTATTTGCAATTGTGGGAGAGCAGTTTAATTTTTTTGTTATGGAAACCGGTATGTTAGTGAAAAAAATTTCAAATGTCCTAGCTACGTCTATGTCGGAACTAATAATTTGTTTATCAATATTGAGGCTGAACTCTGTTTCACAAAGTTTAGCCTTACCAGTTTCTTTTCTAATTACACTCCAAATCATTTTAATTTTATTTTTAGAGTTTTTTATCTTATTACTCAAGTATAAAGATTTAGCCCTATGACAAACCTGTTTAAATATTTTAAAATAGGATTTAACATATTTGACAAACTCTTCATTATGATCGTAGGTTTTCTGATAATATAGATCATATAATTTCTCCCTACTTCTATGTATACCTACAGTGGCCCAAGTGTTAAAAGTACTTTTTTTGCCCACTGAAACCAATCTAGATGTGAAGACTGATTTAAACTCCTTACAAAATGTATTAAACACAGTATTATACAGCAAGTTAGGGTCAGTCCCCTTTAGAGGTACATTAAATTTTTCTATTAATTTTTTCCTTAATTTCTCTAACCGGGCCTTTGTTACAGGGACAACTGTAATTTTATTATTGGATATATTCTGCAGCAAATTGCTAAAGCTGACTAATTGACCACAGTGGTCAGAGCCAAGTTTATTAATAATGCATTTTTTAATTGGCAATATATCAGTAAATATGTTGTCTATGCATGTAGCACTAGTATTGGTTACTCTAGTGGGCTCTGAGAATTGGTTAACTAAGTTAAATGATAAAAATAGACTTTTTAATGTTATTGCCAAGGTGGAGCTTTCTAACAAATTAATATTAAAATCTCCGCAAACCAGCAATCTCTTATTAAATGTACTTGATTTCCTCAATGCATCTTCAATTATGATTTCAAAACTATCATAAAGTGAGGAGGGTGGTCTGTATACACTGATGACAATGAACTGCTCCAACTCAATACAAGATATCTCTGCAGTTTGCTCAACAGAGAGAGTCACTATGTCCTTACGTTCTTTAAATTTAATATTTTTATTTATTAGTATGAGTGAGCCCCCATGAATAGCATTTTGTCTACAATAATAAACTATTTGTTCCATCCAGTGACAAATTCGAAAAATATTTTTGAGTATTATTTTGCGTAGGATTATCATATAGATGTTAACTTCCTAGAGAAAAGTTCTCAGACATGAATATTGTTAAATACGATACGACAAACATTTCTTGTAATAATTCGTGTAATTTATCTAGCTAAACCGGTATAGTATACGTCATGCGTGAACCATTCACCAGATTAACTGGCCCTAATGTGGAAATCTATTACCAAAGTGTTTGAACACTTTGGTAATATAAATATAAAGGTAATATAATAGATTTCCACATTAGATAAGCACACTAGATAAGCTGAGTACCAGGAATACTGAGGGTCATAGACCATGCGTTTATTACTCGGCCATATCATTATTGCTACTCTCACCAACTAACACTATATAAATTAGAATAATTTCTTCCTATATTTGTGTTTGTCGTAATACTTACACAAACACACACACACACACGCTCACGCCTGTTTTCCCCGGAGGGGTAGGCAGAGGCGCAACTAGTGCACCCACTTTTCGCCGTTATTCCGTCCCATGATGTGATAGGGGGCGAGCCTATCGCCATGTGGGGCACAAATTCCAGACTCCGGGCTGTTACTGAACAGAAAAACTCAATGTCACTTTGCCTTACCCGGGGATCGAACCCGAGACCTCGAGTTTGCAGTCGTACGGTAATACAACTACGCCACCGAGGCGGATATACTAAAGTTAATAAAATATATACAAATAATTGTATAGTCATTCATGAAACCTGGATTTGAATCCAGGTTTCATGAAGAATTATATTATTAAGCTTCGACACGCTTTCCTTTTTAATGGAAAACATTACCAATAAATTTCAAAAACTCTGTATTAAACATATTTTGTACACGCATAAGTTGTGTATGCTGTTTAATTGCTTGCGTTAACACGCGTTGCGCCCAGAGCGGTCCAACCAGAGTTTAGTTCATTAAATAGCCACCTAATATTGGTCCAATGTGGCGCTGGTGTGATTTTCAAGAATACCAAATCCAATTGGACAATATCCAATCGATCGGTATTGGCGTCGAGAGTAGCCTAGCAGGTGTGCAAGATAGGTTTTTTCATCGAATTCAATTTTTATATGCGACCCGGACATAATTATTTATATGGACGCTAGGTAGATACGTAACAATAATATAATTAGATCAAAGGCATGACGTGAATATGACCTTTAAAGTATACGGGTAATATTAATTATTTAATGACGCTATCAGCTAACGCTATTTATATAGACTACTGTGATACCTCATACTGATATAAAACCAGTGTGATCCTATACTTTGCTATTACATATCTCAAGTTTAATCTCTAAATGTCTTCTCTACCGGTCAGCAATGTAATCAATTCTACTTACCATCGGGTGATCTAGCTGTTCATTTTCCTACATTGTGTCATAAAATTTGATTACCAGTATCACAAACTTTGTACGTGAATATTTTTCTATTCAAACTTATCTCAAATTCCTTAACTGAATTCGCAATTAACGTTGATTCAATTTCAGAAGAAAAGACACAAACGCGCGCTATTTTTGTCAATGTAGAGACTGAAAAATATTTTTATTTCTTTGTTCCTATCATTGTGTCTATTCTTATAGATATTGTAATTTATATTAAAACTGTTATTACTATAAAACGGAATATGCATGGTGAAAAGTGGGTGCACCAGTTACGACTCTGTCTACCCCTTCGCAGATAAAAGGCGTGAGTGTGTATGATTTTTTCCAAAAATAACCTAATTAAATGTTAAAGGTTAAAAGCAAAACAATAAGGAAAATAATTAAACAAAACTCCGTCAAGTGTATTACGTAAGTGCGCCCCTGGATTCATGGTCTTCTGAAGTGAGTATCATCACTTTCCTATAAAATTAAATTTTTATTCATCATTGCATTCAGTAATTACGTGCGGCCGTGACACGACTGCCCAGCAGAGCTTCAGAATTGTTTCCGTTGTTATGCGTTACTAACGTCATTATTTATGTAATTTTATCAAATCGTCCACCATTCAAACTGCAATAATACTGTATTCAACACTAGCTTTTGCCGCGGCTCCGCCCGCATTAAAAAGTTTTTCCGAGATAAAAGTCCTGCTTTATGTTTTCCCGGGATAAAAAGTAGCCTATGTGTTAATCCAGGACATGATGTACCCGTGTGCCAAATTTCATCGAAATCCGTTCAGTAGTTTTTGCGTGAACGAGGAACAAACATCCATACATCCAAACATCTAAACATCTAAACATCTAAACATCCAAACATCCATACATTCTTACAAACTTTCGCCTTTATAATATTATATAATATATATATATAATATATAACTATATAATATAATAGGATAGGATGAATGTACAGTCAGTCAGTCAGCTGAACAGATTCAAAATTTCAAATCACTGTGACGCCTTAAGTTTAATTGAAAAAAAATTCATTCTTTGTGGGAAGTAAAGTTAATCGCCTTTATTTTATTTTTGTCAAGAGAAAAAAAATGGTAAGAACACGAAAGTGTGGACGCAATTTGAAAGTTTGCATTTGTTAAGCTATTTATGTGGCTGATTGTCAGTGCCGGATTAGTCCATAAGCAAATTAAGCAATTGCTTAGGGCATCACGTCTTGGGGGGCACCAGAAACAGTACAAAAAAAATGCTAGCACATAAAAGTAATCTGTTTGAAAATCCGCGCGATTACAGACTGATGTTAGTTTACTTATGGTAGGGGGGCCCCACAGGCGTGAATTGCTTAGGGCATCAAGTTGTCTTAATCCGGCACTGCTGATTGTACGCGTTCATTGGCTTATGACAATTTGCAACCAGGCTAATTTCGATTTCAGGTTCTCTATGTGCATATGGGACTGAAATTCAATGTCATAGCTTAAACTGTGCGTATTTATGCTAGTTATATTTTTCTTCGGACTAACAAATCCAGAGCTCTTTTAAAAATCTAATACACGACTTGCACACAGTACATGTTTTATCAACAAAAATTATAAATACTAAATATTAAATACAATCAATATTGAGTTTTTGGAATTCAATGTAGGATTATCTCATATTATCTTAACTTCAAACAATAATGCCAAGTCAACGTAGTTAAACCACTGTCTGCATTACTTCATTGTATCGTAAAGCTTATTGATTAAGGAAAAAACTTACAGCCTCCTGACCTTCCTCATAAACATTTTAACTAAAAACCCACTCAATACTTACAGCATTACAAATTTTAAGTTAAAAAGGGTACCAACATAATATGTTATTCATTTTAATATTGCAATTCGATTTCTAATCGCGGGGAATGGTAACAAAAGAAAAAAGATTGTTAGTTTGTGGATAATATTTTAAATGATAAACTCATTAATGTTCTATGTTTGTAAATTGTGTTTTAAACGTGTTTCTCGCCGCTCTACCTGCTTGACCGAGCTTACTCAAAAATAATGTTTTTCCGTAAACTTTTGCGGTAAAAAGTAGCCTATATGATTATCAATGCCACGATCAATATTAATATCACATTACAGTCATATCCTTATTGAGCCATCCGCAGTTACATCAAACAAATATCCAAACATTTGAATAAACTTTGGCATTTATAATATTAATAAGATCTTAAATTTAATAAACTTTATTCCTATATAAGTATTAAATGCGAAAGTTTACGAAGAAGTAAACGTAGAAACTCGCCGACCGCAGTTGAATGAAATTTGTCACAAAGATATCCCGTGACCTGGATTAACATATAGGCTACTTTGTAAGTGGACCATAGCCTACTTGGAGATGGAACAGTCTGCCGGACAATGTCCGCAGATGCAAAACCCAAGGCACACATCGCTGAAGTCATCGCTCTTCGAAGTTATGTGTGTATTGTTTATGAATTATCGTTCGCTTTAACGGTGCAGGAAAACATCGTGAGAAAACCTACATACGCAATACGTATGGATCCTCTATAATAATTTCGAGGGTATGTGAACTCTGCCGACGCGCCCTAGACCAACGTGATGATAAATGAATCAATAAGGTTATGCATTTTACAACGGAAACGCGCCTAGGCGCCGCAAGCTAGATGGAGACATGAGCCGGTTGCGAAACTTCCCGTTTCAACTCCGCATTTTCCACACACGCAGTTTCTTAACCACGTGAACAAAATTAATCGAACCATTAGAAACCATTTACAAGATGAAAGTCTCTCATTATTTAAAACATCTTATGTAAAATAAATAGGTAATTTCCAATCATCTCAATATTTTCTCAGTGATAGGCACGCTATTGTGATTCTTTTTAAACAGGCAATTAAATTTTAATATTAATTCTCGTTCATATATACATCTCGTGCGTCTGCTTAAATACATGCTAATTTATTATGATTGCAATAATAAAGATCTGCTTAGAAACATGATAATTTGTCATGATTGTAATAATAAAGGTGTCGCAAATCGACTGGAAAATAAGCTTCTAAGAAACTTATCGGATGTAAGTCTTTAGGTACTGTTAGCAGATTTATCAGGTTGTAGTCAAAATTATTAGTTATGTTTCGTATTCCGTACCTATTCTCTGTAAGCGTTTACTTAATTGCGAAAAACGTCGTGATTATATTTCTTCCTGTAATTATAAGTAATACTGCCTCGGTGGCGTAGTTGTATTACAGTACGACTGCAAAGCTGAGGTCTCGGGTTCGATCCCCGGGTCGGGCAAAGTGATATTGAGTTTTTCTATTCATTATCAGCTCGGAGTCTGGAATTTGTACCCGATATGTCGATAGGCTCGCCCCCTATCACATCATGGGACGGAATAATGGCGAAAAGTGGGTGCACTAGTTGCACCTCTGCCTACCCCTTCGGGGATAACAGGCGTGAGTATATATGTATATAACACCTTTCACACGCGCTATGAGATGTATAATTGTAATGCTTATTTTATAATATGTTAATATTAGGTACTTGGCAAACGCCAGATCGTAGTTTCCTCTTTGAGGTCTCAGATTAATTGGTGTTTTTTTAATCATAACTTGAAATTGTAATTATTCGTTCTTGCTGCTTTATAGCATCACTAGCTTTTGCCCGCTGCTCCACCCGCATTAAAAAGTTTTTCCGGGATAAAAGTCCCGGTTTATATTTTCCCGGGATGAAAAGTAGCCTATGTGTTAATCCAGGACATGATCTACCCTTGTGCCAAATTTCATCGAAATCCGTTCAGTAGTTTTTGCGTGAAAGAGGAACAAACATCCTTACATCCATACATCCAAACATCCATACATCCAAACATCCAAACATCCATACATTCTTACAAACTTTCGCCTTTATAATATTAGTAGGATTAGTAGGATAGTAGGATTACTCATCTACTATTTATGTGGATGTGGATTTTAATTTCCTTAACAAATGAAAAAAAATGAAATAACAAAACGACGTACGATCGAATCAACAAAAAGATAATTAAATTGATGATATATTTTTTACACCTAATAAGAACTAAAAAAATCCCAAAATATCATATGGATTTAACAAATGAATTATCCTGGAAACTATTTTTCAATTCATACGAATGAAATAGTAACAAAAGAAAGTCATTATAATCGAATGAGTAAAAAAATAGATAACCTTTTACATCTTTTTAAATTTGAAGAACATGAAAATAAAAAACAAGAAAAAGTACAAAAATATACGTACCAACTCTAAACTAATGGTTTTCTCAATTAAGAATAAAAAACACAGAACAACGACACTGGTATATTTTTTACACGGCATCGTATAGAGCCTTACTATACCAATAATACTAAGAAAGACGCAACGCGTGCGCCGATGGCCGTCCGTTGCGGACAATGTATGAGACTAAGTAAAGAAACGATCGTGCACACGAGGTCTGGCTTTAGAGGGACTCGCCTAACAACCTTGACCGCCAAGGCTCACTGACTCACATACACACATTACTTACTTATTGTAAATCGATCATAAAAAGCTTGCAGATTACACTCCCAGTATAGATTCTTCCTACAGTTATATAATACGACTTGTTTGTACGATATTGTTGTCAGACATCGTGACGAAACCTACATACCTATAAACTTTCCATAAGAATATCTGAGGTATGTGATGTGCAGTCTGCCAACCCGCACTAGGCCAACGTGGTGGACTAAAGCCTCAACCATTTCAATAGTAGACGAGGCCCGTGCTCAGCAGGATAATATATAAAAGAGAGCTGGTATTATTATTTTAAATGAAAGCTTATGCAAAAACGCCCCAGTATTTTTAGAAATTAGAAAGTTTGCAAAAACAAAAACAATCTACTCGGCTTTACATATTGAATTAATAATATAAATCTTGCAGGCGTTAAGATCTTTGAATTAGTAGAGAGGGCAGCCACTGTATATGGCATTTTCCCATTTTCACACAATCTCAGTTTGATCGTCACTTGAGGCGACGCCCACGCATTATTGACTGATTATGAAAAAGTAATTATAAAATGTCTAGAGTTTATCCTTGTCTGTTTTATTAAGAAGGTCATCATAGTATTTATCCTCGCAAAAGCTATCATAATTCGATGTTGAAGTAAATACATCGAGCCTCAGTCCTGCATCTCCCGCCCCATATTTAGGTTTAGTTAGATCTGTCTAAGCACGGAGTACTTACTTATTCTAATGTCTAAGTTTACCTATAAAGCATAGGTACCGTTTTTGTTTTTTTTTCAATGGCCATCTTCGGCGCATTAGGGACGGCTGCGGGCTTCCTCCGACTCACGTCTAAGTTGTCGTCCGCAACCGCCCCTGCGCGTACCGCTGTTGCGGTCCTTTCCCTGTTGTTGCGGGGGCTTAGAAGCCCCCGCACACCGAGGGACGCCCCTGGCGTCCGAGGCAGCGTGAGACACGCTGCCGTCCATCACGGGGGTCACAGAAGTTGGCTAGACTAATACGTGGGCGGCACCTCCCGCCCACCCGTGACCCCCGGAGGCCCCTATTAGTCGCCTTTTACGACAGGCAGGGGATACCGTGGTGAAATTCTCCAAACGCCCCCAATCCTCAGGGCCGGAGACGTCGGTCAGTCGTCCACCCGACGTCTCCTACGTCTCGTCTGGCGGCGGGAGGGATCACCACTGCGCTGGCGATCCCTCTCGGCACTCTCCTTCCGCGAGAGGACCACCTCGCAGAAGTGGGCCACCGCCTGCCAGGCCTCCCGGCCGCCGACCATGGAAGCGACCACGGCCGGCAGCGAGAGGTCTCCTCCGACGACTGCTCTGAGAGCGCTGCGTTCTTCATCCCAGGCTAATTTAAATTTCCAGCTATGCTAAGGAAATACACCAACAAATATACAAAAACAATAAACATTGTTCAATTCAAATACCGTACTGATACCAAAAAGTGATTAATTATTTTTTGATTTGTAGTGGTTTTGAAGTCGGTTTATTTTTTATGATAAAAAAGTTTTATTCTTGTAAGCTCTTTAGTTTATTTTCTTATGAACCTTAATTGTTCTATCCTTCATTATTCTTAGAAAAAAATACAGAAATAGCGACATTATTTATGCTGTATATTACGCTTGTCAATCATGAGAGGGGAATTACAGAAATACAAAAATATTGACATTTTGACAATTGACAAGATAACCTCTTTACCAGGGGGGTGTCACTCTGTGATTTCGTACCTTCGTTCACTCGTTCCTTCGTTCGTTCTCATTTTGTTTTATATATTAGAAGATGGGCGGTGCTAGATTTCTAGTTAGATCCAAAAAGACTGTAACGAAGTCTAGAAATCTACAAAAATCATATTAAAACTGAACTGAACCCAATTTCTGAACGATATGTATGAAGTCAAATGTCACGATGTTTGAAGTATGTTTAATAAGTTTGCCACATTTTTATGAATGGCACAAAAGTGTGTAATTTTATTATTTTATACCACTTGACATGTGACACATACATGATTATATTTTATAATTAAACTATTTTCTACATAAATTATATACTGAAATATAATTACAGAATTTTAAAATTTAAGTTATGTTTCTTAGTAACTAAATTATATATTTTTCGTGGGGAATATTATTTTAAGTGAAGTGGTAACACAGCCTTATTTTCGTGATCCGTCATCCGGTGGCCATGTTTTCAATTTCTATTTGCGATTTGTGGCCGTTTGTATATTGTGTGATCTTGTAATTTTGTTTGACCCAAAGAGCATTATAATACTGCGGAAAGTTTGACCCCTGGCTCGGACTTGGTTTCGATTTGATTGTTTTACGGATACACGGATGTCGTATTGCACGCGTGTTTGTAAAATGGCGAAAGTTATTTTCGCTGTGCTGTGGACGGTAAGTCTTATTTCAAATATTCACTAACAGTTATCGAAAATAAAACAAAACGAAAGTGTAGGTACCAAAGGAATATCAGTGAAAGAAAACCTAAGATGGTTTATATTGTATCGCGGTTACAAATTGACTCGCTTATAAATACACAATTACACGCACAAACTAATTTATAACACTAGAGCTACACATTTGATCCCATCGAAAGGTTTAAGAATCACTTTACATTTATTCGGTTTAATGAACAGTTTGTCATGTATTTCATTATTTAACTCATTTAAAAGTGATGGTAACATATATCCGTCGGTACGTTTTCCATAATTTTTAGTACATGGAGGTAATGTATATTTAGGAAAAATACGATAGGTTGCGCAAATTAGAGGTATTTCTTGTTCTAGGTTTTAAGCAAGTTATCATAGCCTACATATTATAAACATTTTTATTTATTATATGTCTACAATTCTATAGTATTTAAATTATTCAGAGTTACATTTACTACACTTGCGTTTAATATTTAAGGGTACAATTGTTTTTAAAAGTGTTACTTGTAATCTATAAATCTCGTCTATATAAGTCTTGTATGTTCTAACATAACTACTGAGACCATAGCTTATGACAGAGTCAGCCAACACATTATACAACATTCTCAGTGTGCTAAAAGGTAATTTTCATTTAAGTAGGGATAGTTTAGCTACAATGGATCTTAATCTATTACATACATATTCAATGTATGGTCTCCAGTTTAGTTTACAATTATAAGTATTAATTACTTTGATGGTGGATGCATTGATGGGTATGAGCCTGGATAGTTGGCATAATTTCTGATTTAAGGTGTGGTGAGTGGATGTGAATAAATTTTGAATTCTACTAATATTATAAAGGCGAAAGTTTGTAAGTATGTATGGATGTATGGATGTTACTCTTTCACGCAAAAACTGCTGAACGGATTGCGATGAAATTTGGCACACGGGTAGATATTGTTCTGGATTAATACATAGGCTGCAGTTTATCCCGGGACAATAAAAAGCGCGTCTTTTATCCTGGAAAATCGAAACGCGGGCAGAGCCGCGGTCTGAAACTACTAATTAATAATTAGGCCCACATCATGTGCCCACTTGCATAGAGTATTAACCCCTGGAATGCCGGGCTCGGTTTGCGTAAAAGACGCGTGCGTGCCGCCCATACATTTGAAAAAATCGGATTTTCAATGTAAAGGATGTTCTAATTTATACACCATAAAATTCTTTTAGACCATTTTTTTTAAATATTTATTCACTTATTTATTGAGGATCAATGGTCACTAAAATATTCAGAAACATTGTAAGATTTGGCATAGACGGCCACCATTTTGAATTTCTTTGTTTTGAGGCCGATTGACCTCAAAATCGAAATCTGGGTATATCTTTGGTTACAAAAGACGGATCCAATGCTTGAATTGAGAAAAATGGCCGCCATTTTGAATTTCTTTGTTTTAAGGCCAATCGAGCTCAAAATCGATATCTGGGCAGGCCTGTAGGTACAAAAGACGGATCTAATGACGGAATTGAAAAAAGTGTCCGCCATTTTGAATTTCTTTGTTTTAAGGCCAATCGACCTCAAAATCGATATCTGGGCAGGCCTGTAGGTACAAAAGACAGATCGAATGTTAGAGTTGAAAAAAGTGGCCGCCATTTTGAACTTCTTTGTTTTAAAGCCAATCGACCCCAAAATCGATATCTAGGCAAGCCTTTAGGTACTGAAGACGGATCCAATGTTAGAATTCAAAAAAGTGGCCGGCATTTTGAATTTCTTTGTTTTAAGGCCAATCGACCTCAAAATCGGTATCTGAGCAGGCCTGTAGGTACAAAAAACGGATCCAATGTCAGAATTGAAAAAAGTGGCCGCCATTTTGAACTTCTTTGTTTTAAGGCCAATCGACCCCAAAATCTGAGACGAAAAAAGTGGCCACTTTTTCAATTCTAACATTGGATCCGCCTTCAGTACCTAAAGGCTTGCCTAGATATCGATTTTGGGGTCGATTGGCCTTAAAACAAAGAAGTTCAAAATGGCGGCCACTTTTTCAATTCTAACATTCGATCCGTCTTTTGTACCTACAGGCCTGCCCAGATATCAATTTTGAGGTCGATTGGCCTTAAAACAAAGAAATTCAAAATGGCGGCCACTTTTTTCAATTCTAATATATAATTAAGATTTGCATACAATGGAAACCGAAAAATAAGCTAAAAAGAAACAACCTGTAGATGTTCAGTTTTCATACATTTTGCAGAAATCTGCCCGAGCGTGGATCCACGCTCCCAGCAGAGTTTGAACACTTTTTTTGAGCGTGGGTCCACGCTCCCGGCACGCGAGGGCTTAAAATTCATTTGCATAGCATTTTGGGCAATAAGAATATTTTGTCAGCAACAACCAGACAAGTGTCATCAGCAAATTGGTATACAAAACCCTCACTAAATATGTTGCACATGTCGTGACTATACAGTAGATATTCAATTGGTGAAATTATTAGCCGTACCTTCTTCAGTGAGAACGAAATTGCTATAAGCATTATTAACTTTCTCTGATGATGATGTCTAGCAGCTGCGACATCTTCGGAATCCGTTTGGCAGTGATCAAGAGGCCTCCGCGACGCGACGTCCTCTCAGCACTCTCCTATGGAGATGACCTACTTAATAGGTCGAAACTGGTCAGCGATTCTGACCAAGAATATGTGAGTGAAACCATTTTTTCTAGTAATGTAATATGTCTCTCGTAAGTTTTGATATTATTATTATTGATTTTTACTGTAGTTTGGCAGTTAAGGTGATAGTTTTCGATAAATCTAAGAGAGCGCCTTATATACCACGTGAGATTTTTATATATAGGGTATCTTAGGGTGTCGTCGCAGGCTTTACTAAAATCATTGAATAAAGCAATCACATCTTTTTTGTTATTCAAGTGTGTATGAACTTCATTTGTAAATTTGCAGAATAATTGTGATATATTTTTATTCTTCCGAAATCCATGTTGATGGTCATGGATAATGTTATTATTGATCAAATATTTACTGATTTAATTTCCTAAGCATCTTTCTATAATTTTATGAAGCCCTCGCGTGCCGGGAGCGTGGATCCACGCTCAAAAAAAGTGTTCAAACTCTGCCGGGAGCGTGGATCCACGCTCGGGCCGATTTCTGCAAAATGTATGAAAACTGAACATCTACAGGTTGTTTCTTTTAGCTTATTTTTGGGTTTCCATTGGATACAAATCTAAATTATATATTAGAATTGAGAAAAGCGGCCGCCATTTTGAATTTCTTTGTTTTAAGGCCAATCGACCTCAAAATCGATATCTGGGCAGGCCTTTAGGTACTGAAGACGGATCCAATGTTAGAATTAAAAAAAGTGGCCGCCATTTTGAATTTCTTTGTTTTAAGGCCAATCGACCTCAAAATCGGTATCTGGGCAGGCTTGTAGGTACAAAAGACGGATCCAATGTTAGAATTAAAAAAAGTGGCCGCCATTTTGAATTTCTTTGTTTTAAGGCCAATCGACCTCAAAATTGGTATCTGGGCAGGCTTGTAGGTACAAAAGACGGATCCAATGTTAGAATTGAAAAAAGTGGCCGCCATTTTGAACTTCTTTGTTTTAAGGCCAATCGACCTCAAAATTGATATCTGGGCAGGCCTTTAGGTACAAAAGATGGATCGAATGTTAGAATTCAAAAAAGTGGCCGCCATTTTGAATTTCTTAGTTTTAAGGCCAATCGACCTCAAAATCGATATCTGGGCAGGCCTTTAAATACAAAAGACGGATCCAATGTTAGAATTGAAAAAAGTGTCCGCCATTTTTAATTTCTTTGTGTTTAGGCGAATTGACCTCAAAATCGATACTGGGCATGCCATTGATGGTAAAAGTCAGGTCTAATGTTAGACTTAAGAAAAGTGGTCGCCATTTTGTACTTCTTTGTTTTAAGGCCAATCGACCTCAAAATCGATATCTGGGCAGGCCTGTAGGTACAAAAGACGGATCCAATGTTAGAATTGAAAAAAGTTATTTTTCATCACTACATAGTATAAAACAAAGTCGCTTCCCGCTGTCTGTGCGTAAGTATGGTTAGATCTTTAAAACTACGCAACGGATTTTGATGCGGTTTTTTTTTAATAGATAGAGTGATTCAAGAAGAAGTTTTGTATGTATAATTTATCCCGGGGAAATACAAAGCGGTACTTTTATGCCGGAAAATCTCCCAATACTCATCTGGTTAACTACCCTTAGCAACGAGTTTATTAGATGTGTAATAACAGGAATTTCTGCATACTTCTTAATATCACAAGGACGAATACCATGAAAACCTGGACTTTTTTATCATTCATGTGTTTAATTATGGTCATAATAGTATAATTCTTAGCCTTATTGAGTTTCATGGTTAACTCAGGTTTGTTTGTATATGTTATCTCATTTAGAAAAGGTTTATCACAAGAGGTACAAATAATTTTGACATTGCTTCTATATGTATATACATCCATGTATATACAGGGTCATTTTTACATTGCGTTACTAAATAAAACCACATATTCGTCTATGCCTCTGCTAACATTGTGCCAAAAATCATCAATGAATAACGAATACTTTCGCCAAAACTTAGTCACTGTCCAGATTTTGAGTAATTGATTCTTCTTGTCACACAAATATACCATTCTGTTATGAACCCATTTAAATGACCTTCGTTTATTTATGTTTATATTACCATTATACTTACATTTATCATATACTGAATTAAATTGACTTAATTTCTAATATAACATTAGGATCATCGTAGGTGAGCGCCAGGGACCAGTCAATGTCGCCCAGTAAAAATTGAACCTTATTGCTGTCTAGTTTAGGTATTGTGTGGTATTTAGTAGTGTGACACATGTTCTCGGTTATTATTAATCCAGTTATGAAGTATTCAGCCAGAACGTTGCTTATCACGGCAGTATTAATATTTAGCTTTTTAACCGACTTTTATTTCCTTGGCTTAGCTGTCAATTGTAACGTTCTTTTTGAAATGTGTTTATTAATAATTATATTTTAACTGTGCCAAAGGTTTGTCATACCTCATTAAATGAATAAAGGTCAATGTGCTTTAATGTTACGTTATCTGGCGCGGAGTATATGTTAAGTCTGCCCACCCACTCTAGTTCAGTGTGGTGTACAAGGGTGACTGTGCCTTGTCGAGGAGTGGATTGCCTTGTTGGCGTAGTTGTATAGCATGTCAGTATCGACCACTGCTTTCAGATCCTGGGTTCGAATCCCGGGTCGGGCAAAGTGATATTGAGTTTTTCTACTGTCAGCCCGGAGTCGGGAATTTGTACCAGAGGTAGCCATAGGCTCGCCTACTATTACACCATAAGATGGAACACACACGGTATTAAAGTGAGTGTTCTGGTTGCACCTCTGCAACCCTGCCTATCGCTTTGGGGATAAATAGGGTGATGTATGTTTTTAGAAGAGATGGCTAGTTTCCAACACTCATCAGTGTAATAGTACTTAGATAATATATAATGGCAAGTTTTATTATATTATTTTTCAGATACATAATAAGTGTACTTATATCATTTTGTTTTCCAGGTGCGCTTTACCACTTTCCCAGTGCGCTTACTTTTAGATCGGAAAGTCATCAAAATGACGGGTATATGCAGTGGGCAAAAGTTCTTGGTGGAAATGCGTTGAAAAGGAGAATAATATATTTAAAAAATGTTCGATTACGCTACAGACACTTTGAGCCTAAGTATATATTACCCAGTAGACGCCTTACAAAAACGAAGTCCCAACATTGGATTTAGGTAAGCAATTTTTCCATATTATTATGTACTTATGATGGGTAAGGTTAATATTTTGTGATTGATTTGGAAGTTTTTAGGTGAAAACAATTATGACGCACACACATACTCACGCCTTTTATCCCCGAAGGCAGAGGCGCAACTAATGTACCCACTTTTTGCTGAGTGTATTCCATCCCATGATATGATAGGGGCGATCCTATCGCCATATCGGGCACAAGTTCCAGACTTCGAGCTGATACTTAATTTAAAACTCAAATCACTTTTCCCGACCTGGAGAGCGAACCCAAGACCATCGCAGCTATGTCGTAATACAATTGCGATTACAATTTTGTACTTGCATGTTTTTTTAAAAGTGCAATAACCAGTCAAACTATTGACTACTAGCTTTTGCCCGCGGCTCCGCCCGCCTTAAAAAGTTTTTCCGATATAAAAGTCCCGGTTTATATTTTCCCGGGATAAAAAGTAGCCTATGTGTTAATCCAGGACATGACCTACCCGTGTGCCAAATTTCATCGAAATCCGTTCAGTAGTTTTTGCGTGAAAGAGGAACAAACATCCATACATTCTTACAAACTTTCGCCTTTATAAAATTAGTAGGATAGTAGGATCTCTCTATTAGCCGAGTTAGTGTATAATAATAAAATAACAAAAAAACTATGGATTTCCTACATTTCTGGTCGTAGTGTACAAGAAAGTAAAATAAGTCAAAAAAATTGCGACTTTTTTTAGTAAAGTTCATATCTCAGGTATTTCGTATTTTTTTCTAAACGGCAATAAGTTCTACTATAAGACATTTCAAGGTTATCTATTAAATACTGGACACCCTGTACATATACTTTAAAAAATATATGAAAGACCTACGCTGAGTTTCTTGGTGCTTCTTCTCAGGTCAGTGGGCTTTTCCGAAGCACTGGTAGAATCATTTAGTTTATTTAATTTTTAGTTTCAAAAAGACGTGTAAATGTGCCCTTAGAGGCGTAATTACTGAATAAATGATTTTAATTTGAATATACGACTTTTTGTACGTGTGTCTATTCTCCATAGACTCACAAATACTTGGTATAGAGTAAGCTTGAACAATAAAACGACATAGGCAATATGCACCCTAAATAAAAATTTTATTGCGTTCCAGAACAATTTGAAAACACTTGCTCGGTGTCTGAGGATGCCTCAAGCTCGATTAACCATCCGGTCGCTAATATTGTAAGTACGTATAATATTTCATTACTTATTATACTTTTTATTCATATAAATGACAAAATGTCCAAGCTGGTTGCCTGTTGGTAAATAACACAACTACACAAACCACCGAAACTTTGAATTACGAATCACTGCGAGGTATTACACTGCTCTCGTCACTCTGAGACATTAATGTTATGTCACATATTATGGGTTACTACGTTATGTCTTAAAATGACTGATATTTACATATAACATATTAATACAGCTGTAATGTCCCACAAAATGGAACACTATAAAAAGCGGTATACGCGAAAAATCCTGTGCCCACAACAGTGGCAGCACTAAGAACAGCGATTTCACAAGAATGGAACAATATCCCGTAAGACCGTTTAATGACCCTAATCAGATATATGCAGAACCGATTAGAATCTGTAATTAATGCACGTGGAAGCAATACACCTTATTAAAAGAAAAAAAACCTGTGCTTCAATTTTTTTTATTTAAATACCAATTTTTAAACAAACCAACCAGAACCAAATTTTGTTACATTTATCGTTTTTGTAAAAAAAACAAATTGGTCCTTTCCATTATACAAACACACACTTAAGGATAATAATATGATACTTCATACTTGTTCATACTATGCTGTTATGAAGTTAACGAACCAAACTATAGGTTTCAATTTAACTTCGTAGAAAAAGGTTGAATACTTGGTTAAAATGTTTATTTCAAAGGCGTCTTCAACATTGATGCAGTTTATGGGTCCGTCAGTGTATATGCATATGTAGGTATATCTTAAAATTCAAATAATTAAAATTCAATAAATCTTGAATTGCTCGAAAAGTATTGAATTCCCGATAGGGCTTCATGAAACAAAATCGATTGCTTTTGACCGAATCTACATGTTCTTAACGGGAATAAGTCGTATTACCAGTCACACTGTATATTGTACGTAAAGTCCAGATAATTTATGTTCTTTGTTAGTTTTAACAAATAAAATAAATTATCTGACTGCCTCGGTGGCGTAGTTGTATTATGGTACGACTGCAATGCTTAGGTCTCGGGTTCGATCCCCGGGTCGGGCAAAGTGATATTGAGTTTTTCTATTCAGTATCAGCTCGGAGTCTGGAATTGGTTACCGATATGGCGATAGGCTCGCCCCCTATCACATCATGGGACGGAATAACGGCGAGAAGTGGGTGCACTAGTTGCGCCTCTGCCTACCCCTTCGGGGATAACAGGCGTGAGTGTATATGTATGTATGTATGTATGTATGTTGTTAGTTTTATTTTCTCATAACTATTTTTATTTTTTCAGATGGGGCTGAAATAAATAAAGAACACTCATATAGTCTCACGAGCAGACTCAGATGAAACGCAGTTCACAACACTCAGGTTTATTCAAAAAAAATATAAAGAAGTTACGCAGTGAAATCTGTAGGTTACGTAAAAGAGGAAATTCAAACGGCTCTAAGAGAGAAAAAGAAAAGGGTGCGTGTACTTATGTACGCGTGTGAGAAGTTATACTTCTTTGTCATCATTAAATAATTTAATAATAGTATTTAGTATTAATTATGTTATATTAGGGGGTTAAGGGTCGAAAATGGGTGTGGGTGGTCTATTTATATTGGGGGTCAAGGGGGTTGAAATGTGTTTGCGGAGTCAAGAGGGGTCAAATTAGGTTAGGGTCAAGGGGGTTAAAAATGTGTTTGATAGGCAAGGGGGGATCAATTTGGGTTGGGGGGTCAATAAGGGTCAAATGTGGTTTGGTTTTTCAGGGGGTGAAAGGGGTGTGGGGTTGTCAGGTGCACAGTACAGTAGACCCGCCACACTAGAAGCCCTACTCTATCCTCTAAGGTAAAGTTCCTTATAGAATAACGTGAGGATATTAAGAACCTCCTTTATTTAAGTCTGTTAATAGTATTAAAACTAAATTACAGTGATGCGCGCGCCCAACCTGTGACTTTTGTGTTACTATTAGTCTAAATGTATTACATGATGCGCGCGCATCTTAAAATTTACTCTCATCATCTTTTCATAACGCGCCTAAAGAAGTATAACTTCTAAAATCACAGATTTTTTGTATAACCTGTGTTTTGAAGACACTACCTGTAATCATGAAAATTAACCATCCAAATCATGTTAGGCTTGTAGCAGAATATCTTATTCTAATATAGGTACTTATAGTATAAAGGTCTTAAAATTATGATTACTGTAGACCCAATAGATTCGTTGCAATAACTTAATTTAGTGATACCTAAAGAGGACTTTCAACATAACTCCACAAAAAAAATTGAAATGGATGATTTTGATCCGATTCGCTATTACCATTTTTCAGTTGGTTTGTTTTTTATTTAATACCCTGTAATTCTTTTTTTATATTTATATTGCAAGCGCCTTTTTTGTATAACTTACCTGCGCTTTATCTTTTTGATTTGATTTAATATAATTAATTTCGTATTTATTGTCTGTTGGAATTCGAACTGTATTTAAATTATTTCATCAATGCAATTAGTTAAAAAGGTAATATTATGTATATAATGCCGAAATTATTAAGCTTTTAATACGATAATTGTTCGAATGCTACTTTTGTTCTGTGAATATTTACTTTAGATTACAAACTACTCTGTTATACACTTTGATTGACGACTAGTAGTAACACATGCCTATTGTGCTTTTTTATGTTTAATCATATAGCTTCATAGACCTGTTTAAAGCAGTTCTTAACATTATGATTTATAATCTTGTCTTATAATTTATTGTTAAATTAATTGTTAGATGCATTAAATATTTTTTACATCAAATTATTATAAATCAGCGCACATTAGAATGTGTTTTTGTTTTTTGTTAATCTTTGTAGTTCCTTTTTCTGTGAATACAATGGGACTGTGAAACCGATCTAAATATATTTTTCATTAAGTCAAAAACTTAAAGGTCACGTGGTTTGTTTCATGGATTAATTGGATTTACCTACGCAAAATATCGTTCTTCATATCAATAGGCAATTAGTATAATTTGAATAGGAGGACATAGCATTTTAAAGACTTTTTCAGTCAATAAAGACAAATATAATTTTTATGGCCTTTAAAAATCGTCTATACTTCGTTTATTTTTCAATTTGTAATATTATGCAAGCATGTATTGTAGGTACTCGATTTGTTGTGTTTTTTGTAGTTTCTTATAGAATACTACATCGTGAGGCAATATTTAATAGAAGTTAAGTTCTTTTTTATGCACAAACTACTCACACATCTCTTAAATATTTTTTATATGACTCTGCATATATTATGTTATAACGTCGTATCTAATAACCACTTTCCAAAGAGTTGTTCTTATTTTCTATTAATTTAGTTGAATTACTATGGTTAGTTGTTTTGTTTTTGTGGCTGCCTCGGTGGCGTAGTTGTATTTCGGAACGACTGCAGTGCTGAGGTCACGGGTTCGATTTTCCCAGGTCTAATAAAGTGGTATTGGGTTTTTGTACTCGGTATCAGTCCGGGAGTCCGGAAATGTGTCCTGTAAATGGCAAGAGATCCGCCCCCTACCACATGGGACCTAATATAGATGGCGAAATGTGGATGTGATACACCTCGGCCTACCCCTGAAAAGGGAAAATGCCGTTAACTGTACTATGTAATTTAGTTTTAATATAGGCAACTATTAAACTCTCGACGCATTAATGATGAATATATTTAGTATTTCAGTGACGCTCTAACAAATTCAACCTTATATTTATTACATATTATTACGATTAAAATAATTATGCAGAATTTGAGATGCCGATATTAGATATTTTTGGAATATGCTATTTTTATTGTAAACAACGGTTCATCCATTTGTGATAATCGGTGACAGTGAAACACCCTTATAAATGAAATAATAGTTTCGTTGCAATACAAGTAAATATGAATTTATTATTCTTATTCCCACCATTTGGAGGTATCCTGAATTATAAAAATGTGCTCCTCATCAAAATGTATATTACAATTAGATTTAGTATAACAAAAGTGTTCCAAATCCGTTAGTTTCAGCGAATTTTTTGCAGTGTTTAATAATGTTCATACTTATATCTAATAGATCAAAAGATAGTGCAATTATTTTAACGTTCTCACTTCATAATTAATTGTAGATTAATTATCGAGATCGGTTTGTTTTAAATAGATGGAATGTGTTAGTTATTATTAATCAGATTTAATTTTAGCTTAAATTTTAATGTAATATTTATGTAAGCAGGTTAATCTGCCAAAAAAATAAAATTAAACACGATTATCCATGAGAGAAATTGCATATTTATATTACTTACTACTTATTACTTTATATAATTATTGCTCGCGGCTCCGCCCGGTTGAATAAGTATTTCCGGGATAAAAAGTACTTCATGTTACTCGCTGATACCTAATGTAATGTAATATAGCTTTATATTGGTGAAAGAACTGTTAAAATCAGTGCAGTAGGTTTTGAGTTTATTCGTTACACACATACAATAATACAAATCTTTCCTCTTGATAATATTAGTAGGTATAAATTATTATAGCTAGTAACAAGCTATTCAATGTTATGTTGATACAATATTTATAGCTGCATAATTACATTATGAGACCAAATTGTTAATCTTTAATAGTCAACACGAAAATATTTTAAATTTCAAAATGTAATTTTATAATATTAGATGTAGTTATTGTAATAAGTGTTGTAAAATACTTCTTACTTTAAGTACGTACTTAAATCTTATTGTAATAAATCCATATTCTGATTATTAAGGTTTTACTAATTAGCCACCCTATAATTATTATCAGATATCAATAGTAAGTGATTGGTGATTGTTATGTACTGTTAAATAAGGGTCTAAAACATTACGTTGCAACGACAGATATTGAAATATTTGTGAAACAATGTTCTAGAGAATTAAGCTTACCGTCTTTATATGTACTTTTAGAACCCTTATGTTGCAGTATATTAACAATCACTACAAACTAAAACATTACACAATACATCGCACGCCCAGATCATTACTGAATTATCTCGAAAAATCGGTGAATCGTGTCTTTTGTGTTGTGTAAATCGACAAATTTTGCCGATTTACATAAAAAACACGATTCACAGATTTCTTCGAGATAATTCAGTATTGATCTAGGCGTGCGATATTATAGTGCCACCTGCAGGATTTTTTTAGCGATAAAACGTCACCAGTGGCATCTAGTGTTTCGTATTGTTAACGTGCCGTAATTTGACAATTGATGATTGGCATTAAAAAGGAATGAGTGGGTTCTCTATTTCCGTAGTATTATAATGCTCTTTGCTCTTTACTCTTACCCAAAGAGCATTATAATACTACGGAAACTCTTACCGTGAATCTGCCGACAACTACAGCTCTTTCTTTGTTTAGTTTTAAATATAAATATAAAAACATAATTTAAATGTCGCAAGGCGTTAAGGATGAATTCTCAGATGTTTCGGTAATTAAATAGCATTCTCAATTGTGAAATTTCCATTGTATACATTGAGTCACAGCTGTTTTGTGCTATACGTTTTAGGTGCCACCTATTTTGGAAGATTTAAACGGCTGGGTGCAAGAGTATTTATTAAATCCGGAGAAACTATCGATCCACAAATGGGAGCGTTCACAAACACACTGGCATCGAGAAAGCAATCCCGATTCGTTGTATTTATTCGATGACGATGAATATGGACCTGAAACAACACTTGAGGTGAGTACCAACTTACTATTTTATTACTTACGTTCCATATTTCGCAATATTTTGGATAGATTGAAAAAGAAAATGTCTAACTACGCCTTACTAACTATTTGAAATATTCAGGTGGTCCGTGATCCATTAACAGGAGAAATATCAGGTGTGGAAGAGATAGATATACCTCTGGAGGATGACGAGACTAATCCCACAATGTCTCGGGCGCCTCTGCCTCCAAGCCTTGCTACTAGAGGCACTACCACACAAAGTCCATTTTTACCAGCGGGCTTTGAGGAGGAATTGCAAAAAATTTTGGAAGGAACAATGCAACATGCTGACATTAAAATTGATCTGGATAATGAGGAGCCAGGCAAATTCCTCGGTGAAGGTAAGTAATTGATTTATTTATGTGTTATTTATTCCTATACAAACTAATACTTCAAACATAGATGTTATTATTTTCCCATTTGAGCCACACATTATCTAACCTAATGTAAACTGTCTTTCTTGTGTCTTCTAGGTATGTTGTTTTCAAAAATATTTCATGTATAGGTTCCGAAAATCTATGATTCTCTTAAATGCATAAATAAACTTAGTGAATTAAGTGGTGCCAACTTATTATTAGCTGTCAACTATTTTTCAAATAATGTTTTTTTACCTGTAAAGCGTCATTAATAGGGTAGTTACTTTTTTTTTTAATAAATGTATGATTAGCTGCTGTATTATTCAACTAATTTTAGTGCTGATATCACAAAAGAATTACTTTTCCAATTATTTTTAAACATATATTTGATCGGAACTTATAAATAATTATTAGTATTACTAAATGTGCTATGCTCGCAGGAGCTCTGCACATAACACGCCAATTTTATCAACACATTTGCTTATAGCTTAGTGGCTGATCGCAAATAAAAACAAAATATAATAAAAAATAAAATATTTTTAAATATAAAATGATATGACAAAATCAAACATATAAACCTCGTCATTGAGAAATATTATTTTTTTTAAATTGGTAACATTAACTGCTCATTACTATTTACATAAATATAATTTCTTCTAGATATCCTGACAATAGCACCTGGTGCCAAGGAAAGTGTTTTGTTTGCTGATGATGGCTTCACCCTCCTGGATCAGGAGGCTGAGGAAAATGAAAAACAAGAAAACAACGAAAACTTTGATATCAACATCAAAGTTAATCTTGAGGAGGTCATAGAGAATAACACACATTTAGTGGGTAATAATATTGTTAAAATAGTTGGCATTAATGAATTTACATCTTTTATTGAATTGGCAAACCTTTGGTTTAATCAAAAACCAAAATAGAATTGATATACAATAACCACTAGCTTGGTTATTGTTTAAATAATTACTCAGTGTCTTAAATCATTGTTTTGTCAGTTCTTTCTTTATTCTGAATAATATAGGTGTCAAAGTGTCTAAAAATTTAAATTAAGATCTTGAATGTACAGTCAGCCCCATAAGTAGCTGAACAATTCAAAATTTCAAATCACGGCTATGCATTTTATGTTTAATTGAAACTTTTATTTGTGTGAAGTATTTCATTTTATTTTTGAGTAGGTAAAAAACTTCTGCTTAGTTAATTTCTAATATATACTTTTATAGACCTTTGGAAGGATGATGAAGAAATAAAAAAAGAGAAACCAACAAAACCTGTCAAAAAGTATGAATTTGCTAGTGACACACCTGACAATGACAACTTCCTCGAAGACACTGTGATCAGACCGCCAGTGGAAATGCCTGAGCTTCCAGTCCTGAACATAACTTCGTCAGCCATTAGACCTGGGGTAACATCCACAGAGTGGGCGGAGATGATAGACGTGTCGCAACCAGTACCTGAGTTTAGAGAGAAAATCAAGGATATGGCTCATAGTTATCCATTTGAATTGGATAATTTCCAAAAACAAGTATGTAACATGTATGATCATCACAAGTTTTATATCCATTCAAACAATATAATCACACGGTGTTTCCTCAGCACTATGACTTATCCTTCTTCAAACAAGGTTTAAAAACGTTTTTTACGGTAGGCAATGGCTTAGCTGTGCCCTTGGCATTGCTGACGTCTATGGGCGACTGTAACCACTTACCATCAGGTGGGCCGTTGGTTCGTCTGTCTTCGATGGCAATAAAAAAAAATCACAATATTGAATAGAGCTTAACATTTAAAACCTAGGTTCAGTACAATGTTTTTCATAGATCGATAAATGAGTCGTAAAATCTCATACATGGCCAAATCCAGGACAGCAAATAGTGCAGCAACACAAATTCAATTGCAGAGATGGTCTAGTTTGTATAAAATAAGAAATAGCGGTTGAGTGTTTTATTGATAGTGTGTGGATATGGACATATTTTTACTATGATACTAGTTAATATTTTATTTACTGTGAGCTTTTTATTAAATAGTAATGTTTTTTCGGGATAAAATTATTTCCCTGGGATTAAGCAAAATCGGAATGCGCACACTTTGTGCTACGATTAGAAAACCGAACCTCTTGTATGTTCCATGTGCTAAATCAGTATATCGGCAGAACTCTTACCTAATAAGAACGTGCAGATCATTCAATGATGTTGATATTGACCTCTTTGACTTCTGCTGTTCCAAATGAAAGAAAACCTTGTGCAATGTATTTTCACGTATCGTGATGTGCATTTAAAATACTCAGATCTCTTGGCTGGTGGTTATCTGCCTATTATTGTTCTACTTTGTTGTATTATTTTTGTGAAAACTTTTAATTGACCTTTTTTTCTGTTATATTTACTACTTTTTGTTATGTTAGTTGTAAGTTTTCCTTAAATAAATTAATAAAAAGTTGCCTATAGCACTCAGGAGTAATATAGCTTCCTATCGGTGAAAGAATTTTCAAATTCGGTTCAGTGGTTCTTGAGGTTAGCGCATTCAACTAAACAAAAAAACTTATTAGCTTTATAATATTAATAATACAGTATAGATAAAATCCTAGTGGAGATGGATATGTTTGAAATTTAACCACTCAAATAATGTATTATGTAATAATTTATCATAATTCCAGGCGATATTAAAACTAGAAGAAGGTCATCACGTGTTTGTGGCGGCGCATACCTCTGCCGGTAAAACAGTTGTTGCCGAATACGCTATTGCCATGTCAAGAAGAAATTGCACAAGGCGAGTATGACTACGAATTATTATGCCTTCTATTAACAGTTTAGGCTGCTTTTATGTTGAACCTACTAAAAGGGCAGCAAAGAATCAAAATTTTAATTTCAATGAGATGCGGGCCCTACGATTTTTAAGAAGGTCAAACTAAATTTCTCACAAAATATTTGTTATGTAATTACATATATACATATATATATACATACATATACACTCACGCCTGTTATCCCCGAAGGGGTAGGCAGAGGTGCGACTAGTGCACCCACTTTTCGCCATTATTCCGTCCCATGATGTGATAGGGGGCGAGCCTATCGTGTTATGTAATTAATTTATTTTATATAATAATAAAAATATCGGCTCTGTATTATATAATGTCCCTCTGCTGGGCATGGGCCTCCTCTACTATTGCAAGAGTTTTAGGCTTTAGTCAGCCATGCCAGCTTAGTGTGGGTAAATTTTCTTACAGTGAAATAAAATCTGCATTACAGATCTATCTACACTTCTCCAATAAAGGCCCTTTCTAATCAAAAGTACAATGACTTCAACAAGTTGTTTGGTGAGGTTGGATTACTCACAGGTGACTTACAAATTAATGCCAAAGCGCCCTGTCTAGTGATGACCACGGAGATCTTACGATCAATGTTGTATTGTGGTTCTGATGTCACTAGGGATCTCGAGTTCGTGATATTTGATGAAGTGCATTATATTAACAATGCTGAGGTATGTTTTCTATAATATTGTAAAAGATTTGTGTGTATGCTAGTTTGTAAGGGCTAAACAGTTCTTGAAGTTATGGATTCTAGTTTATTTTTCAGTAATAATAAGCTAAATTTTTTTTATTAAAAGAGGCTGTTTTTATATTGATTTAATGTTGAGAAAGATTTGCAGTTGACCTGGTGAGCAAATGCCGGACAATGAAATTTATTAAATTTAAATAATTCTATTTTTTAATCACATATCGAAGCAGTGTTATCCTATTTAAAAAAATACCTAAATCAAACAAATTATACAGAGCAACTATTATCGACATTAGAGTCAATATAACTATCATTCGAATCGCCAAACCATTGTGAAAACATGGTTGCAGCTGGTCACTTAATTCAAAGGGTTGCCAGCGCCTTCTGCGTTCACCCTAAAAACCGGTGTTACCAGAAAAGCCGACTCGCGTCAGGCTACTGGCAGTAAGACCAATAACAAAAAGAAAAACACGTTTGCAGCGAGGCTACGTATGGGAGGAGGCGCTGATCCTGCTGCCGGCTCACGTGAGTATAGTGATGCTGAGCGCCACGGTGCCCAACACGCTGCAGTTCGCTGACTGGGTGGGCCGCACCAAGAAACGGAAGGTGTATGTGGTATCCACGCCGAAGAGACCCGTGCCGCTGTGCCATTATCTTTATACAGGTAATTGTGATGAACATTGTCAAGATGGGATAGGACTTCAATTTGTGTTGGTGCACTCGATCCACCAGTTCAGGAGTCAAATGCCAGAAAATTGCGTTAGAAAAGTCTGCTATAAAACTATGTTCGTCGTGGGAATTGAACCGAGAACTTTCTAATGCGCAGTCTATACCTTTCATTAGACGTCATTAGTCTGAAAATATCCTGATTAGAAAAATTCTAGCAAATTCTATGGTAACAATGTTTCATGCATTCTTATGACAGATTTATGCCTGAACTTATGTATTTCTAGTTTTATTTAATATACACTCATTTGCAAAAAAAAAACGGACGGTTTGTATTTTAACTATTTTTTAAAAAAATACGGTACCAAAATGATTTCAATCATTTGTACATGTTACTGGCCGGTTTTAAAAATGCCGTGGTGTTTAAAACAGTACGTTCTAAATTAAAATTTTCGTTTGATGCTCGTTTTAACAGAAAACCACTTTTTATCCTACATTTTTGGTTCGAAGTTCCAAAAGATAATATCGGTTTTCATAACTTTTAGTCAATTTTTATGAATTTATTTCATATTATGTCCTTCCGCTGTTATTCAGGGCCTTTAAACAACATTTGAGATGACGTACTTCCGTTTTGTGCCGGATATCCGTTGTGAATTTCTAAATTCGATGAGTGAATCAGAGTGGGGGACTTCCGGTTGTCGAGTTTACCGGGTGACGCTCGGGAGCCATTTTCTTCATTGGCGTCTTGAATTTTGTGCCGATAACTAACGCTGCTAGCGTTCGTATAATAATAATTTAGTGAAATATTCCGTTAAAAATACCTATTTCAAGCTTATTTAATAAGTAGATTTAATAGTAGATAAATAGATGGTTATATTTTCAGAAGATTATTTCGTATAAAATGAGTGAAATGAGTATTATGTAGTATTTTATAAATAAGTAAGGTGATTTGTATATAATTTTGAAAAATTGTGATTCGTCTTCTTCGTCAAGCAAAGGCGGTTTTTGCTGTTGGCGGTATTATCACACCACCAACTCGAAAGCGTAAATACGCTTCGAATGGTGATTCTTCAGAAATTACCCGTAAGGAGAGTAAAGGTTTGATATATCTTCGTTATCAGGTCAGTGAATTTTTTTATTGGATAGTGCCATCCACTGCTATAGTGTTCCAAGTGTTATGCTGAAAATAACTGTGATATAAATTATAAGGGTCACGCCGCGTCGGCCCTTTCGTTTGGTTTTATTTTCGGTGCCCACATTAAAGAGCCTACAACCTAAAATGCCTCGCAAGAGCATTTATAATTATTAAACAGATTACAATATTTTATTTTTGGAAAATTGGGCAAATATTTGTTCTGGAAATATGAATAACCCGCCGAGCCGGCCCTTCATATGATTGTATTAAAGGAGCATATAAGGTATAACGTTAAATGCCTCGCCAGAGCATTTAAACTGTTACTATGAGATTTCCAATATTATTTGAAGTTTGAGAATTTACTTTTAATTTTTATTATCTTATACATTTTATACTCAAACTGGTCGTCCCATGGCACCGTTTGCTATATAATAATTAATCAAGGATATAAAATTTTATAGTCAAACCGGTCGCCCCACAGCACCGTTTGCTATATAATAATTAATCAAAGATATAAAAGGTATTTGTTATTATATTCTGCATTTTATAGTTAAACCGGTCGCCCTACAGCACCGTTTGCTATATATTAAATTGTTAATATCAATATCAAAGATATTATAGTCATATTAATCATCCTAATTATGATTAAGCACACACCTCTGACATTTCGAAGATACGTGTGTATTGTTTATCAATTATCGTTCGCTTTAACGGTGAGCGAAGGCATCGTTGAGGGCTTAACCTCTCTCGGTAGTGGAGGGAACCCGTGCTCGGCGGTGGGCGGTGTACTATATAGGGCTGATTGCATTGCATTGCATATGGCCTGGGCAAGTTATAACGAGCAGTAATTGCATTTAACCTCAGTCTAGAGAGATAGTGTGTTAAACAATTTACAAATATGTTATACTATCTTACAATATTTTTATCTGAAAACACCCGCCAACTTGGTACATCGGGTACAGAAAAGGTTTCCTTTTCGAGATTTTTCAGAGAAGCAGATTGATAAAATTTTCGAATATTACTTGAAAAGGCGCACTCAGCCCTTTACTGAAAATATTTACAGGTTGACAACATCCCTCTCGGAACGAAACTGCAGTTAGTTTTGCCTCGACTAACCAAAGTTCATCATTTAACTGATTCCACTACTCAATTGAATCAAATGCTGAAATCATTATTTATTAGATTGAAATAAATTGTGGGCCCATGCCGTGTCTATGGTCCATACGTATTGCTTTTGAAAAACGTTTAAGGGTAACTATATGTCATGCACCCTGTCTTTTTTCCAGACTTTTTGCACTCAATCAATTAGATGGCTTTCTTGATTTGGAATTAAAATATTTTAGCAGGGCTTACAAGCTATTACAATGCGTTCGAGTAGTGAAAGTATTGACAAATAAAACTTTATTTTCAAATCCAAACTAAAAATATTTATTCAAAAATCGAAGATTTGAATGCGGCCCTGGCAGCAATACTTGAATTTGTGAGTTGACTTTTGTGTATTTAACTCTTCAAGCCCCGCTTATATATATGGGAAAACCCTATATATATGGACACCGGTGTCCGTCGTGGGGCTTGAGGAGTCAAGTATTTTTATATTGTTACCGAAGATATTGGTATAGTAGTGAACCGTTTTGCCCACAGCATTAAATGGTAAATTATTTTGTACGCTACTAGCATAATTATTTCTTAAAGTGTCTATCTCATGCAGAGAAATGTAATTTATTTTGAGAATGAAGTTTCTTTGACCATATATTTGAAGGAATTATGCGTGGTGCAATTATATATAAAGAAATAACTCTCTACATAAACGAAAAGTATATTGCAAAATTACACGCTAACAGTTATACATCACAGACAAGAAGGGGGAGGGGAGGTCAGTGCTCCCCATGGCAAAAATGGACATTATATTTCGGCTGCGTTCCATAAATACTAACAAATAGATTTCTTTTAGTTTGTTGGTGGTGCTACAAATAGTGTGTTAAACAAGGATAAAATTGAAGTAGCACAGACTTACTACAACGTATACGTAGCACAATCTCGTCAATGCTTCATGCGGTTGATTTACTGAGATCAACTCTTTACATGCCACCTGTTTGAATTTTGGGCTGAGCAAGAGCAACCAAAGTGTTTGCTTCCTTTCCAATTTGACTGCCAAGATGCTGAGAGAACAAATTATTCGTATACTTAATAGGGTTTTCTGACCGAATAATGGCTTTCAGAGACGGCTCAAAGCTAATCCACAAAGAGCAGGCTATAAATCAATCTTGCAAGCGCAAACTTTACTAAGTTTGATCAATAAATAAAATTATTGTAAAATCTATGCTGGTTTTCCAGACAGATGCATACAGTATCTCACCCTAGATCTGGATACGTATCTATTTGCCAGCAAATAAAGTGTAGAGCATACAAATTATTAAAGCAAAATAGCTGAAGTATTAAGTGGTATCTCAAGAAATTCACATTCCACACGGGACTTTAGATTTCGCTCTGCTTGTTGTCTTGTACACTGTAGGACTCACTAGGTCGTATTATTAATTGTCGTTTATATCTCTTGTCTCGACTCTAGTAATTTGGCAACTCAGGTGAGGGGTGGTGAACTGCACAAAGTATTCTCAACGTCACCCCAAATTTGTACAAAATTTTTAATTGTTTTCCTATTTTAAAATGCTTACAATAAAGATTTTTTATATTGTACTGTATCAGTCACACTTAGAGCAAACTGCGCCGATAACGGTTGCGAAGCAGAGTTAAATGTGTTTTAAATGTGGGGTAATTGGGTAACCAAAGAGGGTCATTATAGTTCAAAACGACATGCTAACCTACATTCATCAGTGCTATTGCAGTACGGTAACTACTCTGTTATGGCGTATCTAAGGAAGGAAGGAGGAACTCGTCTCCAGAACTTTCAAATTTTTTACGTTGTATCTTACAGATACTATTAGTTCTGGCACATTCGCGTATGATCGCAAATCACATTCTAGTATTTCTCAAATGGGGTGTTCCGGAGGTAGATAGATATGTTTAACCCGGACACATGTCATAGGCAAGTAACCTATGTAAGTGTTGACAATTGCTAGTAAAATTTTACGATTTTAGTTATTTATTCATCTCCAAATCGGATGATTTAAGTGCTCGTGGATATCGGTCGAGCAAAAGGCGTGTATGTAGCTATCGAAATGCGTAGCACCCAAATGGCTTAGCTCGAAAATCCGCCCTTGCAGTAGGACCGCCTTTCACCATTCCCAGTCCAAGTAGTTTGACAAATGTATAAAAACATTTTTGCACAACTTAAGGTGAGAGATTTAAATCTAGAAATTGGGGCGGTCGCAAGCTGTATTCAAGGTATGAGCAACCAGACATAATGATCAGGGTAGCGAAAATCTACCCTCAATACTATAATTATTGGGATCGGCGAGTTCATATGTATTTTAAGATAGGTTTTGCATATTGGCATGCAACAAACCGTTCAGGTTCAGATAATTTTTCGCTAAACAATAACTTCTACTTGAAAGTTATTGACAGAAATATTAGTTATCATAAATCCGTTATTTAAAAGGCTTTATAGTACTGACCACGTGAAACTTGGCGCACATATGCTAGTTGCACAAATTTAGTAACAATGTATTTACGTTACATTCACATTAACAAAATTTATAGAAGTGCTCAACTAATTTTTATCAGGCTGCATAGTACATGATATGACTTTTACATAATATGATTTGAAAGATTTCTACACAGAAAGTAGTAAAGAAACTTGTATTCTTCTATAAAGTCTTCGGCTTCATAGCCGATTCATAATGTGTCTTTTATTAGTTTTTAATTGGGTTGGAAATTGTTTTCAAGCCTAAAAATTCATACAGTTGATCCTATAGGCTAATAAATCTAAGAAAATTACTTAGCAGTTAGTATGATTAGAAAATCTTAAACTACTTTAGATAATTAATTAATCTGACCTCGAACAGCCAAAGCAGCTTTCTGAGTTGTAATCGAGATTTCGTTATGATCTGTTTTAGGCATAGAAAGCGCAATTAGTATTTGAGTGCCTCAGTTTGAGCCATTACAGTAATAATTAATAATTATGTGTAATATTTTTCAATTATCGATCTGTAAATAATTTATTCTCTGTTCTATGTACTAATAATTAATATAGTTCTATATAGCATCTTAATATTATTGTAATTATTTTATATTAATGGCTTCAGTCTTAATATTATCTATCACATTGGCGTCTCGTTTACCAGGCGAAAACAAACAATGTCTCAAATGTTGTTTAAAGGCCCTGAATAACAGCGGAAGGACATAATAGCAGAGTTTTACCTACCAATAAAACTCATATTATGTCCGGAGCTTTATTCAGGGCCTTACATTAAGTTCTGCCTGGTATTAATATATTTCTTTTTAAGCATTTTTAAGATGTTTGAGACACAATGAAGAAAATGGCTCCCGAGCGTCACCCGGTAAACTCGACAACCGGAAGTCCCCCACTCTGATTCACTCATCGAATTTAGAAATTCACAACGGATATCCGGCACAAAACGGAAGTACGTCATCTCAAATGTTGTTTAAAGGCCCTGAATAAAGCTCCGGACATAATATGAGTTTTATTGGTAGGTAAAACTCTGCTATTCTTAATTGTCAAAGCTTCATTTATTGCTGTTTAGCTGTCTCAATAATGTTAGAGAAAGTGGTAAAAATTACCAAAATTATTGCGCTGCTCGAAGAGGGCTGCAGCCAATGCTTCGTGGCTCAGAGGCTAAGTGTGAGTCGCTCGACGGTTCAAAGGACCTGGCAGCGGTATCAAGACACCGGTTCCGTCGAGAGAAGGCCTGGTTCTGGAAGAAAACCATGTACCCAACCACGGGATGATCGTTTTCTTGTGAGTCGCGCATTGAGAAATCGCAAGTCTTCGTATGTGGACCTTAAGAACAACCTCGAAGAAGTAAGAAATGTGCATATTAGTCTATGGACGGTCAGGAGGAGGCTGCTCACGGCCAATATACGCAGTCATCGCCCGGCCCGCGGCCCTAAGTTACTCCTTGAGCACAGAGTTGCCAGGCTTAGGTTTGCTCGAAATTGTGAGTCAAGGACTCAAGAAGACTGGAATAGGGTATTGTTCTCCGATGAAGCCAGGATATCTCTGTTCGGTGAAGATAGACGTCGGCGAGTGCTACGAAGTCGAGGAGAACGCTTTGCAGAGGCATGTTTTGAAGAAATCACACCTTATGAATTCATGAATTCTTGAGGCTTTTATAAAACTGTGGAGAACGGCGCTGTGTGCTGAGATACAGGTTTTAACCTAGTTCGGCACATGGAGGCTTAACTCTTCTTACTGTCGCAATTCTTTACAGCCTGTGTTTAGTGTAAATTTACTGTAATTTTTTTTTTGCCAATAAACTTATTATTATTATTATTATTATTATTATGGTGGGGGCTCTGTTATGTTTTGGGCAGGAATAAATTCAATGGATCGTACAGAGTTAGTCTTCATTGAAAACGGCTCACTGACTGGACATCGATACATAACGGAAGTTCTTATTCCTCATGCACAACCCGCATTGGCCGCTTTAGGCGAAGACTCAATTTTTATGGACGACAACGCTCGCGCCCACCGGTCTGGCGATGTGGAAGCGTATGTGCAAGAGGTCGGCATTCGTCGTTTGGATTGGCCAGCTCGAAGTCCCGACCTCAATCCTATAGAGCATGTCTGGGACGTTCTGAAACGACGCGTGAGATCAGTACAACCGGCTCCGCAAACCATCAGAGAGCTGAAGAATGTGATTACCGCGGAGTGGGAACGTATTCCGCAAGCAAGTATCCGGGATATCCTCGCTAGCATACCCAGACGAATTCAAGCTGTGATTTCAGCTAGAGGGGGTCACACTCGATACTAAACATTTATCTGCTTTTACTTTATTAAAGAAAAAACAAACTAAAATCTTTGTTAACTTTTACTTCACGAGCATATGCACTACTAGCGAGCATACACTACTAGTGAACTTTAGTATTGAAACCCATAAATTTTATAAAAATGTTATGATAATTCTGACGAAAACGATTATTTGCTTATTAATTTACAAAATTGTGAAAGTAAAACTACCTATAATTATCAAACAAACCAATAGTAACATTTGAAATGGTTCATTGCTTAGGTGCCCGTTTTTTTTGCAAATGAGTTTATTTTAATTATAATTTTAGTGGACGATAAGCTAGGTGGGAATGGAACGGTCTGCCGAGACAATGTCCGGAGGTTCAAAACCCAAGGCACACACCTCTGACTTTTCAAAGTTACGTGTGTATTGTTTATCAATTATCATTCAACGAAGGAAAACAACGTGAGGAAACCTAAGAAGCTCTTTATAAAAATTTCGAAGGTATGTGAAGTCTGCCAATCCGCACTAGGCCAGCGTGGTAGACTAAGGCCTAAATCCCTCTCGGTAGTAGAGGAGGCCCGTGCTCAGCGGTGGGCAGTATATAATACAGGGCTGATATTATTATATTATTATTCTTATAAATCTTCTAGGATCTGGAGGAAAATCAAAGAACGAAAGATTTATGGTAGTTGATCAAGATGGCAACTTCCAACTCAGAGGATACAACGAAGCTGTTGCAGCTAAGAAATCTAGAGAAAATGAATATAAAAAGAACTTTGGACCAAAAGGTAAAGATTTTAATTTTAACAGCATTTTGAATTAAATCTTTAGCTCGTGTTGCACTGGCAGTTTAAGAAATCTAATCTAGATATACTGGTGGTAGAGCTCTTATATTTAAGAGTCCGTATGGGGGGTTGCACTGCAATGTATATTTCTACCGCCAAGCAGCAGTGTGCATGTACTGTTAAACCGGTTTGATGGACATTGTAGCCAGTGTAACTACTGGACATAATGATACTTAACATCTTATGTCTCAGGATGACGAGCGCAGTGGAACGCCACACAGTTCTTTGTAACTAGGTACTGGATGGTGTTGCTACTGTTTATGGGTGGTCGTATCGCTTACCATCAAGTGAACGGCATGCTCGTCTCGTCATTAAATGCAATAAAAAAAAGATTATAATGTATGATAAACAGGTGGAAAGCAAGTGAGCAACTCAAAAGCAGAACAGACCATGTGGGTGGCCTTTATCGATCATTTGAGACAAAGAGACAAACTCCCAGTGGTCGCATTCACACTCTCACGTAACAGGTTATTTTATAATTTATTTTTCTAGTATTTAAATAAGGTTTACAAGTAATTTTACTCAGTTTTACTCCAAATACGTAAGGTTAAAAAGTGTACCAAGTATAGTCGTGCTCACATGTGTATCCTTGAAGGGATAGGAAAAGATCAGCAGTTCGCTGAGCTTGATGTGGTATGGAGTTCAACATTTTCAACAATTCTATTAAAATTAATTGTAATACCTCGGTGGTGTAGTTGTGTTACGGTACGACTGCAGAGCTGGGGTCTCGGGTTCGATTCGCGGATCGGTCGAAGTGATATTGAGATTTTCTACTCAGCAGACTTCGGGAAGTCTGGAGTTAGTGTGTTTTTCCTCTATCACATCATGGACGGAATACGCATAAATTGATTATGCTAATGATTAAGGTAAGTAATAAAAAGTACAGTGGGCTTAAAATGTGAAAAAAAACTGCGTCTCCGCTTCGTTTTATTGTGATTGGTTGAGAGACTGACGTATTGGTCTCTCGAACAATCACAAACATCAAAATACCGATAGATCAGTCACTCAACCAATCACAATAAAACGAAGCGGACATGCATCGTGTTTTTTTTTCACATCCTAGCCCTACAGGACCGTGAATAAAAAATTTAAACATATTTTAGATGTGATCAAAACGCAGAAAATCTGGTATCAGTTGATCTGACCACTGCCAAGGAGAAGGGGCACATACGGTCTTTCTTCCAGAGGTGTCTGCAACGGTTGAAAGAGCCCGATAGAAGACTACCGCAAGTACGTTGATATATTTTTTTATCGAAGATGTCAATTAATAATATTATGATATAAGTAATTGGAATTAAAAGGAAAAAAATAACGAGAGAAGGTGTAGAAGATAGCAGAGATAGCTAACTTAATAAAAAAGATGCTACTATGCTACTAATATTATAAAGGCGAAAGTTTGTAAGAATGTATGGATGTTTTTTCCTCTTTCACGCAAAAACTACTGAACAAATTTCGATGAAATTTGGCACACGGGTAGACTATGTCCTGGATTAACACATAGGCTACTTTATCCCGGGAAAATATAAAGCGGGACTTTTATCCCGGAAAAACTCATTCACGCGGGCGGAGCCGTGGGCAAAAGCTAGTTGTGAATAATAGTAAGACAGGGAGAATTAATTAAGTCGTGGACTTAGAATGTGGAAAAAAAACGCAACCGCTAGACAATGTCATTTAATTTTGATGTTTGTGGTTCGACAGACCAATATGAAACAGGGTCGTGACGTGTTTTTGTCGCATTCTAATCCCACTATACTTTACAAGGCTCTAATCGAAATTCCAAAAATATTTACACAAAAATTTATAGAAATTTTATTTTATAAGTAGCTGTTATTTTGCGTATCATTAGTATTATGTTTATATTGTAGGTAATAAGACTTCAAAGAGTGTTAGAAAATGGCATCGGCGTCCACCACAGTGGTATATTGCCACTGCTCAAGGAGATCGTCGAGATGTTGTTCCAGTCTGGATATGTAAGTAAAGATGTATTTTCCTGACAGATATTTTTTTACCCGTCTCACCTACGCCTAAAAAGCAAATGAATGCCACCCGATATGTTACGATTCGGCTAGCCTAGTCAACGTCGAGTTTGATAGCGTTGTAAAAATTAAGCAACTGAAGCAGGAAAAACGTGACTTTCAAACAAGTTTTTTTTTCTAAAGGCTTATTTCATTCAAAAGCAATATAACTAGAGTTATAGATTTCTACCCTACTCAAGAAAAGAAGTGACGTCACTACTCAAATCACTATAAATAGCCTGCGAGCTGTCAGTGGAACACATTTCGCTTGGAGTGGCCGTACTGTGAAGTTGGTCTCCGAAATTTATCGTTTATTAGTAAAAATTATAATAAAGTGATTATTAATTGCATTATAAATTGAATTATTAATTGAATTGTAGAATTTCGTTATTTTAGCAATCATTTTGTATTTTTTTTTTAAATAATTAATTTATTGATCTATAAATCTAGATTATATCTTACTATGCTGAAGAACCGACTACCGCCGGGGTAAACGTTCTTGAGTGAAGACCGCGAGTCGGCCAGCGGAGTGTAGGACGCCCTCCAGCCAGGTGAAGTGACGATTTGCGAAAGGTCGCTGGCAGGAACTGGATGTGATAAGCGAAGCCCGAGTAAAATAGCGCGTATTGGAGGAGACCCATGTCCAAGTGGATTGAAAGTCAGGCTGATGATGATAATGATTATATGATTTATTAATAGACTGCCTCGGTGGCGTAGTTGTATTACAGTACGACTGCAAAGCTGAGGTCTCGTGTTCGATCCCCGGGTCGGGCAAAGTGATATTGAATTTTTCTATTCAGTATCAGCTCGTAGTCTGGAATTTGTGCCCGATATGGCGATAGGCTCGCCCCCTATCACATTATGGGACGGAATAATGGCGAAAAGTGGGTGCACTAGTTGCGCCTCTGCCTACCCCTTCGGGGATAACAGGCGTGAGTGTATATGTATGTATGTATGTAATAGTTCAGGCCCGCTTGGCCCATTTGGGCCATGACAGCTCCTGTCATAAAAGCGAAAAACGTCGTTCCTACCTACGCAATAAGGTATTAGTATAAAAATAAAAAAAAAACAAATGTCAGCTGTCAAACTCGCGGTACCAGATAGGTTAATATACAGTTACCAGCATAAGAAGCTGAAGAAATTCAAAATTTTAAATACATACTTTTGTGTTCTTACTAATCTTTTTTCTCTTCACAATACTAAAATAAAAGAGATTTGCTTTACTTCATATGAAGCATTTTTTTTTTAGATTACGTAGTCTGTCAAGGCCCGCGACGGACACCGGTGTCCATAAACATAGGGTTTTCTCATACATCTATATATATAAGGGGGCCTTGAAGGGTTAACGCGTATATAGGCGATTTGAAATTTTGATTTTGTACAGATATTTATGCTGCTGACTGTACCCAGGTGAAAATCTTGTTCGCGACGGAGACGTTCGCGATGGGCGTGAACATGCCGGCGCGCACCGTCGTGTTCGACGAGGTCACCAAGTACGACGGCATGCAGCGGCGCACGCTCGCGCCCGCCGAGTACATACAGATGGCGGGCCGCGCCGGGAGGCGGGGTATGCTATTATTAAAAACAAACTATACGATACTATCCCGCCCTCACACCCACCACTGCAACTTCTGTAAGCCAGGATCAGCCACTGCTGATGATCGTGCCACTGAACGCATTTTATGACACCGAGCGGTGAAGCTCAGCTAATCTCAGGGAACACTAATTAGTCTTAACCCGCAACGAAGTTAATCAAACAGAAGAATAGGGAGGAGTTAGAAATATATTTTCCACTTCCCTCCATAGCAAAGCACGAGACAAAATAATGAACTAAAAAACTATACATACGCCATACCCTAACAAAATCACACGCACACACACCTTTTATCCCCGATGAGGTAGGCAGAGGCGCAACTAGTACACCTTTCGCCGTTATTCCGTCCCATGATGTGATAGGAGGCGAGCCTATCGCTATATTGGGCACTAATTCCAGACTCAGAGTTGATACTGAATAGAAAAACTCAATATCATTGCCCGACCCGGGGATCGAACCCGAGACCTCAGCATTACAGTCGTACCATAATACAACTACGCCACCGAGGCCTAAGAAAATAAACGAAAAAGTATTCCGCATGCACATTCTTGACGTTACGTATGTAAAAGAGTTGACGTATTTTTTTTTCTATCTGGCTCTGCCCTTTAAGACAATTTTGCCAATGTCAAGTGACACGTAAAGAAGAAATTTAAAAAACAAACTATTCCAGATGACCAGACGAAACAGTTGACGTATTTAAACCAGTATGACAGCTAGTATTAAGTGTAGTGTATAAAACTATCCCAATAACAACAAAAACCAATCGCTATGTACATATAGTTTTCTTTTTTATAAGCATTAACGATTGTAAAAAAAACATATTATTGTCTACGACCCCGGGAGTGTTAAAAAATGAACCTAAGACTGCCTCACTCGCTCGCGTCGCACATCCAAACGCCAGAGGGAGACAACACGATTCGTGCGTGCTGCGACTATATTTATTTTTAATGTGTTATTGTTATTCTCATTAACTCAGGTCTGGACGACACGGGTACAGTGATAATCCTGTGCAAGGACGGTGTGCCGGACCTGGTAACGCTGAAGGGCATGATGTTGGGCACGCCGCAAAAGCTTTCCTCGCAGTTCAGACTCACTTACGCCATGATACTCAGTCTTTTGAGGTACGGTGATGACTTTTTAGTACCGTCAGTAGTAAAAAATTATATTTCCAACTCGTCTCTATCCTATTTGATATTCGTTGCGGGTCAAAGTGTTTCCAGACTCACCGAGCTTCACCGCTCGGTGTTATAAATGTGTGCCACTGCCAATCCTGGTAGAAGTTGTAGTGGTAAATGAGAACGTGAGAGTCTACAGACAGTAAGTGGCTACAGTGTGTCCTAGATTTTGAAAAGATAAACTCCAATTTTAAGATTATTTAAATGTAAATTCTTGCAGCATTGGTATTATAATTATGATAACCAACTGTACTGCAATGTCAAAATATTTTAATCCTACTTATATTATAAAGGCGAAAGTTTGTAAGAATGTATGGATGTCTGGATGTTTGTTCCTCTTTCACGCAAAAACTACTGAACGGATTTCGATGAAATTTAGCACACGGGTAGATCATATCCTGGATTAACACATAGGCTACTTTTTATCGCGGGAAAATATAAACCGGGACTTTTATCTCGGAAGAACTTTTTAATGCGGGCGGAGCCGCGGGCAATAGCTAGTCTGTCATATATCTACTAGAACTAACAGCCGTAAGAACAATATTACATTAACGATTAATTTACCTACATCCTATCGCAATAAATGAAAATGTATATTCCATTTTAGGGCGGCGACTGTATCAGTGGAAGGCATGATGCAACGCTCATTTAGAGAGTTCCATCAAATATGCCAAGCCGACAACTACAGAAAACAACTGCAGCTGGCAGAGAAGGAATATTCTGAGAAGTGCAGTACACCGCTGCCTGCCCACTTGGCGCCGCTGACGTCCTTCTACGACACCGCAGCATTGTATATAGATCTGATGAATGAGTTCATGCCGATATTACTCAACCAGCCTAAAGTGGTGAAGGAGCTGACTCCGGGCAAAATACTGATCATTTCCGCCGGGCCGTATATCAATCAGCTTGGTATATTTTTGAATGGCAATGGTGAGTTCAAGTCCAAGGGCACGCACCTCTGACTATTCTATAGTTATGTGTGTATTCGTTGTGAATTATCGCTTGGTTTAACGATGAAAGAAAACATCAAGAGGAAACCAGCATACCTGAGAAGCTTATTATAGGAATCTCGAAGGTATGTGAAGTTTGCGAACCGGCATTAGGCCAGCGTAGTGGACTAAGGTCTAAAACCCTCTCAGTAGTAGAGGAGGCCTGTGCTCAGCAGTGGGACAGTATATACAGGGCTGGTAGTATTATTATATGGTGAGTAGGTACTGTTGATTCAATAAAATATATTTCGTGGATTTTGTTAGTTAAAACCTAAGTGTGATTTAAAATATATCTAAATCGCTGATAAAATTTATCAGCGATTTAGAGTACTAGAAATAAAAGGTTCTTACTTTTCACTATATATTTGTTTTTGAAGTTATACTTCTTTAGGCGCGTTATGAAAAATTGATGGGAGTGAAATTTTACTATGCGCGCGCATGTGTGACACAAAAATTCTCACGGTTGTTTTTTATAATTTTCCCTTTATAGGGAAGGCAAAGGGTTCAAGTCCATATAGTACAAATGATGTCATATAATATGTCATAAAATGATGATGTCATAGAATAATAAATATTTATTCTCTAAATTTTACGTTTAATAATTATATATAATTTTTTATTTTTTTTGTAAATGGAGAAGACAAAGGCGCTTAGCTATGCAGCCTAGATTGTTGTTATTTTACCACATCCAAGGACTTTTTCAAAATTCAAAGGCCGAAGCCAAGACTGCAATTTTCTCAAACTCTAAAGGTTAATGATGCCAAAGAAGTATAACTTCTCACGCGCGTACATAAGTACACGCCCGGTTTTTTGTGAATCATTACTTTTTACGAAGATGTCAATGATTAAAAACCCTCTTTCAATGAGCACTCTATAATATTAGTCCAGAAACATAATATACACTCATTTGCAAAAAAAACGGGCGGTTTGGATTTTAATTCTTTTTTTAAAAAATACGGTACCAAAATGATTTCAATCATTTGTACATGTTACTGGCCGGTTTTAAAAATGCCGTGGTGTTTAAAACAGTACGTTCTAAATTAAAATTTTCGTTTGATGCTTGTTTTTACAGAAAACCACTTTTTATCCTACATTTTTGGTGCGAAGTTCCAAAAGATAATATCGGTTTTCATAACTTTTAGTAAATTATTATGAATTTATTTCATATTCTTAATTGTCAAAGCTTCATTTATTGCTGTTTAGCTGTCTCAATAATGTTAGAGAAAGTGGTAAAAGCTACCAAAATTATTGCGCTGTTCGAAGAGGGCTGCAGCCAATGCTTCGTGGCTCAGAGGCTAAGTGTGAGTCGCTCGACGGTTCAAACGACCTGGCAGCGGTATCAAGACACCGGTTTCGTCGAGAGAAGGCCTGGTTCTGGAAGAAATCCATGTACCCAACCACGGGATGATCGTTTTCTTGTGAGTCGCGCATTGAGAAATCGCAAGTCTTCGTATGTGGACCTTAAGAACAACCTCGAAGAAGTAAGAAATGTGCATATTAGTCTATGGACGGTCAGGAGGAGGCTGCTCGCGGCCAATATACGCAGTCATCGTCCGGCCCGCGGCCCTAAGTTACTCCGTGAGCACAGAGTTGCCAGGCTTAGGTTTGCTCGAAATTGTGAGTCATGGACTCAAGAAGACTGGAATAGGGTATTGTACTCCGATGAAGCCAGGATATCTCTGTTCGGTGAAGATCGACGTCGGCGAGTGCTACGAAGACGAGGAGAACGCTTTGCAGAGGCTTGTTTTGAAGAAATCACACCTTATGGTGGGGGCTCTATTATGTTTTGGGCAGGAATAAATTCAATGGATCGTACAGAGTTAGTCTTCATTGAAAACGTCTCACTGACTAGACATCGATACATAACGGAAGTTCTTATTCCTCATGCACAACCCGCATTGGCCGCTTTAGGCGAAGACTCAATTTTTATGGACGACAACGCTCGCGCCCACCGGTCTGGCGATGTGGAAGCGTATGTGCAAGAGGTCGGCATTCGTCGTTTGGATTGGCCAGCTCGAAGTCCCGACTTCAATCCTATAGAGCATGTCTGGGACGTTCTGAAACGACGCGTGAGATCAGTACAACCGGCTCCGCAAACCATCAGAGAGCTGAAGAATGTGATTACCGCGGAGTGGGAACGTATTCCGCAAGCAAGTATCCGGGATATCCTCGCTAGCATACCCAGACGAATTCAAGCTGTGATTTCAACTAGAGGGGGTCACACTTGATACTAAACATTTATCTGCTTTTACTTTATTAAAGAAAAAACAAACAAAAATCTTTGTTAACTTTTACTTCACGAGCATATGCACTACTAGCGAGCATACACTACTAGTGAACTTTAGCATTAAAACCCATAAATTTTATCAAAATTTTATGATAATACTGACGAAAACAATTATTTGCTTATTAATTTACAAAATTGTGAAAGTAAAACTACCTATAATTATCAAACAAACCAATAGTAACATTTGAAATGGTTCATTGCTTAGGTGCCCGTTTTTTTTGCAAATGTGTTTAACTTTTCGTCACTAAACGATTTTTAGGAACACTTTGGCACTGCCATTTATATTAAAAAAAACTATAAGTACCTATACATTCAATGTACAATATAAACTGTATCCTCGTATACAGGGCCCCGGCAGACTCCATACAAAGTGTTAGTACTGAACACGGCCGAGCAAGACACCAACAGATACAACTTCGAGGTGGACGACAACTGGTACAGGATGCTCAGCTTCTCGGTTATGTACGATGGCATAGGTAAGTGGTATATTGTCTCGTCATAAAGTTGAAGTGTTTTACAAAAACATGGCAACACCGTTCATAGCCCGACTCTCACCCAGATATCACAATCCTTATCGCTGATTCATTCATCTGTCGCAAACTAATGTCGCTACGCATCGTGGTGAAGGGGAATTTTAACAAAAAAAATCTGGCCAACCAGTGGGCTTAGAATGTGGCAAAAAACGCAACTCGTAAGATAATGTTTAATTTTGATGTTTGTGGTTCGAGAGACCAATACGTCAGTCACGTGTTAGTCTCTCAACCAATAAAATAAATGGAGTCGTGTCTAGGGTTGCCAGGCGTCCGGATAAAGCCGGACATAGTTAGGCTTTTTGAATGCGTGTCCGGCCAAACTACGGCTTGTCCGGCTTGACCAGTGACTTAGGGACGCTGTAAAATTAATCGACCATGGAAATACACTTGGGAGATAAAAAATAAAAAATCCTTAATAATTTAGGGTGTCCGGCCTTTTTACCGAAATGTCTGCCCAAACTGGCTGGTCTGTCCGGCTATTAGGTTTGGCGGCCTGGCAACCCTAGTCGTGTCGTGTTTTTTTTCACACTAAACCCACAGTGTCGCGTTACGATAGAGTAGCGAAAAAGGTAACCATAGTAACTACTGTCATTAATTTCGGGAACAAATTCGTGTCGTTATCGCATGTATTGATAAGGAGCGGCGAATGCACTCTTGCCAAATACCGTTGCACGCACTATACAAGGGAACTGAACTGAAGCAAAATATAGTCTTTTGCGAGCTATAAAGTATAGATTTGCGCGAAAATGACGGTCATTCGCCATGTTTGAATTTGAAGCTACCCTCGTGCAATTTATATTGTTTAATTGCATGATCGAGGCCGGAATATACAATTGTTTGTATAATTTTCCAGGTACCGAAGAGAGTACGTTAGATCACACAATATTGTGCATAGCACCCAAAAACATAGTAGCCATTACCAAAATTGATCTCAAAATTGATGCCAATATCATCATACAAGACTGGGAGAAGAGACAGATGCCACGGTAAGTAAGGCTCGGTCGAATTCTCGATCTCGGTCTCTGCATTCTCGGCTATAAATTCATGCGAGAAATCTGTCTCGGTTCTCGGCTAAAAATCGCCGAGATTCTCGGCCATGACGAAGCTATAACTTTGTACAGAACGGAATAGAAATGTGGGTTCAGATTCTCGTGTCACGATATGTGAATCTTCAGCTAACTCATTAAACATGGCTGCAACAGATCAAACCAACTTATCGGCAGCTCATGATTCTATAGAGTTTGAAGACGCGTCAATGACCAATGACGAAAATACTTAAAGTTCTGTGATCGAAATAGCGCTAGAAAGCTTTCTTAGAGAGTTAAGGTTGCAAAGAAACATTAATATTTTCGAGTATTATTATTCGTCAACTTATAAGGTGCTTAGGCCAGCAAATAAGTTTATATCAGCGCCGTCCACTCGTGCAGCAAGTGAACAACTAGTTACGCTGAACACTTGTGCGATGAGCGGCGACACTCTGGAAGGTTGTAAATGGCAAAAAATTGTTATTTTTTTCTACAATATTAAGTTACTTGACTTTGATTATTAAAGCAGTTAGTTTTTATTAAACAGTACCTACAATATTAAGCAGCTAACAGCATTTTCCTACTTTTATCACGATTTGTCTATTGTCGGTATCTGTCGAGGCTTTATTTTATTCCCGGTCTCGGCCGAGAATGAAAAACTCGTCTCGGTCGACCCTTACTTAATATTATTATGTTGTAACACCTTAGAGCATTTAACATTCAACAGAAGATGGGATGACCGGGCGAACCCTTCGTTGATCGTAAATGTGCAGCTGGTCATAAACTTTTATTAAAACCTATATGACTTGCGATCGCTGTTATTACATTCTACCATAATGACATTAAGCGATGCTCCACAAAAAGTTTGATTTTTGCTGTGTAATGGTGTATAAAGTGACCTTATATTCAGCCCTGCACGTGTGGACTTTTATGTTAAATAGGTGATGCTCGCGACTCCGCCCGCGTGAAAGAGTTTTTCCGGGATAAAAATATTTCCACGGGATAAAAAGTAGCCTATAGCACTTAGGAGTAAAGTAGCTTCCTATTAGTGAAAGAATTTTCAAAATCGGTTCAGTAGTTCCTGAGATTAGCGCGTTCAAACAAACAAACTCTTCGCTTTATAATATTAGTATAGATGTATGCTATCCGTGTCTACCTCGCCCCCGTCAGGATTGACAAAAAAAATTGTTGCGCATTATTGCTATATCATCTCCATTGGTTAAATACTCAAAGTATAACAGGACCATATTTAACAGACTTCAAAAAAGGAAGTTCTGTATTCGATCCGTATGTATGTATGTAAATTTGTATTCGCTTAGTATATACGTATATTTGGAGTCGGTGCCTAATTTAAATTGAACAATGTTTTCGTATATTTGTTGGTGTATTTCCTTAACTCAGCTGACAATTTAAATTAGGCATCGACTCCAAATCCTACTAATATTATAAACGCGAAAGTTTGTAAGAATGTATGGATGTATGGATGTTTGTTCCTCTTTCACGCAAAAACTATTGATCGCATTTCGATGAAACTTGGCACATAGGTAGATCGTGTCCTGGATTAACACATAGGCTACTTTTTATCCCGGGAAAATATAAACCAGTACTTTTATACCGGAAATACTTTTTAACGCGGGCTGAGCCGCGGGCAAAAGCTAGTATACGTATATACTAAGCGAATACAAATTTTAATAATTTTTTAATATGTAGTGGTTTTGAAGTCGGTTTATTGTTTGTTATTAATGACAAGGTTCAAAGACGCGCCGGTGGGTTCGAGCTGCGCGTGCGCAGTGCAGGAGCTGTCGCGCGTGTCGCACGCCGCGCGCACGGCCGCCGCGCCGCCTCGCCTCTCACTCACACAGTCGCTCTCGCTCACCACCGGCGAAATACTCGACGCGCTCACGCAGATGAAGACGCTTACTGTACGTTATTTTACGGATATACTACTAGTATAGTGCGTTTCAACTAATAGTTGCTTTGCCGTCATGTTGGCAGCAATGTGTATCAGTGTTGATACATCACACAAAATGAGTTACCTAGAAATAAAAAAAATATTTTAGTAAACACGATAGACATAATTGATGAGTGAGTAAATATTTGTGAAATATCTGTGGGTGCGTTGCGTTGGTAAAGCAATTTGAACTTTATTTTTTATGTTTTATAGTATTCGATGCAAATCATTGTCATTATGATAAATTCAGTAGGGGAATTTGAAATGTGAATTCTATCCATAATATTTTTATTTGTGGTTCAGATAAATTTCTCAGAATTTTCTTTCTCTCATTTCATCAGACTACCACATTTCTTCAAAGGGTACTTCAAATATCTTTGCAGGATAGCATGAATACCGCCCTGTGGATTGGGGGCGTTTGGAGAATTCCACCACGGTATCCCCTGCCTGTCGTAAAAGGCGACTAATAGGGGCCACCGGGGGTCGCGGGCGGGCGGCAGGGGGCTGTCCGTCTTTAATTTTGTGCGTGTTTGCTAGCACAGTGCTGCGACCCCCGTGATGGACGGCAGTGTGGCAGGTAGGCCTCACGCTGCCGTTGACGCCGAGGGCGTCCTTCGGTGCGCGGGGGCTTCTGAGCCCCCCCATACAGGAGACGGGCTGCATTAGGCGGCACCGCGCAGGGGCGGCTGCGGACGACAACTTAGACACTATTAGTCCGGGGAAACCCGCAGCCGTCCCTAATGCGCCGAAGAAGGCCACCGCGGAGTTTTAGTTGGTATGCCGTGCGGTGTACATAGGTTAGGGACTCGGCCCGGCGGCTCAACGTTGGGTCGTAAGGCACGGTGAACCCAACATCACCGCTCAGTCGCCCCCCTTGAAGGCTGGGCGGTAGTAATAAGTTACTTTCTCCGCGAAAAAAAAAAAAAAAAAAAAAAAAAAAAAAAAAAAAAAAAAAAAGGATAGCATGAATAAGGGATCGAAAATCACATCTTTGTCTTCCAAGATTAAGGTACATACGTAACTAGTGCACAAAAAAATGTCTATTTCTCCTTTCAGGCTCTACTAGAGCAACAAAAGAAAAGCACGGACATAGCTAACTTCAAATCGGAATTCGCAATAATCTACGAGCGCAAGCAAGCGGAGAGGAAACGTGACAAATATAAGAGGTTGCTCTCGTTCGAGAACCTCGCTCTCTATCCGGATTATCAACGAAGGCTGCTTGTGTTGAAAGAACTGAATTATATCGACGAACACGACAATGTTATATTGAAAGGTATTATTTTTTTTTTCTCCTCGGGCGTTCTTGTAGTACTGAGTATTAAATATATTACGTACAACATGGGGTGTTGCCAATTGAAATAAAAAATCATTTTATTTTTTTTTCATTAGTATTTTTAGTTGCCACTTAATTCCACGATTCCCGCGGCTTTAATCAAAAATGTAACGTTCGTATAAATGTAAATTATTGTCGTTAAAAAGTTGTTTACATTCCTAGAATAAACCTGGCAAATCCACTTGAATAGATTTGCTTTTACAGAAAAAAAACTTATAAATGTCTACATATTCATATGTAAAGATACTTGTTGACAGGCCGCGTGGCATGCTGCATGGGCACCAACGAGCTGATCATATCGGAGCTGGTGTTCCGCAACGTGTTCACTGACAAGAACCCGGCGGAGATCGCGGCGCTGCTCAGCTGCTTCGTGTTCCAGGCGAGGACGCAGGTGGAACAGCCGCTCACAGACAAACTCAACGAGGGTGTGAAGGCTATTGAGATGATTGATGCTGAGCTGGCGAAGGTCGAAGCTAAATATATGGTGAGTTTGGTGATTGTCGGTTGTTGTGGCATAATTTGATTATGTATAGCTATAGGTACTACTATTATAAAGAGTAAAATTTTGGGCTCAAAACTCAAGCACCCAGATATATGCTAATCGAAGAAGTACTAGGTGTATGCATTAACTATCTCAGGCCCGTATTCACAAACTTTAATCAGCTCAATACGAAGGAATGGTAAGATAAGAAGTCGTATTTCTCAGTGCTTATGGCATCACAGCCTTCGCAGTCCGTAAGCATAGGACCACTATGATTGGCTTATAATGAGATAGATACAACTTTACTTCACTTGGCCGTCAGATAAACAAAGCCAAAGAAAAATATGACATTACCCACACTATACATTCAGGCACACAGTTCATCCTCATTTTACTGGTTGTGAATAGGGGTGTGAACGGGTGTGAACTAGCGGATAACATTTACGCTATTACCCGTGCCTCGGAAAGAACTATTGGTCCTGCGCCTGATCTCTCTCCGGTCATGTCGGATTGCCGTCTCACCAGACTATGAGAGTGAAGGAATAGCGAGTGCACCTGTGTATTGCGCACACACTTGTGCACTGTAATATCTCCTGCTTACCTGGCTGATCTCCGTTGAGATTCGTCCGTTGAGATCCGTTCGTTGAGATTGGCCGCCGTGGCTAAAACTGGCTAGGAGGATTACGTATGTACGTAGTATTTACTCGAAAATTATGAAACAGGCCTTAAAACTAACAATTTTACTTGCCAGGTAAACCAATTCGAAGGTCAACAAGAAAGACTCAATTTCGGTCTAGTCAGGGTCGTGTACGAATGGGCGCTTGAAAAGCCATTCGCTGAGATTATGGAGCTCACGGACGTGCAAGAGGGAATTATTGTGAGATGCATACAGCAACTGCACGAGGTAAATATTTTTTTCTATACATTTTAATATGTCAGAATAATTAGAGTAACTTAAGCCCGTATCCAAGAGGCCCTGAGAAGTTTTTCATAAGAATTTCGAAGGTATGTGAAGTCTGCCAATCCGTACTAGGACGGCGTGGTGAACTAAGGCCTTAACCCTCTAGATATAGAGGAGGCCCGTGCTCAGCAGTTGCTGTTGTAGACCCGTATTCACAAAGTTACTTACCCAAGGATAACTCATTACTATGATAATAAGTCTATTCTGTGTTTTCGGCGTGACAGATTTCACAGTGCGTAGACATAGGTGCGCTGTGATCGGCTAATTTTGAGATACAACTTTACTTCAGTGTCTTCTTGTCTTATAAAGGTGAACAAAGGAAAAGAAAACAGTGAAATTCATATTGTTCATGAATAGGTACAGGTGTTACTTTTTTTACATGTCCGTCGTATCTCGAAAGGTTATTTTCATCCCATGGCGTAATAAGAAGTTTATATATCTATTTATCAAGGGGTAAAAGGCTATTTAGCTTATGCGACATTTTTTGCGATATTTAGTTATATATATTTGGAATTAGTATTTTTTTCTGATTTTAAGTACATACATACATATACACTCACGCCTTTTATCCCCGAAGGGGTAGGCAGAGGCGCAACTAGTGCACCCACTTTTCGCCATTCCGTCCCATGATGTGATATGTCCCATGGGGCGAGCCTATCGCCATATCGGGCACAATTCGAGCACAAATTGATTTTAAGTATAATATTATAATTATATAACTCTTTATCGCAAAAAAATGGCGCTTAAGCCAAATAACCTTTAAGACCTCGGTATATAGCTATATTTAAAATGAACAGAGTTTTGCTTGCATCGAAAAATAAAGGGCAAATTTCCCTTCACGATATGTTTCTAGATTCGACGTCCAGTACATTATGAGATCGATATAAACTGGACGATGTACTAGTTGCATTATTGCCTACCCTTTACGGAGTATATGGTGTGAGTTTATAAGGTCTAACTTATACTTTTACAGCTGTTAGTAGACGTGAAAGACGCAGCGGTGGCTATCGGTGATCCTCAATTACAAGCCAAGATGATGGAGGCTTCAACCGCCATCAAGAGAGACATTGTGTTCGCGGCCAGTCTCTACACCACGCAGAAGGAAGCCGTCACCATCTAGCCCAGAGCCACAGCTCACGCGGCGCTTAAAAGACTGCGAGAATCAAAAAAATAACACGTATTCACTACAAGATTACGTATGAAATAAGATACTGCGAATTAGAAAACTTAGCCATAGAAGAAATAGCTCTCATTACGCTAAAGAAAAGTTAATAGTGACATTATAATCTCTAACATAAACACAAATAGCTGATATAAGCGCATGTGCCTAAGAAACAACGATTATTGAAAGAAAAGATTAAGTTTTAAGTACACACTTTTGGCGCAAATTTTAGCGTGTCGCACGTTGAAACGTAACCTTACGATAGTGTTTAAAGAGTGAACAGTGGGCTTAGAAGGTGACAAAAAGACGCAACACGTAAAACGATGACGTTTCATTTTGATGTTTGTGATTGATCGAGAGACCAACGCGTCAGTCACGTGTTAGTCTCTCAACCAATCACAATAAAGCTAAACAGAGTCATGACGTTTTTTGTCACGTTCTAAGCCCACGTCGTTTCAGCGAGCCGCTAAGTGAAGATGTGCGCGAACTGTTACTGTAACAGTTCGTGAGGCGCGCATTCACGCCGCGTATGCCATATTTGGACGTACCCTAAAGCTTCGTTTAGGCCCTCCATTAGCGCTAACAATAATCGCATGCAAGTATTGATTTAAAAGGTTACCCCTTCTAAACATGCACAATGGTGAGGCAATTTCTCGCCGCGTTGACATACAGTCAGCCACAAAAATAGCTGAGCATATTCAAAACTTCAAAGTGCTTTTACACATTAACTACAATCGATTACTTATGTTTGTTTTTTAATCTACAGTAAAAAAATATTGTTGATAAGGACTTCATGTATAACGGCGATTTGAAATTTTGAAGTATTCAGTTATTTATGTTGCTTACTGTACATGCGTACAAAAGAACGTTTTCCCACCTACAATGCCGGCAACTCTATGCCTCCTGGTGTTGCAGATGTTCATGGGCGACGGTGATCACTGACCATCATGTGAACCGTATGCTCGTTTGCCCCATATATCATAAAAAAACTTACAAGTCTTGATAGATTGTCTATAAACGAATTTTGCTAGCAATTATTACGTACGATTATTTCTAGCAAGAATTGATATACCGATAATCATCAATACACCAATATTGCCTTAGTCTCATAGTACATACATCATAATATAATCACCATTATTTACACTTTTTGTAACCCTTTTCATAGTACGAAAGTACATAGTATTTCTCTTGTAGGTATAAAATTATAGTAATTTTTTTTTATATTACATTAGCATAGCAATGACCTCTGTTTAATCAGTAAAGTAAAAGCCCTTAGCACACGAGTCAACGCTTAATTTAGACTAGCAAGTTCTCGCAACAATATATTGCGCGAGAACTATGCTTTTACACTAGCGGCAATATTTCGATTATTCTTACATGGGATTCGCTGCAAGACTTGCAAACTAAAAAATTGCAATTCTCTTGCCGTGCCTGTTACGTGGTAAAAATCGCTTGTGGAAGATAACTTCTGCAAATTTTCTTGCTAATCTAAACCCCACTCAAAAGAAAGGTATGCCTCGCGTATTTCGAGACTTATATAAGCACATACATTTTTGAACATTACGATATGTTCGTGGACGACCCGACGTCGTTTCGGAATCGTACGATACGATTACGACATGACATGTGTGCGAAGGCAGTAATTCCAGTGAGCATTTTAACCTCAGAGTAAGTATATACCTATAGAGCGCGCGTATGCAAGTGGGAATAATAGGCACGGGTGGGAACATCGTCCTGCGCCGGCCGGAAGCACTTGTAGTCACTAGAGTAGGAACGGTGTGAGCACACGCGAGTGAGATCTATGCGAATATTTGATTATTAATACTGCAAAATGGTTAAATGTTCTGTGGAATCTTGTAAAAACGACACTCGGAAACACACTTAACAGAATTCTAATATCACGTTTCACAGGCAAGCCATATTTCAGTATAATTTTAGGTAAAATAGAAATCACGCGTCGCGGTATGAAAGACGCTCGGGAGGCGAACACTTGTACCCCCCGCACTGCCCCGCATCCCGCTTTTTCGATAGTGATGTTACGCGTCGATACCAGAATCGATGTAATATTTTCATATTATAGCATACGTATTTATTACTATCGAAGGCGATGCTTAATATAATGTAGCTTAGGTAACTGTTTTTGTCTGTGTGTGGTTTTAACCCGTCAAGCCCGAATAGTTTGACAACTGTCATTGTCAATTTTTTTTGTAGTATGTATGTGGGTGAGTATAAGGTCGATTTTCGCTTGTTGACAGATGACGTACCGGCCCAATGTAACCGAGCGGGGTTGAACGGTTAAGCCAATTAATAATTGCGTTTTTGTTTATGAAATGAGAGAAATAATTACTGTTCCTAAAAATTGACTGATTACGATAATATTTTTAAGCTATTGCATAGCTTCTATCGCGGGTCTTGACAGTATAAGTTAGCAATCATTAAGATATATTTCCTTGATATTTTTTTAAAATTGGTAATAAATATTTCAAAAACTAGACGTGACTATTCTAGGCTTGGGGAGACTAGCTAAGAAATCCATGGTGCGATGCTCGGTTTATATCCGTTGGTTCAATTATAATGGATATCCATTAATATTATTGGTTCTTAATGCTTGTAAAAACTGCTCTTGAGGTACCGTGTTTATAAATCATTCCACATGGCACTACACCAATTCAGCATAGCTTTTATCTATATTAACGCAATACGCTTAAAATTACTCACAAGGCCATATTTTGTAGAACCACAATTTTTTAACAACAATATGTACCGCGCCGCCGGACCTGTACTTAACGATAACTGTTGCGTTGGTGCTGCTCGCGTGCCCATCCCTAGCAGTCGCCAACATTTCTATATAAGTAGCTATAGTTCACCTGCCTACGCTGGGTAGTGGGCGCACGATGCGATATTAGCGCTCTATAGGTATATACTTACTCTGAGATTTTAACTATGAGGATTGTTGGATCTTAATAAAATTCTAAAACTTAATATTTTAAATAGGTACTTTATTTATAAAAGTATTAAATAAAAACGTGTAATCCAATAAAATAGAAATTCAATGTTCTCATACAAATTATATTATTTTAAAATGTAGTTACGACATTATGGTAGTTTATTGTAACGCAAGATTTTAATCGGGTTTGAAATAAGATAGAAGATAAAAATTTCATGTTGTCAATTTTCCAATTTTGTTTTTTTTTCTAATATGTTTTTGAAATCGACTAATGGAGAATTTTTTAATTGTTTTTAGTTGTATAACTTGTACATGTACACTGCCTATCTATAGCTTAGTCGTCAGGGTTTTTTTATAATATTATGTAGTAATGTAGCGGACTCTGAAATGACGGGAGGCAGTATTTAGTGGATTATTCACATTAAATCAATATGTCGCACTTTGTTTTGTTTATATCGGCAAAATTGCCGATTTAAGCAAAACAAAAACAAACAAAACTTAAAAACACGACTCACAGATTTTTTCGAGATAAATCAGTATTGATCTGGGCGTGCGATATTTACAGTGCCCAAATTATTGTAATTATTATCAAGTAACATATTTATATGCAGTTAATTGACCATGTTTACGAAGAAAACCAGATATTTATAAATTAAGAGCAGTATTCGCATTTTTGTATAACAGGCCAAAGTTATGAATAAAATATTACACGAAATATTGTTTTTTAATGGTTGCAACACCGTTTAAGGGAGCCCTTACCGAAAACTCATATACAAATAAATTATAATTATCGACGTAAGTGTTCAAAAAGAATAAGGATAGTATCAGGCTTATGTGGATCTCGTTTATACAATAAACGACACTATACAAGCCGTTATGACGGATTTAAATTGGTTTAATTTGAACAATCTGGTTACTTATGACGTCGACGGCGCTGAGGAATCCAAACTTATTTACACAGCTTCACACCGCAATTAACCAGCACTTCCGAAGGCTTGATATATAAGAACTTGCAGTTTACACTACCAAGTTCTTCCAGCAATTTATTGCCCAAGAACGTCTAAATGCGATTACACTAGTGGCCATATATCGACGGTTCGCTGGCTAATTGACTTAACCCCTGGAATGCCGGGCTCAGTTTGCGTAAAAGACGCGTGCGTGCCGCCCATACATTTGAAAAAATCGGATTTTGAGTGTAAAGGATGTTCTAATTTATACACCATAAAATTATTTTAGTACGAATTTGAAATTATTTATTTACTTATTTATTATGGATCAATGGTCACTAAAATATTCAGAAACATTGTGAGATTTGGCATAGACGGCTGCCATTTTGAATTTCTTTGTTTTGAGGCCGATTGACCTCAAAATCGAAATCTGGGTATATCTTTGGTTACAAAAGACGGATCCAATGCTTGAATTGAGAAAAATGGCCGCCATTTTGAATTTCTTTGTTTTAAGGCCAATCGACCTCAAAATCGATATCTGGGCAGGCCTGTAGGTACAAAAGACGGATCGAATGTTAGAATTGAAAAAAATGGCCGCCATTTTGAATTTCTTTGTTTTAAGGCCAATCGCCTTCAAAATCGATATCTGGGCAAGCCTTTAGGTCCTGAAGACGGATCCAATGTCAAAATTGAAAAAAGTGGCCGCCATTTTGAATTTCTTTGTTTTAAGGCCAATCGACCTCAAAATCGATATCTGGGCAGGCCTTTAGGTACAAAAGACGAATTCAAAATGGCGGCCACTTTTTTCAATTCTGACAGTGGATTCGTCTTTTGTACCTAAAGGCCTGCCCAGATATCGATTTTGAGGTCGATTGGCCTTAAAACAAAGAAGTTCAAAATGGCGGCCACTTTTTTCAATTCTAACATTGAATCCGTCTTTTGTACCTACACGCCTGCCCAGATATTGATTTTGAGGTCGATTGGCCTTAAAACAAAGAAATTCGAAATGGCGGCCACTTTTTTCAATTCTAACATTCGATCCGTCTTTTGTACCTACAGCCTACAGGCCTGCCCAGATATCGATTTTGAGGTCGATTGGCCTTACAACAAAGAAATTCAAAATGGCGGCCGCTTTTTCAATTCTAACATTCGATCCGTCTTTTGTACCTACAGGCCTACTCAGATATCGATTTTGAGGCCAATAGGCCTCAAAACAAAGAAATTCAAAATGGCGGCCGCTTTTCTCAATTCTAATATATAATTAAGATTTGCATACAATGGAAACCCAAAAATAAGCTAAAAAGAAACAACCTGTAGATGTTCTGTTTTCATACATTTTGCAGAAATCTGCCCGAGCGTGGATCCACGCTCCCGGCAGAGTTTGAACACTTTTTTTGAGCGTGGATCCACGCTCCCGGCACGCGAGGGCTTAAGCGACATTTTTATAAATATTTAGAATCGGCACACTGCTGTTTTTTGAACAGTTTTTTTTTTAAAGTCAATTATATAGCGCGCCAATTGTCGATATATAAGATTATATATTATAAGTTCTGCAAAAACTACGTAAAATGGCTTCATTAAGTTTTCTCGATGATTTAAACCCTACTTAACAGAAAATAAGTTACCTGGGAAGTAACCCAGTTTCAATAACTTCTGAATCATAGTTCTCAAAAGCTGCTATAGTATTCCAAGACACTATAAATAAAACACACATTTTATTAATGCCTTTTAATCAAATGATTAAAAAACCATATCAATATATTTATACAATTATTTACATATACCCATCAATACTGTCGGTATGAAAAAAAAATACACCATTATTCTAAGTATATAAAAGGTATGACTGTTAAATTTATGGCATAAACTAATTACCAGTACACCGATAAGACTTTCAATTTATAGTTATTATAAATCCTTATTTAATTACATGTTTGATATAGGTTTATAGACAGATCATTTCCAAAATATCAATAACCTGGCCACATAATTGCCACCGTAACCATAGACAAATATTAAATGACATATAAATTGTTAATATACCGCAAACAAAATAGTCATGGAAACTAAAAATTAAATATAAATCGTATGTTATAAAAATGGCGTCATTTCAGTTTAAAAATTATATTTATTGCCTCTGACGCATGATTGTAGATGAAAATAAAAATACATGGCCGAGGATACATTAACTATTACAATTAAAAGGTTAGAATTGTCTTATATTTTATGCTACGGGATAATACCTAGTTCTTAATTAAAGAACTAGCGTATGATTATAGTAATTGTATAGCATTATATAAATTCAGAACGTGTAAACCTATTGTTTCCCCTAATTTATAACGATTATTATATTGTTAGTTTTGATATGGTGACGGCAGATTGTCCTGTCACTGATTTTTATTCGGGATATATTATGTTTATTGGTTAAGCATATTGAGATATAGTATGAACGTCATCGATTATCATATCGAAGTATTAACCGAACCCACACATAAATTGAATGCAAAGGAATTCCATTACCAGAAATGATACCACCGAGACCAAATCAAACATATTCACAACCAAAATTATACAACTTAACCCAACGAATATTCACATAAAGCACAACAATAGACGCATTAACGTTTAAAATACACCTTAATATTTGGTGTAGTCAGGTAACGCGTGAATACGAAACACCAATCGTCTAGCACTTACGAACTATTGAGCTAAGTTTCGAGACGTTACCACTCTAAATAAAGAGAGAAACCATAATTAAACCGGTAGCCAACACCGTCGCGTACAGTGGGGCTAGGACGTGAAAAAAAAACACGATGCGTCTCCGCTTCGTTTTATTTGATTGGTTGAGTGACTGACGTATCGGTATTTTGATGTTTGTGATTGATCGAAGACCGACACGTCAGTCTCTCAACAAACCCCATAAAACGAAGCGGAGACGCATCGTGTTTTCATTTCACATTCTAGCCCCACAGATTGATCTTGTATAAGTCTGTATTCACGCGCAGTATGATGGCGGCGAGGTAAGGTCGGCGAGCAAGTCGAGTTCCTCCTCAGTGAGCTGGTCCCGGTGTTTGGGCCAGTCGTCCTGGTGTGTGCGGCGGAAGTCGGCGAGCGCGAGCCGGATGGTGGTGGGGATGGGGTCCGGCGCACTAGTGTGGCGCGCCAGCTCCGCCAGCACGTCGCCCAGCCGCGCGCCGATACTGTACGGGCGGCTCGCGAGGTACGCGCACAGCCCCAGCACGCCGCGGTGCCGCTCCACAAGCTCGCCGCTGCGACAGCTGCGCCGCAGTACTCGCAGGGTGTGCTCCTCGTCCGGCAGCGCGCGGCAGTGCATCAGACCTGTTAGCAGCTTGGCTGCTGATTGCCGCACCTGTCGATACAAAGGAGATGTCCGCTTTTTGTATGGGTGCTGGGCTTCAAAATCTAACCAGGCTCAAACTTTAGGTATATTTAAGGGGCAATATATGGAACTTAGATACATTAAAAAAATATTTTTAGACCCTCCATTCATAACCAACTTTTTCAGTTTTCAAGCCAAACAAAATTACACGTATTTCAAAATCGGAGGTCTTTAAAATTAAATTATTCATTACAAAAGGCTAGTTTTCAGGAGTTTATATAAACTGTTTTGTTTAGATTTTCAGGCCCAGTTTTGTACATATCCTTTCAATATTGGTGTACCTCTTTTTTGATCGAACGAACTAACCAGTTCGAAAACTATACGTACAATTTTCATTGATATTGGTACAGAACACTTAAAATTAAATCAACTCACCTCAACTCTAGGATCACGCATCAAGTTGAGTGTGAATTTCTCACATCGCACGGCTCTCTCTGGCTTTTCACACAGCCATGGCAGTCCGTAGAACAGCAGCGGCTGCGCGAAGTCCAAGCACGTAAGACGTGCCCACCATGACCGCTCTATTATATAAATATAAACAATGATTAATATTAGTAATTTATGTGTAGCTATTGTAGTTTGGTTGTGCATGTAATAGGCATTGTCATGATTTCTGAATATTTGCATGAATTTTCAGGAGAATCTTCTGGTTTGATTAGTGTCAATAAGAGTAGTATAAAAACAGACACGACGTTTAGTTTGAATTGCGCCTAGTGAATTATAGTCCAATTAAAAGTGTATCTACTATCAAGAAATATAAATTGCAGTACTAATTTGTGGAAAGCTGTTTTCAATAGCAGATACGTACTCTGCGCGAGTTGGTCGAGTAGATGCAGCGCGGTGTCGAAGGCGGGCGCGGTGTGGTGTGCGAGCGCGAGTGTGGCGAGCAGCGTGGCGGCGGCGCGCGGCAGCTCCTCCTGCGGGTGGTGCGCCCCCCGCGCCGCCGCGCACGCCGCCCCGCCCAGCGCCAGCGCCGCGCACCCGGCCGCGCCCCCCGCACCACCTGACCCACCCGACCCGCGCACCACCACGCCCGTGCATCCGCGCAGCACTGTACCGAACAACGTAACACGTTCTCGAGATAGTCTTAATACTCTTTGCAAAGCTTTACACACCTATTTGGTAAAGACAAGAGTAACTATTTTCCAAGATACGGATGATGCAACACAGTACAACACAGTAAACTTCATAAAAAAAGACGTGTGGCACTCTGTGACTGCCGCGGTAAAGCTATTGCATAAATTCTAATATTTATAACCTCTTTGAACAGATATAAAATAAAATATTCATCGATAGATGGCAAAATAAAAAAAATATGAAAGGCGGGCTCAATGGACTAGTATCCAGAGCCGTAATATTTAAATAAAAACCTCTGAACAGATATAAAATAACTTTTTAAAAATTCAAAGTTAGAATCACGTCTACCCGCCGCGTTTGACATTTCGATACGTTTCACTGACTGGAACAATTTTTAAATACACGGTAATTTCGACCTTTTAACATTCAGCCCATATCCTCTTACATATTGTATTCTTACAAGACTGCAATATTAAATTTACTTATGGAATTTTACACTCTATGGGTGACAGGTTTTTTCGTTACGGAATTTCTGGATTCGGTCTCCACACTCAAGGCCCGCGATAGAAGCTATGCAATAGCTTAACATGCAGCGTACTGAGTCCATTGCGATTAGTGTGCGAGTCCAAACTGACCAGTAGTGAGCAGATTGAGAGCGCGAGCGTGGTCTTGCGGCGCGGGTGAGACGTCACCGGCCAACCGCAGCGCCGAGTCCAGCCGCTCTACCAACTGTTTGTCCACTCGGTCACCGCGCGACCCGCTTGCTGGCTCTAACGCGTCGCCACCATCCGTCGACTACAATAACAAACAATATATCGCATTACATCTCATGACTTCACTAATCACTATATGATAAATAGTGTAATTAATTTTATACACCAATAATGAATTTCGATGTAACATGAACATTACTTTACTTAAGCTGTTGCAAATTCAAAAAAATCTTAACAATCATTTGACGTCGTCAAACATTTGTGATTGCATGTAAACATCTTCCTTTCATCATGATTGTAAAATATGTACCGTATCGTTATATACATATAACGCGTATGGCTGTAACCTGCGTGTTGTCGTCGGCGGGCGGCGAGTGCTCGTCGTGCGTGGTGTGCTGCGCATGCGCAGGGTGTGCGGGGTGCGCGGGGTGTGCGGCGCAGGGCTGCAGGGGCGCGGGTGCGGGGGCGGGGGCGCGGCACAACGCCGACTCCGCCGCCTGCGCGCCGCCTCCCGCCTCCGCTGCTGCCGCCGGCGACGACCCTGACACCGCTGTCTTTATCACTGCAATAACAGTACAACGTGTAATTCGTGTAAGAGCTAATTTATCATTTATTATACTAGCCTATTCACTACATTCTTTATCAGTAACACGTGTATTTCCGCAAGTCTCGCGTCCAAATGAAACATGTGACACCTGAGTCAAATAGTCGTGTTACACAAAAAAAAAATGGAATGCATATATCACACACGCGATCTGACATTACTGCCGGCTTCTTGCCCATGAAGTGGAGCATCTGAATCTATAGTAATCTGCATTACAATACATACAAATTAAATGTTACCTATGTCACCATTCTCGTCATATAAAGGCGCGAAACGTGGTTGCAAACTCTCGATAAACTCAGCCAGGCAAGGGGCTTTGCCCCTGTCACCACCCGGGAACACCAGCTCCGTGTCAAATATCGTCATTAGGAAACTGAAACAAGAATATTATATTAAAGATACTTCCAAAAACATTTCATCCATACTTTCCTATTATATTTATTAATTCAAATTTTTCTAATGACCAAAATATAACCATTCAGCGAACTTACACCTTTAAGGATAAAAGCTCGAGGTTATATTGTACACAATAAATACATAAGGTAAATAGGTCACCTGCCAACAGTCTCGCGAACGTTCTGGTAAGGATGCTGTAGGAAGTTCGCCGCATCTAAACGCTCGAGCAACTTGGACGCCAACGGAGCGGCGCGCCACTTCAACGTTCCCAATGTGCCCTGCAATAAGAATTCTATTTTATACATCGACTAATTCTATTGCGATAAATATAAGAATTATCAACCTTTGATAGTTACAATTTTAACTATTTTGCATTAATTTTGGAAAATTTCACATTTAACACACATACACTCAACCCTTTTATCCCCGAAGAGGTAGGCAGATGCCCAACTAGTGCACCCACTTTTCGCCGCCGTCCGTATTCCGTCCCATGATGTGATAGGAGGCGAGCCTATCGCCATATCAGGCACAAATTCCAGACTCCTAGCTTATACTGAATAGAAAAACTCAAAATCACTGCCCGACCCGGGGATCGAACCCGAGACCTCAGCATTGCAGTCGTACCAAAATACAACTACGCCACCGAGGCAGTCGTTACCGAGTATTTTTACATTTATGTAAAATACTCGGTCCAGCGCTCCTAGAATACAGTATAAGAAACACGACACAAAAGTCCGTTTAATTTGATTGTAACACCAACATATTGTGACCCATGATCGTCACTATCGAGCGACACGATATTGGTGTAACATGATTCATGTCATTGATTGTAATACCAATATATTGTGACCTATACGTCAGCCTCTCGACCAATCGACACTATCGTCACACACCAGTAGGGCTAGGATGTGAAAAAAAACCCGATGCGTCTCCGCTTCGTTTTATTATGATTGGTTGAGTGACTGACGTATCGGTATTTTGATGTTCGTGTTTGATCGAGAAACCGACACGTCAGTCTCTCAACCAATCACAATAAAACGAAGCGGAGAGGCATCGTGTTTTTTTTCACGTCCTAGACCCACAGTTAGGTCGGTACACAAGTATCAGGACAGTACCTGTAGCACATAAAGCTTGGCGCACACGACGAACGATGTGTGGTGGTCGGGGTCCGCGTCGCCGCGCACGGGCGGCGGCACGCACAGCTGCATGAGCCGGCGCAGGACGCACGCGCCGCGGGTCGGGTCCATCTTCTCCACGCCGGTCGCCAGGCACGTGCCCCAGTTCTCCATCGTCTCTGGTGTTACTGACGCTAGACCTGTTTTTGAGAATGGTTTATGTAGACTATGTTACATTTACTATTGGTCTATTTATATGCCAAATGCGGGTAATTTATAATAGTTTGGATTCACTTGGTAATTAACTGAAAATTTTACATACAAAATAATTAGCACACGCTAGTCCCGTCAAACCCAGCTTACATATTACATAGATGTATGCGGAAACCCTATATATTCGGACGCCGGCGTCCGTAGCGGGGCTTGACGAGTTAAATAAAAAATCCAAGTACAATTCTAGACGTTTGAAATCGGAAAAGGCTCGTTAAGTTCGACCTTCTCATAAACATATTGTTGACATTCATGTCGGCTACTTATCGATTTATCCATTCGATTACCAATTTATCCAATCGATTATCGACGTATCCATTCGATTACCAATTCATCCAATCGATTATCGATGAATCCATTCGATTATCGATTTATTAATCGATTAACACCCTTACCAGTAGTGATAATCTGCATAGCGGCATCGTACATGTCCATAGCGTCCTGCCTGCGCCAGTACCTCGGGGCGCGCAGCACGGCGGCGGCCACCTCCGCCGCGAACCGCTGCTGCGGCTCCTGCGTGTCCGCCGCGCAGCGCAGCGCATGTGAGATGAACTTGCGCGCCACCACGGGACCGAATTGCGCGAATATCATCTGCGACAAATAAGGTTCATAAAATACATGCTCCATAAATGCCACCAATAAAATAATACATACATATTATACATATACACTCACGCCCGTTATCTCCGAAGGAGTAGGCAGAGGTGCAACTAGTGCACCCACTTTTGGCCTTGCGTATTCCGTTCCATGACGATACTGAAAACCCAATATCACTTTGCTCGACCTGGGGATCGAACCCTAGACCTCGGCATTGCAATCGTACCGTAATACAACTACGCCACCGAGGCAGTCGGCAATAAAATAATATACAACCTTAAAGGCAATATCGACCTTAGTGATACATTTTCTTGGTGATCTATGCGAACTCGGTTACTGATTAGCATTTAAAAGTGAATGCATGGAATTCGAGCCCGTCACGTATCCCTTCAAACACGGCACGATCATTCTTGTCCTTCAAACGACACAGACATTCGTGTCACCGTCTTGTTTTATCGTGTTATCGACACTCTAAGAAAGCAGTTTACTAACAAATTACGAACTCACCCTAAACACCGAGAACCGCACGCCACTGAACTTGTCCTTGCCTTTCTTCTCCTCGACGGTGAGGAACGCGACGAGCTTCTCGATGTTGGCGTCGTTATTGAAGAACTCGAACAGGTTCCGTTCGCCCTCCTCCATCTGTTCTGGCGGTCCGAACTTCGCACACGCTTGTTCACTGACCGGTGCTGCAACCTGCGAATGTATGGGTAGATTAGTACGTGTGTAAATTGTACGTTTTTATTTTTGTATAAGTTTTTAAATGTAACAAATGCTGCCTATGATAGTTATAGAATTACAATATTAGAAGAGATTATTTTGTGTCTACAATATAAATGGCTTTTTACAAAATATAATAAAACATTTGTTAAAAAAGCTTGTACGAACCACAAGTTTTTCAGGCCAACAGTAGAACCCGTACATGTTACTCCTCAGCCACGGTTGATCCCATTCCTCGTCAGTTTTCGGCTCTCTTTCTTCTGACCAGATAGCCCATTCGAGATCCTTCCTGTATCCTGGAAATTTTTATTACATAAAATCAAATAGATTGTAAGTTCCTTATATTATCGAGATAACGGTATTTTATTACGCTCCTGAGAACGCATCATCTTATATGTACAGATATTCTTAACGTAACGAGCAATAAACTTGGGTATATTTATATATATAAACATTTAGTGTCACAATGTTTGTTACCATACTCCTCCGAAACGGCTGAACAGATTTTGATGAAATTTAATATTCACACTTGGTAGGTCTGAGAATAGGTTCTATTTTTCATCCCCCTAAGTGATAATGATGGCCCACTCCAAAATTTTATTTTTCGGACAGTTTTTACATGATGTGATATTAAAAAATTCATACAACTCTGAATTTTCTACCATCTCCATCGTCCCCTATTCGCTAATGCGATTTTTTTTAATAGACAGATGCTGAGTGATTCAGGAGGAAGATTTATATATGCTTTTATTTTAGAAAAACTTATCAACGGGGGCGGAGCCGCGGGCAAAATCTAGTTCATTACATTTTCATTTCATTTGCAGATTATTCAGCTTACAGTATGGCATCAGATATTACGCACCTTTAGAACGAAAACGACATAATTCAAAAAAATCGGAAACTGAGTTATCGTCATGAAATGACTTAAAACTGGTCCCTTTCATATAAAAATATAATATAAAGTCCCGAAATAACAGTTTGATCCTTTTTCCGCGTGAATTGAGCTATTGTTGTATTGAAAACTTCGTTTTATAACCATAACTAATTTTTCGATTTTTTGACTCGTTTCGTTTTCGTTTTAAACGTATATGTGTTTTGTATACCTGGGATCCTGTTGTCCGGCTTCGTGACCCCAGCCACCTGGTACGGATCGACGGCAGCCTTGACGAGCGGCCGCTTGCGTTGCTTGAGCGCGTACTGCGTGAGCCGCAGGCCGGCGCGCCGCACCGCCGCCGCCTCGTGCAGCAGCGCGCCGCACACCGCGCCCGCCGCACGCGCACTGAACCACGTTTGCACCGACGGGCAGAACGTCAGCATCTGCATCGCCGCCTCCACGCGACGCCACTGACTGCACACACATACTCATTAACGACTTGTTTTTATAATGAGTACTCTGGGTACTTAGGATGTGAAAAAAAAACACGATGCGTCTCCGCTTCGTTTCACTGTGATTGGTTGAGAGACTGACGTATCGGTCTCTCGATCAATCACAAACGTCAAAATACCGATAAGCCAGTCTCTCAACCAATCACAATAAAACGAAGCGGAGACGCATCGTGTTTTTTTTTACATTCTAACTCCACTGGTATTGATATCTGACGTTGTATGAACACCAACAATCATTCAATCCCAAAAATGGAAGTAATCATTGCTATTAACACATTTAATTAAATTAATCATAATTAACGGGGAAAAAAAATTTTCCTCTCCAGAAATGAAATATACAAAATTTTTACAGGCTAGAAGTTACATTTCTCTTTTACAATCTAACTAACACCGACGCATAACACGAATACGTCCGTTTGAATTTTAAATTATCAAACAATACAAATCATAGGCAGAGGCGCAACTAGTGCACCCACTTTTCGCCGTTATTCCGTCCCATGATGTGATAGGGGGCGAGCCTATCGCCATATCGGGCACAGATTCCAGACTCCGAGCCGATTGATACTGAATAGAAAAACTCAATATCCCTTTGCCCGACCCGGGAATCGAACCCGAGACCTCAGCATTGTAGTCATATCATAGTACAACTACGCCACCGAGGCAGAAAAGGCATGAGTGTATATGTATGTACAAATCATCGTATATCCACAGCCTACTCACGCATTAGGCGTCTCCATGATATCAACAAGCTCCTCAACCAATTCCTTGTACAGCCTCTCAGTATTATCCGACGAGCGCACTTCGTTCTCCACGGCGTGTTTGAGTTGTTCTGCGAACCCTGGCTCGTTGGCTTGATCCTCGCTGATCAACCGACGGGCAGCATCTACTACAGAGCTCGTCATCACCAGCCGAGTGTTTATCGTGGGGAAGTGACGATGCAGTGTGTCGTTGAAGGCTTGCTCTAACCTGTGTAAAAATAATGTGCGATAAGAATTAATGTTGCCAAAAGTGTGTGTTGTTTATTATTGTTCTAGGGTATTTTTTATTGTTTATTGCCCGTTTTTAAAGTTACCTAAATTGTTTTAGGAGAGCACTTGGTATATTTCAATATTACTTTAAATATCAATGATCAATAATATCATTGTTGAATATTTTTTATTATAACTTTAATAGGGTACTTGACTACTTTTTTTAAACATTTATCAAAATGCCATCCAAAATCTAACAGAAAAAGATTTTTTAAAATTGGTGCAATAATAAGTAATTTATAAAGCTTTGAAGTTTAGTGGAAGGGGCAACTGTCAGATAACTGAAACAGCAGAATGTGACGTCACCGAGTGTCGGCAGCCATAACGCTGCGTGCGTGCGAAAGAGATAGCGCGATAACCCCACTACGCTCCCACTCTTGCTCACGACAATATTTCAAATATGAATAACTGTTTTTAACAATTCTTTAACCAATTTCGATGCTGATTTCGCATAAGATTTTGTTCGTATAATTTTTATGTTACATATTAAATAATGTACACAATAGAACATAGGAAACTAACCTTTTACGTTCAAGAAGAGATTATGAAATGCAATGCCAGGCCTCTCTGTGTGCCACTTACTTAACAATACTCGGCTTCTCACTAAGCGGCGCCTTCAGTATAGCAGGCCAGAGGGTGCGCACAACCTCCCAGTCCTGCTTGGCGACGAGCGGGCCAGTCCTCGGGCCCAGCATGATGAACAGCGCGCCCTTGTGACGAGCGTGCCACTCGTCCCCCTCGCCGCCCGCGACCAGCAGTGAGGACAGAGTGGGTACCAGCGCGCGGTAAGAATACGGGTAGTGGCTCAGCATCCAGTACAGACGAATTTGGGAGAGGATACGAACCTGTGGAACAATGATGTTGTGAAAGAGTATTTTGCAGTACTTTAGTCTGAATTGTTATTGTCATACATATCCTACTAATATTATAAAGGCGAAAGTTTGTAAGAATGTATTGATGTTTGGATGTATGGATATGTGGATGTTTGTTCCTCTTTCACGCAAAAACTACTGAACGGATTTCGATGAAATTTGGCACACGGGTAGGTCATGTCTTGGATTAACACATAGGCTACTTTTTATCCCGGGAAAACATAAAGCGGGACTTTTATCCTGGAAAAACTTTTTAAGGCGGGCGGAGCCGCGGGTAAAAGCTAGTATTAAAATATTAGGAGGGGTAGGCAGAGGCGCAACTAGTGCATCCACTTTTCGCCGTACATATTCCGTCCCATGATGTGATGGGAGCGAGCCTATCGCCATATCGGGCACAAATTTCAGACTCCTAACTGATACTGTATAGAAAAATCCAATATCACTGCCCGACCCAGGGATCGAATCCGAGACCTCATTGCAGTCGTATAATACAACTACGCCACCGAGTCAGTCATAAAAATATTTTTTATTAAGTTCTCACCGAGCTATAAGTATTGACGGCGAGTTCAGCGAGCGCGTTCAGAGCCTTCAGCGCGGAGGGCGTGATGCCCGCCTCGCACACCAGGTCCAGCCGCGCGTCGTCCTGCAGCCGCGCCGCGTCCGCAGACAGCATGCGCAGGCGCGCCGCCCCCGCCGCCGCCCCCGCCCCCGCGCCCCCTGCCGGACCGCCCCGCCCCTCCAGCGCGCGCTCGAGCGCCCCGTACGAGCGCAGGCGCGCCTCCAGCCCGAGGCCGCCGCGGGAACCCTTCGGCATCACGACCCGGTCCCATACCTAAAGTATCAATCACGGGTTCAGACTGTATTTCATTATAATGAGGCTTTTATGTCACGGCTTATGAATTTCAAGTGGCGTCGCTACACTTGTGCCTCTCGTTATCTACTTATAACCCAGTAATTTGGTTAAATGAGGGTTTTCAATAACATAAAAAAAAAAAATATCTCGTCTTAAATACCAATATTTTAAATGCTGAACAAATATTTAATTTTTCCAAACAAATAATGTTATTTATTAATTTAAAAAAATATAACCTATAACACACCTGTATAAGCATTTCAAGTCCTCGAGTGTCATCCGTCTTATCAGCGAGCATGCGCGCCTGCACTTCCACCAACAGGTCTATGAGGGACTTACGTAAGTTCACTCCATCCAACGTCACTCTGAACTTTACTCCATTGGTATACGGCAGAGATGTTGCTGGCACTTGTGATTGTATACTAAAAAAAAACAATTAAAAAGAATCATTTATGTTTCAAGTCTTTCGTTATACTTAATAACTATTCTATGCAAATTATAAACTGCTTACTACCACGATTAAAAAGGAACGAGCCTTCTAGAAGTCGGACTTTCGTAATAAAATTTCGTTAGTTCCATTTAATAAAAATAAATTATGTATCCACTTACAGCTCAACGGTTTCCTCTTCAGGTTGCGACAAAAACGTTCCACATGACAGCGCTGCACTGATTATATAGAAGCATCTGAGCCTCCTCTCTCTGCACATATCGCGTTCACCGGACAACCACTGGCGTATCCTACCCAACTCTGGCTTCAGGTACCTGTCCAGCAACATCTGGGCACAGTCAGCCTCTGCCTTCGAAGGCACATGCCACTTAAAGTCCACTTCTTTTAGCAAGCATCCATAACCCCATTCCCTAATAGGCAGCCACTTCTCCGGTGCTGCAGCGTAGTCTTTCGGCGAGCTCCTCCATTCCTTAAGGTCGATAGAGCTTAATGATGTCAGCATATGACTCAAAATCTCGCAAGCGCGGTTGAGGGCGTAATTGGCGTGCAATTTTAAAGCCCTGTCAAGTACCTCCATTACATTGGGAATGTATTTTAAGAGGACGACACCATCGCATTCCACGACATGCATTAGAAGCACTAAGCGGTACATGAGGTCGCGTGGAGGATTCTCCTCGTGTAAGGCTTCATCGCTAGCCAATAACTCTTTCAACTCTTCGCACAAGTTCGGCAGAAAAGCCGCCAGTGTGGCCTCTGCGTCAACGCGGGCGAACACGCGTAACAAAACACCGACCATACTACCAGAAACATTCGTCTCAAATGTCGTCTGTGTGGCAAACGCCTTGAACTTCCTCAATGCTTCTTTGAATATTTTAGGAGAGCTCTGCATCAGTACCGCTGTGGCTGCGGAGGACAAGGCAGTTTCCATCACTGCATCAGTCTTACTCCTCACACTATCAGATTCCTTTGTATCCAAACGCACATGCTCCAACACACTGGACTCAATGATGTTGAAGAGTCTATCAAAGAACACTAGGACAAAGTCTTCGAACTGTGCTGTCGACTCGCAAGTTAAGAGTTCTTCCTCAGTCAAATCAGGCCAGTGTTCATGTGCCAAGCTGCAATCTATGAACGGCACCATCCAACTGAAGATTAGTATGAAATGCAACGAGACTAAAGTCTTTTTTATGTCATTTGGGTCTAGGCCAGGCAGTACAGCCAATAAGAGTGGGACTACGTGAGTTGGACCTTCAGGATAGTCGGCGTCGGGGCCTCGAAGCAGCGGTCTTGCTACTGCAGCTACCGCCGACATGGCAGCCGTCACTCTGTGTGGCTCAGTCAATGACGTCAGAGAGGTCTTAAGCCTGTCCACTAAAGGCGGCACGACTACCGCTGGTCGCAACGTCGCCAAGTTCTGAAGAGCGATTGAAATGTCCAGGGAACCACTTCGGCTATAGACAGCTTGCAGCGTCGGCTCGAGGACGATGTTCACGAATTCCGAAATGTCTTTCTCTGTGAGCTTGTATGCATCAGGTGTCTGATTTTCCCAGCTATCTCTGAACCTCTTTTCACGCTCTCGTCGCACCCTAAAACAAAAATACATAAGATGGTAATAACAAATTTTAAAATTTCTTCAATCCAAAATATTTTTCATTAAATAATAATTGCTCAGACAGCATACTTATTAGGTACATATAAAATGAGTATTAAGCCTCAAAGATCCGAGCTTACCTGTTCAAAAACTCCTTCGCAAGTTTTCTGAGCAGGTCGCGCAGTTTGTAAGACCAGCGGCCAGCGTTAGCGCTGTGCAGGTAGCTCTCCACGCCGCCGAGGAAGCTGCGCAGATGCTTCAACACCTCGCCGTCTGGGCATATGCTCCACACAATCCATGATGCCATGTGTTTTGTGTCTGGAAAATGGCAAAATTTTGAATAGTATTGGCTTTTATTTGTGTGTTATATGTTTCACTATGAGCTATATTGTGCATGATGAGATGGATTATTGGAATTAATGAAAGTAATTAATTAGAAAGCAGAATGATCATAAAATATGATAAAAAAAAACTCGAAAATAAAAATTATGTTACCTACCTAAAGAATGAAGTTGACATATTTGCAAATCTTTGTAAGCCACTGGTAGATTCAACGCGTGGAGGAAACGCGTGAACATCTTGCCTACGTGTGGACTCCAGTCGATAGCGCCTGGGTTTCTTTTAGCCAAGCCAGCGAACAGAACCATAAAATCCTGAAAACAATGCATCTAAGTAACGCAGAGGAAATATTATGCTTAAAAGTACTCCTGAAAAAGGATTTTGGTGAGGGTGTAATTTAGAATTTAGATTTTTCCAATACTAGTCTTAGTCTAGGCCAGGGTTTCGCAACCAGTGGTTCGTGGGACCACTAGAGGTTAGCAAGAACTACAATATGGTCCACGAAAGAATCCCATTTTTTTTATGGATACGCGCCGGTTTGTTACTTTTGAACTTTACAAATACTTAATCATCTCGATCAACGAATGATTCAGTTTATTTTTTACCTTCTAGTCCCTGTTAACAGTAATGAAATCAAAGTGGTTCCTGGTCAAAAAAGGTTGCGGCCCACTGGTCTATGCGATATTATCTTAAATCAAAAAGGTACATTAAACCTAAATTACATCGCAACGCATCAATGATATTTCATAAAATAAATAGTCGCGGTATTTAAGGCCCGCTTATATATATAAATGTATGAGAAAACCCTATGTATATGGACACCGGTGTCCGTCGCGGGCCTTGACAGACTACGCCAATAAATATTTACAATTTCCACACAAACATAAAGCTCCGTTTAAGTTCAGATACTCATTAAGTGGCAAATAGTCGTACAAAATCTCTTAGAAATATTGAAAACAGAAATAAGTATCATCATGTCCATTGTTAAAAATCATATTCTATTATGTACAATCATAACGCAAAAGCACCCAATTTAATCACATATTCAAGATTCCGTCGAACTTCAAAGAGAGTCAAAGGACAGCAGCGCGTCGGCATCCCGCCCGTCCACTGTTTGACAAAACATTTAAATATCCGAGATTCTCACCCATACGCCGCACTGTGAGTTGTAGCACGTGTCCCATAGAGTCATCAGCTCGTCGAACCACAACTCGTGGCCCTGCGCCGCGTGCCTCGGATGTAAAGCCACTGGCAGGAACATCACCAGCTGGCTGATGGGAAAAGTGTCCGTCGACCACGGGTTGATCTGCGGTAACAACTCCGCCAGAATCTCCTTTGTCGCCTCAACTTCGAAATATCTGCAAGGTGTTTTCTTATAGAAATGTTGCAGGCTAGATAATTCTATTTGCTATTAATGTGTGTACTCACGGTCTCGCGCACTTCACCATCGACAGATAAGATCCTTCCAGCGAACTAGAAACATACAAATAACATTAACCTGAGAAGATTGAGCAGACGTCGACAAGGACAGCATGCAAACCCTGCCACCGTGTTTGACTCCAAGAACGTGAAAGACGAAATGTGACAAATGATACATGAGCTCACACCATCTGCCACCCAATGTGCGGACATAAGCATACCCTGTTACATTTCTTTTTTAATTACGTGGGCAGTTCGCTTTCGTGTTTCCCCGCGAGGCCGAATAATTGTAGGGCGTCGTCTAGCCCGTAGCCCGACAGGAATTTGCGTATCATATCGAGCATATCGCCTCCTTGTTTGCCAGAACTTTTTGGCCTGAACACACATGTTAATAAATGAATACAAATAAAATGAATGTACAATGACGACTCGTCTAATATATTACTGTGGCCAGTTAATCGTGTAACTTGCGTAGCGCCGAATCACGATTTGTTCATTGTAAGCGTGTGTTCACGTTCACACCATAGAGTCGTAATGATAATAATTAAGTTAACGTAATAATAGAATGCTAAGCTTTATGAAAACTAATCCTAATATTATTATTTTATATTATTTTTCTTTTATATAAATAAAACATTTTCGTGTGTAATATACTGTATAATATACTTACTTCAAGTAATGATACATTCCGATGTGCAAGGAACTTGTACTGAACAATTTCTTTCCCATATCGTAGAGAGGGCGCCACGGGAGAGTAAGTTCTTCGGGGGAAATTAATTGTCTTTTCCTGTAATCATGACGTCATACGATCTCAATCAACGATCGGAGTGTGCCAAAGCGGAAACCAATAGATTATTGCCAAGATATAAATATTTCTTGGCGTATGTGAACAATGTTGTTAAAATTCAGTGGTGCATGCCTATCGCCTCTCCCTATTGAGATGTAAAGGCAACAGTACACGCGATACATTTGGCACCAGCGATCATAAATTCATAAGCCATATCATGCCCACGGCTGAACATAGGCCTCCCATAAAAATTTCCAGGCGGACCTGTCAAAAAGGCCTGCTCCAGCGTGTAGAGTTTCTTTAGATAGACAAAATTTATACAACTATAATGTTGTTACTGAGAGAAGTTCTGTGTTTACTTTGATGGTGTATCATATTTCAGCGATTCACTGCGTATAACCGTGGTATAAAGAATTCTTAGACGATCTAGAAGGGGTGCGCCATATGGTTATTTCCGCACACAATAAATTCTGTAACATTCAATGAAATTACTACATAGAATGAGAAATACACATACGAGTCGTTACCCAGAACTCAGTCAGTCGTTACAATGCTGAAAACCGATCAAATTCAGAACACTGATGCCAAAAACATTGTGTGTGGAAATCTGACACAAAAATATCAAAAACTATTTTCTTTCCGACAACGAGACGGTTTCATATTGTACTTTTAAATCAAATCTTTTTCTTTCTAAATAAATCCTAATATACCTAAGATCATTTTCTAAATATTGTAATGGTTTCAATTTTAAGCCTCAGATACCATCGAAAATAACTCGTCTGTTCCAACAAACGACAATTGACATAAATACGAATCGTAAATGAAAACTTACTTTGTGAGCATTACAAACATTGTGGCGAACTTGTGAATCTTGCATGGCTCGAGATCTGGAATGATGACTAGTTCATACGCTAGTTTTATTAGAGCGATGTGATCTTCTTTGCCAAACTTCAGTCCATAGATCCGCAAATATCTGAAACAAACAAACTTTTTAGTGTTGCACTAATTTCCAGTCACACAAATACTAAGGGCCAGTCTCACCGGTTCCTTATAAAGTTCCAGAAACTTTCTGACATATAACGCTATTTTACAATCAGAGATATTTTTGTTAGACATGTGAAACCAAAAGTTATAGTTTATAGGCAGATAAGCTCCAAATAGGCTAACAAGGAGTTTAGGTTAATTGGCCCCAATTTTTTAAATCCTACTGACATGGAAGTTGTAATATATTTGGAATGTGATAGATAAACGCAAAAATATTGAGAGAATAAAATTTGGCACAAAGATAAACCATGCCCTAGATTAGCATCGAGGCTACTTTGTATCTGGGAAAAATACACACTGGAACTTCAATTTCCGGAGAGGTCATGCTCGCGGTCGACGTTCCGAACAAGATCTAGGTAATACGACAGTGCAGGGCTAAAATCTAAAGTTAGAGTATGCGCAGACGCGTGTTAATTTTTCTTCCCCGAAATACAACACAGTTGTCGGAGACCAACTGTCTGTATTTTGTTTTTATACAATCAATATGAAATTGGAAGTTACTTCTACGGTCTAACAAAAAAATACACATTTTTCAAGTTGCCATAATTATGTCTGAAGATCCTGTCGACTTCGATTTTCTGATACTTTACATAATATGGCTGTTTTTTTTAAATAACTAGCTTTTGCTCTAGGCTACGCCCGCTCAAAAGAGTTTTTCCGGGATAAAAGTCCCGCTTTATATTTTCCCGGAATAAAAATTAGTAATAGGGCTGATGGATTATCGTTGACAATAGAATATGACGAAATTGTAGAATTTGTTTGGTTTTCATACAACTTCTATGAAACAAAATTTGGTTATAATGACTTTTAATACTAGCTTAGTCACAATTTGCTTACAGATACCTATTTTTAAGGAAATATAACCTGTTATAGTCGCTGATAACCAATGGAATACTGTAACTTTTTCTACCCATCCTAAGCAATTTGCGAGTCGTGTATTTTCTCAGATGTTATTGTCGGGCTAATAGCATTGTTTATAAACGATTTGGGCACTAAAAGATATTATGAATATACATCTTAATGCTTTGTATGACGTCCGTTTAGTGTAAACTATCAAGTGGTTTTTATTTTGCTTCGATGTCATTATGAGCGGATTCTATTGTACTTAATTGAAGAATTATTGTGCTCGATTTATTTCCGAAAGCACAAGAAGCATAAATTATATTACGAATATAGTAAAATAGCTTTTGCCCGCGGCTTCGCCCGCACGAAAAAGCTTTTCCTGGATAAAAGTCCCGCTATACATGTTCCCGGGATAAAATGTAGCCTAAAACCTTCCCAGGGTCTCAAGCTATATCCATACGAATTTCCATCGAAATCCGTTCGGTGGTTTTTGAGTTCATCGCGTATAAACTTTGCAACCCCTTTTTCCCCCTTAGGGGTTGAATTTCGCTAAATCTCGCGTCAGTGAGCACCTACATCCTAACTCCTAAAAAGAACCCCCATGCAAAATTTGAGACTCTTAGAACTTGTAGTTTCTGAGATTTCGTGATGAGTGAGTGACTTTTTGCTTTTATATATAAATATAATCAAAATAACGTCATTAAGACCCATTAATTCATCGTTACATATTACAAATCATGTACATTGTAAATGTCTATCTAAAATAAAATATTTAGGTACATACCATACATTAGATCGTTGCGCTCTAACCCGCCATAATCTAATCAAGGTCCACCCACACTTTTACTGGCTGCCCACATGGCGGTTATAGCAGCTATTTGAACTCTGGGCCATTGAAAGAATATCATGATGATTTTATTATTTTGATAAAATGACGAGATGGCACACATAGTACCTTGGATTTCCAAATTTCTTTAAAAGTAAGCAATATACACTCATGCAATCTTTAATAATAATACCGGGTGGAAGGGAAACGCTCTCGGAAACGAATACAGGTGATAGTATTGGTGATTCATGACGTGATGGCACTAAAAAAATCGCGATCGCATTGTTACAATTTTAGTAGGATTTTCTCAAATTTCTGTACAGCTTCACGTATGGATAGATAAATCAAACTATTATTCTGAAAAACATAGTAAAAAAGGTCAATATTTCAAAAAAATCGTAATGAAACACGTACATCAGCTGACGGGTAAACGACCGCGGGCCGGTCCCGGCGCAGCGCGACGGCCGCCCAGTTCTTTGTACGCTTTACATTGCGCGCGCATGAATTACGGAAATACTAAAATCGTAAGTATTATCACTTAGCTTTGCAAATGAATATAGTTTTTCGTTAATTTTATGGTTCTTCTCTCTTACCGTTCTGGTATAGAGAGCGTTTCCCTTCCACCCGGTATAATACCAGCCCTGTATTATATACTGCCCAATGCTGAGCACGGACCTCCTCTACTACAAAGAGGGTTTAGGCCTTAGTCTACCACGCTGGCGTAGTGCGGATTGGCAGACTTCACATACTTCCTCAAAATATCAGGTTACATACTTCCTCACGATGTTTTCCTTCACCGTTAAAGCGTACGATAACTGATTAACAATACACACATAACTTCGAAAAGTCAGAGGTGTGTGCCTTGGTATTTGAACCTCCGGACATTGTCTCGGCAGACCGGTCCATTCCCAACTGGGCTATCGCCCAGGCTATTCAATCTTTACATGAGTTATTCATAGGCGAAAATGTTAACTTACCATCAGGTGACTCAATTACACGCTTTCCTATAAATCACAGTCTTACATACGCGAGGGTCTATCTGGGTAGGTAGGTACCACTCCAATATCTATTTGTGCTGGCAAGCAGCATTATGCATCGTTGTGGTCCGGTTTGAAGGACATTGTAGCCAGCGCAATTACTGGGCATTATAAGACTTAACATCGTAACGTCTGAAGATGACGAGCGCAGTGGAGCCCAAGCCCACCCAGTACTCCGTAAAACAAAATTCACGATGGCGCTGCTATTGTTTATCTGTAGTCTTTGATTAATTATATACCTAATTAATCAAAGTCTGTAGTAATCAAATCAAATCATTTATTAAGTAATTAGGCCCTTAAGGGAACTTTTACACATAGTTTTTACAATGCTTTTAATCAACGAAAAGATTCTACCAGTGCTTCGGAAAAGCGCACTGGCCAGAGAAGAAGCACCAAGAAACTCAGCGTAGGTCTTTTATTGCCATCTTATTTTTTTAAATACATATTTAAAAAATTGCTAGTAACAATGCAATAAGTATCGCTTGCCATCAGGCGAGTAGAACGCCAAGCTCGTCTCGACATTCAATTGCATTGAAAAATATGTTAAAAAACCGCCAATACACTACTATCAATATCCCTGTATCAAAATGTATGTTTTTTTATATTAGATAACATAAATTCGTAATTTTCCACACTGCTAAAACATAAATGCAAGGTAATCCTTAGTTTTGTACGTAACTACGTACGCGTTTCTATAACGTAACAGAAGTTCCGGTGTGTAGGTAACTTACAGATTTTCTGTGATTTGTGGCACAGACATCGCAATAGTTGCATAAACTTGTTCATAATACGTGTTAAAATTGAATAATGGTAATTACGTAGATATCAATTATCAGTGTTGAATGTGTACATATTATATTAAGTAGGAATGAACTCTGACTTCAGTCGCGCTGGTACGAAAAATAATTAAGTACTTTTTGTTCTTTTAATTATAAATTGCCTCATTGGTTTAAAGACTGTGTCCTTCACCTAAACGGTGGAGTTGGAGTTCGAATCCCTGTTGGTCAGAAAATATATATGTCGGAGCGGCGGGTATTTTGAATTAATAGTCGTGCAAAAACCAGTCGAGATGTCAAATCGTTGGTACAAATAGGGCGCCTCGCATTTGAAATGGACAGTCTCTTGTGAGCCTTTCAACTGTGCGGAGCTCCGGAAATAAGTTTGGATCATTCAGAAATAAAAGGTGAAGGACCATTTGGAGTTTTACTCTCACATCATGGGTGATAATGATGAGGTGGAACACTGTGACGTCGGCAGAGCTGACGTCACCTCTTTTTAAAGAGTTCAACATCCTCTGCTCTGTCATATACAAAGTTAGGATTTTCAAAACACGTAACTCTATAACAGTTAAACCAATAGGGTAGTTTCCTATGTTTGATTTGGTACATTATTTTATATGTAACAGAAAATAATACGAAAAACACTCTTCTGTAAATTCAGAATCAAAATTGGTTGGCAACTAAAGCAATTATTCATATTTGAAATATTGTTGTGAGCAAAAGTGGGGACGTAGTGGGGATATCGCGTCATTTGTTTCGCACGCACGCAGCGTTATGGCTGCCGACACTCAGTAACGTCACATTCTGCTGTTTCCGTTAACTGACAGATGCTCCTTCCACCAAACTTCAAAGCTTTATAACTCATTTTTTATTGCTTGTATTTTAAAAATTATTTTTCCTCTAGATTTTAGAAGACATAAATGTTTGATAAATTTATTTAAAAAAAAGTAGTCAACTAGCCTATTTTAATAACTTTTAAGGCAATATAATTCGTGTATCAAGACTCCTTTACACTGCATTTAAGCCAAAAAGGGACTATGCACACATACCATTATCATGAATGACTTGCATACAATAAATATTCCATTTTGTAACTGCTGTGATATAGGATATTGCATAATGATAATGAACAAATCTCGAGCAGTGCACTATAATGCTAAGGTCACTCGAATTGTTTGGTTTTCAGGAAGTTTTGGGTAACAGCCAGCATTCTAGAGACTCTCATACTATTGCCAAAGGTTAACAATTAACCATTTTGTATAACGTCACATGCATTGGAGTGAAAATTTACAAAAGAAAATGCAGTTGATGATTACTTGGGTAATTGGTATATTAAAATTTATTCTGTATATTAAGGTCATCTAGGAAGGATTATTAGTTTTTTTTACACGCTTTTATTAGCTTCAGACTGGTGTATGTATGTATGTATGTAACAGAAACTTCATGATTTTGACCCCCTTCACTTCAACATCAGATTAAATCGAAATTTGGCATACTTATCAAAGACCGATGACAATTAAATATTTTAAACTAAAAACACGCTTTCATAGAAAATCCAAAAAAAATTTATAAATAATAGTTTAATTATATCTGACATGTTACTTGGACCATAGTAAAATTATAACTAAACTGGCTACTCTTATCTATAAAAAAATGTACTTGTCACAAGATGGCATTTTCGTTTATTTTTAGGTGATGTCTATAAAAGACCATATATACCGGGTGGAAGGGAAACGCTCTCTATACCGGAACGGTAAGAAAGAAGAACCATAACATTAACGAAAAACTATATTCATTTGCAAAGCTAAGCGATAATAGTTACGATTTTAGTATTTCCGTAATTCATGCGCGCGCAATGTAAAGCGTACAAAAAACTGGGTACAAACTACAAAGCAAACGCCGACAAGGCGGCGGCCGCCGCGCTGCGCGGGCACCGGCCGTGCGTCCGCGGTCGTTGACCCGTCAGCTGGTGTACGTGTTTCATTACGATTTTTTTGAAATATTGACTTTTTCTACTATGTTTTTCAGAATAATAGTTTGATTTATCTATCCATACGTAAAGCTGTACAGAAATTTGAGAAAATCCTACTAAAATTGTAACAATGCGATCGCGATTTTTTTAGTGCCATCACGTCAGGAATCACCAATACTATCACCAGTATTCGTTTCCGGGAGCGTTTCCCTTCCACCCGGTATAAAACAGAACTAAAAAACGAAAAATAAATAATAGTTAAAAAAACACGCTTTATAAAAAATCCAACTAAAAAACAGAAAATAAGTTTTAATAAATTTGAATTAATAATAGAGTAAATAAGAAACAAAATTATTTTATTGCAAAAAAAACGTAGGGTAGACCTACCACCAGTGAATTTCATTTAATTTGTATAGCAGCTACCATAACTTTTGAAAGCAGGGGAAAGGGTTTTTACAATTTGCTTCATACTTTGCCTTTCTTAGCTGGTCACAACTCACAAGCAGTGCAGTGGCTATTATTATGAGTACAGGCCGGATTATATGAAATTTCAAATTTTGGCCATTCTGCCAGCTGTTTGCATGTAATGCTTAAAATTATGGGCCGGTTTATATTTTCGCTATATTAGGAGATATTACATTACTCCTATAACATAAACATTGTGAAAATTGAATACCAAACATTTTGTGAACCTTATTTGAGGCCCTATTTTTAAGTTACCAGCCTGTTAATTAAAAAGTATCTTACATACTAATTGGTTGGCAGTTGCAATAGGGAAATCTTTTTACTCCACCATTTGTAAGCTAATTTTAGAAAAAAAATCAATAGTTTCTATCAGTTATTTAAGGCAAACTAGAAAACTGTAAAGTTTGACTCGGCAAGCCCTGCGACGGACGCCGATGTCCATGTATATAGGGTTTCCCCATACATCTATATATATAAGCGGGGCTCGACGGGTTAAGGATCATTAGAAATAACTAATTTACAGAATTAAAACACAACACAATACCATGTTATGGAACCACACACACACGCCTTTTATACCCGAAGGGGTAAGCAGAGGTGCAATCGGTGCACACAGTTTTCGCCGTGCGTATTCCATCCCATGATGTGATAGGGGGTGAGACTATCGCCATATCAGCCACAAATGTCAGACTCTGGGCCAGCAACTATATAGCCCCTACACACCTAATGCCCAATATTTTTCTTCAAATGAATTTTGTCAACTACTTGAGGTTTGAGGAAACGGGGTATTCCATTAAGATTGGGCCTGCCAACGTCATTACCTTTTACGTAGTCATCGGAACACTATTTTTATTGGATGCATCATTTATCATGTAACGCTATACAATTGAGCAGTAGACATAGCATAAAATACACTTAAGTCAGACAGAAATACAAATATAATTTGATAGTAACATTCCTCAATGCTAAAAGTTTAAGTACATGACGGCCAGTATAAGATGAATTTCGATAATTTTATTTAATAAAGTCAAATTATTGACATAAATATGAAAAGTAATGCTATACTTATATGGTTACACCTAGGGAATGCCATAGGAAAATTTCTATCCTGGTAGGTATTTACGGGACTTTCAATTTCACAGGATACCTGTATTTGTGGAATACCATGTGATTGATAAGGGTCTGCACAAAATTAATGATTATGTTCTACATTTTTGACAGTACTGAAATGAAACTAATTTTATTTTAATTTATGGTTAGTTAAAATGGAATAATGAAGAGTAAACAAGAAAATACTTTAGGTGTTCTTGAATACTGTGGGTTGTGAAAGCACTTGTTTTGTTCTTGAGTGTAAATCAAAGCGTCCATAAGCTGTTGCATAGCCACATGCTGACCAACACATATACAAATGAATTTTGCTTTACTTCAATCCCATGCGGGACTCTCTCATTTTACGAACAGGTCTAGTTCCGCATATGGCACGCAGTATCCCCATATCACATCCCCTAGGTATCCCATTTATACCAATGAAAGATATTATAAAATATCAATATGAAAAACATATATACTTATATGGAATTCACTCCCTTTCGGAATCAGGATGTCTAACACACGGCTAGCATTCAAAGTGAGAGTTCGGCAATTACTTCTAAATGATGCGGAAGAGTCACCACTTTAATTATAATATATTATATGGTATATGGTATATGGTTTTTATATATTTATTTTATATACTTATTTGTTTTTATTTCTTATATGTGTACCTATATTAATTATACTTATTATGTATTATTTATTGTCTATTTGTTGTGTATTTATGTTTATGTATGCTATCTATGAACTTGAATACTTTTTAATATATACCTTGAATGCACCTACCATGATTATCTCTGCACCACCTTAAGGTTGACTGGTAGAGAATGCCTACGGCATTAAGTCCGCCTGTACATCTATACTAATATTATAAAGCTGAAGAGTTTGTTTGTTTGTTTGAACGCGCTAATCTCAGGAACTACTGGTTCGAATTGAAAAATTCTTTTTGTGTTGAATACACCATTTATCGAGGAAGGCTTTAGGCTATATAACATCACGATGCAACTATTAGGAGTGAATAAATAATGGAAAATGTGAAAAAAACGGGGAAAATTATTCATCCTTAAGGGTTTCCATAGCGTGTGCTGCGAAAACGGTCCAAGATACCAAAAATATATGTATGAAAGAATTATTCCTCTTGAAATTATCTAAAAAATGTCCGCGACAGTATATGTCTATCTTTTAAGATGAACTCACTAGAACCGTTTTTATGGTAATCGAATTTGGTCGAAATTATTGCATTATTTGTGAAGAGTTGTATCAATGTCATAATATTAATCTTTATCCAAATAAATGTGTTGGATAGAGTGATTCAACGGGAAGGGTTTTATGTACTTTAAGCCCGGAATAACTTATTAACACGGGCGAAGCCGTGGGCAAAATCTATACTAATATTATAAAGCAGAAGAGTTTGTTTGTTTGTTTGAACACGCTAATCTCAGGAACTACTGAACCGATTTTGAAAATTCTTTCACTAATAGGAAGCTACTTTCTTCTTGAGTGCTATACTTTTTATCCTGGGAAAATATTTTTATCCCGGAAAAACTCTTTCACGCGGGCGGAGCCGCGAGCAGAAGTCTAGTTAGTGAATAAAGTGCAAAAGAAATAAAATAAATAAATGAAATCCTCCTAGCCAGTTTCGGCCACGGCGGCCAATCTCAACGGAGATCAGCCAGGTACGCAGGAGATATTATAGTGCACAAGTGTGTGCGCAATACACAGGTGCACTCGCTATTCCTTCACTCTCATAGTCCGGTGAGACGGCAATCCGACATGACCGGAGAGAGATCAGGCGCAGGACCAACGGCTTTACGTGCTTTCCGAGGCACGGGGGTATCACACCGCCAACTTCCTGACTCCGAGCTGCGACTGAGTAAATTTTAAGATGGAAAAACCCAGTCACAATTTTTTTGGCTCGACCCGGGATTCGAACCCAGGACCTCAGCGCGCAAATCGTACTCGTAATGCGTACGCAATACCACTACGCCACCGAGGCAGTCAAATAAATATTTACTTCAATAAATAAATATTTACTTCATGAGTCTGGAGGACCATACCCCGCAGGCCGGTTTCATCTCGCGCAGCATCACCGCCTTTGCCAGGTTTATCTTCACCTGCTCCAAAAACCGAGTGGATTCTTCATCCAGTTCACCAGCATATGGCAAGATGTGATTTGTCAAATTTTCCTTTTGTGGTTTGAACCCCAGAGCTTCTATTCGCTCTGGAGTCGATATTAAAAACTCATATTCATCATCCTGGATCATCTTGAAGAATTTTATGACGTTATTGTATCAAAAATTACGAGTCACTTATGTTGTCCTTATGTACCGGTGGTAACATGAGCACAACCACCGCATGCGCACCAAACAACAACACAGTTAATTTTTTTTGGTTCTACTTTATTATTAATACAAATCAATTCAACATTCAATTTACACAAGTCATCAGATATTTCTCAAAAAATCCAATTCAATACGTGCTTACGATACGTTCCTTTTCACGAAACTTTGACATTCGTATCAGTGCTGCCAATAAGATTTTTAAAAGTTCGCAAAGTTAGTCGTATATTTCCATCAAAAATCCGTTAAATCAACAATTGACACGGATGTACCTATAATTTCACATGGGGGGGGGGGGTGGTTGCAAGCGTGTGTTCCTACAGCGCCATGAAGACCTCCTTTCATATGTACACACTCCCCTCCCCTCACATTAAAATGAAATTTTCGTCCCGTTAAAGTCTTGGTAAGGTAGCCACTGCTTTACTACAACATAGTAATAATAATTCTCCTAGCCAGTTTCGGCCACGGCGACCAATCTCAACGGAGATCAGCCAGGTACGCAGGAGATATTATAGTGCACAAGTGTGTGCGCAATACACAGGTGCACTCGCTATTCCTTCACTCTCATAGTCCAGTGAGACGGCAATCCGACATGACCGGAGAGAGATCAGGCGCAGGACCAAGGGCTTTACGTGCTTTCCGAGGCACGGGGGTATCACGCCGCCAACTTCCTGACTCCGAGCTGCGACTGAGTAAATTTTAAGATGGAAAAACCCAGTCACAATGTTTTTGGCTCGACCCGGGAATCGAACCCAGGACCTCAGCGCGCAATTTGTACTCGTAATGCGTAGGCAATACAACTACGCCACCGAGGCAGTCAAAACATAGTAGATAGAAAATAGATAAAAAAAGATAAGGTAAGAGATAAGGTAGATTAACAAAAGACAACCAAAAATATCACTTAAGACGAGGCTGTATGGGCTTGAACCCCTTTGCCTTCCCTATAAAAGGGAAAATTATTAAAAAAAAAGATCTGTCATCTGACTTCTGAAGTGCAGTGGTCTCGAACCTACCGATTTTTCGGTATTTCTACCGATTTTGGGCCTGTCCTACCGAAATACCGAAATGACATGATTTTTCAACGATTTTTTGAAAGCTAGAAGATTCTCCCGATTTTTCTACCGATTTTCAGCGATTCGAAGTTAAAATCCCCTTTTTCTTTCATATTTTCCGATTCATTGGGGCAGTGGTTTTAAAGGGGCGGCAAAATCTGTTTACTTTTTTACTTTCATGACGGGGGGGTGTATGCGTGACTCTCATTTGTTGAAATTACCTTCTTTTGGTACAATAATAGTCCCTAGAGTTTAAAATTAAGCATATACCGATTTTTGCTCCAAATATACCGATTTTTCTTGGCAACTCTGCCGATTTCACATTTTGTCGTCCGAGATAGTGATGCGACTTGAATCGGATTTTATGACTCGAGTCACTTGAGTAATTTCAGTAAGTTACTCGAGTTGTACTCGAGTTTTCGAGTCCCTCGAGTCGAATATTTTGTATTTTCACGCCATGCAACTCGAGTGAGATTTTTTATAGCAGTTTTAAAAAACTTTATTAACCTGTTAATATTCCCTTGCCAATTAAGCGAAAGTCGTTTTTACACGCCTACCTATAGGATTCTAATAAGAAATTTTGAAATAACTGCTGTCAAACTGACATGAAAAATAAAAAAAATATATTAATACATAATAATAATAAAATTAATCGGTGCGTGTACGTATGTACGCGCGGGAGAAGTTATTCATCTTCTTCTACTTCTAGAAGTTCAAAGTAGCAACCTCTTTTCTTAAGTCTAATATTAGATCTGTCTTTTACTATCAATGGCATGCCCAAGTATTGATTTTGACGTCAATTGTCCTTAAAACAAAGAAATTCAAAATGGCGGCCACTTTTTTCAATTATAACATTGGATATGCCCTTTGTACCTAAGGCCATATTCAGGTATCGATTTTGAGGTCGATTGGCCTTAAAACAAAAAAGTTCACAGTGGTGGCCACTTTTTTCATTTCTGACATTGGATCTGCCCGTTGTACCTAAAGCTATGCTCGGAAATCGATTTTGAGGTCGATTGGCCTTAAAACAAAGAAATTAAAAATGGCGGCCACTTTTTTCATTTCTACCATTGGATCTGCCCTTTGTACCTAAAGCCATGCCCGGATATCGATTTTGAGGTCGGTTGGCCTTAAAACAAAGAAATTCAAAATGGCGGTAACTTTTTTGAAATCTAACATTAAATCTGCCCTTTATGATATCATGCCCTTAATGAGCGGTTTAGCGGGCAACTTCTTCCGTGAGAAAATTTTGTGTCACCCATGCGCGCGCATCGTAAAATTTCACCCCCATCAATTTTTCATAACGCGCCTAAAGAACTATAACTTCAAAAATATATTAAGTAAATCGAAGATTTTGGTGTTAATCTTTTCCGTCTTATCCTACTAATATTATAAACGCGAAAGTTTGTAAGAAAGTTTGGATATAAGTTTGTTACTCTCACGCAAAAACTACTGAACAGATTACGATGAAATTTGGAACACGGGTAGATCATATCCTGGATTAACACATAGCTACTTTATATACCGGGAATATATAAAGCAAGAAACATATTTACCTAAATAAGCAGCACTGACGTTCGTGACATTGACACTTGACAGAGGACTGTGAAGTGTGAAGTAAGGTCACCGAGTAGACTACTCCGTGCTCCGAGTTGACTCGGCAACTCGAGTGCAAATTGACTCGAGTCAATATTTTTTTCACTCGAGTATGATTTTTGGGGGTTAATGTCACTCGCGTCCGTAGGCTCATACTCTAGTTTCCCTACACGTGACCCCTGGGTAGTGCCAAATGAGTGACACAGTCCGTGGTGGTAGGATGCTTGCATCCGCCCGGGTAGCGACCACCGTGCTCACGGCGAAAAGACCGCCATAGTGACCCCCGCAAGGGGGCCGCGTTACGGGATCAGCCTACGCTCTCCCGGTTTCTCGGGGCGCCTGTAATTGGGTATGAGGTTGTTCCGTGTGGGTAATTCCGGATCACAGTCGGGGAAGGCGTATTGATCCGCCGGCCAGGGAGACCTGTAGAAACGGTTGACCCGCTGGCCGCCCGCGGTATAGTACAGGGGCCCAATCGAGACTAACCACCTCGAGAGGCTGCCTCACCATGCCGCGCATAATCTTGGGTGGGTCCGTCGTGCCGGTTGGTGACCGGATGTGGGGTCCCGGCGGCCCATCCCGGGAGGGTACGGGGGCCCTTCCGTCCGGCGGATCAGTTCACCTATTCCTGGCTCTCGTGTTCTGGTGCCCGTTCGGCCCACTGAGTGCCCATTTACAGGCTTCCCGATGCTTCTTCACGCATCCCATCCCCCTTCATGACAGTGCCTACAAAGAAAGCAGGTCCTACAGCGGTGCACAACCCCACCATCGCTTTCACTATGGAGTTCGCCAACATCCGCGGACTCCATACCAACCTCAATGCCGTCCACCACCATCTTGAGACGGCCCGGCCTGCTTTGCTCTTCTTGACGGAGACACAGATTCGCCGTCCGGACGATAATTCATACCTGCTGTACCCCGGCTATTCGCTTGAAGAAAACTTCAAGCCAAAGGCCGGGGTATGTTTGTATGTTCGATCGGACGTCTGTTGTCGCCGTCTGCGCTGCATGGAGGACCCTTCCTTTTCCACTTTGTGGGTGCACGTGGATTTTGGCTCCTTGAGCCGTATCTACGTGTGCCTTTACAGGTCTCACCACGGGGACGATGAGACGACTCGGCTGTTCAGGTACCTCAGCCTGGCGGCGGATGACGCGCAGGTGCAGTTTCCGTCAGCGGAGATGGTGGTTTTGGGGGATTTCAACGCGCACCATGAGTTGTGGCTGGGATCCTCCAGGACTGATCATGCTGGCAGAGCTGCCCATGCATTCGCTCTGACACATGACTTGACACAACTGGTGAGCCAGCCTACCAGGATCCCGGATGTGGCGAGTCATGCGCCTTCACTGCTGGACCTTCTGCTGACGAGTCACCCGACCGGGTATCGAGTGACCGTTAGTGCCCCTCTGGGCACTTCTGATCACTGCCTGGTTGGGACGTCAATACCTTTCGCTTCGCCTCCACGTCCTGTGCAGGTTAAGCGAAGGGTCTGGCATTACTCGTCGGCAGATTGGGATGGTATGCGAGAATATTTCGCATCCATCCCTTGGCGGCAGCGTTGTTTCGAGGGAAAAGATCCTTCGGCGAGTGCCGACGCTATTGCTGGCGAGGTCAGGTTAGGAATGGAATATTACATTCCTTCCTCTGAGGTCGCTAGTAAGGGCCGTGGACGCTCCTGGTTTAATCGCGCTTGCGCCGATGCTGTTGGTCAAAAACAGGCGGCGTATCGCGCTTGGATCAGGGGTCGCGCAATGAAGGATCCTAATATTGATTCCCTCAAAGCAGCTTATAACCGTGCCGCCAAGGCCTGCAAGAAGGCCTATGTTAGATCGGATGCCGCGCGGATATGTAGGATTGGGCGTGCTTTGGCCAACCATCCGACGAGCAGCCGTGCTTATTGGAGTCTGGCCAAGGCCGTCCAGTCTAACTTCTGCCGTCCCTCACTGCCGCCGCTAAGGTATCCAGATGGATCGCTGGCACACAAGCCGCAGGAGAAAGCCACCCTATTGGCAAATCTCTTTGCGGCTAACTCCCGGCTCGAAGACTGTGGCTCACAGCCGCCGCCGGCGCTGTCTGATTGCGGATTCACAATGCCTGATATTCGCATCAGACAGTGCGATGTGCGGCGTGAGCTGCGGTCTCTCGACGTTCGGAAAGCCAGTGGTCCGGACGGTATACCGGCGGTGGTATTGAGAAGATGTGCAGCGGAGTTGTCTCCTGCACTGACACGCCTCTACCGTGCGTCCTACCTCTCAGGTATAGTGCCTGAATCTTGGAGGGAGGCCAATGTGCAACCGATCCCCAAAAAAGGTGATCGGACAGACCCTACCAATTACCGCCCAATCGCTATAACCTCAGTGCTATGCAAAGTCATGGAGCGGCTAATAAACTCGCACTTGAACCGCTACCTGGAGAATCACTCGTTGATCGGCGACAGACAATACGGATTTCGTCAGAACCGATCAACGGGTGACCTTCTAGCGTACGTCATGCATCGCTGGGGGGAGGCGATTGATGGGCATGGCGAGGCTCTAGCTGTGAGCCTCGACATAGCTAAGGCTTTTGATAGGGTCTGGCACCGTGGTCTCCTTTCCAAGCTTCCTGCATATGGTTTGCCCGACAACCTGTGTGCGTGGATTTCTGGCTTTCTGCATGAGCGTAGAATACGTGTCGTCGTTGATGGGCACGCTTCGAAGCTCATGTCAGTAAATGCCGGGGTTCCACAGGGCTCGGTGCTGTCGCCCACCCTGTTTCTTCTGCATATCAATGATTTGTTATCGCTTGGCAACATTCATTGTTATGCAGACGACAGCACGGTTCATGGGCGATACTACCATGAGCCCCCTGGTTTGCGGGTGGACACTGTGAGGAGGCGCAATGATCTTGTCATTGAGCTCAACCGGACTCTGGATCTCATTTCCACGTGGGGTTCCATGAACCTGGTTGAGTTCAATGCCAAGAAAACGCAGGTGTGTGCGTTCACGTGCAAAAAATCCCCGTTTTCTCCTCTCCCCAATCTTCAGGGTGTTCCACTCTTAATGCGGAATGACCTGAATATCCTTGGTATGGATATCCGCTGTGATCTGAATCCAAGGAATCACATCGAAGGCGTTATATCTGCCACATCACGCAGGGTTGGAATCCTGAACAAGGTGCGTCGGTTCTTCACGCCCGGTCAAATCTTCCGCTTGTATAAAGCACAGGTACGGCCGGGTATGGAATACTGTTCGCACCTCTGGGACGGTTCCGCCCAATACTTGCTCGATGCCTTGGATGGATTGCAGCGGCGGGCCATCCGCATTGTGGATGATGCAGACGTAACGAGCAACTTGGAGTCGCTACAATTGCGGAGGGATGTCGCTTCTCTAAGCGTGTTCTACCGTCTGTATCATGGCGAATGCTCTGAAGAGTTGTTTAATCTGATCCCCTCCTCTCCTTTCCTCAGCAGAACCACGCGTGCCGGCAACCGAAGCCACAGCTTGATGGTTAAAACCATCTGGGCCCGAACCAATAGGTTCGCCAATTCTTTTATTTGCCGCACCATCAAGCTTTGGAATAGTTTGCCGGCGCACGTGTTCCCTCCTTCCTATAATCCTGGGTCCTTCCGCCGTAGCGTGAAGAAGCAGCTCAGTAGGCCGGCATGATTGTGTCGAATGGCATGAGATAACTATCTGCTGCCATTCGATACTCTATCTGGACTGCATCGCGCTTACCATCAGGTGAGGTGCAGTCACTTTGCCGTGCCCGAATAAAAAAAAAAAAAAAAAAAAAAAATGTCACTCGAGTAAAAACACGACTCGAGTCGCATCACTAGTCCGAGACCACTGCTGAAGTGAGACCAAGTGAGACATATATGACCAAAATAATCAGACAATTTCTCTAATACATAATAACATAGTTCTTTTGGTATTGCTAGTAACTTGTATAGTAATTTCATTTTGTATAGCTTCTAGAAATACTTCAATAATTCGCTAAAACCTTGCGCATTCTCAAAACTTCAGTAATGTCATATCAATTGTACAGGAACACTACAATCGGTAACACATTACAAGAAAGTCTTGACGAATTAATACAAGTGAGTATTGTTTATATTGAAAACCAACTGTTCCTTTTATTACGTTTTCGCATTGTTCTATTTTTATTTTCAGTATGGGCAAATAACACCAGCACTAGCAGTGAAGGTGTTACTGCAGTTTGATAAATCAATAAATCAGGCCTTGTCCAACAGAGTAAAATCCAGATTAACCTTCAAGGCAGGAAAATTAAATACCTACAGGTAAGCATTGGAAAATTGATAATTTATTCGTTTTTAATGGGGTATTTGATTATAATATTCTGTATGGATTTTTAACATAATAATATTCTGTATACTGTAGCCGAATATCGAAATTCATCACTCGCCATCATTTTTGCGAGCAGGGAAAGTATAACAACACGTCTCTTTTGTTACTTAAGTCATCCAGTACTATTAATAATCCTACTAATATTATAAAGGCGAAAGTTTGTAAGAATGTATGGATGTTTGGATGTATGGATGTAAGGATGTTTGTTCCTCTTTCACGCAAAAACTACTGAACGGATTTTGATGAAATTTGGCACACGGGTAGATCATGTCTTGGATTAACACATAGGCTACTTTTTATCCCGGGAAAATATAAACCGGGACTTTTATCCCGGAAAAACTTTTTAATGCGGGCGGAGCCGCGGGCAAAAGTCAGTCAGTCAGTCGGTAGACGGTTAACCGATCGCACGCGCACACTCGCTTCAAATTCGAGCGGCCGACTTTCTAACGGTTGACCTTGTCAAGTACAGTGTCCGCTATTAAGCGTTTAAGCGTTACGATGTTCGTCTGCAAACGATGTGACACAGAAGCCAGGGATGGTGTCCAGTGTTCTTTATGCCAAAACTACTATGATTTCCCATGCGCTGGTATAACGGAAACAGGATGGCGTAAACTTGGCGATAGAAGATTGACATGGAAATGTGCTGACTGTAAATCAATAGCAACGGCAAGTCCACGACCTACTGCCTCAGCCCAACTTACTCCCGCTAACATGGACAATATTCTATCTGAGCTCAAAAAACTATCCCTTCAAACAGCTGCTATTCCAACCATAGTGGAGAATATGAAGATCATCCAGAAAGAACTGGCCGACCTCAAACTAATGAAGGACGATATAGCAAGTGTTGTTTCATCAGTGGAATCTGCACACGAGCATATTAAAGAAATCTCGGAAAAAGTTTCTTGCCTAGACAATGATATTGAATCCCTAAAAAAAACTAAGGAGGAGGTCTTATCTCTTCGGGAGCGGTACCAGAAACTTAATGACCAATACCGAGAAACTGAGCAAAGATTACGGCTAAACAATATCGAAATAAAAGGAGTTCCAATCTCAAACTCAGAAAATCTTTTCAACATCGTCGCAAAAATTGGAGAACTAATTAATTGTAACATTTCTAAGGATCAAATAAACTACGTTGCAAGGGTACCGATGCGAAATGACCCCCGAAACAAAACCATAATTTGTTCCGTGCATAATAGATATGTAAAAGAAAATTTTGTCGCTGCATCTAACAAACGAAAATTAAGTCCATCTGACCTCGGACTGCAGGGTGACAATACGATTTACGTCAATGATCACCTGACACTGGAAAACAAGCTACTACTAAACAAAACTAAATCTCTAGCACGTGAACGGGGTTTTGCATACGTCTGGGTGAAAGGGTGCAAAATACTTGTCAGAAAAAATCAAACCTCACCAATATTTATTATAAAAACGGAACACGACCTAAAGAAAATTTGATTCTATATTCATATATATCTAACACCTATACTCTAACGAAACTACAACACAATTTGTATTCGCAAAGTTTGAGATACCTTGTTATTTGTTGCAACTCATTCAATGTATTCAACACTATTGTTCGCTTATCGCTCGACGCCAACCGGTCTGCTAATTACTCTTCCTTTTCAAATATGCCTTATCTGCCTGTTATTAGCGGTGCTTTTCGCTCGTATCGCATTTTTTTTGTATGTCGGTATTTTAAAATGTACAATGAACTAAATATATTTTTTATGTTATATTGTTTGCTTCCGTGTGCCTTGCATTCTTTCTATTATTTATTTAGTAACTATTTTATTGCCTTACAATGATGGTTATTAATCTTTATTATCAGAATGTCCGGGGACTGCGGACAAAAACATCTATGTTCTACAGGAATACATGTTTGCATTCCTTCGACGTTATATGTCTAACAGAAACCTGGCTTGTTGATGGTATTAAGGATTGCGAATTATTCGATGATCGGTTTTTATTATGGAGAAGGGATAGAAAATATTCAGACACAAATCAAACACTGGGCGGGGGAGTACTCATAGCGGTAAGACGCGATCTGGTAGTTGAGTCTCGCGAGGACTGGTGCTCCTCAGCCGAAGATATGTGGATTACATTAACGCTCCACCAAAAAAAACCTAATATATCATATAAAATGCACATTTGTGTTGCTTATATCTGCAATCAAAACCTTGGCAACTCAATGTCTACACAGCTACTCAACTTTTCTCAAAACCTAGTTAACATTGTTTCAAATAAGCCTGCTGACAAATTTTTAATACTAGGTGATTTTAATTTACCCAATATTATTTGGAGCCAGTCAGACGAGAATAACTGCTTGTGTCCGACTAACTTACATGGCACTATACAATATATTTTATTCGATAATATTACTGCTTGCAGCCTTGCACAATATAACTCGCATCGTAACACTAATGGTCGAATTCTTGACCTAGTTTTTTCTAACACTGAAGTCTTGATTTCATGCTGTGATAATCCTCTAGTGCCGGAAGATCCTCACCATAAAGCGCTTTGCATCTCAGCTGATTTTGTACAACTGCACACATTACCCTCACGCCCTTACATTAAGTATTTATATTATGAAGGTAATTATGGAGCAATATCAAGTGAATTGAACAGTATTGATTGGAAGCATGAAATTTACACTAGATCATTAGAGGACGCTACATCATTTTTTATGATACTCTAAATCACCTTCGTTCTGCTCATATACCTAAAAAGACTGTCATTACAAGCTCTAAATATCCCATATGGTACAGAAAGCCACTTATACACATTATTAAGGAAAAATACAAATATCACTCCAAGTACAAAAAATATGGTAACCGTTCCGACTACCACTCATTTGTTCTGTTGCGAGAACGAGCTAAAATTCTAGAACAGGAAATGTTTGATAGCTATATCTCCAAAATCGAAAGTAATATAATCAAAAACCCCAAAGCGTTTTGGTCATACGTCAAATCTAAAAATCAAGCTAACTCATATCCTTCAGTTTTAAAATATGGCCAACACTCATCTAGTGACGGAGAATCGATCTGTAATATGTTTGGGGACTATTTTTATTCAAACTTTTTACAGAATCACCTTAATATACGTACGGGTGTACAAATTACAGGCTTTAGAGACACTGCCACTTTAGGAGATATAGGGTCTATTGAAGTGCAAAACACTGAAGTTTTTAGGCTTTTATCTAGGATTAATTTGAATAAAACTGCCGGTCCTGACAACATATCACCCTTATTTATATCTAGATGCGCAATGAGCTTAACAGCCCCTATTACTCTTTTATTTAAACGTTCGCTTTGCGAAGGAGTGATGCCTAAAATTTGGAAATCGGCCTTTATAACACCTATACATAAAAAAGGTCCTAGAGACCGAATCGATAATTATAGGCCTATTTCGAAACTATGTCTCTTCGCCAAAATATTGGAACAAATTGTCTACAGGCAATTATATGCTGCTCTCAAACATAGCCTTAGTGAGCAACAGCACGGCTTTCTCAGCGGACGGTCTACAACATCTAACCTCCTTGTCTGTGCCGATTACCTAACTTGGTGTATGTCTGTAGGTACCCAAGTTGATGTGATATACACCGACTACAGCAAGGCATTTGATCGAATAGATCATGTGATACTACTTCGCAAATTATTCTCAGCTGGTATTAGAGGAGATCTATATCGATGGTTTTCATCTTATATCGAGGATAGATGCCAAACCGTTGTTCTTCGTGGTTACTCATCGAGAGCCAGGCACATTCCGTCTGGAGTGCCTCAAGGGTCATTACTGGCTCCCTTACTCTTCATTATTTTTATTAATGACATATCAGATTGCTTCAAACATTCTAAAAAATTACTGTATGCAGATGATATGAAAATCCTAAGCTCTATCTCAAATGTTGATGACACAGTTAGATTGCAAGAAGATCTTGATCGGTTTGAGGAGTACTGTTCTGGTCATAGGCTTGAACTTAATGTCTCAAAGTGCTACGTATGTACATACTCTCGTAAACATAAGCTTATAACACAGAGCTATGTACTCCTGGGTTCCACGGTATCCCGAGTTAATTTTATCAGAGATTTAGGGATAACGTTTGACTCGAAATTACTGTTTGATCAGCATATTGATACCATCGTCAAGAAGGCTTCTAGGGCACTTGGTTTTGTAATAAGACTGTCCTCAGAATTCAAAAGCTTAAAAACTATTAAAATACTGTACTGTGCTTTTGTCCGCAGTCACCTCGAATACTGCTCACAAGTCTGGAATCCTACATATAACTTCTACACTAACCGTATTGAAGGTATCCAGAGAAAGTTTGTGAGGTACTTGCAATATCGGTCTAATACTTACTTACCGGATTACATAACACGTTGCAAAAAATTCCACATGCTTCCTTTGTACGAGCGAAGGCGCATAGCTGACTTGAGCTATCTTCTCAATATAGCTCGCGGTGCAGTAGACTGTCCGGAGTTGCTGAGTAAAATCGGATTGCGCGCTCCGTCAGCTTTATTGAGAAGACCTACACTTATAAATATTCCATCGGCCACTACTGCCTACCGACAGAATTCCTTTACCATCAGAGCTAGCAGAACGTTTAACTCAATAGCGCCGGATGTGGACGTCGACCTATTTACCACTAGCGTCACTAAATTAAAAAAAATACTGAGCGACCGTTTCTTCATATAGTTTTTATTTTCTTCCTATTATTCTTGTTTCTTTTAATTCTGTATGTACACTGTCTACCAATTTTCAACTTACTAACCTAATCCTATTTATCTATACACGAAAACTTGTAATTGGCCTTCTGTTATATATCTTTCTATACCATTTATGTATGTTAGCTGTAAGTTTTCTAAATAAATAAAATAAAATAAATAAAATAAAAGCTAGTATTTTAATAAAAATGTGTAGATATGGCAACAATACTGTACTTGAATCTCAAAAACGGCACATTATCACACTCATAGTTAATTTACCATTACAATAAGAAGCTGTAATATGATATGTGCAAGTATTACAGCATATCATAATTATCATTATTATCATGTAGATTATTATATCGAACATTCTTAAGATGTCTAACTCCAACAGAATCTGTCACAATATACCACTTGTGCTAATTAGCTCAATTTTAGTTTACCATTCGGAGACTGTTTATAATGTATCAACACCTTTTTCTTTAAACATCATTGTACTATCTTACTATTTTGTAATTAATATTCAACAAACATAAGGAACTAGCAAATATAAAAGCCAAGGGAACATCCACCATTAAAATATTTTTACTATCATTTTAGGTTTTGCGATAATGTATGGACATTCATGTTGAATGATGTGGAGTTTCGTGAAGTACAAGAAGTTGCCAAAGTTGACAAAGTGAAAATTGTAGCATGTGATGGGAAAAGTGAGTATTAAAACAAAATTTCATAATGATGTGCAGTTATGATAGTAGTGGTAATACCAACCAAAACCTGTGGTGGCCTTCTTTAGCCCAAACGGGACTTCCCCGGGGTATCTTCTTGGACCAAGATCACTTTTAATTACTAAATGAAACCACATACTTATCTAAAGTATGTGGTACCAAAGGAAAATAACACTTTCCATTGAAAGTATTTAACTCGTAGATGTAAAATAAAAAAGTGTAAGTTTCGAACAAAATAAATCCCACCAAAAACAAATCTAAAAAAAGAGAGCCAAGTTTGATACAAAAACTATGCTTGGCTGTGCACTTCGCCGCAAAAAGAATGGAGATCTAAATGAGTGCCAAGTTCTATGCAAAATCCAAATATGTGTTTATAGGAACAAAATAACATTATGAACAAGTAATAAACTATTTCATTGCTTTATTGGATACCTATAACAATTGCTGTTCTATAAAAATGTGAGATCTTAAAGTAGATTAGATTTGACTTGGCCAGTTTTTATCAGAATTAATATATACAGTGTCATTTTTACATTCCGTTACTAAATGAAACCACATATTCGTCTTTACCTCCGCTAACATCGTGCTAAGAATTATCGATGAATAACGAATACTTTCGCCAAAAATGCCGGTTGTAGTATTCCAATTTTTTTTATCATTTTGTAGTTTAGTGTGAATATGGTGTGTATAAGTGTATTTCTGACTGAAAGTGTAATGTTGCTGCTGCGACGAATTCTCCTCGAGGAGTCATAGTGGCATTAGGACGTGTTAACTTAAAGTTACTTTTTATTGATATTTATTTCGTTCGACACTTACACTTTTTTATTTTACATCTATGGTCAAAATAACTTAATGAAAAGTATTATTTTCAACGAGATAAGTATGTGGTTTCATTTATTAACGCAATGTCAAAATGACCTTGTATACATTGAATAACTGTATAAAATGACTGATGTAATTTGATTTGCGTGTTTTTTAGTTTATTTTTTAATTGTATGATTTGTGATATGGAGATGGTATTGATGGTATTTTCTTTATCATATATTCACTATGATCATGCTGAAACATGTCAACTGCTCTGTAAAACAAACTACAATGCACATTGGTGTACTACCAAATATAATATCACAGGAACGGACAATTACACGTCATTACTGCATAGTATTAAACAAGGTCGGTTCCCGCTGTGTCACTATGTATGCTTAGATCATTAGAACTATGCAACGGATTTTGGTGCGGGTTTTTTTAATAGAGTGATTCAAGACGAAGGTTTGTAAGTATAATTTTTATCCTAAAGCGGAACATATTTTATCCCGGAAAAACTCATTTACGCAGGCGAAGCCGCGAGCAGAAGTCTAGTATTATATAAACGTAGGCAAAAGCCACTTCTATTATATATTTGAGGGAACATTATTTTGGTGCAATTATCTATTAAAGTTTTTTTGCTGCAACAGCGTAGCGTGTTTGGCAAAGCGGCTAGTTTCGGGTCTGCCCCGGGCGGCTTGAACCACCCGCCCTTGTCACGAAATTAATCAAGCATAAGGAAAGTTCCTCACTGGTTTGTTTTTATATTTCACCTCTAATTTTTTATATTTTATTTTTCCAGATGTTGATGACCGGAGGTAACCGATGGAAATGCTAGTTATTCTATTTCATACATTGTCTGCAAAGAAACTTAAGACTTTCATCTAAATTGTAAAACTGTATTGTATTTTTGGAAGTAATATCTAAATAAATAATGTAAGTGGTGTAAGGATGTATTTTAATTCGAATTATGGAAATTGTTTTAAGATAAAAATTAAAAACATCCACCAGGGTTCTCATTCTTGAATCCTAAATGAGTTATCCTAAGTGGTAAGTAAGAATAGTCTGGAGCTAAAGGTGAAATAGTTCCAATAAGGCGAACTGATCACTCGTCTGTGCGACTGCATACGTCCTCACAAGACATACATACATACAAGTAAGAATAGTGGAATAATCTAAAAGTCGCGCTATATATCTATCCGGGAGAAAAGTCGCCTTTGTACTTCCCAGACTGTCTTGGTGGCGTAGTTATGGTACGACTGCAATGCTGAGGTCTCGGGTTCGATCCCCGGGTCGGGCAAAGTGATATTGAGTTTTTCTATTCAATATCAGCTCAGTCTGGAATTTGTGCCTGATATGGCGATAGGCTTGCCCCGTATCACATAGGACGGAAAAATGGCGAAAAGTGGGTGCAGTAGTTGCGCCTCTGTCTACCCTTTCGGGGATAAAAGGCGTGAGGGTATATGTACTTCCCAGGGTCTCAAACTATCTCCATACTTATTTGCACACAGTTCCACTCGCTTGAAACGATTTTCTGGGAAAAAAGTCCCAGTTTATATTTTTCAGGGATAAGAAGTAGCCTATAGCACTCAGGAGTTATGTAGCTTCCTATTAGTGAAAGAATTTTCAAAATCGGTTCAGTATTTCCTGAGATTAGCGCGTTCAAGCAAACAAACTCTTCGGCTTTATAATATTAGTATAGAATCTATAGATTAATTTTTCGCGGTTTCAACCGAGAAAAAAGTTTTCCGGGATATAAGTTCCAGTTTTTTTTTATGTCATGGAATGACGAGACGAGCATGCCGTTCACCTGATGGTAAGCGATACGACCACCCATAAACAGTAGCAACACCATCCAGCACCTTGATTTACAAAGTACTGTATGGCATTCCACTGCGCTTGTCATCCCGAGACATAAGATGTTAAGTCTCATTATGTCCAGTCGTTACACTGTTATATTTTGTATACACCCAGATAGCGGCCACCATACACACTCACGCCTTTTATCCCAGAAGGGATAGGCAGAGGCGCAACTAATGCATCCGCTTTTCGCCTATTGCCATATCGGACACAAATTTCAGACTACGGGCTGATACTGAGTAGAAAAACCCATTATCACTGCCCGACTCGGGGATCGAACCCGAGACCTCAACATTGCAGTCGAACCGTATTACAACTACGCCACTGAGACAGTCAAAAGACATTACAACCTGCCATAGTGGCCCACGTAAGTGTGCCGCTTCTGGGATCAACCCTGTATATATCCGGTTCAAACAGTGCGGCAAATTGGGTCGAGTGACTAGGGTTAATCATCGCTCGTCAGCTATCTGGAACCCTCGGCTTACCATGAGGTGCAGTTGTCACTTGACCGTGCCCGTAAAAAAATCGCTGAAATGTGGTCCTTGTGAATGGAACAATTCATTTTCATATCTATAGGTACTAGACATGGGCGCCGCGCCGGCGTCACGCCGCCGCGCAGGACTCGCGCGCCGCCGCCGCCGCCGCCTAACTTAAACGGCGTGGATTTTGTGCATACTTTTAATTTTTACTGTCAAATTTTATTAATGATTGGGTTTCAAATGTCATATATCTTCTTCTTAGTCGATTCCTCAAGACTGAGGGTCGTGACCGCTATTAACAACTCCCGCCACTAGTGCTCTCCAGACCGCTCGGGTGCGTTCCCTGATAGTGTCCGTCCATCGGGCAGGTGCTCTTCCTCTGTTCCGTTTCCCGTTCATGCGGCCAACTAGTATGAGCTTTTCTAAGTTATCAGGCTTCCGGCGAGCCACATGACCGATGTCATATATAGTTCGATGTAGACATAGGCGCCGCGCCGACGTGGATTTGAAAAAATAACATTTTCCTTGTAAAATTTTAATCACAGTTTTTGGTCGACTTGAGTTTTTAAAGTTAATAACAGAAAAATGGCTATTAGCGTAAACTATTGTAAAAGGCATCTTGGCTATGGCCTCCGTACCCACGCGCCCATACGCAGCTGCGCTCTTTCAAGCTTGCTGTCTAACCTGGGTCCTGGCATCGCTAACCAGACTTTATGCCACGGAGTTATGTGGTCCATGATCCTTTATAGCAGTACTTTTTCGGCCGAAACCTTGGACCTCCGAATCCCTGTGCAATGCTCTCCAGCGGAATCCGCCCTTGGTGCCCAGACGTTTTAGTAGTGCACCCTGATTTCACCAAGGTGCGAAGCAACGATGGTCCAATTATCAACTGACAAATGTGCTCATCGGAGAATATTGTTTCGGAGAGTATCTGTGGCAGATCGTAGGTTATGTCGTTCCTTGTGATAACTGCCCAACGGCGGTGTTAAGACAGACCGTAAGCGGTCAGGTGCATGTGATCGTGTTTTACTGGTCCATCGTCGACAGGCGGAGGTTCTAGATTGCAGTGGCTAACTTTTTCGGAGTAGTCCTCCATCAGAAAAGATTGCTAGGAGAGATCGATAACGGGCCAATCCCTCTGCCATCAGAGACGTTAGAGACTCCTGGTGGACAATTGACCGGTGTCTCCTGACCTGTGAATTGGGGGCGTTTAGGGAAGTCCACTACAGCATCCCAGTCTGTCGTAAAAGCCGACCAATAAGGGCTATCGGGCAACCGTGGGTTCTCCCGAACCCATCATAACCGTCCACTCGGCCTTTGAGGTGGCAATATGCGGTCCAATATATAACCTATCACTTATTGAAGTTGTGGCTAGCCTTCATTGAGAACATAGCGATTTCATGCCGTTTAAAGGAGGAGGCCTCTCGCTATCGCTGTGTTGCTAATCAAGATCAGAGCAGGAGATCTTAATGTTTGATGGCCTACGAGTACGAAGGTAGACCTCTTGTGAAAAGAGATGGTGCAGGAACACGAAAGGTCGGACTCCTCTCACCAGTAGTAGAGGAATTTGAGGCACGAGGTGGAGAACTGAATATTACCCGTCCTGGAGATTCCATAGAGATTTGCGGATCAAATGATTAGGCGCACATGACCACGGGATCATGAAGTCGTCCCTGATGCAACAAAGTGCTTTGGTATACATTTAGTATGCTGTGGTAGCTTACAATGGCGGCGCTAGACCAAGCGTGGACGTCGGCGACATCAGCTTTGTGAGGTCCGTTTTATTTTCCACTCTTCTCTCACCCGGGCCTAGCGGCGGCTGAGCCCGCGGTTGACAAAGGACACACAGAACTAGTAGACCGCCACTATCAAGAAGTAATATTTATTCTATAATCCGTCGGCGGTCGCCGACGCCTAACGTCGCCACTAAAAGTTTTCATAGACTAAAAGACTTGGCCCAGCATGGTGTGTCGCCCGATGCTTACCATCTCTATAACTGGCGTAACGCTAGGTCGTAAAAGCGGTGATAATGTTGTAACCGCGCAGTCATTTTTGATAACGGGATGGTGGCACCGAACGGCATTAATTGTCATTTCACCTTCTCCGCGAAACAAGATAAAGACTCCCGAGCGCCATGGAGCATGGGTCTCCTTTTACTATTTTTTTTTTTGTGGAGAAAGTGACTTTCACTACCGCCCAGCCTTCAAGGGGGGCGACGGAGCGGCTATGCTGGATCCCTTATGACCCGACGTTGAGCCACTTGGAGAGATGAAACCATCGGGTGTCCGCCCAACGTATGTACAACGCACAGGATACAAACCAAAACTCCGCCGTGGCCATCTTCGGCGCATTAGGGACGGCTGCGGGCTTCCTTTGTGTTTGGGAAGTGTTTAAGTTGTCTTCCGCAACGGCCCCCGCGCGGTGCCGCCTAGTGAGGCCTAGTGTGGTGGAATTCTCCAAGCGCCCCCAATCTACAGGGCGGATGAAGCAGGGGTCCTAAAGGGATTTTTGTACCGATGGGTTAATTGGCTAGTGCTTCCAACTACCTACGATCATCTAACTGAGGACTTGATATGTGGCCTATACAATATTCATAAAAAAATCCACGCCGTCGGCGCTACGCCGCCGCCGACCAAAAATTACCAGCACGCCGCCGCCGGCTTTTTCCTAGGCGGCGCCCATGTCTAATAGGTACTACTATTAAGCTGAAACAGTTTGTTTCTTTGTTTGGTTGGTTGAACGCGCTAATCTTAGGTACTACCTACTGAACAGATTTTGAAAATTCTGTCACTATTAGGAAGCTACATCACTCCCGAGTGCTATAAGCTACTTTTTATCCCGGAAAAACTTATTTACGCGGGCGGAGCTGCGAGTAATACTAGTCAGACCATAACGCATCTACTAATCGATCACTTCTTGTCGCTGCGATGTGATGCAATTGTGGTACATTGCAGTAGTAGGTATTACAAATTATTTTTACGTGTGCCTACTTGAGGGTCTCCTTTTTGTCTTTATGGGAACTTGTGATGGTATCTACCCATCTAAATTTGTAAGTTAAAAGAATCGATCTGTCTACCTAAATACCATCCTACGATGGTAGGTACTTAGATATTCGCCTTCTTTTGTGCTGCCAAGAGTTTTTAATACATCAATGGCTGCCAAGCAGTAATGTGAGAAATGACTTTCAATCATTGTGAACTTATAACCGGTGTATCTACAATTAAGTAGGTATATGTGCTGAATCTTAGGCAGCCCGTAGACTACCTTTAGCTGAGCGACATAGGTACCCATCTAGCCATTCAGTGTAAAGAATTTTTTTTTTCATGTAATGTAATGTATGTACTCTTTATTTTTGATGGTATGCGAGTTGAAAATTAAACACTGCATAATTTATACAATTTTATTTTTAAAAGTAGCATTACTGTAATTTTCCCTAGGGAATAACAATTTTGTTAAATATGGTATTCATAGTATTTTTCGATATCGATAACATGTCGGCGCTACTCTTCGTCGTAAGGTTTTGAATTTCTTGTCGTAGGTATATTCGCCGCGGACACCAGCCGGTGAAGTAAGTACCTGAAATAATAGAAACACGGATATTGTAATAGAAACCAGAGTTGACATACATTGTATTGGTCCGGCTAAATCACGAGGCGATTCCAGTTAAATTGAGATTTTTGTCGGTGTTGCAATAAATTATCATCCTTCAATACTTAGGTACTTAGTAAGACCTCGGGATCTAGACTGCAGTTTAAGTTGAGGCAGATTTTATCAAGAATATTCTGTTTATGTAATAGAAATGGACTAATCAATTCTGTGCTTTGTCTGACGTTACTAAATATTTGCAAAACGTAGTCGGGTAAAAGGAATTTGATATTAAATATTTTTTGGATTAAAGTTTAGCACTCACCGTTTATTTAAGCTGTTCTATGTAGTTAATATTGGACTTGGTCATCATCGTTTCAGTATGTTATGGTTAATTTCTTGTTTAGCGTATTACTGTTGAGCTTAGTGTAGTTTTTTTTCTTATCGTACCAATTATATGCTAGTCATTTCGTATCATGCGAATAGATTCATAATTCAAAACTAGTTCAGGAAACACTGCTTTGTAACTTCCTTTCTTGGATTTTATATGTTTAATTATTTCAATTCTAGTTTGTTTATTATAATATTATGTTTGTTGATTCTGTTATTATTTTAAAACATGTTGCCAGTAAAAACTTCTGACTTTTGATTGATTGACTTCTTTAAATTCCTTCTTTGTATTCTTCTTAGTTCTGTTGTTAGACGTTGAATCCTCTTCATTTTTATTTCGTAACTTTTTAACTATGTGTTACTTCTTCTTCAGTCTTCTTTCTTCATCTTCCGTTATGATATGCCGCAGCTACTTCAGTCTTCTTTCTTCATCTTCTGTAATGACACGTCGTATCCGCTTCAGTCTTCTTTTTCATTTTCTGTAATGACACGTCGTATCCGCTTCAGTCTTCTTTTTTCATCTTCTGTAATGACACGTCGTATCCACTTCAGTCTTCTTGTTTCATCTTCTGTAATGACACGTCGTATCTGCTTCAGTCTTCTTTCTTCTCAAGATTTTATATACTTTCTGCATCTGTCTTTGGTCTTCTTTGTACGTTATTTTGTTGTCACAGAGGTAATTACTGGCCTTTTTAATTGACTTATCCTTTATGATGTCAAATCATATTATCGTCTTAGTTCTTTCATTATTATTGGGGAAATCTCGCGGTCTTGTCTTCAGTTCTTTTCGATATTTGAATGTAATGCTACACTGTCTATTATTTATAATGAGAATGTTTATCCCTTTAAAAGAAGTTTTATTCCCGGAGTCGATATTTTTTTAACTTCTTGGAAAATCTCTTCAGTCTTCTTTCCTTCCTCTGCCTTAGTGGGAACCTGTATAGTCTTCGTATTTTTTCTTCATCTTCTGTAGTGCCCCACGCAGTATGCTCTTCAGTCTCGTTTTCTATAATAGCTCGCCGCATCATCATACGCCGATTCTTCTTGGTCTTCTATACTCTTCTTGCGTAATAGCACGCGGTCTCTTCTTTTTTATATTAATCATCCATAATAGCACGCCGCTTAATCGTTTTATCTTCCTTAATAGCAAGGCACATCCTCTTGTTCCTTATATCTTCAGTAGTGGCATGCCGCACCTTTTTATTTCATTTTGTGTTCCTTTTTCATCTTCTGTAATGGCACGCCGCATCCTCTTCGTCTTCTTTCTTCATCTTCTGTAGTGGTACGCCGCATCCTCTTCGTCTTCTTTCTTCATCTTCTGTAGGGGCACGCCGCATCCTCTTCTTTCTTCATCTTTCGTCGTGGTACGCCGCATCCTCTTCGTCTTCTTTCTTCATCTTCTGTAGTGGCACGCCGCATCCTCTTCTTTCTTCATCTTTCGTCGTGGTACACCGCATCCTCTTCGTCTTCTTTCTTCATCTTCTGTAGTGGCACGCAGCATCCTCTTCTTGCTTCATCTTCTGTAGTGGCACGCCGCATCCTCTTCTTTCTTCATCTTTCGTCGTGGTACGTCGCATCCTCTTCGTCTTCTTTCTTCATCTTCTGTAGTGGCACGCCGCATCCTCTTCTTTCTTCATCTTTCGTCGTGGTACGCTGCATCCTCTTCGTCTTCTTTCTTCATCTTCTGTAGTGGCACGCCGCATCCTCTTCTTTCTTCATCTTTCGTCGTGGTACGCCGCATCCCCTTCGTCTTCATTGTTCATCTTCTATAGTGTCACGCCGCATCCTCTTTGTATTTTTTCATCATATTGTATAGTAGTACACCGCATTCGCTTGGTTTTTTTCATCTTCTGTAGTGGTACGCACACCCTCTTCGTCTTCTTTATTCATCTTCTGTAGTGGCACGCAGCATCCTCTTCGTCTTCCTTCTTCATCTTCTGTAGTGTCACGCCGCACCCTCTTCGTCTTCTTTCTTCATCTTCTATAGTGTCACGCCGCATCCTCTTCATCTTTTTTCTTCATATTGTGTAGTCATACGCCGCATCCGCTTGGTTTTTTCATGTTCTGTAGTGGCACGCCGCATCCTCTTGGTCTTCAATTTTTATGGTTTGTAGTGTCACGCCGAGTCGTCTTGTTCTTTCTTCATTTTCTAAAGTGGCACGCCGCATCTTCTTCGTCTTTCGTAGTGGTACGCCGCATCCTCTTCGGTCTTCTTTCTTCATCTTCTGTAATGACGCGCCGTATCGTCTTCTTTCTTCATTTTCTATAGCATTACGTCGCATCCCGTTTAATAGTGGAGAGTAATGCTCTGTCTACAATCTTTATTTTCTATTATGTAGTGACAATGCTGCTTCCTTTTTAAAACTGGAAAGCCGGATCGATTTAATCTTCTTTCTTCATCTTCTAAAGTGGCACGCCGCATCCCCTTCATAATCTATAGTGGCACCCCGCATCCTCTTCATCTTCTTTATTCGTGTTGCGCAATGACAGTGACCGTATGCTCGTCTTGATTAATTTTCTCTAAAATATCATCTTGAACTTCACTTCTATAGTTCGTTCATAATTTCATTAAGATTTTTTCTCGTTAATTGCCGTAATATGAAGTTTAGTCTTGGTGTAAATAATTTAGTTTTAGGTTGTATTCTTCCCTCGTGTTCTATAAAGTATTAGTTTTATTCTTAAATTTTTTAGAAGTTGACTAATTTAACTAATCAGATTAGACAATGCCGAGTATAGTGTTAATTTTGTCTATTACAGTCAGTATACATTTTTGTTTCTGTAGAAAACTTGTCAATCCGTCTGTTGAGTTTACATCATAATATTGTGCCATTTATTTTCTTTTCAGTCTTCAATACTTGTACAACGCTTTCATCGTTGTCTTATCAAGTAATATTAAATGGATTCTTCTTACTTGAAATATTACTAGGTATTCCACACATACAATTTAATTTCACAGTACTATTAACTTTGTAGCTCAATTTTTGCCATTGTATTTCAAACATTTAAACATTAGGTATGTGCAACATCACTAATATAGATTTCAGTAACATTTAACACTCATTTCTCTATAATTTTTACATTAATATAAACTTTAAATGCATTGAACACATTTCACAAAATACACGCACATTATGACTTTATAACTCCATTATAACTTTACAGTAAACTTCGAAACATGGCATTCCTTACAGGTTTTCTGAACAAATTATATCTCATTGTCTTCTTTTGAGTATCTATGATTTGGTTTCAAAATGACTTGATTATATATTAATATTACAATGATTGTGATTTGTATCTATGTAGGTTGTAATATTTTTATATTATAATTCACTATATTTTGTAAGCCTGAAATTATGAAATCATTAAGACTGTCCATCTCCCATATGGACATTTCCCGTATTATCAGATTCATCTTGCTAAATTTTTCCATAACTTTCATATATGTTGTAGGCACTGCGACATTTTTTTTGCTTTTTATTGTACCTAAAGTGCTGGTCTGTAAGAAACTATCATATTATATTAACCCCACTGCCCCCCAAATGCCCACAACAAACAATAGATTAAATTTAATATAGACATTAAATTATAAGCGTAAATACAAAAATACATATAAAGGCAAACAATCAACAAAGTAATTTGATAATCTCGATACAGAAATTCGTTCAAAAGTAAGGCTTTAGTTATAAAATCTAAGCAGCTTTAGCGAAAATTTACTACTTGATCATTAAGTACGTATGTAAAATAAAATTTTCGATTGTCTCACTCACCAGACATAAGTACCTATTAGGTACCCACAATATGCATAACTATGTTATTTACTTATTCGAATGTATTTTAGCATGTTGATCGATTTCAATCCTTAGAATTGATTTAGTTTAACTTTCAAATATTTCGCCTTTTTTGTTATAAGGTTACCCGAGTCCAATTTCCATATTTTGATTATTAACATTACAATTTATGAATTCATGATGTCTAATCTGGGAGCATTATTTCACGAAAATAATCCTGTTATAAATTGATCTGAAAATGTAAAATTAATACCTACCCTAAAGGAATAAATCATTGTTTTGGAATGTTTACTTACATTTAGCCTCATTTTTATATTGCGTAATTTCCCATTCAACCTGTTTGTATACCGGTAAATATTGATTTGCAACGTTTTCTGTGCAAATATTTAAAATTTGTATAATTGTATTTTCGATTCTTTGTTCATAATTTTCATTGATACATAATTTGTTATTAAACATAATTTTGTGAAGGTGAGCGCATTGTTTGTAACCATTTGGCATTTCATATTCATGGTATTTTAGTACTTAAATCATTTCCATGTTATTATATTATCTGAAATAGTTCCTGAAATTGTAGGCTTATTGCCAATACATACTTACATAACAGTAATAATTTTAGTCATAATTATGTGTAAAAATACGAGGATTTTTTTAGTTGATAATAATTAGTAACTTATTACATTTTGTTCGATGTTTATAAATAAAAAATTACCAGTGGATATTAAGTTTCTGAAACAATCTAAATTAGCTAACAAGCCAAAACTGCCTGAAACAATACTGATTAGGTACACAAACATGTACACATACAAATAAATACTATAGGTATATAATACAATACGACACATGCATATTCACACAATTATTCTTATTAAATTTTATGCATAAGGTGTTTGTAAAAAGGCTTAGAATATTCTTTATTAAGCTATCGTTAAAGCCAGGGACAGCACTTCTACGTTTGGCATATAAAAAACAATTTCACAAGTTGTTTATCTAGCTGCATGCGTTCTCAGCGTCCTTATGAAAACTTACATCACTTATAATAAACATTACGCAGGTATATTGAAACTGATAACCAATGCATAAGTATAGTTAATGATAAAGCAACTTGGTGTTCGATCCATCACATAAAAATAAAACATTACCCAAAGAACGTAAAATACCAAGAGGTGAATAATGAACATGAATTATCACGCCATGATGCATACCTAATATTTAACATAGCCGATTATGGTTTTGGTACAATCAATTTGAGTGTTAGTATTTTTGCATAAATAGGTAGAATTATAATTATTAAAGACTACAAATAATATTTTTATTCTAGACTTACAACCAACACCAGATTCATGCTTGTCTCGTTAGCCTGGAATTTCTTTTGATCTTACTTCTCGTTTGTTACTTTATATTATACTGAAGTTTAATGCACAATGCTAATCCTTAATCCTCTCTTGCTTTTAGTATGTAGAGAAATCTCGGGGATTTTTCAACAGCAACTTTGGAGTCTTGGTTTAAGTCCTAATATTATTGACAAACAGAACAGGAATAAGAATCGTAGATATTCTTACCCTTATACAATTAGAAAGAGTTTAGATTTTTTTGTATTCATAAGTTAGTAAATATGCTTATAAGTTCGGCAGTGCTTACGACTTTTTCTCAGTTCCGTGCATTAGTGGCGTAGCATTGTACTGTTGTGTCAAACGTTTTGTATGTGATAGCAGTAATTTCTTGAAGCTGGAAGCAGATTGTACAAAATACGAACACGCATAAAATATTTCGGAATTTTACCATACCATATTCCATTTGCTTAAGTTGTCCACAATACCAGTTAATTCAGATTAAACCGCTGTGGTAGATTAAACAGGTATAGATAGCTAACAAACAATGGATTGTGTTTAAAATTACCTGCCCATCACGATGCACAGTATTGCAGATTAGTCACTCTGAAGCCACTCAGCCTACTGGGTTGTTTAGTATTCCATAATAAACTTTTAAATAATACCATTCTAAGAAGGCGTGCTTTAGTCATATTGCGGACGAGCTATAGTGCCGAGGAAGCTTTTCATCCACATGCTCACGAAGTGATGAACAGTGTTGTTGAAGACGTGAACTCTTCACCTTGCAAAAAAACTAATTACCGGGAGGAGGGGCTACTCCAATATGTTTTGCCACATCAAATGTTGAAAAAATGCAGTAAGTTATGCAAATACCTTCTCCAAAGCAGTTTGTTCAGCGCAAATGCAACGCAGTAAAACAACTTGTCATGGCTATTGCGTCTACAAATATATGAAGAAGCTATCGTCATTCGAAGTTTCTCATGTGTTTTTCCTCACAGCGAGCGAGAAGTCATTTAAGTTCAAGTTTTAAAGATAGGCAGTCATTGATACCTTTCATTCATGCCTGATGGTAATGATGCAAGAGGCAATGACGACTTGCAGTAGGCGACACTCCAGCAACGTTAGACACTGCCTTAATAAAGCACCAGAAAGGACGTACTCTTTCTTACGAACCTCGACGCAGTTAAATGATTGTATATTAACATGCTATTATACCTAATTGTCAGCAGCGGCGGCGTCGATTCCGCAATCGAGTAATTCCAAAAGAGACTTATCAATAATAATTATCATTTGACGCACCCTCGTGGTGAATAAACCCTCGGCAATCTATGAAGATCTGGTTGAACTGTTTCACGCCACAAGTCCAGCGAACTCGGCGTAATTATTCACATCGATAAACGCGTTCGTACTGTAACATTTGTCAAATTCGTGCCATTGATCGCCAATGACTGTTAGGTGACGCAAACATGCGTTTTTCGAAGTAGTTAAAAGTTTATAAAGAGTTATGTATTTACCAGTAATTAATGATGCCATCGGCGATACGTAGTTTCAGCCTATGTGCAGTTATTTAATTACTTTTTATAGCAGATTTTATATCCATTGTTTGTTACTGGATGACCAGTCACATTGTCAAAGCAATCAAGTCGTACCTTGCCAGCGGCCTGTGGGAAATGCTTATTTCGCCGTAATTGCAAGCGTAGCCGAAGCTGTTTGTTGGCAACACCAAGGCGACGTGTCCCGCTAGATTCCAACTTGAGAAAGAAGGTTTGATATCGCCGAGAAGAGCGCGATTCCCAATCTGACGAAGATGGAAGAAGACGAATAGCCCCTCAAGGCCGTTAGGAAATAGCGCTATTCAGCGCAATACTTGTATAATTTTTAATGTATTTCAATGTGTAAATTATTTACCGTAGATACAACATGAAATATTGTGTATTTCTTTAGGTATACCTGGTCTATTAGTAAAAGAAGATCTTCCATCAGAAGTATTCTCTGCTAAAGCGCTGCACCACTGGCGTGCCACCCGCCAGCCACTACCAATCTGTGGCTTCGCGTCGTATACTCCCAGACGTAACAAACCGCATACAGACGGCGCTTGTCTAAAACTAGGCTCTGAGGGTCGAAGCGATAGTTAGGTATATGGTTACCGGTGCGCACTGAAACTCTTGCTGTTGCTGCGAAGCTGGCGACGCGACGCCTATTTCCGCGTAGACTGGTAGACACGACGTTCAGACGATCCAGCTGATAACGTATGGTGTCCTACCGTATCTGTAAAGATGCTTCCAGAGCCGTGAAGAAGACAGCCGCGCCGCAAGCGGACTGTCATGTTATAGAAACTACAAGACTTTTCTGGTAGTACTTGTGTTTTGTTTTAATGCCAGTTACTACTCATTAATTTATTTTCTGAAGGCCTATATTTTTGAAGATATCTTAATTCCTAAAGGACTTTCGTAATTAAATATAAATGTTCACGTCATGTCATTATTGGCAACTTTGCAAATACTTATGACAAGTTTAAATATTATACCTTCGTCATTTCTCGTCTATGGTTTTATCTGTAGACCTTTACAAGAAGCCATGCATTCAGTTTACTTCTTACTTGAGTAATATACCGTTTGCTGATAATTGTCGTTGCGCAAGCTCTAGGAGATGAACCGCGAGGATTCCACTGAACGCTGCTGCAGGAATGGAAACCGCTTCCCATAGTCTGATGTTAAACAGTAAAACAACAAACACGTGCAAAATTCCAATAAACAATCAAATATCATTTATATTATAGAATAATTTTTGGAGGTACCTTCAACGCCAACCAATAAATATAGCTCCGTCGCGGCAGAACAATATGAAAACTATACAGATGTTTTGGTCACACGTAGTACATACCCAATGGCCATCTAGGCGAAGTGTATGGAGTTTTCTTACGATGGACGATTAATCACGACGCGTCATAGCTTTAAATTGACTTACTGATACCTTGTGTAGACGCATTCAGATGTAAAAACGCAAGAAAAGCATTGTGCATATGCAGTTGATACCGCACCGACGATGAGACCGTATAGTTCCATATACATTTGGTCCGCTCTAAGAGAAACGTATTTAAAAAGTACCAGATTACTGTATCGGTACTTGAGCTTCTACGCGGAAAGCAACTGTAGACGGTTGTGCATAATCATACCAAAATGACTGTCAGGAGACACTCTGGAACTCTTGGACGTCACACGCTCCGACGAATCATGTCGATGTAAGTGATGAAATAAATCAGTGAAGTTGTACTGTAACATACTAGACCTGCGCCATGGCATACCATTGGCTGTTACGCGAAATGCTTTTTTGCGATGCAATAGTTACGATATCTTTATCATAATACGCAATATGTTTTACTAGTAATAAAGTTGTAGTCGGTGAATTTCGTCTAATTTTAGTCAGTAATTATGCGTCGGTGTAGCGTATATAACCAGACATTTTACGAATGTTGATAGTTCAATTTTCATTTTCCTTGAGTGACAAATGGATAAACGCAAGCCTTTTTTCAAAGCAGTCAAAATTCGTACCTTCACCAGAGGGTGTGCAAAACAAAGCATACTCCATGTAGTTGTACACAGCACCGCAAACCCGAACGTATTAACCGAGGCAAGACTTCATGCTCTGCCGCCGCTCCTACTTGGCTTTCAGAATATTATTTTGGTTTCAGGTGGTGGAAGGGCGTTTCTCCATCTAACAAAGAACTAAGGCAACATGTGACCTCTAAGGCCGTTAAAGAAAAGCGCTGTTTAGCGCAATAATAATATACTATAATTTGTGATATACATATAAATATAAACAACGCACTGTAACCGTATGGAATAACGAAGCAAAGTACATATTTATGGCTTACTCTACATGCCTGTAGGATACACGTAGACATTCAGGCCCATCGCCATACGTTTGAAGACAGTTGGCAAAAGATGAGGTCGACTCTGCGAACAAACACTACAGCGTCGACTCGAAAAATTAGGCAATGTTAATTTGTACCTGTCCATCGGCAATAGGTTCCCTCGGAATACGCAGATACTGCATAGTTGCTGCGTTGTGCCAGGGGTGATCATTAGCACGAAGCCACTGAGACACGACCGCGTTGGCAGGCGCCGAGCTTGCACGAAGTGGATGTGGAGCCCGGCCAGCTGCCAGGCAATGCGCCCGACCAGCCTGCACCGACAGGCTGTAGACCGCCGCGTTGTCAGGACCGGGGAGATCAATAGCACGAAGCCACTGAGACACGACCGCGTTGGCAGGCGCCGAGCTTGCACGAAGTGGATGTGGAGCCCGGCCAGCTGCCAGGCAATGCGCCCGACCAGCCTGCACCGACAGGCTGTAGACCGCCGCGTTGTCAGGACCGGGGAGATCAATAGCACGAAGCCACTGAGACACGACCGCGTTGGCAGGCGCCGAGCTTGCACGAAGTGGATGTGGAGCCCGGCCAGCTGCCAGGCAATGCGCCCGACCAGCCTGCACCGACAGGCTGTAGACCGCCGCGTTGTCAGGACCGGGGAGATCAATAGCACGAAGCCACTGAGACACGACCGCGTTGGCAGGCGCCGAGCTTGCACGAAGTGGATGTGGAGCCCGGCCAGCAGCCAGGCAATGCGCCCGACCAGCCTGCACCGACAGGCTGTAGACCGCCGCGTTGTCAGGACCGGGGAGATCAATAGCACGAAGCCACTGAGACACGACCGCGTTGGCAGGCGCCGAGCTTGCACGAAGTGGATGTGGAGCCCGGCCAGCTGCCAGGCAATGCGCCCGACCAGCCTGCACCGACAGGCTGTAGACCGCCGCGTTGTCAGGACCGGGGAGATCAATAGCACAAAGCCACTGAGACACGACCGCGTTGGCAGGCGCCGAGCTTGCACGAAGTGGATGTGGAGCCCGGCCAGCTGCCAGACAATGCGCCCGACCAGCCTGCACCGACAGGCTGTAGACCGCCGCGTTGTCAGGACCGGGGAGATCAATAGCACGAAGCCACTGAGACACGACCGCGTTGGCAGGCGCCGAGCTTGCACGAAGTGGATGTGGAGCCCGGCCAGCAGCCAGGCAATGCGCCCGACCAGCCTGCACCGACAGGCTGTAGACCGCCGCGTTGTCAGGACCGGGGAGATCAATAGCACGAAGCCACTGAGACACGACCGCGTTGGCAGGCGCCGAGCTTGCACGAAGTGGATGTGGAGCCCGGCCAGCAGCCAGGCAATGCGCCCGACCAGCCTGCACCGACAGGCTGTAGACCGCCGCGTTGTCAGGACCGGGGAGATCAATAGCACGAAGCCACTGAGACACGACCGCGTTGGCAGGCGCCGAGCTTGCACGAAGTGGAAGTGGAGCCCGGCCAGCAGCCAGGCAATGCGCCCGACCAGCCTGCACCGACAGGCTGTTGACCGCCGCGTTGTCAGGACCGGGGAGATCAATAGCACGAAGCCACTGAGACACGACCGCGTTGGCAGGCGCCGAGCTTGCACGAAGTGGAAGTGGAGCCCGGCCAGCAGCCAGGCAATGCGCCCGACCAGCAGCCAGGCGATACGCCCGACCAGGCAGCACCAGCAGGCCGTTGACCGCCGCGTTGTCAGGTCCAGGGGAGACCAACAGCTCGAAGCTATTGACACGGCCGCGTAGGCTGGCGCCGAGCTTGCACGAACAGCTGCACTGACAGGCTATGGACCACCGCTTTGTCTGGACCAGAAGAGTTCAGAAACACATAGCTACCGAGACGCGACCGCGTAGGTAGGCGCCTAGGATCTTGCGATTAGTAGAAGTAGAGACCGGACAGCAGCTGCACCGACAGGCAGAAGTAGAGACCGGACAGCAGCTGCACCAACAGGCTGTTGACGACACGTTGTCAGAACCAGGGGTGAATAGCACGAAGGCACTCGTAAAATACCGCGTAGGCAGGCGCCGAGCTTGCACGAAGTGGAAGAAGACCCCGGCGAGCAGCCATGCGATGTGGCCAACCACCCTGCGCCGACAGTCTGTTAGCGTAGCAGTCCTAAGTACACGGCAGGAAGACGCCTGCATAACCCGGCAGGCAGACGCCAAGGATCTGAGACAAAAATAATCGGAATGCGGAAGGGAAACAGGTGATGCGCCACGGGCATTCACATATAGGCTAATGACGCAGTGCGTTCACGAATGGCAGAGAGAATAAATTTACAACTCGGTACCTTGACCTCGTAGACGCCGCGACTTTCACACGGAGCGCAGTCAGTGCTGCATTATGAGCACTAATGATGATAAGGTGATACGGCATTGGCCTGCATCGACAGGCAGTTCTAGAAGCGACGCAACAGCGATAGGTTCTAGTAGCACGACGTTAATACGGCGCCAGGAATTCAGAGCGTATCGAAGGTTGAACGCGGGAGGCCATCGGGAAATAGCCACGATCAGCTTGCCTGGATAGTCAGATGACGCGTCCGCTCCACATAATCGTAGTTGACATGTAGTTCGACGCGAGCAGCCAACTCGAATATGCCACCAGCGCGAATGGTAGCCTAAACATATTAACGCGTAAGGGGCACAAATCTTCCGTTAAGTAAAAAGTCGCAAATAGTAACATATAATAATGGCCTAAAAAGCTGATCCGACTGATCACATGTAAGAATATGCTACTACTTTTAATTATTTTCATAAAGTTAAATACGAACATATGAAGAGACTCACCAGACCCACAAAACGGTCGGTTGCTCCCGCACGAGGCAACGCGTGACCAGCATGGATAGGTGGCAGAGTTGCGATGCGCCGTCACCATGAACAAGTCGCGACGCGCAGTCAGCATGGACAAATCATCAGGTTATATCCCGACTTACGGGATTCATAGGGCGCAAAATCGCAGTGCAGTTAAGAAATCATTTTTGATGTGTCGTGCGGAACGCCACCATGGGAAAGTTCATCCTGCAGTGAGCGAAAATAATAGGCGAAGGGAAGGAAGCTAACTGCAAGGGTAATGCATTATGCAGATATGTTACGGTAATATCAATACTAGCAAAATGATGCGCTAAGGGAGAGATAATATTATAAAACGAATAAAACCATATTACTCTGCTACTTATCAAGGAGACGTATTATCATAGTTACATATGAAAAGCTAGTAGCTACACATAAAAGTAACAAACACGTAGGTAAATTATATAAAATTAAAATAAAATGTTATATTGTCATGTAACTTGCCAAAGTTACGCCGCTAAAGCGACTGGCCGCAGTCGTTCTGGCCTCGAGGTAATTATGCAGATATGGTGCACTCTATGTTGTCTCCTACAGATGCAGCGGCTGGTACAGGCGGAACAACATTTGCACGAAAGTAACTGTAGCAAAAAGAAAGAAAATTCTAGACCCGCTCTGGGGTCATGGGATCTATTCCAAATACTTACTTTTCTGTTGCTAGTGTTTTAAGTTTTTTAACAAATAAACCATAAGACTTTCCTCTTATTTTATCATAGATATTATTTGCAGTTATAACTTTTTAATTTTCGTATTAATACCATAATGCATGTTTCGATTTATTGTTACTTCGGTTACTCGAGTATAGCATAGTATTGGTATACATACTTGCATTAGGCCTTACTTTTGAATTCCATCTTATAATTATTTTAGTAGACAAATACTCGAACGATCATTGCAGTTATTTAAGCTATTTAATATGCGTGGTCAGCTGTTGCATTTTCATCTCCGGTTTTATCAGATGTGGCACGTACAACAAATAATACTTTCGACGAAAATATATAGGTATTTATATAAATATTTTGTGCTTGTTTTTCATGCGCCTACGCACGATGCAGACAGATATAGGTACTTGAAAGTTGATATTTGTTCAAACATCTCTAGACTAATGCCATGCCTCAAATCAAACAACTGGATCCTAAATAACAAAAGAATACAACACACCAAAATAATGGACTGCAGGTGCAATCCGGTAAAAGTTAATAGCCATTAAGATATGCCAATATATAACATACCACAGTATTCATCTTTACCCTGCCTCAGTTTCTCAATCTCATCTGGTATGACAGTCCATTGAGGGCAACCAACGAAATTGTTCTATGTAAATATATTAAAAAATCATTCAATTTAGAACAAGGGGTTTACCTTTCGACTGCTTTGCTGCGTAATTTATATTTTACCGTGCAGAGTGATAGGTCCCATAGCTTGCAGTTTTCCATAAACATTCCTGATATACATAATTTTATACTGTAGGTAGTAATAATTTTTTGTCTTTAATTTTGTAGCGCTGATTGTAGGTAGATAAATGTCAAGGTATTGAAGACCTTAGTTATTAAAACGGTGCCTTCGGGGATTATAATTTCCTTTGTTCATAGCAGTCCAACGTGATAGCTTCAGCATTAACATTTCAGGTATCATGGGCTCGAAATAAAAGCCGTGCTATTTCAGCAACCACCAATCGCGTTTAGCGCGGCGGACCTAGCTGAACAAAAGACAAGCATCGACAAAAATGGCGTCGTCGAAACAGACGCAACTGACAACATATCTGATTAAGCAAATGCGTTTTATGTGTAATAAAAGCTATTAACTTTGAATACGTATGATCCCAACATCAACTTTACCAAGTTTCTTTGTTTAGGGCATGACTTCGGTACTTTCATTGTTCGTAGGACTCGTTCGAACTAATGCCACCGCAGTAGACTTAGCTTGTTATTCGGAAGTGTACAAGGCAGCGGTCGTAATATGCAATGCAGTCTCCGAATCAGCTTCCTGAAGTTAATGAACAAAGACAAAAAGCAGCGACGAATCGCCATTACGCATGGTAAGAGTTACCTTTCAATGTCAAAGTAAGCTTCCGAGTACTTATCATTCGTTGCTTAATTTAATCCACTTTTTTCGACTTATCAGATTAGTCCTAGGAGATTTCTGATTTCACGTATCTGGTGAATATCTTTTATGGTTTGGATAATGTAAATTATTAGATAAATACTTCATAAAAAGGCCTTCCATAGCGATTTGTTTGAAAATTATTATGAAATGTTATTGATGCTACTTTATAATTTCGGTCACTGGATCGCGATATTTTTGTCGATAAAGCATCCTGTATTCTTTATATTGTGATGCTATTTTAAACACATACTTGGTAGTCACTTTAACCAAAAATATATACATACTTTCCATTAATTATAGATCTGAAAGCAAACTAGAGAATTTAGCGAGCCCTACCTGCCTTCACGGCAGGATAAAACAGTTACTAATTCCGATGATTGAACAACGAAATGAATTCTAGGAGTAAGTTATTTTTATGCAAAAAATAGCTTATTATATTAATATTTAATTACGTTATTCAATTATTTTCTTAGTTTAGATTGTCCGTTATAAAGCGACAACTTGTTTTACAACAAACCTAAACACTTACCTATAACAGGTAGTATTGTTTCGATTAATCATAATAACTTATTATTTGATAGATTCAGTATCTTTCCTCTAATAATTATTCGTTATTGCGCTCATATCAGACTCGTTAGATGTGACAATCAGTTTGACCGGTTGACTTATCTGTGGGGGTTGTGACGGTCCACTCGCTAATGTTTGGAGCCGGTCATGCTTCCTCACGAGGAAGAACATCGCCCTGCTTTGTTTATGGTCTTAGCCTGAAGCGTGACCTGCGCACGTCTGCCTCGGCTCCAACCCGGTCATTAGCTGTGAAGTTAGCATGGAAATCAATAAAGGTGCGCACTCATGTAATTGAGCTTATCGAGACTCTGAGGTCTTTAAGATACTTTTAACGCATTCTACTCACCATTAAGTCTATCCAGCAACTCGTGTCCCTATTGCTTAAATTTCTTTTTATGTATTTCTTTGCGATATATGAGAGAATCATCCGATTTGTATCAGCCCACTTGATTAAGTCCTTGCGCTCAGCAGGTTAATTTCAGTTTCATTTAATCCTAACTGTTGCATCATGTATTTCCTTTGAGCTTCCGTAGTTTCATTGTCGTAAATACCACGTGTATATTCATTCACATTACAATAGATTGATTCGATATTAATATGAAAGATTTTGTTTAAGTTTACCTAAAATTAAGGAGGTCGTGGTGCCGTGCGATCACTCGTAACTCCTGAACCATGGCCAGTCTCATGGAGTGCAAGATGCGTGACCGCGATCACAGGAGTTCTTGAAACAATCGTCTTCTTTACGCTACAGATGAGCCTGTTTGGACTAATGGTTATACACACACACATTCAAACCTCTAGTTCATTCCGTGGTATGACGGTGATTCATGTTTGCAAGAATTGTTTGATTCATTGTTTACAGCCTCGCGTTCGCCTTGAAAACAAATGACTCACCGGAGCGCGTCATTGCTTCCACGACTCCCTTTACAGATAATACCACACATTTTCCATTACGGTGTTAATATTTTTCCACGTCGAATCACCCGCGGTTGGAGACCTAAAGACAATGTTACGCACAAGTGGCCCGAGTTCGGGCATAACGAAATCATGATGCAATCACCTAACGTTACCTAGTGGGCTGACAACCGGGACTTGAATGTTTCACGTGAGCGCGCCGATTAGCACGGAGAACGACGGCAATGCCATAGCGAGTTATGCAGTACGCAGCGAAAGGGAGCAGCTTCGCAGGCAGGCGACTCATACTCGTTTGTACTCGTACACGCCAACCGTTAGCACCACCGGAGATACTCCACCGTGTCTCTCCGCCAAGAAGTTGTAGAGTCATGGAATAATACATTTTGTGTGTGGTAAAAAATCACAGTTTATAAAATAAAAATCAGATATACAACAACTTTTTTAAAAATCTTTAATGTCCATACTTAAACATATGTTACAATTTATTATTCAATATGAATAAGAAAAAAATTCCAATTTAACTATCATAAAATAGACTAAATTGAAACACTTTATTTTACAATGAGACTAAATAAATGCATGATACCGTTCTACAAACCCATTTTGTAGCTAGCAGCGACCACGCCCCAGCGACGACCAAGATGGCGGCCGTCGGATGCAGACCCACGCGAAACGCAATGGGACTGTAATTTAGAAAAACATCCTACATATATCACAGATACAAATTCAATTGCCTATTTAAAACCTAGTCCCTTCAATTTACGACAGGTTTCACATTGTCTAATTCCCTAAAAAAACTATCTAAACCGCTGAGATCATTCTTCCAAATACTATCGATTTTCTTTCGCTGCTCTCGTGCGTTTTCTTCTTCCTTATTGCACAATCCGAGGTCTGCTTGCATCTGAGCCCACCTTCTGGCACGTTCTCTTTGTTTCATAACTAGTTCGCTTTCCGCTCTCATTAGAGAGTGGCTCAAAATGGCGATTATTCTCAGGTCATGCTTTCTCTTTGTCTTTGCGGTAAGTGATTTATTTTTAACTTGACGGACCCAATTGGACAGGGATTCGGTTTTACTTTCACAAAAATCAACGACAGACTTTTCTTTTGTCGTATAGCCCATGTTATAAATTTGGGCAGAAAATATTGTTGTGAGACAATATTACACACCTGAATCCGAACAGGCACAAGACACTAGAAATACTGGATCACTTCACAACACGGAGACACGTTCACACTGCATCACGACGAGATATTAATGCGGGCATATGACGTCATGGCACTCTTTTATACCCGAGCGCTACAGAGGGGCCACGCTGCGCAGTTGTTCACAAAATGGCGGCTCGGTGGAGGCAACACAATGCGCAGACGTGAAAAAACACGCTCGAATACACAATCAATAAAAACTGGTCCGAAACACTTATGGAACGGACAAAATATAGATCTGATATTATGAACGAAACTGTTATGTACGAAACAATCAATAAACTATTATAGTGTGTTCTTATGTTGTAGCTAGAGATCTAATTATATTCGGATTAACCATATTTACTTATATGTTTTATATATAAATTTCATACAAATAATATACTTAATCCATTCAGCTGGACGCTATTATAATTCCATTTACGAAAAAATATTTAGGAAACTTCAATAAGTACATAGATAATGCGACTATAACAACATTGTTAATTGTAGGTATGGAAGTAGGTATACAATTTGATAGTTAATACTAGAGTAGGTATTAAGTACTTATGCTTATTTATTATGGTACATTAGAAAATATTACGTAACTAATTAGTATTTGGTAAAAAACCATACTTACTTAAAATTATAATGTACCTACCTGTTTTATCGGGCTATGCATTTTAATGATATGGGTAGGTAAGTTGTAAGTATTAAACTTTGTATGTAACCAAAGGAGAATAATAATTGTGCATTTAGCAAACTTATATTTCTGATTAAATGTGGGTACAAGTACATAGGTCCCACATTCTAATCCAGTTTAAGTATTTCAAAATCTTTTTTCATGTTGGATGCAATTATCTATTCATTCCGTTTACGTCATAATAATACAATCGTGCCAATACTGAGAAAAACTCCATACTCACGTATACAATATCATTCAATATTGCGATGTTTTCGTTACCTACCTAATTTATGCCTCAAAAAACATTACGCATGGCACGCATATTACTATATCTACCACATTATACTACAATAATTAGTAAGTATGGCGTCTCAATTTTATTGTATACCAAAAAAACTACTACGCATTAAAATACGTTCCTAAACGTTTCGGAACATGCCATATGCGCATGAAGCGAGGTCATCGGCGCGCGCAGCGAGGAGTCGCAGGGGGGAGGGGTAGGGCGGAAAAGTATTGATTTGAAGCCAACTCGGCAGGGGGAGTCCGTCCTAGAAAATTCCATTTACATACGTAGGTTTGCATTCATTTAACCTTTTAACGAATAAAAGTATTCGAGTAGCTATTATTGATACTCGACAATTGAAATAAAGTAGGTAGGAATCTACTTTAAAAGGCCGTGTCTACAAAAAACATTGTATTTTTAGTTTCCTTGGTAAAACCACAAAATACAGAATAGTAGGTACTATCTAGCGCTAGCCGCTATATGATTGCAATGTTGTAAATGCATACAACTGTAGATGACTAGATAGCTACCTATTACCCTGGTAGTTCCTTATGTTCACAGAGTTATTTGTAAATGAATAGGCAGCGTCGCATCGAGAGCATTCACACTAACAGCCCGATGAGTTTATTTCCGTCACAACGTGTGGTGGTTTCGGCATTATATCTCCATACCTTCACAAATTCCAAACGAGGGCAACTTGTGAAGAAGGCATTCAATATTAGAATTCAAATCAACTGATGGTAATACAAAGGGTAATACTATATTTGGACCTAACAACTGATGTATTTTTTGATTCCCTCATCTTGAAACTGAACCCAGGGCCTCGGCAGTATCATAGACTGCATATAATCTACCTATTTATAAATTATAACTTCACCAGAACAACAATTTGACTATGCGAAACTGACTTGCTTTAAACTTTAGTAGGTAAATGGATCTAAACATCGATAAGATAATATTAGTAGGTAGGTCGATGTACTATTTTAGATAGAAACCTAATTGAATTAATAGAACATTAAACACACAGGGTGTAATACAGCAATTTGTATTATTTTCGGTAGGTACAGACACCCAATTTCTAGGCTTAGACTAATTATACTTCTAGTACAGAATGGTACCTAACTACTTAATAAGAAACAGTGATCTATTCAAGAGCTGGCGTTTCAAAAAAAAAATACTTACTAACCTATTTTATAGCTTTCCATAACGCAAATTTAGGAAAATAGAACTCCTACGTACTTGTAAATTTTTAAACGTGTCTACTTACCTAAGTATCTATCTTTTACATTTCATAACAATCATAACATGATTGCTTTAGAAAATATTTAAAGAGCTGCAAACTTAGAATAATACCATATTCTATGATTGGCTACAAATGGATTAGGGCAGCGTCGGGCCAGGTAGACAGACAAGATAAGAGCAGGTAGTATAACGGTATCCCCGGAACCAGTTTACTGGTGGTAGGTCTCTCATATGTAAGAGTCTGTTTGGGCGGGTACACGGAGGACAGAAGATTTCTTCATTCTTGGGTACCTTTGGGTACCATCGCAATATCTATCGCCAAACAGCAGTATGCATGTACATTGTACTGTTGTCTTTCAGTTTGAAAGACGATGTAGCCAGTGTAGACTGGATATAATGAGATTTAACATTTTATGTGTCAGGATGACGAGTGCAGTGGAATGCCAAAAAGTACTTACATTGTAACTTAAAGCGCTGGATGGTGTTGCTACTGTTTATAGTGTGGTCGTATCGCTTACAATAGAGTGAACGGCATGTTCGTCATTCAATACAATAAAATAAAAAAACAGACCTTTTATGAAGAACATCACAATGACGTTATTGTTGCTCTAAATTCAATGACTTTTGGGCTTAATGGGCATTTAGTTATTAGCTCTTATAGCTCGTTTAGTAATTACCACGCTTCCATTAAGATCGATACATAATTGTTAATTATTAGTAAGTCCTAAAGTACGTACTTATAAGTCATTTATTTGGCTATGTTTATTGTTGAATAAACAAAGGCAATCCACATAGTTGCATTGAATACGTAGTACTGTTTATTCAGTATCCTAAAGTATAAAGCTGCTAGATAATTATTCATATATCCTTTATTTGTGTCGACTGCTCTGTGATATGAGCCGTATGCTGACGCAATGCGACGACCGTTGACTCAGACATCATTCGTCATTGCTATAACGGTACGTCCTGGAAAAAATACTTTTTTATAATGCAATAAAGTAGATTTTCCTGTAGCGCTACGAATCACGCGCCAATACAATATGGCTGCAATGCGCCAACCGCCAACCGTCGGTCATTGTATCGCGTCACCCCTCGTTCTCACGCGACGCGGTCGATTGTAGGGCAAGTCAAGGAGGCAGCTGCTTGCAACGGTTGCAACGAATAAGAGAATATTTTCAGTTGTTCTCGTGTGATTTTTTTTTATTTTGCACATAGCTTGACTCGTAGGTACCTAATTAGCTTCGTAACTTAAGTAGAACATAGAGTACTTGCGGCTGGGCCAATTGCACTGGCTCTTAAACCGGAACAGTAAAATGTCGATCCGCAACAAGATTAGGATCTTTACGACATGCATCCGACCAGTGCCGGATTAAGACAACTTGATGCCCTAAGCAATTCACGCCTATGGGGCCCCCCTACCATAAGTAAACTAACATCAGTCTTTAATCGCGCGGATTTTCAAACAGCTTTACTTTTATGTGCTAGCATTTTTTGTGCTGTTTCTGGTGCCCCCCAAGACGTGATGCCCTAAGCAATTGCTTAATTTGCTTATGGGCTAATCCGGCACTGCATGCCAGCCACCTTAGCAATGACAGCTACACTAGTCCAGCCAAGTCAAACCAAGCCAAGCTCCGCGCGGCCAAGCCCAGCTGTGCTCGCCAAGCAAGCAAGTCAGGCTAATAAAAAGATGTGATTTGATTGTGACGTCACATCCACTTGGTAATTTTATACTTTGTAAACGTAACTGCAAGGGGCGGTATCATCTGTGGCTTTCTATGATCGAGGTGGGAACTGGAAAATGGTTATAGATACCCTACGCAACTGTGTATAATCCTACTAATATTATAAAGGCGAATGTTTGTAAGAATGTATGGATGTATGGATGTAAGGATGTATGGATGTATGGATGTATGGATGTTTGTTCCTCTTTCACGCAAAAACTACTTAACGGATTTCGATGAAATTTGGCACACGGGTAGATCATGTCCTGGATTAACACATAGGCTTCTTTTTATCCCGGGAAAATATAAAGCGGGACTTTTATCCCGGAAAAAGTCATTCACGTGGGCGGAGCCGCGGGCAAAAGCTAGTATCTAAATATCAGTGTTGTAAATTAAGTTGGAACTCTGCCCAATGGTGAAGATTTACTATGAAGCTTGCTGCTTCTAGTTTCATATACAAAAACCAAATCTATACTAATATTATAAAGCTGAAGAGTTTGTTTGTTTGTTTGTTTGAAAGCGCTAATCTCAGGAACTACTGGTTCGAATTGAAAAATTCTTTTTGTGTTGCATAGACCATTTATCGAGGAAGGCTTTAGGCTATATAACATCACGATGCAACTATTAGGAGCGAAGAAATAATGGGAAATGTAAAAAAAAGCGGGGAAAATTATTCATCCTTGAGGGCTTCCATTGCGTACGCTGCGAGAACGGTCCAAGATACCAGAAATATATGTATGAAAGAATTATTCCTCTTGAAATGATCTAAAAAAATGTCCGCGACAGCATATGTCTATCTTTTAAGATTAACTCACTAGAACCGTTTTTATGGTAATCAAATTTGGTCGAAATTAATGCATTATTTGTTAAGAGTTGTATCAACGTCATAATATTAATCTTTATCCAAATAAATGTGTTGGATAGAGTGATTCAACGAGAAGGTTTTTATGTACTTTTAGCCCAGAAAAACTAATTAACGCGGGCGAAGCCGTGGGCAAAAGCTAGTAGATAATATAATTGCAACATCGTGAATGAGTTCTGCACTAATAACCATTTTCATATACTACTAATATTATAAAGGCGAAAGTTAGTAAGTATGTATGGATATCTGGATGTATGGATGTTTGTTACTCTTTCACGCAAAAACTACTGAACGGTTTTCGATGAAATTTGGCACACGGGTAGATCATGTCCTGGATTAACACATAGGCTACATGTTATCCCGGGAAAACATAAAGCGGGACTTTTATCCCGGAAAACCTTTTTAACGTGAGCAGAGCCGCGGGAAAAAGCTAGTACTTAAATAAATATTTATATATTTTCTTTAATCTTGTGTACCTATGATTTTATTTTTAGTGGAAACATTGAAAAAGAAACAGTCGAAAGCAGGATTTGAACCCGCGACCTCCAGGCGTACCGTGCCGGTGCTCTGCAAACTTAGCTATCTCGACCTTACCTTCGTCTGTTCAATTTCATATTCCCTATTTTTATCTCTAAAGGAGATACCTAGTAGAAGACGATCGATCGATAACTAAAATCCGTTCATAAACTCTGTATGAATGAAGCAGTTAAATTACTTAGCACCCTAAATGTGAACGCACACTTATCCGAGCCGAACGAGTCGATCGAATCGAATTTTAGAATTCTGTGTATGAAATCTCATAAAACCTCGCACTTAGATTCGGACGATTCGACACGGGAAGTGAGAGAGGTTCATACACAGAATTCTAAAATTAATTTTGTTCGGCTCGGAAAAGTGTGTGTTCACCTTAATACATTCATTAGTTGTTTCATCAGCTCCCTCCATAGTCCATGTGAAAGAGCTCACAAACAAGCCTTTTCAGTAAGAACATCTGAACTGATATATCGATATAAGTAGCTTTTATTTTTGCTACAGGGTAAAAAAAATTGTGGAATTGTGACATTTAACTGTAAATAAATGAACACAAGCCTTTTATCACAGATTTATTTACTTTATTAATTGTAAAATATCTGTTATTGTTAGAAACTACAGGAGCAGAGCATTATGAAAAACAATATAACAAAACAATCAAGATGCACTATAATTACAACTGATTTACAACAACATTATAAGCACTTAATTATAATCTCTAGATTAGTAGTACTAGCATAATGACGACTAAGTAATTCTCAGAACACAGATCGAATGGAGCGGCGCCCTTTTTAAACATGAACAGTCACCCTCCACTATTAATTTGAAGTTAAGAGCCTATGTAAGGAACTTTAAGGACTTTCAAATTCAAATTTCTCGTAAACTACTAAGATCAGAAGTTAGATTTTTGGATATGTGTAAATTGAACGTATAACTCAATAATATGTCAAAGCCAAAACACAATTGCTATAAATTTTCTCGATCGAAAAAAAATTCAAAGTTACCTCTGATATTTTCTTTAAACACGCTTTATCTCTAAATGGTGGAATATGTACATTCGTAACTTTATTTAAATACAATACAACAATTTTTTCAAAGTTTTATCAATACACAATTAAAACGAATTAAATTGTATAATCACAATTAAAAGAAAATTGTTTTGGCGCTTACGCCATTTCATTTCGGCATACGCGTGCGCCTCCCGTCACTTTCTCTCATCCGCGACGTCCAAATACGCCATCGCTGTTATGGGAGTGGCCCGTGCCGGCTTCAGTCGTCCGGAATCTTTACTGACGACGGACGTGTGCTCGAAATTTTCGGACGCCTTCAAAGTTTGAATTGGCCGTCTAGTGTAGGGATTGGTCCGCGCTACCGCGCGGCAAATTTGAAGGTGCCCTGGAAATTCTGTTTTATAGTGTATCCAGCTCACGTCCGTGTATCAATATAAAATTATAGGCTCTATTAGGTCTATAAGATAGGCAGCAAGCGAATTTATTACATCCTTTCACCTTTGTAAATTGTTTCTAGTCGGAGACCTGCTTTAGTTATATTTAGTGATCGGTACGCTGAGGTGCCGGGTTCGAATCCCTGATTGAAAAACAATAGTCACTGCTTTTTTTTTGTTATTTATTCTGCCTCAGTGGTGTAGTTGCATTACGTTATGACTGCAATGCTGAGGTCTCGGGTTCGATCCCCGAGTCGGGCAGAGTGATATTGGATTTTTTTCTTTTCAGCCCGAAGTCTGGATTTTGAGCCCGAAATGGTGATAGGCTTGCCCCCTATCACATCATAGGACGGAATACGCACGACGGAAAGTGAGTGCACTAGTTGCGACTCTGCCTACCCCTTCGGGGATAAAAGACGTGAGAGTATATGTATGTATTATTTATATTGGGTAATTCATAGCTAGGGACGCCCTGGAATGCCGGCCCAATTTTGTGTAAATGACGCTTGCGTGCCGCTCATACATTTAAAAAATTCGTATTTTGCATGTAAAGGCTGTTCAAATTTTTACACCATAAAATTATTTTAGTATGATTTTTTGTAGTACTCATTTATTTATACATTATGAATCAATAATAACTAAAATGTTAAGAGTCAATGTTAGAATTGGTAAACACGGCGGCCATTTTGAATTTCTTTGTTTTAAGGCTAATCGACCTCAAAATCGATATCTGGGCAGGCCTTTAGGTATAAAAGACGGATCCAATGTTAGACTTGAAAAAAGTGGCCGCCATTTTTAATTTCCTTGTTGTAAGGCTAATCGACCTCAAAATCGATATCTGTGCAGGCCTTTAAGTACAAAAGACGGATCCAATTTTAGAATTGAAAAAAGTGGCCACCATTTTGAATTTCTTTGTTTTAAGGCCAATCGAACTCAAAATCGATATCTTGGCAAGCCTGTAGGTAAAAAAGACGGATCCAATGTTAGAATTAAAAAAAGTGACCGCCATTTTGAATTCCTTTGTTTTAAGGCCATTCGACCTCAAAATCGATATCTGGGCAGGCCTTTAGGTATAAAAGACGGATCCAATGTTAGACTTGAAAAAAGTGGCCGCCATTTTGAATTTCGTTGTTTTAAGGCTAATCGACCTCAAAATATATATCTGGGCAAGCCTGTAGGTACAAAAGACGGATCCAATGTTAGAATTGAAAAAAGTGACCGCCATTTTGAATTTCTTTGTTTTAAGACCAATCGACCTCAAAATCGATATCTGGGCAGGCCTTTAGGTATAAAAGACGGATCTAATGTTAGACTTGAAAAAAGTGGCCGCCATTTTGAATTTCCTTGTTTTAAGGCTTATCGACCTCAAAATCTATATCTGGGCAAGCCTGTAGGTACAAAAGACGGATCCAATGTTAGAATTGAAAAAAATCACCGCCATTTTGAATTTCTTTGTTTTAAGGCCATTCGATCTCAAAATCGACATCTGGGCAGGCCTGTAGGTACAAAAGACGGATCCAATGTCAGATCTGAAAAAATTGGCCGCCATTTTGAATTTCTTTATTTTAAGCCAATTGACCTTAAAATCGGTATCTGAGTACCACTTTAGTTACTAAAGGCAGATCCACCGTCAGAACTGAAAAAAGTGGCCGCCATTTTGAATTTATTTGTTTTAAGGTTAATCGACCGCAAAATCGATATCTGGGTGTAACATTATTAACAAAAGAGTCATCCAATGTCAGAATTGAAAAAAGTAGCCACCATTTTGAAATTTTTTGTATTAAGGCCAATCGAACTCAAAATCGATATCTGGGCATTGTTTTGTGCACAAAAGGCAGATGTAATGTTAGAATTTTAAATAAAGGCCGCCATTTAGATTTATTTTTCTTTAAAGGCTATTTGGCTTTAAAATCAAAATCCGCTGGACATGACTGGCCACAAACTCTAATAGGAATAAAGGAGACGGCCTAAATTGGGCTTAACCTTACACTTTTGAAGCATGTATCAATATTCTTCTATTTTTATGTCTTCCATTTAAAAATATCCCACCAAAAACATAAATGTAAAAAAGGATAGCCAAGTTCAATACCAAAATTATGCTTAGCTGTGGGCTTCGCCGCAAAAAGAATGGAGATCTAAATGTGTGCCAAGTTTTATGCAAAATCTAAATATGTATTTATAGGAACAAAATAACATTATGAACAAGTATTAAATTCTATTTGTTTGCTTTATTGAATACCTACAATAGTTGCTGGTATTTACAAATGTGATATATTTTACATTTATGTTTTTGGTGGGATATCATTACTTTTTGTGAAGAAAACTAGGTAGGTATTGAGTTGTGTGGTGCCGCGCGCCGCCGACGACACACCGTTGGCCGGCTGTTTAGCGCGTATTACAAGTGTTTTTTTATGGGGACACCACAAATGTTTTGGCTTAACTTTATCTTTATATTTCTGTTATAAAGCAAATATAATAAAACATATATTGGGATTCCAACGCTACCATTAAAAATATATTTTTTTTATGTGGACCCCTGTATTTTTAACTTTTTTTATTTTTAGATTTTTTCTTACGCTTACACATAATTACCGAGCTGGATTCCAAATTTCATCCTTCTAGGTCATCTGGAAGTAGGTTAGGTTTAGATACTATAAGTCTGTCAGTCAGTACAAAATTTACAATTTTGACCTTCATATCTTTATAACCGTTTGAGCTAGCTTCATGAAATTTGGGCTTCTAGATGTCCTTATGGATGTAATTAAACTCACACAGTTTTATGTGTTTACTTTAAATAGGTTTTGAGTTATAGAAAGGTGAAAAGTGGCACCAAGTGGTTCGTGTAATATTACACACGGCGCTGGCACCAACTTAGAGCGTTGGTTACATACTCAAAGAATACCAAGCATGTATAACAAGAATAATATTGACATAATAGTATTAATAATTCTTTGGGGGAGACCTATGTGCAATAGTAGCCTATTAAAGGCTGAAAAAGAATAAGAATTAAAAACTATAGGTATTTTAGAAATTAAACTAAAAAGACATTTTAACTTTTTGGGATATTTAATATTGGTCGATATTATTTAATTTTACTGGCAACTTTGTTCAGCGCTCCCGACGTAATGTCAAATTGAAATACATTATTGACTCACTAACACTCTAGCTTCACACCTCGCGTCGTGGCTCGTATTGTGTTCGGCGTACCACTCGCGCGAGAGTGTAAATGAGCCATTATATATTTATATCAGTCCTCGTCGATTCCATGTGATATGTTCAATTCTGGTTATTGTCTAAGCTAGCTCTGTTCACTATTCAATAGGGCAATCCAATGGTTAGGTACTGTGAACATCTTATGTCATCAGGTAAAAAAAAGTTATTCACCGAAAAATGATTTAGAAGCTCTACTCTACAGCGGTTCTTTCTTTACTCCCATTGGACAGACAGATTTTTCTTTCTCATTTGGAAATAGTTCTAATATAACTATAAAATAATGCATAAATTATCTCTGTAACACTAAGCCCAAAGTTCTATGAAGTTTTTCCCGTCTCCTTTTAAAATATGGCCATCATAATTTTTCATTCAGTTCAATAAGGATATCGGAGCTTTGTTATATTGCAAAACAAAAACAAATGCCTTAGAATTGAAGAAGTAGCTGTTGCAGTAAACATCAGTCTATTCTTCTGTACAAAATATCAAAAATATTTAAAAAATTGTAAGTAATTAACATTTCAAATTTTCTATAAGCATAAGTACCCGCGTAGTAAGAATGACCTTGCTATATTTTCTTACCCCACATTACATACAGTTCAAATTAAAAATTATAAAAATTATCTAGATAGGTAGCAGCCGCCTTCAACATTTGTAACATTTATATCCTATATAGTGACTATTCAACCATAATAATGTAATCAATCTTCATATCAAGCTATGTAATTTTATTGCATTGTATAAATTTCGAACATCCTTTACATACAAAATTCGATTTTTAAATTGCATGGTGGCACTAGAGTGAAGCATCATTTACGTAAAATAGACCTGACATTCCAGGGAAGAAGTTTCATCGTGAATGACTTGTCGAAACTACCTTGATGTCGCAACTCGTAGTTGTATTACGTGCCCGGTACGGCCTCCACGCTCAGGTCTCGGGTTCGAATCCCGCGTCGTGCAAATACTATTTTTTTCTGTCCAGTATCAGCTCGGTCTGTTGAATTGGGCCCGGTATGTGGCAATAAGCTCGTCTCCTATTTGATAAGACCTAAAATAGCTAACGAAATGTGAGGAGAAAAGGTGTGATGCTATGTTTGACTGCCTCCAAGGCGTAGTTGCACACACGATACGCCTATTGTGCTGAGGTCCCGGGTTCGAATCCCGAGTCGGGCCGAAAAATAGTGACGGCATTTATTGTATTATTATTTATTTTATGTCCACCAAAGTTAGGAAAGTCCACAAGAATAAATCAAAACAAAGCAAAATATAATTTAAAACATATTATAGAAGTTTCATACTGCTTTGCTTTTTACCTATATACAGACCTACGTAGGGGTAAGACTCGAACCTACCACCACACCAAATTTTATCTTGTCAACAAAAGTCAACTATAAGTGAATAATACTTTCGATGACTTTAGATAACTTACAATGTCATTTTACATAATGTTCAAGTAATTAGGTAGATAATAGTGACATAATAATGGTTCTATAAACGAATTAAAATAAATTCTATGTTTTATAAGTTATAAATTTATTAGAAATTATAATAACTATAATATTTACAACACAGACATGCATTTGCAATGACGATCTTTTCGCGGGCTTGAGTGCAACGACCTGTCGCAACGACGCGATGCGACGAGGGCCGAGGCGCGCGATCTATCTCAGCGGGGCCGTGCGGCGCCTCGCATTTGAAATACGCTAAGTCACGCCCATCACGATTCCATATGTTTTTCACATAGGCTCTTAACTGGAACTATTATTCTAAATTACTCGCCGTATTATTCTTAGATACCTTTAACTACAATCGATAAAAACGGAATACCCTAATACAGCCATACTGATACGTGCTCGCCCTTGAGTACCTTTCAAGCAAGAAAATTAGCTTAAAAGTGATGGCATTAATTTTTAAACATTGCAATCAAGCTAACAATACAATTTAAATCGTAAATACCTAACAAAGGCCGGTATTAATAAATAAATCTCAAGTTTGAGTTACATCTCAAGTAGACATAATGTATGAAGAGTTCAATACATTACGTCTATTTGAGATGTAACAAAATTGAGATTCATTTATTAATACCGTCCTAAGAATGTTAAGACTCAGCTGTAGTCCTCCTAGATGATTTGTCTTCCCACAAGTCTGCTCAGCGGGTTCAAACCAGCGAGCTCTCCATTTTGAGAATACGTGATTGAACAGTAACTGGTCTCCTGTAAATAAAAATATGCAGCAGCATCACATAGCTCGGTCAATCTCGACTACAGAACAGTAGAACAGATTTTACATTTACATCAAAGATTTCTCTTAGTTATACAAAATCTAACTGAAAAAGATTTCCAAAATTCGCAAACAGTAAATCTATACTAATATAAAGAGAAAAGATTTGATTATTTGCTTGTTTGCATTGAATAAGCTCCTAAACTACTGAACCGATTTAAAAAAATCTTTCACCAATATAAAGCTAAATTAGTAGAGAGTTAAATAGGTTACTTTTATCCCAGGGAAATATAAAGCGGGACCTTGATCCTAGAAAACCTTAACACAGGCGGAGTCGCGAGCAAAATCTATACTAATATTATAAAGCTGAAGAGTTTGTTTGTTTGTTTGTTAGTTTGTTTGTTTGAACGCGCTAATCTCAGGAATTACTGGTTCAAATCGAAAAATTCTTTTTGTGTTGAATAGACCATTTATCGAGGAAGGCTTTAGGGTATATAACATCACGATGCAACTATTAGGAGCGAAGAAATAATGGAAAATGTAAAAAGAACGGGGAAAATTATTCATCCTTGAGGGCTTCCATTGCGTGCGCTGCGAAAACGGTTCAAGATACCAAAAATATATGTATGAAAGAATTATTCCTCTTGAAATGATCTAAAAAAATGTCCGCGACAGTATATGTCTATCTTTTAAGATTAACTCACTAGAACCGTTTGTATGGTAATCAAATTTGGTCGAAATTAATGCATTATTTGTTAAGAGTTGTATCAACGTCATAATATTAATCTTTATCCAAATAAATGTGTTGGATAGAGTGATTCAACGGGAAGGTTTTTATGTACTTTTAGCCCGGAAAACCTTATTAACGCGGGCGAAGCCGTGGGCAAAAGCTAGTATCTTATAAACCTTTAAAATCTAGTAAAAAGGGCATCTGGAGACTACACGCCCACTAATAATCCTGCTCAAAACCATATTTTCTACAGTTAATCGGGGAAATTCGAATTTCAGTGCAACTCTAGATACAAAAGTTTAAAATCATTATCGACGTCACCCAATCGATAAATAATCTAGTTGGTTTAGTATGTACTGTGAAATATCGAGATATTGAAACTTACTAATTTAAGAGTTTCACCGATCATATTTTTATCTTAGCCATATTTAAAATAATCTGAACATAATGACATCAGCAGAACATTGAAACGGTCCACTCATTTTATATATTTGTAAAGGAAATATAAAATTGCATTTATCCTTTTTGTTTTAATATTTCTTACATGTTGTATATAGTTTAGTCTACCTCATGGTAATATGACATAGGTACAAGCAATACAGCCAGCTTAAGAGATAGAAGTGCATGTATGAAAAAACACGTTAAACAATTTTGCAGAATTTTAACTATTTGGTTGGTCTGGAAATCTTTGGGGGAGGAATATGTTCAGCAGTCCTACTTCTAAAGGCTAAATAACAACCATTTCCCTTCAGTCACATTAAATACATAGCAAAAAAGATTCATACAAAAGTATTTTTTATAATCAAAAATTTACATAGGTACCACAAAAATCTGCATTATACCAGTGCCCTATTCATCAAACATTACAAGTCTACAAGCTCACAAGTTACATGTTAAAGATTTTTTTTACAAGTTCTTGAAAATTATGTTCATGAAATACTTTTACTAGACTTGTAGATTGTATTAGCTTGTGGTGGTGGCAATGGCACTACAAAAATGTAAGGTCTCGGGTTCGATCCCCGGGTCGGGCAAAGTGATACTGGGTTTTTCTATTCAGTATTAGCTCGAAGTCTGGAATTTGTGCCCGATATGGGGATAGCCTCGCCCCCTATCATACCATGGGATACAGTATGCATGGCCTGCACCTACTTTGTGCCTCTGCCTACCCCTTCGAGGATAAAAGGCGTGAGTGTGTATGTATGTATCTTGCATTTTAAATTTACAAGACTTTTTTTTATGCATTACCAAATAATGCTTCTATCATATTTATACGTCGGTAATATAGAAATTACGGTAAAATAACTAGTCAAGTTAATGTTAAAAATAAAAACAATTTGCAATAATTTGATTTTTGTGCGTAAATAACCAAAATAAAAACAAATAAATAAACCATAATAATAAAACTTATTTTATTAGTTTCATGAATTACGATTTATGGTTAAAACTTTAATGTTTGTTTATAAGCGACTTAAAGTTTGAAAAAACAGGATGGTCTATTGCAGACCCATGTAGGTTTTTTAAAAGCTTTCTTGGAGATAAATAACATGGTAGCAAATCATTCCCGCCAGGCATTGATTTTGTTACTCTTCGAATTACACTTCTTCAATTAATTCGTGATAAAACGATTTATTTACTTATTTATTTTATTAAGGTGCACCAACAGCATATTATATATTAACAAACTGATACATAAAATAAACAATAATTGTGCCCCTCAGATGTATTATCATATATACCATTAAAGGTATACTCTGCTATTATATCAAAATTACGTAAGAATAAGATAAGAATAAATTATGATACCTATATTAAGATATTTTATATGGCGCTATTACCGACGAACTATGTAAAGACCAAAAAATTGCAGAGAAGAAAAATGTATTATATATTAGTACCCTAGTTTATTAAAGGTTACGAGGCTTGTATTACAATAATGCGTTTATCAAAACTAAATGAATATACTACAACTACAAGTGATATCACTTGTACTATAAGTACTTTTTACACGTGTATTTGTTATTTCTGTTTATCAAAAATGCCTTTGTAACTTATAGTTTGTAACTTGTGGCGAAAAAGTTGAAGAGTTATTGTGGATTTGTAATATATGTTACAAGCCAATAGTATCCCTTACTACTCTGTTATAATTTGGTTTTTAGGTAGTTTATAGGTGAATTCAATACAATTTCGTGATATCCGAATCGGATTTCGACAGTTTTGCAGTATAAGTAGGTAATTCAAGAAGTAGCAAATCAATTAATGGCGAGAATGATTTGCCGCCATGTTATTATTCTCAAAGTTTTTTTAAGTACTTTGTATAGGTCGTCAATAGACCACTAGTTTTTACAAACTTTAAATCGTGAATAAAAGATAGTTAAATTTGTAATCATAATTCAAATAACTAATATAATGAGTTTTAAAATAAGGTTTTTACATACAAAATCAAACTATGTACATGTAAGAAAAAAATACATTCCCTTGGCGAGTTATTGTCAATAGTTATCATACCATAATTTCTACCTTACCAACATAAGATCGCCTCTTTGCTTCAATAACCTTATACATCTAGAAGATTCCATACTTAAATAACACTTTACCGAAGTAAAAAGGCGATATAATACGATATATTTTTTATAAACATATCAAAAATAAAAAAAATGTCTTGTAAATTAAAAATACAAGTATGTACCATCTACAAGTCTTGTGAAATTATTTGATGAACGTAATTTACACAGTCTTGTATAAATATTCTTGTATCTTGTAACTTGTGGGTTAGTGTCTACTATGTATCTACATATTTTCTATGAACGCATTTTACAAGAATTTGTAAATATGTTTTTGTACCATTTAACTTGTAAGCTCTTAGACTTCTACCGTTTGATAAAAGGGCATTTTGCCATGTTTATAAAACTTTATAACTTTTTTGAAACAAGTTACAAGCTAAAAAGGCATTTATGATAAAGAAAACCACAAATACAACTGTGAAAAAGAACTTGCAATGCAAGTGATACTACTTGTAGCTTGTAGTTTACACATATAGTTTTGATGAACGCATTTTTGTAAAATAGGCTAATTTACAAGAGAAAACGCTTGTAATACAAGGCTTGTAACGTTTGATAAACAGGGCACAGAACTCGAAGCAGGACACAGACTTGCATTTTTGCAAGTGAACTCGTTAGATGCTGCATGTACATCTATTCTGTAAATGAAAAATTAAGCGAGATTTAACCCCTGGAATGCCGGGCTCAGTTTGCGTAAAAAACGCTTGCGTGCCGCCCATACATTTGAAAAAATCGGATTTTAGGTGTAAAGGATGTTCCAATTTATACACCATAAAATTCTTTTAGTACGAATTTTGAAATTATTTATTTACTTATTTATTATGGATCAATGGTCACTAAAATATTTAGAAACATTGTGAGATTTGGCATAGACGGCCGCCATTTTGAATTTCTTCGTTTTAAGGCCAATTGACTTCAAAATCGATATCCGGGCAGGCCTATAGGTACAAAATACGGATCCAATGTTAGAGTTGAAAAAAGTGGCCGCCATTTTGAATTTCTTTGTTTTAAGGCCAATCGGCCTCAAAATCGATATCTGGGCAGGCCTTTAGGTACAGAAGACGGATCCAATGTTAGAATTGAAAAAAGTGGCCGCCATTTTGAATTTCTTTGTTTTAAGGCCAATCGACCTCAAAATCGATATCTGGGCAAGCCTTTAGGTACAGAAGACGGATCAAATGTTAGAATTGAAAAAAGTGGCCGCCATTTTGAATTTCTCCGTTTTAGGGCCAATCGACCTCAAAATCGATATCTGGGCAAGCCTTTAGGTACAGAAGACGGATCCAATGTTAGAATTGAAAAAAGTGGCCGCCATTTTGAATTTCTTTGTTTTAAGGCCAATCGACCTCAAAATCGATATCTGGGCAGGCCTTTAGGTACAGAAGACGTATCCAATGTTAGAATTGAAAAAAGTGGCCGCCATTTTGAATTTCTTTGTTTTAAGGCCAATCGACCGCAAAATCAATATCTGCGCATATATTTAGTTACAAAAGATGGATCCAATGTCGGACCTGTAAAAAGATGCCGCCATTTTGAATTTTTTTATTTAAAGGCCAATTGACCTCAAAATCGATAGCTGGGTATATCTTTGGTTACAAAAGACGGATCCAAGGCTAGAATTGATAAAAGTGGTCGCCATTTTGAATTTCTTTGTTTTAAGGCCAATTGACCTCAAAATCGATATCTAGTTATTTTTTAGCTTTTATCTATAAAAGGCAGATCCAATGTTAGAATTGAGAAGGCACCGCTATTTTGAACTTGTTTTTAGTGCCCATTCGCTTTAAAATCGATATTTGGGCATGCCTTTAACCACAATATAAAGGATTCGTTTTAATTGTGATAAAAATGAGCACCATGTTGGATTAATTATTTATTTTCAAAGTCTTCCATCAACCATACAGCCTGTAAAGTGTAGAAGTTTCATAGAAGATTGACTTCCAGAAACACATTTGTTTGAAATAGCAAGGGTAGCTTACTATTCAATATTTTCAAGTTAGTTGAGACCACAACTGTGAGCTGTTAACACTTCTTCATGTGCATTTGTAATTTATTATAACCACCCGTTGCATAAACCAGTTTTATTGTAAAATCAAGCAAAGTTCTGGCTTTCAGAAGTGTGGGATATTGAAAATTAAAAAAAAATCTTTCTTGCTTGGCTCACTTCTGTTCATCCCACATTATATTAATAATTTCAAAGTTATGTCAATAGTTTGACTTTATTCAACTGCATTTTACACTATTTTAATGGCTTAGTTTTTAAAAATTGAATGACAATGAATAATTAGAATAGCAATAGATGGTGTAATGCTACATAGCAGCGACACCAAACTGTATCCCCTGAATTTATAACATACATTTTTTGGATTGCCTTCCACTATGGAAAAAAATTGAAATATATTTTCACATCAAAATTAAATACTTTTATAAATCAATAAGGTAATCAACCTAAGTAGCCTTTTAAGTCTGGTGAAAGGGGTAAGTTAAAATAATTGAATGGTCACCTAACAAGGCAAAACGATATGTGGGACGAAAAATATGGTAAGATCGTTTCTACTACGCGGTTACTTAATATGCTTATAGCAATATTTCAAATGAAGGTTAACGACTCCCTAATTTTGTTACCAATTTTGATGCTGCCACAGGCCATGAAGACTTCGAACTTCGACTTCTAAAATTCGAAGACAAATTATTTATTTTGCGATCTAGCAAAGCTACGATATCGTTATTGAAAAGAATTGAACAAGCTTTGATGGTGGCCATATTACCTACTATAGTTTATAGTCATGTCCAGCGGATTTTGATTTTAAATAATTTAAAACCAATAGCCCTTAAACAACAAAATTTAACATGAAATGCAATTTTTAAAATTCCAACCTCGATTAATTATTCTATTTGGCTAAAGACAAGCCCAAATATCTATCTAAATCCAATCAGTCTTAAAACAATGAAGTTCAAATTGGCGACCACTTTTATTATGCTCAAGTATCGATTTTGACGTTAATTGGCCTAAAAATAAAGAAGCCTAAATATTGGCCACTTTTTTCAATTATAACTTAAAACAAATAAATTCAAAATGGCGGCCTCATTTTTCAGTTCTGACATCGGATCCGTCTTTTTTAACTAAAGATATGCCCAGATACCGATTTTGAGGTCAATTGGCATTAAAACAAAGAAATTCAAAATGGCGGCCACTTTTTCAATTCTAACTTTGGATCTGTCCTTTGTGCCTAAAGCCATGTCCAGGTATCGATTTTGAGGTCGATTGGCCTTAAAACAAAGAAATTCAAAATAGCGGCCACTTTTTCAATACATATATTTTTTTTAAATATCTATTATCCTTTTTGGTGTAAAAAAAATATCTAGACACGCGGCAGCGTGTTAAGCCAAGTTCAAGCAAAGTAACTGGCTAGCCAGCGCCGAGTGTAATATTACACGAACGGAACGTAATTGTGTGTAACCGTAGGAAAAAATCTAAAAATAAAAAAAAGTTTAAAAATGGGGGGAGTCCCCATAAATTTTTTTTTTTGTAGCATTGGAACCGTTACAAGCAGATATTTGAAACTATCCCAATATATGTATTATTATATTAGCTATATAACAGAAATATAAAAATAAAGTTCAGTCAAAAAAAAAGTGGTGTCCCCATATAAAAAACTTGTAATACGCGCTAAACAACCGGCCAACGATGTGTCGTCGGCGGCGCGTGGCACCACATAACTTAATAACTGCCTAGTTTTCTTTACAAAAAGTAATGATATATTTAAGTGCCAATGCAGTCCATAAATACTCAAAATAATTGTAGTAGTCTGTGATCTAATCAGTTTATAGCGCCATCTAGGCGTAATAATAACTATCGGATGAACCGATAGTTGTTTATTTTATCCATCCTTTCATATGCGTCATTGAAATAACCATTTCAAATGATTTTATGGATCTTAGTGCCATCTAGTTGAATTCAATGTACTAAACAGCGAAGTACGCTTCAATGTATGGGGATCGTTAGTCTATACTCTTATTAGTCCATGGTAGAGCGACAAACTTTTCCACACAGTTTTGACTTTTTATTGAAGTGAAACTTCTTTATTGACTTATGGAAGAAATCTTACAGCAAAGTTTTTAAAAATCGTCACTTTCCGATGCAATCTTGACAAAAATCGTCACATTTTCTGATACTTTTGAGTTTTGACCGTCACGTTCGTCATATGCATGTTTACGTTAGCGTTATCTGGATAAATACTATAGTATACATTCGGAACAATATTTTAAGATTGATAATAATCATTCGAGAGATCTCGTTATTCTTATATTCATATTAATGATGAACTACCCTAGTAAACATCAAAATCAGCTGATTTCGTATCATTCATTCACTTGTAAAATCTAGGTTATGTTATGAAGTTAAAAATAAACAGAAATAATTTATGTAATTGATATTTTTCTCAGAGAAAGATTTATAATGGCTTTATTTAGGAACATTTCAATAATAAGCTTCTGTAAAAGTTCCAGGCAATACTCAGTGTTGTGTAAAAAAATTAACTCAAATTTATGTTATAACAAATCGTGTTCAGTTATTGTGAATACACAAAGATGGTTGTTTTGGGAGCAGGATAGAAAAGGTGGCTACAATACGGGAATAAAGAAAAGTAACTGGGAACACATGAAAAATGGATACAAAGAACTGAAGCAGGAACTGAAACTCTTTGGGCAAGAAGTTAAGGAACTGTTTGAAATGGACCCTGTCCTTATTGCTAGACCAGGTATTTCAGTTGTTTAATAATTATTAACTAATAAGAAATAGCCAAAGTAACATATAATTTCGACTACAATTTTTTCTGTTTGTATAAATCCTTAACTGCAAAATTTACAAAAAGATTGAATAACAGCTGATAGTTATCTTACCAGCTAATGATAATAGCAGTCATTTTTTTATAATAACACTACAGTATAGTGTAAACGTTCATACGTTATGCTATGGGGAATGATATTCAGATAAAAGTGGTTGAGCCGCAATGGCAACATATTTGCGTACATTACACAGCGACTATATAGCCCCACATAATACATGGCTATTCTCTATGACAGTGTTAACTTGTAATGCGAGCGGATTATGGTAACTTCGTGTAATTCGCGGTAAATGGTATTCTTATGTCAATGTCCCTAGCGATAAATGTGATGAGTTAAATTACGCGCTTGTTACAAGTGGTGTAAATAATGTGTGTTGTAGAAAATAAGGGGGCTAATCAACCATGATTGTACCACTGACTCACATAAAACCTGCATGCAGTGACAATTTGCTTGTACACCCCTTTAACACCGAGGGTTTTTGATATTACTTCTTAGAGGCTGATGGCATATTCATTATTTTTACCAACGCCCCGGGTCAGCTACCTACATATAGCAGGGTATGCCTTATTTTTTTTCTATCAAAGTGGCACTCTCAGCTTGCAACATAGCTCACCTTATGTGACAACAGTAGACAATGGTGGTCAGTATGTGTAAGTTCAGACTTACACATACTGACCGCCATTCATATGTTCAAACAGTATCAGTACTGTTTGAACATAGTTTGTTGAACCAGTCATATTTTTTTGATAATGCCTAATATATTAATTTGATTTGCATGGTGTAAAGGGCAATTATAATATGCTTAAGGTAACTAAAATAATATTTAATTTGATAAGGAATAATACAAACAGTATTAATATCCATCTAAATAGGTTTCCTATTATCATATTATATCTGACCATTTTTTTAAAGATTGAAGTGAGTATAGTAATCTATCCTTAAAAGTTTGAGTTATGCCAACCCACATTAGGCCAATTTTCTTCTGGTGAATAAGTTTGATTGCAATATGAGATCATACCGCTTATATCCTGATGAAGAAATCATGGAATTATAAATGGCTGCGATTTAGCGTCTTGTAACAGGAGTTTGAGGTCAAAACTGGCACTAATTGGGTTAGTTTTTGTTTTCACTTATAACAAAACCATTTTCGAGCAGAGATAGTTACTTTTTTTTGGATACTTATATTAATATTATTTTTATATGATTAAAATACGTAAATAAATACGTGAACAACTGAAAAAGTCATGTTTGGTTGTCAAAACTCTTTATTCGTAAATTTCTACTTTTAGAAAGGCAAAGGTATTCTGTACCGCACAGCTTAGAAATGGTTGTCATGACAATAAATATACAAAAATAGATAATTCATGTGACAGAAATCCTAAAGTGGGTTAGGTTATGTTAGAACCGTGTACACTACGCGCGAGCCGAGCGAGCGTAGCGAGCGTGCCGCGGCAGCGGCCGGCGAGCGCCAGAAAAAAAATTACGCTTACAATTATTTTGCGTACATTTAGAGGTAAAAAAATTGTGATTTAATTTTTACGAAAACAGTACTCTAGCGAAGTTCGAGAATGTCATGATGCATGATGCATGAGCATGATTTTACTAATAGCAACCACTTAATTGTCATAAAAACCATTTCGAGGCTGTATGGTACTGAATACCTTTGCCTTTCTAAAAGTAGAAATTTACGAATAACGAGTTTTGACAACCAAACATGACTTTTTCAGTTGTTCACGTCTTTATTTACGTATTTTAATCAATTAAAATAATATTAATATGATATAAGTATAAAAAAAAAGTAACTCTCTCTGCTCGGAAATGGTTTTGTTATAAGTGAAAACAAAAACTAACCCAATTAGTGCCAGTTTTGACCTCAAACTCCTGTTACAAGACGCTAAATCTTAACCTTATAAATAACTAGCTTTTGCCCGTGGCTCCGCCCGCGTCAAACAGTTTTTCCGGGATAAAAGCCCTGGTTTATATTTTCGTGTCATAAGAAGTGGCCTAGGTCCTACCCAGGGTATTAAACTATATCCTTACTTCTTTTCTTGCGGTGGTTCCACTCGCAGACGACGATTTTCCGGTATTAAAGTTCCCGTTTATTTTTCCCGGGATAAAAAGTTGCCTTAATCCTTTCCAGGGTCTTAAACTATCTCCCTACCAAATTGCATCGCAATCGGTCAGTGGTTTGGCTCTAAAGGCTCAACTCGCGAGCAACTTAAATTCGTTATTAAATTCCCGGGTAATGTTTTTCCGAGATAAAAGTAGCCTATGTCCTCTCCTGGATCTCGAGCCGTCTCTATACTTGTCTTCTTGCGGTTGTATTCGTAGAATACGATTTTCCGGGACAAAGGTCCCGGTTTATATTTTCCTGGATAATAAGAACCCTAGGTCCTTCCCAGGGTCTTTACATCCCTACCAAATTTCATCTAAATCGGTCAGTGGTGCAGCCGTAACGACTCGCGAGAAAAATAATTCGGGATAAAAGTCCAGCTTTTTTTTTTTTTTTTTTTTTTCTTTCTTTGTGGCTTCGCAGTTCAGTTGCATGTAGCCAATGTCAGGTAAGTCCCGCTTTATATTTTCCCAGGATAAAAAGTAGCCTATGTGTTAATCCAAGACATGATCGCGCTACATAACTTCTGCTAGTCTAAACCCCGCTTAAACAGTTTTGCAAGAGGTTGCACAACTTAACTTCATGGTCAGCAAAAGCGTTATTGCCGCTAGTGTAAACGCATCTTGCGCATTAAATTGCTGGAGGAATTTACTAGTCTAAACTTAGCTTTAGCTTTTAAGTTTTAAATAAAGTTGAAGTATTTTTATAATTAATGTTTTCTCTAAGCTGATATTATTACAACTAACTTTTTCTGGGATAAAAGAAAGGAGGTGACCGACACCACATCTCCCACAAAATATTGCATAAGTCAGCTTTCAGTGACTGTTTACACTACAGTCCTTATTCTGAGGTTTACACGGTAAAAATCTACAACCCGCTTAATAAAAAGTTATATAAGAGTTGCTCTGTAGTTTATAAAAAGAGTCGATTTATTTTTGAGACTGTATTTTAAGCGTTATGAGATCATTCCGCTCTTGTTTATTCGTTCACTCATAAATTTGCTGCTAGTCTGTGGTTTTATGCCAGTGGTGCCAGATTAGGAGACTTTTCGCCATTTAGGCTATGTCGGAGGGTGTCGGGGCGACCAAAAATTGCGAATGGCGACCGGTCGCCATTTAGGCTATGCGAATGGAGAAAAGTCTCCAATCTCTACCTCGGAAAGTTCGTGTTATAAACCTGATTTTTGTCGAATTTGTGGATATTTTTTTAGCTTTGACGGTACAAAACATGTATTTAGTTCACCTTAGTCTTACACACGATAATTGAAAATTGGGGACCTTTTTATTAGTAGTTGGGTAGGACACGACATAAAAAGAGTTTGTAAGAGTAGCCTCTTTTTTGCACTTAGCCAGTACAATGTCCCACTTCAAATGAGGTGAGCCGTAATGAAGCTCGGCGATACGTTTTAAGTAACGAGTACAAATATGACATATTTTCATTGAAGAATAACATACTATTGTATTTTGTAGCATGCCTTTCGCTCCCTCTCTATCCCCATCTTAGAGTTTTACTAAGATAGATAGTGAGTAACACGACTTCGCGACTACCGCGACATGAAATTTGAAGTAGTACAACAAAAAATGTTGAGCCGCTCTTACATTTTGACGTCATGTACGGGACAAATGTACCGCGTCTTGGATGTCTTACCCAACACTATTTATTAGCTCTTCGCGTCTCCACACAACTGGGTAACTAGGCTACTTCGAATTTTTGGCGGATGGGCCAGTATAAATATGAATTTAGGGAAGTTTTTTTTGCTCCTTCACTTCTCGATATACGATGAGGCGAATAGACTTTAGGCTACTTCATAATGAATTTTCGGCGACTTCAACCGTCACACGTCTGACAACACTGCTTTATGCCTGTGTTATTTTTATTTGTGGTACGTCGATATTTGTCACATTTTAAATTAAAAATATCCGTTGCATTTTGATGAAGAGTATTTTTGCATTTGCTATTCAAGCAACATATACAAGCAGCTAAAATATTAGTCGTTTTGACTGAATAATAAATAATTATAATAACGATACCAAGAAACGAATGTTTAACATTGGGACACTTGACTCACTCGTGCGCAAAGAAACCAACAGTTTAACGAAAATTTATAACAAGTTTAGTAATCTTTTAAGAGGTGATAGTGAGGGTAGCGGTGACGATAGTAAACAAAATATGCTGTCTGCGAGAGGCTCTAACACTACTGATGACCATTACATCACGTCAGTATCTTCCGTGGGTGATCTGATGGCCATGTCACCGAAGAAGGAACTGTCTGACCATTCGGATGAAACAAGCGACCTACTCACGGGTGCAGACATGGGCAGTATATGCGATGTTACCATGCAAGACCTACCATTATATGACGACAATGTGTTCATCGACTCTACTAGCTTGGACTATCTCGTAAAATGTGCAGAATCAAACAGAAACCACAATTATGTCGACCGAGGCAAAGAAAGTTTGTTTGTGAAGTTTGACCCCTTGTATGCTAGACAAAATTTATTACAGTCTGAGTCTATGCATAACGAAACCACTTCAGACTCAACAGAGTGTGACGTGGGGTATGAGACAGGTAGTGCTGCATCAATTTATGTGGACAGTCATGTTGTATCGCCTAAACCTTCCTTATCTACTGGCTGTATGTCTGCAACGCTGGCTAAAGATAAACCAACACAGGTGGTGCCTCCTGTTGTCAACAGTGATGTTTTGAAGTCGAGCACAAGCCAAACAAGATCTACTCCAGCCCTTGTTCGCAGTGTATCAGCTATACTCACTCCACAAGTCACTACTGACCGATTGATCAGCATCTCAGGGAACACTCCTCCCACTGCAGCCCCCAGAAGTCCCAGAGTATTCAACTATAACTCACAGCAAGTTGATCGCCTTCAATCACTGAGAGTGATACTTCAGAAACAAGACCAAGAAGTTCTACAACTCAGACAAGACAACAGAGAATTAAAATCATTGTTGCAAGAGATAGAACATAAACACTCAAGAACATTAGAAGAATTGGCATCTAGTGTCAAGAAACTTACTGAAGAAAAAGAACATTTCCTAGAGAGGGAAAACAAACTGCTTCAGCAAGTTAACGACAAAATATTAAGTAACAAACAAATGTGTATTGTAATGGAAGAATATGAGAAAACTATATCTTCTCTTATAGGTGAACAGCAGAGAGACAAAGTTGCAACTCAGGAAACCATGGAGAAGTTAACTAATGAGAGAGACCAAGCTCTGAACCACCTTTGTAGCATGGAAAGCTCATTCAATGACCTCTTAGCCAAATATGAAAAGTGTAAAAGTGTTATTCTAGAGTTTAAAGACAGAGAAAAAGTATATGAGCAAAAGATCACTGAATATGAAGGGGCAGTTAAGAAATATGAGGGATTGTATGGCAACCTGAAGCGGGTCACTTCAGATAGTCTAACTAAAGCAAATGAAACATTGGAGAATGTTAAAAAGAATCACAACGCGGAAATTACAAAATTAAATGCAATAATCAAAAAACATGAAATTACTATTGCTTCACTTCATGAATCATTAGTTCAGAAGAATAGAGACAATGAAGAACTGACACGAATATGTGACCAGCTCATCAATGAAGTTCGTTAAACATGACCTAAATATCAGTATTATATCTAAGATATTGTATTTTTGGTGCCTCTTGAACCCATCGTTTTAAATAAATATTTGCGTCCAATAATTACTTTTGTGAACTGCTGTGATTCAACTCATGTGCTCTTGCTGTGATGAAACTTTGTACATACTTATCATTTATTATTGTGGTGTATTTGGTGTTTTAAATTATACTGAACTTATTTCTTAATTTTATAATGTTTGAACGAATTTTGAATTTGGAATGATAAATCCAAGATTCTTTGTACCTAGTAGTTTTGACTTATACATGATGATTTATTGCAACTTGTATAACTAATTATTTAAAGAATATGCATTTACTAATGGCAAACAAAAAACAAAATATGTTGAAAACAATTTTATGAGTATTAATGATGTTTTGGTAATTAATGGGCCTTAGTAGTTATAGTAAATATAATTATCTCTAATGGATGTTTAACATAATAACACTGTTGTGACTATTGTGAATGTTTGTCTGTGTTCCAAGACATTATTTGTAACCTGTAGACTCTATTCTTTGTTTTAATAAAATAGATTATTTAGATATAGCCCTTGTTTTTGCATTTACCAACTTTTAGTTAGAATCTCCAGTGACAATATTGGAAAAGACCATAGATAATCATCTCGGGCGGGGCTTCTATTCAAAACGACGTTTACGAGTGTAGAAAACGTACAGTCAGTGCCTCGGTGGCGTAATGGTATTTCGGCACGACTGCAATGCTGAGGTCTCTGGTTCGATCCCCGAGTCGGTAAAGTGATATTAGATTTTAAGTGTGAGGATTTTTATAGTAAAGAAACCTGCATACCTGAGAAGTTCTCTGAATTTCGAAGGTATGTTAAGTGAAAGACCTTTACCCTGTCATTTGTAAAGGAGGCCCGTGCTCAGCAGTGGGCAGTATATAATACAGGGCTGGTATGGTATTGTATGGTTTGCGTATCGCACTAAGCTCAAGTGGTTACCTTGGAGATCTCTCGCTGCCGGCCGTAGTGTCTGCCATGGTTGGCGGCTAGAGGTTTTGGCGTGCGATGGTCTCCTTCTGCGAGTGCGTCATCTCGCGGAAGGAGTGCGCCGGACGGGATCGTGAGCAGAACGATCCCGCCCGCAGCCAGAGGAGATGTAGGAGGCGCCGGGTGGACGACTGACCGGCGCCTCGTGCCCTGTGGTCCGGGGGCATATAGAGAGTTCCGCCACGGCATCCCCTGCCTGTCGTAAGAGGCGACTAAATGGGGCTTCGAGAGATTCGCGGGGCGAGCAGCGGGGGGCTGCTCAGTCCAATTTAAGCGACTTCGATGTTGACTATGCGGGTTGTCGGTCTCCCGCTGTCGTAGACGCCAAAGGCGTCCTTTAGAGTGTGGTTTATCTTATCCCCCTTGCATAGAGAGGGGCCGTAACGGCATTGCGCAGGGACGGTCCCGTGCAGCTATCTTAGTGCAACAAGATACCCCGGGGCCCGGCCGTCTCGTATGCGCCGAAGAAGGCCACCGCGGGTTTTGGTTTGGTATGCCTGTTGATATCTTTTGTGTAGGGTGTAAATAGTGTTAGGGACTCGGTCCAATGCTCGCTCGGATGATGCCATACTCCCGAGTGTCGACATTGGGCTGTAATGACTGTGCGAAACCAACATAACCATTCCACTCACCCCCCCAGTGGTGGTAGCGATAATGCGTTTTTCCGCGCGAAAAAAAAGAAATTGGTTACCTTCTTCGCCGGAATGCCCACATACTTTCCCTTCTAGTATTCTGTTTAATCCTCTAACTCCTTATCTTAAATCAATTTCTTCGTGAAACGCATGAGAAGTCTCTTCGTAGGCGTAGCTATAGCTTTCACATGGGGGGGTCCTACGATATAACAATTTTAGTGGCGTGGGTTCTTGCCTTGCATGACACCGTGACATGAAGGTAAGGGGGGGGGTCCGGATCCCCAAAATGTCAGTGGTCAGTGGCGTAGCGTGGTTTATTGCTTCTGCCTTGAATATGAAAGATTGAGAGATTTTACTTGGCAGGCGTCCCGTAGTCTCAATCAATAGCCCAGCAACCAGTCCAGCTAGATCCTATCGATAGACCCGGTATAGTTCCCATCTTTTCTGCAAAGACTGCCAGACTGCCTCGGCGTAGTGGTAATACGCTATGACTGCAATGCTGAAGTTTTGGGTTCGATTCCCGGGTCGGACCAAGTGATATCAGGTATTCAAATTCAGTATCAGCCCCGAGTCTGGTATTTGTGCCCGATATGGCAATAGGCTCGCCCCCTATCAAATCATGGGTGCACAAGTTGCGCCTCGGCACCTACCCCTTCGGAGATAAAATGCGTAAGTGTGTGTTTTCTGCAAAAGTACTTGCACTTTAAGTACAGACAGAGTGCAATGTGTAATAGAGTAATTCCCAACTAGAGTAATTTATCTTTAAGGGGCCCTCTGCGTGTTGGATCGATATCCCCACGCAAGCCTTCCAAAAGGACCGGTCTTCGTGCCGTGATTTCCCGCAGGAAAGATACAACATAACAATAAAAATATAATACTTTCCTGTTTATAATGTTAGTAAGGAAGTATAGATATTGTAATAGAAAATTGGCGGTGGATTTTAGATGTCACATAAACCGCTGAATAATTTTGAATGCTCAAATATAATTTAGAACATGTTCTCGATTAACAATAATCTAATCTAGAAGTATGCCTCAAACAATAATTACGCACTCGACATTAGTAAGTCATCAATTCATTTTCGATCGCAGTTAAGCAACATGCATGATTTTTATAGCTCAATTATTATTATAATTCACGATTTTGTTTTAGGAGAAACTGATGTCGTCTGGTGTTTCAACGATCCGAGAGTACTGGAGAAATTTGTAACAACCAGCGACAGTGACCACAATGAAGGCTTCAGTAATTGCAGCTTCGAGATGAGCCCAGCAGGCCGGGGCAGCTTCCACGGTTATTTAGACACAAGAGTGCCAAAAGATGGCCGAATTAAAAAGGCTGGATACTGCGGAATTAGGTCAAAAATTATTAGAGTAAGAATAGCCCACAAGTTTCTTGATAAAAAACAAGCCGTTATGAAATATCTGATCGCAAAACACAGGCGTATCTTGTGTTAATGCAATTCAGGTGCTTCGCAGCCCCGTTTTGGTAAACACGTTCCATGTTTTCATGGATAAGTTTTAATTACTATATTTCTGACCACTGAAGACTTAAGTACTTAATTTTCAATTATTTCTTAAGTAATCCATTCAGACCATTCTATATAGGTAGCTATTTTATACATTAGAATATTAATTGTGATTTTATTTTTCAGAAATCATTTAAAAGGGCGACGACTTATGACTGGCATTTGTACAATACTTTAGTTTTAAAAATACGTGGCGATGGTAGATCGTATCTATTAAACATCTCTTGTGAAGGCTACTACGACATCTCTTGGAACGATATTTACCACTACGTACTTTATACTAGAGGTGGACCTTACTGGCAAATTGCTAAGGTAGGTATCAGCAGAGATATAGGCTGGCAGTCGCTCCCTAGCGAGCCGACGAACAAAATAAGAAGTCTAGCTAAGACAAAAATATATAAAAAATTATCAAATCACTTCAAAAGGGACTGGTACCCTCAATTTCTTAATGTTTGTGCATCTTTAAGCAGTTTTAAAAATACTCGTTTAATTTTAACTGGACGCTGTAACGCTGCTTGCTACAGAGTGGCATATCAGGTCGGACAGTGACCTCGCACGATCATGCGTGATAAGCTTCAAATCTACCTGTTAAAGTATTTTCTTCATTGTGACGAAGCGTCATGTATATAGACAATAGACACTCCATTAGTCCCTTTTCGGATGGAAAAGATTACAATAGGTAAGTACATAATGATACGAAACTTGCAGATACCTTTCTCAAAGTTTGTCCTGGGGTCGAAAGGCCGATTACAAGATAAACAAACCCGCATTCGCTTTGACCGTGTAACGCATTTTGGGATATCGTGCGGAGATAAAATCGATGGCAGATTCAATCTTGAAATAGAATACGTTGGTGAGTTACCTAGTTTATCATGAACATGTACTTAATATAAATGTAATTAAATAAATAAAAACTAAATAACATATACCATACCATATCAGCCCTGTATTATAATACTGCCCACTGCTGAGCACGGGCCTGCTCTACAACTGAGAGGGTTAAGGCCTTTGTCCACCACGCTGGCTCAGTGCGGGTTGGCAGACTTCACATACCACCGAAATTCAGAAAACTTTTTAGGTATGCAGGTTTCCTCGCGATATTTTCCTTCACCGTTGAAGCGAGCGATAATTCACAAAGAATACACACATAATTTTTATAGAAAAATCAGAGGTGTATGCCCTTGGGTTTGAACCTGCGGACGGACATTCGTCTCGGCGCGGCAGTCCGTTCCACTCCAACTAGGCTATCGCCTCATTAAATAACATACTTAAATAATTATTTCCTCTTCAACACTACTGGGTATAAAAAATACTGCGCTGACCCTGTGCGCAAAAGTCCATTTTAGGTCGTGGTTACTTGTTGGTCATGTTGACCTTGCTTGTATGTTTATAAGTCATTATAAAATAAACTAAAAGAAAACTGTGTGTGTACTGTGTACCTACCTATGGTTATTGTAAAAGGGTAATATTTTGTTCCAGGCTTAGAATTTGATCCTACGCATGACGAAGAATTTGCATATGAAATGTATAGAACTGATAAATATATTGTTGGCGTATAAGTAGTTTTTGATTTTTCCTTTTTCCTATGTCTCAATCCTCATATAGCTATTGCACTAATGAATTTTACTGCCAAATTAGTAGGCAAAAGCGTGATCTAGAGTTCGGAGGCTTCTCAGCCTCCTCATTTAGAGAGGGGCCGCAATGCGGCATAGCGCAGGGGCGGTTCCGTGCATCTATCTTCGTGCAAGAAGATACCCCGGGGCTGTCCCCTAGGCGCCGAAGAAGGCCACCGCGGGTTTTGGTTGGTATGCCGGTGTAGGGTGTATATAGTGTTAGGGACTCGGTCCAATGTTCACTCGGATGATGCTATATTCCCGAGTGTCGACATTGGGCTGTAAGACTGTGTGAAACCAACATAACCGTTCCACTCACCCCCCAGTGGTGGTAGCGATAATGCGTTTTTCTCCGCGAAAAAAAAAAAAAAAAGGGCCCATGATGGAGAATACAGTAATTTAAAAAGTTTGAAATAAAAAAAAAATTTAAATACCCCCGACACAAAAAGCCTCTAAAAGGTAAAATAAAAAAAGTGTCTGTTGTTTAACGAATGTAGAAACCTTTGGTTAATATGTCTGCCTCGGTGGCGTAGTTGTATTATGGTACGACTGCAAAGCTGAGGTCTCGGGTTCGATCCCCAGGTCGGGCAAAGTGATATTGAGTTTTTCTATTCAGTATCAGCCCGGAGTCTGGAATTTGTGCCCAATATGGCGATAGGCTCGCCCCCTATCACATCATGGGACGGAATAATGGCGAAAAGTGGGTGCACTAGTTGCGCCTCTGTCTACCCCTTCGGGGATAACAGGCGTGAGTGTATATGTATGTATATATAAAATTCTAAAAGGTTATATGTTACAAATTTTGCCGCCCCTCTAAAGGTGTCATTCCCACCCGGCACCCGTTCTGTATACACCTACTTAGTACCAAATAGGAACCTACTTAGTACCTATTTAGTTTTACTTCGTCGTCCAAAATAGTCGACTATTTTCTTTTATATCGATAAAAAATTTGCTGCGTGTATCTCTAATCCCTATAATTTTAGTTTAGCTAATGGGAATGTCAAACAGAATTTTTTTTGATACGTTTTGAGGAAGAAAATTTTACTTCACCTCTGTGCCTAATATCAATGTTTGTACTGTCCTTTTCGCACTAAAGATGGATGCAATAAGCCATTTCAGCTCGGATTTCAACCAGTTTGCATAGCTTGCATTCTTTGCACAGACTAATAAAAAGATTGATTCTCTGTTACAAAATTGTTAATTGACTGATGTCATCATCGCGATCATCGTCGTTGTATTTTTTTTTGTTATAATTTACCAAATCTTCAATAATTTTATGTGAAAACCAAATTGGAACTGATATTTTTTATATCTAACTAAGTGTTGTCTCAGTGCGTTGTCTGCAATGAAAGTGCGTATGGTCCGAGGACATTGCGGTAGGTTACTCTATCAACCAACGCAGATATTGCAATATTCTTCGTATTTCTTCTTTGCGTGGGATGTGCATGTACATCTACTTATTTACGAACTGTAAAACCATTTGGACGCCAAATCATTGGGAAATGTATGCTGTATAAAAAAATTGAATATTTTGTAGTGTGTACCTACCTAATTGATTCCATCTAATACATTCTTCGACGTTATTTCCAGAGAGGAGTATTGAACCGTTAATTAATGTTAGTTTTTCTTTAATTCGCAGAACAGACCATGTGAACATAATTAATCCAAAAGCAGTTGATTTTGGAATCTGTTTAAACTGTGTGCAGTACCATGTCTGGTACGGAGCAGAACATTGTGAACTCAATGCAACAATTATCTGTGCAACCAAGCATTAGTGGTCCCACTGAGAAACCTACACAAGTGGTTACACCAGCTGTGAACAGGAGTCAGCCTTCATCTGCTAAAGTAACCCCAATAAAGGGCAGTACTGTCTCCCCAGCAATAGCTACTATTGATCGACTTCTCAGTCTCGGTGCTAACATCCCTCCCCCACCTCCAATAATCACACGCACTTCAGACATGGATCCTCATACTGTAGAACAGCTAAGAGCAGTAAAAGAGCTTCTAACAGCACAGGAAGAAGAGGCACAGAACTTAAGAGATCTTAATCATGAATTAAGAGAGAGATTAGAAGAATGTGAGGCTAAAATTAAGAAAGTAACTGATCAGAATGAGGAGTATGCAGAAAAAGAAAAAGCTCTTTCTCAACGGGTGGCTGAAAAAGTTAGAAACAACAAGCAGATGAGTGTGGTGATGGAAGAATATGAACGTACCATCTCATCTCTTATTGGTGAGCGTGAAGCAGAATCAAAAAGATGGAATGATGAGAGATCCACACTCATGAGAGAGCGTGATGAGGCAGCTGCTCATCTAGCATCCATGGAACATGCCTTTAATGATGTTCATACAAAATATGAAAGATGTAAAGTCATCATACAAGGATATAAAAGCAATGAAGAGACCCTTAAACGAACCGTTGAAGAAAACAATGATGCTATTCAAAAGCTGGAGGGTAGATATGAAACTCTGCGGCAACATGCTATGCAACAACTCAATAAAGCTAATGCCGAATTGGATGCTGTCAAAAAAGCACATCAGGCTGAAATTTTGAAACTTAACGCCATGCTTAAAAAGAGTGAGGTTCATGCATCATCACTGCAGGAGTCTTTAGCACAGAAAATTAAGGACAATGAGGAACTGACGGCCATATGTGATGAGCTAATCAACAAGGTCGGTTAAAGTATTAATTATTATACATACTCATACAGTTTTCCTTTCAACTAACATGCATTTTGTACTTGTATGCAAATTAATATATAGTGTAATATGACAATTACACAAAGCGTTATGATATTGGTGTAATACAAGCATTAGTACTGTTACCATTACTAAAAATCTATAATATTATTTTTATGAAGAATAATGTGCATTATTTTTTTTATATTTTGTGCAATCATTTTGTGTCAGTTTATACTTTTGTACAATGATTATAATTTTAAGACTTAATTTTCTTAATTTTTACATTATATTGACTGTTATCAGTTTGAGGATTGGAAACGTAATTCAGCAAGTATTTAACTATTTGGTGCCCTACCATTTATGCAAATTGTGTTTTGTAAATATATATGCTTTAATTTATGCTCCAGTAAGGATATTTTCTGCCTGACCATGCTTTTTGCCAGCAAATGAAATGTTTCATCCAATTTGATTACTCACTATTAGTTTTATTTTTCATCCAAAGAAAATGTCAACATAGAGATTTTTATTATGACTATAATGTTATGTCTTGGGGGTTATAAATCTTCATTTAGAACTAGCGTGCCAGCCACTTGCTGTTGTCTCAATCGCCTTTTGTTATTTATTGTGGACAGTGGAGCCACTTTAGTTATTCCTAACACATGACTAGCTGCCATATTTAATGAAATTCTTTTAAATATAATTTAACACATGTTAGGTATTGTAAAGCAATGCATTGGCTTAATATAATTTATAATACTATAATATATAAAATCCAATTAAGTAGTTTAATAAATGGCCAATAAAAGTATATAATGTCAATGTCTATTTCTACCACAAAGCAACAGTGTCCAAACACTGTTGTGTTTCGGTTTGAAGGACATTGTAGCCAGTGTAACTACTGAACATAATGAGAATTGAGACTTAACATCTTATGTCTCAGGATGACGAGCGCAGTGGAATGCCACACAGTACTTTGTAACTCAATGTGCTGGATGGTATTACTACTGTTTATGGTTGATCGTATCGCTTACCTGTTAGTCTAACCATCACGCGAACGTCATGCTCGACTCGGCATTCGACGAAATAAAAAAAAATGTGAAATGGTCCGAAAACAATGTTTTTCCTCTAGTCTTTTGTATTATTTACAGTTTTACCAACTTTTGTCTGAATCACTTTGACATAAATAAATAAAATTTGTCTCACACAGTAACTATTAGAAGCAATAGCTATGACATTAGTTTAAAAATACAAAAAAATAAAGGCTTAAATACATAGTAAGTAGCTTTATATGGAATAATAATTAATGAATCAATAGTTTTAGGTTTTTATAAAAATTATCATTTATTTTATTTGTGAAGAGACAAAGTACATACCAAAAATGTAGGTGGTTTTGTCACAATGAATATGGACAGATTGTTTAAATTGGTGTTAGATTTATATGGAAACATGATCGAGACTTGAATAATATAATATTATGTATGTGCCTTTCAAAATTTACTCTTCACCATCCAGTTCCATTTGGTTAATAAATCGGCGTTAATAAAATGATGTACCCGTACCATTATGAGGTCCAGTACTAAACTAGTACAGTGATATTTTTCGACCAATATTTTTCAGTTTGTGGAATAAACCCTACTAAAACACTAACGTAAAATTCCAACATTCCACAGTACATTATTTTTATAAATATTTCTGAGTTTTCCTTCAGTTCATGTTTGTAATTGTCAATGGTAACTCTTTGTATTATGGCTTTTCAATTTTGATAAGTTCCACCTCGTGATAAACAGAAAGATTATTCTTTTATTCCACTATGAAAGCAGATGGCTGTATTCATTTTGGGTAGTTTAAGTGTAATCTAGTAATACCACATATTTTTTTATAATTTTATGTTTTATATTTAAACCTGAAATTTATTCTAATGGATAAAAAATAAATTGTTTCCATTTGTATACCCAATGTGTTTATTTGTCTCCATACAAACCTATAAATAATGCCGAAAAGTGGGTGCACTAGTTGTGCCTCTGCCTACCCCTTCGGGGATTAAAGACGTGAGTGTATATGTATGTACAAACCTATAAATATATAGGAACCACCTCAATAGTATATTAGCAGATTAAATTGGCTATGAAACCAGTAGTTTAAGGATCAATTTCAATATACATATACACTCACGCCTGTTATCCCCGAAGGGGTAGGCAGAGGCGCAACTAGTGCACCCACTTTTCGCCGATATTCCGTCCCATGATGTGATAGGGGGCGAGCCTATCGCCATATCGGGCACAAATTCCAGACTTCGGACTGATACTGAATAGAAAAACTCAATATCACTGCCCGACCCGGGGATCGAACCCGAGACCTCAGCTTTGCAGTCGTACTGTAATACAACTACGCCACCGAGGCAGATCAATTTCAAACTTGCGATAAATATTGACAAAGTTCTGAAAGCAAGCAGACATGATTTAGCATCCATATGTTTAATCCGATTTTCATAGTGACAGAAATAAGCTTGAAGAATTTATTCAGACTAGTTTAACTTTAAATTATCTCATGTATTATTTCATTATTAATGTAGATAGGAGAACCACATAAATTTTTCAAACAGTTTTAAAATAAAACTATTTCTTGTAAAAATAAATACCGCATGGATCATGGCTATGTAGGTACTAGGTACATCTTGAACCTAATGAAATCAAAAACAATCTTCATAGTAAGTATAGTAGGTATCATTTTATTTACATTATTATACACACTTGCCGAATCACTTGTCCAACTAAAACATTTGGAAGACTTGTGTAAAAATTTACATGTCAGAATAAATAATTGCCTATACAGGAACTCAAGACCGCTTCTTTAAAAATTTGTAAGTGTCCTTACTAACTAGGTAACTGACAGCCGAAACTACTGTGGAGGCTGCTGTGACCCCACACAATGCATGTAGCATTGGGTGATCTACATAACCAAAGACAGGCGATGCGAGGGTGGTGCCAACCTGGAAAGGAAATAACTATAATGAAAAAATTATTTGCAAGGTCTGCAGAGACAATGTCCAGAGGCTCGAAACCCAAGGCACACACCTCTGACTTTTCGAAGTTATGTATGTATTGTTTATCAATTATCGTTCGCTTTAACGGTGAAGGAAAACATCGTGAGGAAACCTATATACCTGAGACTTCTTCATAAGAATTTCGAGGGTATTTGTAGTCTGCCAACCCGCACTAGGCCAGCGTGGTAGACTATGAACTAAAACCCTCTCAGTAGAGGAGGCCCGTGCTCCGCAGTGGGCAGTATATAATACAGGGCTGGTATTATTATTATTATTTATTACTAGCTTTTGCCCGCGGCTCCAACCGCATTAAAAAGTTTTTCCGGGATAAAAGTCCCGGTTTATATTTCCCCGGGATAAAAAGTAGCCTATGTGTTAATCCAGGACATGATCTACCCGTGTGCCAAATTTAATCGAAATCCGTTCAGTAGTTTTTGGGTGAAAGAGGAACAAACATCCATACATTCTTACAAACTTTCGCCTTTATAATATTAATAAGATAGTAGGAAGTAGGATATATTTGCAACATATTATTTTTAGGAAGTATGTGTTTTTTTTTTAATATAAGTAAGTGTCGAAGGATAAAAATACTGGCTCTATGGCTACACAAAATATAGGTCTGTTGAGTGATTATGAATACATTAGGAATTTATAAGAAGGAGCATAATTGAGTTGCATACTATGCAGAGTCTGTTTTCTGTAATGAGTAATGGGACAACACTAACCAATAAAAGTTGCACAGCAGTATTGACTTTGCTTATAAAAGTGGGCGCGAGCTGAGCTGTTGCGTGCGTCACGTCGAAGTATCTACTCAGCGTTCTCTGCAAACAATGCAATTAATAATGCTTATTATGATAACAATACACCAAGATTAGCATTTCGAATTTGAATTGTAAATGAATATTTATATATATGTGCAGCTTGGAGTTCTATGAATGCAAATTATTTTTAGTAGTGCAATTGATAACAAACTAGCTTTTGCTTTTGTTCGTAGGGTTTAGCCAGCGTTTGCAGTGTAAGCCCCAAAAATGTGTTTATTTAAATCACATTAGAATCCTCTAAAATTATCAGTGTTTACCTACTATATTATGCATGTATAATACAATATATAAACCTTCCTCTTGAATCACTGTCTATTAAAAAACCGCATCAAAATTGTGTAGTTTTAAAGATCTAAGCATACATAGGGACAGACAGGGGGAAGCGACTTTGTGTTATACTATGTTATGATGATTGTTGTCCTTGTATAATAAGTGTAACATTTTCAATTCACAATAATATTCTGTCGCATTGCACATTTATTTAATTGAAATACATAATAGTATGAATGGACAAGTAAACTTTTATTTAACAATGATATTTTTATGATTGATGTATGTATTTTTGTACTGTAATAAAGAATGATCTGTTTAGATATAACCAATCATATACTCACAGGAGGTGGTAGGCTCATATATCTAATGACAAAACCAGCAATAACCAACGCAGCATCACGGCCCACAATTAGCAGTGTAAGTGCGAGTGGTATCAAGTTCTGCCATGTCAATGTTATAAATAGTGTTGCTATAAGAACTTTATCAGCCATGGGATCCAAGAATGAGCCCATTTTTGTTGACTGTCCCTTCCAATTTCTTGCTATCCATCCATCCAACTGGAAATGCAGTTATGAAAGGTAACTCAATTAAACATCGTGGCTATTGTCTAATATGCGCAGGTAACATATTAAAAGGAATAAGGTGTTCTACCTGTCATAAGAAGCAAGTAACTAAGCATGTGGATATTGGCAATTAAAGCCCCAAAGCAGCAAAGGGCTGTTATCCAATCTCGTTTTTTATGGCAGCATTGAAATGGCAGTATGATAAACTACAAAGAGGAAGTGTGAAAGATAAATCTTCAAAAAAGAGGTTGTAATGAATCAAACAGGTTCTTGCTGCTTGCTAGTAAGAATCCTTGTATGTACATCCCATTTACCAAGACATCCTAGATTTTATTCTATCCCCCTGTACACAACAAAGGAAGCCACTATAGTTTTGATGTTCCAGTCATGAGGATGTAGCACTGTACAGTATTATAAATTGGGCATAATGGTCTCTTAGGTCATGGAATTGACTCCAGGGCACCATTCATTATTGATCATAAGATCATAGGACATGCAACCCTGATGGTGGGTCTCTCTTATGTAAGAGTCCATCTGGGTACCACCACAATGTCTATTTCTATCGCCAAGCAGCAGTGTGCATGCACTGTTGTATTTCGGTTTGAATGACATGGTAGCCAGTGTAACTACTGGATATAATGAGAGTTAACATCTTATGTCTCAGATGATGAGCTCAGTGGAATACCACACAGTATGTTGTAAGTCAAGGTGCTGGATGGTGTTGGTACTGTTTTATGCATAGTTGTATCACTTACCATCAGGTGAACGGCATGCTCGTCTCATCATTCAATCCCATAAAAACCCAGATATAAATAAAAAATGTGTAGATAACTCACTAAATCTGTTACACCTGCAAACACCAAAAGGCCCAATGCAACATTGTAATTATCTTGCAGTATAATATAGCCTAGATAGGGAGACATCACTATCCTTGTCACACAAAGGATATTTGGTATGGTGAACACATTTTCTCTCTGTAAATTTTAAGCATAATATAATGAATACAATACTCTTTTTTGTTACCAACCAAGGTTTTGTATGGTGTAATTATGTATGAAAGATACATTATAATATACCTCAACTACTTCTTCAAGTTTCTCTTTAACTTTATCTTTGGTCTCCAATATATCCTTTATAATGGACTCTTTTTTCATTTTTATTTTCTGCCCTGTAATTTCTTTCTGGTGCTTTATATCTTGAACAAATTCCTCACCTTTGAGCCTTATTTTTTGCTCGGTATCTCTTAACTTGCCTTTCCTCTGCTCGAAGACATCTTTTAAAGCTTCAGTTTTTTTCTCAAAGGTTATGAAATGTTTGTTTTTATCAGAAGAGTATAAGCAGGCTATGGAAGAAACTTTTATTTGATTTTTAAAAATCTGTCGTTTATGGCCAATAATTAAGGTATATTGTCGATTCCATATGTTTCGGTCCCGTAAAAAGCCGGGTCGACTACAGTAAGTTGATACATGTTTGAGCAAACTGTACCTCGTCAGTATTTCCATTGCTGTTGCTGTAAAGTAATAATTACCGTTTTGCTTTTTTTATATTATCATTGAGAGTAATTATACGATTATGCTAGTTTTAAAAAGATGGTATTTTATTTATTATTACCTACAAAACAAACCACTAATTTTCAATTTTGTAATTACAAAATAGTAATAAAAATGAAATAGTTGAATACAAATTTATCTGGGTAAACAAGGACGGCATACAAATTGCAATGTAGAATGGACTGTCAACTGTGATCTGTGGATTTCCTGATCCGTTACATTGCACGCAATAAAGATTCAAGTTAGTCTGTCATATTATTATTTTTACACTCTTGAACTTTGAAATTATTGATACAAAACTGATATTGATAATAACAAATACCAAGTAATATAATAATATTATTTGGTTGAAGTTAATGAATAATGCACAGAATTATAAAATAAATTTTGAAAGATATTTTAGAATTTTTAGATGTGTTGGCCGAAAGAACAAGTTATCTCAGTCTATTTATACCTATATTATTTTTTGGTCCATGGAATGTCATTCATAATAGGGATGTAAGTATTCGATAGTAAGACAAAGTATAAACATTAAATGCTCTAAAATACAAAAAGTCTTCGAATTGAACCAAGCTTTGTTTTTAACTATGCAGAGATTAAATAAACTTTAAATTAAACCAAACTATGTTTTTACTAAAGCTTGCCACTAGATTTAGTTGTGTAGAGAATACAATAATTATTTAACTTGATCTTGACAAAGCAAATCTCGCGACATGATTTTGTCTCTGCATATTAAAAAACGAAGTTTGATTTAATTTAAAGTTCACTTTTCTTTTTGGAATGTTTAGTTGGATTTCACAGAAGAATTTCTTTTGAGTATTATTTTCTGTTACGTACAAAATCAAAAATAGGAAATTACTCTATTACCAGCCACGCTGTGAGTCACAGCGTGGCTGGTAATAGAGTAATTTCTTAAAAGGACATGTCCAAAAACGGGATTAAAATTGTAACCCAGATACTTTTTTGTATATTTGGATAGTACTCCCAAAACCTAGACCAAAGCAAAAATCGTATAATTTTAAAGTTCTCTGATGTTGAGATTTATTTTTTTACTAGTAGTGCTCGCGGCTCCGCCCGCGTGAAAAAGTTTTTCCGGGACAAAAATATTTTCCCGGGATAAAAAGTAGCCTATAGCACTCAGGAGTTATATAGCTTCCTATTAGTGAAAGAATTTTCAAAATCGGTTCAGTAGTTCCTGAGATTAGCGCGTTCAAACAAACAAACAAACTTCAGCTTTATAATATTAAGTATAGATTTATTTTGCTTCAAAGTTCACTTACAATAAACGTTTTTAAAAAGTTTGTCATGAATGGAGGGGTCTAAAAATATGTGTTTTATGGATCCAAGATCCATATTTTTGCCGCTTATCCATAAAGTTTGAACCTGGTTCGATTTTGAGGCCCAGCACCCAAGCAAATACAAAAAGCAGGACATCTCCTTTCTCAAACTAGTTAGATTAGGTTGGAAATGCGTACATAAACTAAATATATTATTTTAAACATAAAATATTACACATATTGCTGTTTGCGTATTCTGTATTGGCGGAATGAATGCCTAGCCAAAGTATAAAATAAATATTATTCCATACATTATCTGGACGCCTTAGACATTCATACATCGCTTAGGCATTGTAAAAAATACAGAATTATATTTTGCCAGTTTATTTTTAAATTATTTGAGTTAATAAATAATTAGGCACTTGCTGCCATTTTTGCTCTTTTATTTCTTACGACCAACATTTCATTGTATGTTATATGCAAAACGAATACCATATAAATCAAATCGAGCTAAATAAAGTATTTTCGCGTACTTTATTGTTCTCATAAAGTATAGAGTACAATGACCCAAAATAACGTACAATACTTTATAATAAAGTACGGGTGGCAACCCTAGCTGTGACGCGTCGCACATGTACAGCGGGAGTCAATGACCTTACATCACTATCGATATATTTTTGAATTACTCAATTACGTCTCTATTATAAATATAAACTCACAAATGTCACTTCACACTTGTATTCAATAATAATTTAAGAAAAATAAACAGTTTTATATAATTAATCTGTAATATTGTTTTAGCATTAGCTCTGTTTTAAATGATTGTGAGTATTGCTCATCATTTTATTTACCTCGCGAAGTAGTGTGGCTAAATTAAAATAGGTTAATGAAACTTGCTTTGTTAACAATGTATGTAATTTTTATCCAGTCGTGTGGTAGATTATTACAGTATAATAGCAGTATCACAAACAAATTTTGTAATAATTTTCCTTCTATAGACAAAACAATACAACATATCATACATGGTAACTTAAAGGTGTATTGTAAATCACAATTTGTGATATTCGAAGGTTGTATTACAGCTTATTGAGTTTTAATTTGATTTGATTGAGCTACTACTTAAGTTTTTTAAGGCTACGAAATTATAAGTTTACACTGAGGCCACAATCTGTATCTTTGTTGTACAATATAACAGAAAAAGTGTTTAACAAATATTATGTCTCTTGTCTGTTCTCTGTAGTTATTCTATTACTGCCTCTGTCTAATAACAGTATATTCTTTTTATTACAACTAAATATTTTGAAAATTGGCATTTAAAAATTACAACTTTCTGCTATATTTATTTTGTTTTAATAAGTATTGAAAGTATGTTCTTCATTTGAAGTGATTCGGGTCTGAGCCATTACTTATGATTCCTCAAGCCCATTCAAGTTTATGGAACAAACTTAATTAACAAATTCTGAACTTCATCACAAACATTATTATTGTTTTAATACATTATTGTTTCTTTTGAATTATACATTCCATGTATAAAGCAAAAAGAAATGGTAATCTATTTCTTTTACTTAATACATTGAACTTATTAAATGTATATAAATCAACAATCTATATTGTTGCCTTGGACAAAACTCTATTTAAGAGATTCTCAGATAGAACTCTGGTGACCTTAGGTATTTCTATAAACAGCGAACAGGTATTAACAAAAGTGTATTGAGCCAAACTGTGATTAAAGTGTATCACCATCTCCCTCACCCGCATGTTGGTTGCACAGCCATTGTGGTGATGTCTTTACATCAGTTGAACAATCTTTAATAATATAATAATAATAATACCAGTGCTGTATTGTTATTCTGCCCACTGCTGAGCACGGGCCTCCTCTACTGAGGGGGTTTAGGCCTTAGTACACCATGCTGGCCTAGTGCGGGTTGGTAGACTTCACATACCTTCGAAATTCTTATACGGAACTTCTTAGGTATGCAGGTTTCCTCACTATGTTTTTCCTTCACCGTTAAAGGGAACAATAATTGATAAACAATACACAAGTAACTTCGAAAAGTCAGAGGTGTGCGCCTTGGGTTTGAACCTCCAGACATTGTCTTGGCAGACCGTTCCATTCCCACCTAGGCTATCGTCCACTTTATTTTCATTAATTTCATAAAAAAATGACAACTTCAGACAATTTATTTTTTATTTTATCAAATATTAACTTAAATATCTTGCATAATTATGTATTTTAAATTGTGCTGGACCCTTTACCTCTGAAATTATGATGAGAATGCTTCAGAATAATATATTAACATTATGAGAAAATCATAAAGATAAACAACATTGTTAAATGTTTCAATAGGAACTATTCAGTTAGGAACAGTAAGTTTGCACACAAAGTCAGTGACACATGACCCATAAGGGTGAGTGTTGATAAGCTGACATAATTATGTTTATATTATAAGGTAAACATATGTTGGTTTGTTTATCTGCTTTTATGTCAACATTATGTACTGATGTGTTGTCAAATGTTTTAGAAAATAGTGGTTTGTGCTTGTCCTATAATCAGGGTTTTTAGTAATAAAAATAATATTTAAAAGAAACAATATTATTAATGAGTAGTGTTTGTTAGTCTGTAAATGTTGTTATCATGTTTTTGTTTTAAAGGTTTATAAGAATCTTTTAAGATGAAAGAGGAAGAACTTAAATATGTGCTTAAGCTATTGGACCAGCTCAACGTGAATATATTTGAGGTAAGATGTTTCATTCCATACACACAGAATTATATATATAAATCTCCTATAAGGAATCATTGAGAGTAAGTGGAGTGTAATTTTGGAAACTTTCTTCCAGGAAATACTTCAATTTCATCATGACATAGAAGAATCAAAACAAACAAAAAACTTCTCAGATGAAGTGTTTGATTTCCTAAAGGCCAATTTGAAAGACAATCCAGTCACTACAGCTTCCATTCTTACTTACATTAAAGAAAATGCCTCCGAAAACAAATACAACTTGGATAAAATACAAACACTCTGTTTGGAAGTATTAAAAAACGAGATTAATGATGTGAATTCTTCAGAGAAATTAATAACAATAATATCTCTAGTAAAATGGGAAGATAATTACATGGCTTTGTTTGTAAATAAAATACTTAAACATCTCTGTGAAGATAATTACAGGCAGTATAGGAAACAATTACTGTTGACATTAGTACCCCACAACAAGCCTGAGCTCTTGAATGTAGCATCAGAGTTAATGCATAAAAATGAACCACATAAGGAATTTAAATTAACACCAGAGTACATGCTCGAACTATGTTATCAAGACAAAACACACTGGCTGCTCAAAGCTGCTCAAGTGTACAAAAACCAACTGCATGACTTGAAAAATGTTACCTTCAAAATAAACAATTTTACCAAACAAATTCTTATTATGGTCCTGATAGATTTGACCAACAGTCCTGAGACTTTTGATTTGCCCTCACTGGTGCATCAGTTAACTAATATATTCTCCATTCTCGAAACTTTCACAACAACGGATGATCAGTTACAGTTCTACATTACAGAAGTGAAAAGAGAGTTGACAATAATAAAGTTTTGTTTGGAAAACAATTGCAAAATAATGACTACATCTATATTCAGCCAAGTTTTAGCACAGAGTGCTTTAGCTGTGATATCCCAAGTGTGTAAACTCTCAAAAATAGATAGATATAAAGTTTCAAGGCTTTTGAATACGAACAATGACTTCATAAATGAACTGACAGCATTAAGCAATAAAAAAGATAATATCAGAAAAGAAGAAGGTGTGGTTAGTTGGGATATATCCACTTACAATAGCTATTGTGCTATTACAAAAGTAATTGATACAATATTAAACTCTTCTGAGACTTCAGAGATGGCCGAGGACACAACAACGTCCTTAGAGGACATCAAACGACTTGTACTGTCTATACAACCCTTGCAATTTTGTATCGAAGTTATTGAGAATATTTTCTCATGCCTGTTTTTGAGATACGAATATTTTTCATGCTACGCTGAATACAACCAAGAAGCAGCGTGCGGTGCTCATTCGGAATGTTCGTATTTCTATTCAAAAAAGCAGACCAGAAACATAAGCAACAATAGCGGCAATGCGGGGTTCATGTGCAATGCATTCACCACGCAGATTGTCCTGAACACTTTGAAACTGTGTTTAGAAAAACTAGAAGGACGTGTTAACGTGGATGAAATAGATCATAGCTTGAACTTGAGATTCAAGCGTTTGATGAAGGTAGTGAATCATTCCATATGGAAATTGCAACTGGTGTCAACACTCTCTCCCGATAGTAGTCCGTTACGTTTGAAATTGTGCTTGGATTACGTAGAAGTTGATGAAAGCAGTGACGATGAATCCCGAGAGCTGGATTACAAATACTTGAGAAAGAAACCAAAGACTAAGAGAAGACATACAAGTCCCAGGCATGATATGAATCAAGTCATGCTTGCGTCCACGATATCTGCAACTGACGAATGTAAGTTCACTAATAATAAGGCAGAAAATCGAATTTCAATATTTTTATTTAGATGGTTTGATAATCATTTCCGTCTATTTCCAGCTTACATGTCCGCTGGCGGTAGTGGCATTGATTTCATATCGATAATGCTAGCTAAGCCCACCTGTTTAGTGGCATTAGCGCTTTACCACAACGATTTCCCTAAAGCAAACCAAATATTAGAGGTGAGTTTAGAATTAGAAAATATCATCCTACTAATATTATAAAGGCGAAAGTTTGTAAGAATGTATGAATGTTTGGATGTACGGATGTATGGATGTAAGGATGTTTGTTCCTCTTTCACGCAAAAACTACTGAACGGATTTCGATAAAATTTGGCACACGGGTAGATCATGTCCTGGATTAACACATAGGCTACTTTTTATCCCGGGAAAATATAAACCGAGACTTTTATCCCGGAAAAACTTTTTAATGCGGGCGGAGCCGCGGGCAAAAGCTAGTGTCAAATAATAACAAGCTACGTGAGAATGTGGAAAAGAAAACGCTACACAACTCCGTGTCATTTCGTTGTGATGGGTCGAAAGACTAACTAGTGACTGACAAGCTGACGCATTGGTCTCTCGATCAATCACAAACATCACGATATCGACTTTCGTGTCGTGTTTTATTGCCACATTCTAAGGGGCCAGGGGGCTTAGAATGTGAAAAAGAACACGATGCGTCTCCGCTTCGTTTTATTGTGATTGGTTGAGAGACTGACGTATCGGTATTTTGATGTTTGTGATTGATCGAGAGACCGATACGTCAGTCTCTCAACCAATCACAATAAAACGAAGCTGAGACGCATCGTGTTTTTTTTTCATATTCTAAGCCCACAGAATTCTTTTTTTTCTTGTGCCTTATATAATTCTTATTAAATGCTCAAATTCTTCATAACACTCTATTTCTCGTTCCGTCGCTTCGTACTGGATCACTTTTCCATTTATAATGAAAATACCTGGTGGATAAGAGTTCAAAAATTTTTTTGCTTCTTTTATAGTCCTTAGAGGTTTACAAAATTTGCAAATTAGACAACAGCAACACCAACCTAAAAATATTAAAAATTAACATTACAATGAGCTTTGCTTAGCCATAATAATCATAATAGTGCAACATGATCGAATAATTATCCCTAACCTTAATTAACTACGATCATCTTCAGAGGTACACGTATCCTACTAATGTTATAAATGCGAAAGTTTGTAAGAATGTATGGATGTTTGTTCCTGTTTCACGCAAAAACTACTGAACAGATTTTGATGAAATGTGGCACACGGGTAGATTGTCGGAGAAGACCTCTCGCTGCCGGCCGTGGTCGTTTCCATGGTCGGCGGCCGGGAGTCCTCGCAGGCGGTGGCCCACTTCTGCGAAGTGGTCCTTTCGCGGAAGGAGAGTGCCGAGGGGGATCGCCAGCGCAGTGGTGATCCCTCCCGTCGCCAGACGAGACGTGGGAGGCGTCGGGTGGACGACTGACCGACGTCTCCCGCCCTGTGGATTGGGGGCGTTTGGAGAATTCCACCACGGTATCCCCTGCCTGTCGTAAAAGGCGACTAATAGGGGCCATCGGGGGTCGCGGGTGGGTGGAAGGGGCCGTCCACCTATTAGTCTAGCCAACTTTTGTGACCCCCGTGATGGACGGCAGCGTGGCGGTTAGGCCTCACGCTGCCGATGACGCCGAGGGCGTCCTTCGGTGCGCGGGGGCTTCTGAGCCCCCCCCCCCCCCAACAACAGGAGACGGACCGCAATAGCGGTACGCGCAGGGGCGGTCGCGGACGAGAACTTAGACGTGAGTCGGAGGAAGCCCGCAGCCGTCCCTAATGCGCCGAAGATAGCCACCGCGGAGTTTTGGTTGGTATGCCGTGCGGTGTACACAGGTTAGGGACTCGGCCCGGCGGTCACCCGACGTTTTCCATCTCTCCGGGCGGCTCAACGTTGCTTTGTAAGGCACGGTAAACCCAACATAATCGCTCAGTCGTTCCCTTTGAACTCTGGGCGGTAATAATAAATCACTTTCTCCGCGTAAAAAAAAACACGGGTAGATTGTATCCTGGATTAACACATAGGCTACTTTTTATCCCGGAAAATATTAAGCGGGACTTTTATCCCGGAAAAACTCATTCACGCGGGCGGAGGCGCGGGCAAAAGCTGATGAATTTTGCTATATTTTCTATCCCATTGTTATATGTTTTCGCCATCACACATTTTTCTGCCTAAATTAATAAATATAATTTAATAATTATTCTTACCTCTTGTACACCACAAAGGAATAGCAAATATGAGGTATATTATGAACCATATTTTGATCATTTTCCATATTCGAAGTGCATCTTCTCTTTTTGCAAGAGTAATGAACCCAGATTCATATCCTGCATTGATAAAGAACATCGTATCTATTCCATTATATAATAAAAATATTTATCAGTAAAATGGTACTTTCACCTTCGCTTTTTTTATAATATGTGATATTGGACCTCGCTTCCTCATCGGATTGCATGAAATATTCATTAAGTAGATCATTATAATTATAGATAACTTCTTTATTACTGTCCATATCAAGCTCAACAGCCGTATTTAATGAGCGAAACAATTTGTAATATTTGTTGTGTTTCTGTTGCTCTTTTAGATCGTTACACAGGTTTGGTGCTGCAAACTTATAGTTTGTAGAACTCTTAACACCAATATTATAAATAAGCGTTTATCCGTCCTATCAGTGATTACTTTTAAACTTCCCGTAGTATTATAATGCTCTTTGTTTTAAACTCACTGAAACTTTTATTACAAATTTTGGCAGACGTCGTTGTGCTTATATCTATGGTTTATTTTACTATGATGCCCTTTACCTCCTTTGTTAATTAGCGTGCTATGAGGTTTTTTAAAAAAGTATTTAATGCTTTCAGATGTTCGATTTAGCGGATTCAGAAATCGCTACGGAAGTAACTTTTACCGAACAGCTGCGTAATCTTGTAGCAAAAATAAAAAATATTATTTATTATAGAGACGATACTCGCTATGCTACCAAAGAATTGTCCGCTTTATCTGTCGTATCTACGGAAGTAATGGGACTGGTAGAAGGATTTTTAGCATCCAACAGAGCTCCTAATTCTTTCGACATCATGGAACTAGGCGCTCGCCATCCTCATTTACAATTGTACAATCATCAAAATGCGCCATTTATTAACGCTGTTGACATTTTGCTCAGCAGCGGTCTTAACAGAGAAATAACTTACGGACTCATCAACGTCGTTGAAAGAAAACTGGCTGAGGTCAGGAGCTGTACTGACATCGCTGCAGTCAAAAAAACTAACTACATCCGATTCGTTGAAGACATCGCAAGTGTTACTTTTGAAATTTTGGGCAACACAGAAAAATCTTTTGATTTTATAGACAATATCTGCGGTCTTATAACTGACTGCCGAATACCGATCAGGCACAAAGAGTTTTGCAAGTTGAATCAACTTGCTAAAGAATTGAAGCAAGCCTGCGAAGACTTAGTTGATGTTGTAAATCCGAATGAAATAACAGAATTAGATTCAAATCTGCTTCAGAAGTATCACCAGACATACATGAATGTTGTAGCCGCGTCCGACAAAGATATTTGCAACGTGGCTGAAGTGTCCCGGCAAGGAACCAAAAAGACAAGAATCCCATACCTTAGAATGTGTTACATGTATTGTAAGACCGTGTCACAGTTAGAGCAAGAAGACAACCGCTCTACTGATTCTGGGGCAGATGCCCCATACTTTTCTGTTTTGGAAAAACAACTCCATGATATATTCGGCAACATGATAAATAACAAAGAAATTCCTGTAACGTATTTAGAACCGATATGCAAGAAATTGAATGTTAATCTGATACCAAAATTGATTTTGAACTTTTGCCCATCAATTACATTATCAGGTTCCTTGAACGAAGCGAATGAAGTTAATTTTAACAATTTACTTCATGTCGTGTATGATTTCAAAAACCCGGAAGAGAATTTGTTTATAGACCCGGTCACAAATTTCGCGCCGTTACCCCGGTCGCCTGACCCTCAGTGCCTCACATATATTGTCTTACATAACTGGGTTTTGGCACATATAATCAAGAAAATTCATATTTCACCCAACGAGAGCAGTTTACAACAGAGTATGGACGCGCGCACCAAATGCTTGAACAACTACATGGCGCTAAATCGATTCAACTACACCAAAAGTTTGTTTGGCAACAATAGATACTTGGCATCTTTACACACAACTGTCGATCTCAACAAATTGTTCTTGTTCATGCCCGAAATGTTAGATTCGGGAAAAATTTTGAAATGTTTATCAATAATTGATTCATTATCCGAAAGGCAGTTAATGTGCAGCGCGAATCTCAGCAATTTGAGAGACTTGATATATTTTAAGTTAGCAACGAATCCAAAGATTAACCAAAATTGGAAATATTGCCAATATCTGAAATGTTCGGAACTGAAAGTGGATTTGATCTTAAACAATCTTAATTTTTGGCCCGCTGACGGTGCCTTAGAAGTGTTGGACTACTTGCGGTTTCTGTTAATCCAGGAAGGTATGGAGGAAGGTCTATATGAAAAATGCTCTGACTGGATGATCAAAATACCACTTTATGACCAAGTAAATACTTCTTATTATTGTGTGTATTAAAATGGTAAAGTGATATTGTATATTTTATCTATCTTTATTGTTTTTAGATATCGACTATTATGGGCCTGAATCACTGGTATGCCGTATACGAGAAATCTATCGAAAATCCTGAAAGTATTATTGAAGTGTTGATGGATAGTCAGCAAGTAAGTAATACTTTTTTAGTCCTCCAGGAATATGCAACAGTGTACCGTATGTCTTATTTTTTCAGTTTAAACTGTGCTTGGAGTGGGCTGACGTGCACGAAGTTTCAGAAAACATGAAAAATTTAATTGTCATGAATCTATTACGACAGTTATTTGAATACAGAAACCAAGCCACTCCTTCCCTAGTCAAGGAACTACTTTTAAGGCTTCCTCCGTCACAAGCTTTGGACTTGATACAAGATGAAATGTCCAATGTCAAGAACGTCGATATACTCCAAGTCTGCGTGGATTTCATATCTGAACACTCCTTCGATTGGAAATCCTTTGAAAACATCAAAGTCGGCCTTCAGATTATGCTTGAGATCGATCCCAACTGGCGTCATATGTTCTGGGATTTGATAGAGCATCCCCTATTGATGATTGAGCAGTTTTTAATGAATGCCAAATTAGATGTGCTCACAAACATCATTAACAAAGTAGTGCCGCACTTGAAGAAGGATTCAAATGGCGACAATCTTTACTACAACATTAAAATTATTGAATCGATAGTTATATCTCGCAACGCAGTGGATGCGTTACTTCGATTCTACGCGGAAAAGGCTCTGGATCTGAAGAACCCGAGAAACGTTTGCCCTCCGCCGCAGAAGCTTTCCGATGACATGCTGCTTCAGTCCATCGACTCAATAAATATTGAAGCGACGAACAAGCCATTCGTGATGCCTGAGCAGGTGCCTCCAAAGGATCAGTGGACTGAGGACTACTCGACTGACAGATGCATGATGTGCCGCACGTCGATATTCTCCATGATTATCAGGCGACATCACTGCAGGCGATGCGGTAGGCTGGTGTGTCATGCGTGCTCCAGGAATAGGATGCAGGTAAGATTCAACACCAGAAAGGGTAGTTAGATACGTAGGATTTAAGATATCTGTTTTAAAACAAACGCTTGTGTGAAAAAATATGTGCAAAAATTTAATACTTGTGTCTTGCACTTCAAAAGTTTAGTAATATATAAATTGATTAATACTGTTAGTATCGCTCGAAATTTGGTATTATAATGTAAAGAAAGGGGTTAGAAGTAAACCATCTCTTAGTTAACTTTGTTTAAAGAAAATTTTGTGGTATTCAATTATTTTCATGTATCTAAGGTGCCAACATACCCAAGCGGCGTCAAGTTTCGTGTCTGCGATGACTGTTACACGCAGACCATGAACCGCAAATCCCATTCGAACAACCAGAACCTGATGTCAAGCAGTAGCAGCGACTCGGCGGGCAGCGGCGTCACCTGCATGGACTGGTGTCTGTCGACCAACGCCAAGAGGAACGAGGCTGTGAGGGCCGAGTTCAGCTATGAGTTCACTCCGAATGTCACCCTCTGCCTGTCTATTATGAAGATGCATTCCATCAATTTGGATTATCCGAGGTAAGTGTTTTTATACCTGTAAGGTACTTGATGAAATAGTTATAGTTCATGTGCTGGAAATAGTAATTTTTTGGACTTGTACGTAATGGTGTCATATCCTTATCACAATTTAAATTTACCTGTATCTACAATAGTTTTCTTCGAGACTACCATGCCACTTGCTTGATGGTGAGCGATAAGACCGCCCATAAACAGTAGCAATGTTGTACACTGAACTACAATGTACTGCGTGGCAATCCACTGCGCTCCGCATCCTGAGACATAAGATGTTAAGTCTTATAATGTCCAGTTATTACGCTGGCTACAATGTCCTTCAAACTGAAACACAACAGTGGTTTCACAGTGCTGCATGGCGGAATAGACATTACGGTGGTACCTACCCAGATGAGAGACCTACTGGTGGTAGGTAGGTAAATTTTATCCTCCTTGCCAGTTTCGGCCCCGGCGGCCAATCTCAACGGAGATCAGCCAGGTACGCAGGAGATATTATAGTGCACAAGTGTGTGCGCAATACACAGGTGCACTCGCTATTCCTTCACTCTCATAGTCCGGTGAGACGGCAATCTGACATGACCGGAGAGAGATCAGGCGCAGGTCCAACGGCTTTACGTGCTTTCCGAGGCACGGGGTATCACAACGCCAACTTCCTGACTCCGAACTGCGACTGAGTAATTTCTTTTTAAGATGGAAAAACTCGGTCACAAAGTTTTTTGGCCTGACTCGGGATTCGTACCCAGGACCTCAGCTCGCAAATCGTACTCGTAATTCGTACGCAATACAACTACGCCACCGAGGCAGTCAATTATATCAGTAAATTTGATATCACACTACTCGTAACCAGAAATTATAATTATGTTTTTTTTATCAGGTTCTTACTGGACCGGAGCGACGAAGTAGCGCGTGAGGTGTCTAATGGTGGCGACGCTCGTCTGTTGGTCCGGGCGAGGCGTTCCTTACTGCTCGCGGCTGCTGAACTGTATTCGCGGACTCCTCACGAGAATGGGTTAGCAGTTTCTAAATAACAAATATTATTATAAGGATTATATTGTCCTACTAATATTATAAAGGCGAAAGTTTGTAAGAATGTATGGATGTTTGTTACTCTTTCACGCAAAAACTACTGAACGGATTTTGATGAAATTTGGCACACAGGTAGATCATGTTCTGGATTAACACATAGGCTACTTTTATCCCGGAAAAACTTTTTAACGCGGGCGGAGCCGCGGGCGAAATTTAGTAGGTTTATAAATTGTCTATAGGCGGCTGTACACATTGGGCCAAGGTATTGGGCCAGCATGTTGGGCCAAAATAGTGAATTGTAAATGTCCCTGTTTATACATTGGTGTATTGACCATTGTGTATTTGCGGAGCGCGCCAAGATCCTTTGATGTGCGCATGAAAAACCGACAACATCCGCTTGGCCGGCCAATATTTGCGCCAACTATCAACATACCGCCAAGTAAGTTTTTACACGTTGGCCCAATACCTTGTCCCAATGTGTACAGCCGCCTTATGAATAAGGCCGAAAGATAGTAATTACCGTGTCGTGCGGTTCAGGATGAAAACAGGCGCCAAACAATCCACTGTTTGGCATTATGCTGATCCTTTTGGCATTGTTGTGGTGGGGCATATACCGTCCACACGTGATGGGTCATTGTTTTAAGTTAATTTTGTAATTTTTTTTGCTTTTCTTATTTTATTTTTTACTAGCTTTTGCCCGCGGTTTCGCCCGCCTTAATAAGTTTTCCCGGGATAAAAGGACATATAAACCAGCTCTGTCAAGATAGCAGTAGTAACTTAGCAGAATCAAATCAAATACATTTTAGAATTTGTAGCTAATTTGTTGCTAATTAGTTACCACAATATCGATTTTGTTGCTCAAGCCGTTTCCAAAAAAAAGCTGTTACTGCTATCTTGATATCGAGATAGCAGGAAACTAACGAAACTTATTGATATGTGATCAAATGTGGTATAGGAATTTGTAGCTAATTTGTTGCTAATAAGTTACCGCAAAAACATTTTTGTAGCTCAAGCCGTTTCCAAAAAAAAGCTGTTACTGCTATCTTGATATGAAGATAGCAGGGAACTAACGAAACTTAGAGATATGTGATCAAATGTGGTATAGGAATTTGTAGCTAATTTGTTGCTAATAAGTTACCGCAAAAACAATTTTGTAGCTCAAGCCGTTTCCAAAAAAAAGCTGTTACTGCTATCGTGATATCAAGATAGCAGGAAAGTAACGAAACTTAGAGATATGTGATCAAATGTGGTATAGGAATTTGTCGCTAATTTGTTGCTAATAAATTACCGCAAAAACAATTTTGTAGCTCAAGCCGTTTCCAAAAAAAAGCTGTTACTGCTATCTTGATATCAAGATAGTAGGAAACTAACGAAACTTAGAGATATGTGATCAAATGTGGTATAGGAATTTGTAGCTAATTTATCTCTAAGTTTCGTTAGTTTCCTGCTATCTTGATATCAAGATAGCTGTAACAGCTTTTTTTTGGAAACGGCTTGAGCTACAAAATTGTTTTTGCGGTAACTTGTTAGCAACAAATTAGCTACAAATTCCTATACCACATTTGATCACATATTTCTAAGTTTCGTTAGTTTCCTGCTATCTTGATATCAAGATAGCAGTAACAGCTTTTTTTTCGAAACGGCTTGGGCTACAAAATTGTTTTTGCGGTAATTTATTAGCAACAAATTAGCGACAAATTCCTATATCACATATCTCTAAGTTTCGTTACTTTCCTGCTATCTTGATATCAAGATAGCAGTAACAGCTTTTTTTTGGAAACGGCTTGAGCTACAAAATTGTTTTTGCGGTAACTTGTTAGCAACAAATTAGCTACAAATTCCTATACCACATTTGATCACATATCTCTAAGTTTCGTTAGTTTCCTGCTATCTTGATATCAAGATAGCAGTAACAGCTTTTTTTTGGAAACGGCTTGAGCTACAAAATTGTTTTTGCGGTAACTTGTTAGCAACAAATTAGCTACAAATTCCTATACCACATTTGATCACATATCTCTAAGTTTCGTTAGTTTCTTGCTATCTTGATATCAAGATATCAGTAACAGTTTTTTTTTGGAAACGGCTTGAGCTACAAAATTGTTTTTGCGGTAACTTATTAGCAACAAATTAGCTACAAATTCCTATACCACATATGATCACATATCAATAAGTTTCGTTACTTTTCTGCTATCTTGATATCAAGATAGCAGTAACAGCTTTTTTTTGGAAACGGCTTGAGCTACAAAATTGTTTTTGCGGTAACTTATTAGCAACAAATTAGCTACAAATTCCTATACCACATTTGATCACATATCTCTTAGTTTCTTTAGTTCCCTGCTATCTTGATATCAAGATAGCAGTGACAGCTTTTTTTGGAAACGGCTTGAGCAACAAAATCGATATTGTGGTAACTAATTAGCAACAAATTAGCTACAAATTCTAAAATATATTTGATTTAATTCTGCTAAGTTGCTACTGCTACCTTGACAGAGCTATATAAACCTTCCTCTTGAATCACTCTATCTAATAAAAAACCGCATCAAAATCCGCGTAGTTTTAAAGATCTAAGCATACATAGGGACATAGGGACAGACAGCGGGAAACGACTTTGTTTTATACTATGTAGTGATTGTCTCCCTTTTTTGGTTTGTTTGTTACCATGTTAAACTGTCACCACCCAATTTTTGCCAATAAATGTTTTTGTTTCTTTGTTTCTGTGTGAGTAGGCGGCAGACGGGCGCGGCGTCGACGGCGGAGACGGGCGCGGCGCACGTGGCGCGGTGCCTCGCGCACGCGGACGCGACCGCCACGCTCGTCAAGCACCAGGCGCACCACCTCGTGCCGCAGCAGGGGGCGCATGCTAGTCAGTACTCACTGTATTGTACTTTGTGATCTCATGTCGCTGCTGTGCATGGATAACCACACAATCGAACAAATGAATTTCCTTTATTTTACACCATACGATCAAAAATAGTCGATATTTTATGGTAAATAAAACTCACAGTCGTATCGGCGAAAACGGCGCAGTGGCATGACAAAATGTCTGTACATCATTGGTTGATTTTCGTTTATTACTGACTAGGGTATTAAAAGCCGAGCACATAACAATCAGGATTTCAGAAAAACATTGATGAATGCCCTTTTCATTAATACATTCTTTGATTATATATCTTCAATAAGCACAAAGTTACAACAAAAATCGTTCTTTTTAATTTTCAAATGATTGTCCTGTAAAATTTGCTTACTTGGGATTTTGTGGTTATTCATGCAAAGCAGCTATGTATCCTAACTCGCCGATAAATAGCAGCGGTCCTACACGTGTGACGCTATTGTTACGTCCCCACAACTGTCCAAAAATGTTCTGTCATTAAATGGTTCATAATGTTTTTAACCGACTTTCAAAAAAGAAGGAGGTTCTCAATTCGTGTGTTTGTATTTTTTTACTACCGACTGCTTCGGTGGCGTAGTTGTATTGAGTACGCGGTATGAGTACGATTTGCGCGCTTAGGTCCTGGGTTCGAATCCCGGGTCGAGCGAAAAATATTGTGACTGGGTATTTCCATCTTAAAAATTACTCGGTTGTAGCTCGGAGTCAGGAAGTTGGCGGTGTGATACCCCCGTGCCACGGAAAGCACGTAAAGCCGTTGGTCCTGGGCCTGATCTCTCTCCGGTCATGTCGGATTGCCGTCTCACCGGAGTATGTGAGTGAAGGAATAGCGAGTGCACCTGTGTATTGCGCACACACTTGTGCACTATAATATCTCCTGCGTACCTGGCTGATCCCCGTTGAGATTGGCCGCCGTGGCCGAAACTGGCTAGGAGGATTACGTTACGTTACGCTATATTTTTTAAACTTCTGTGTTCGACCTATAGACCTTAGATATACTTCTATAATCTATGGTTCGACCCGTATGTGTCTGTGTATATTTGTATATTTTCTCAAAATCTACTAATCCAATTTACATGGGGATTTCGTTATTGGAATACGAAATCTTAACAACCTAAAAAATTATTTGCTAACACTATCTGTTATTTATTACATACCATATCTCTTGTTAATATTACAGGTCAAATAGTACGTTCATTATTGGAAGCGGAGAAATGGGAACTTGCGCTAGAGATCGCAACCAAGTCCGGACTTCCACGGACCAGCGTTTTGGCAGCATGGGGTAAAGCTTGCCTCAAAGCGGGCTGTTTCAAACAAGCGCGGGAAAAATTCGCTCTGTGCTTTAAAAAGACAATGAACGTGTCCTCCGACATGCCGGACGATTGTGAGTATGGTCGTGAGGCCTCGGAATCCCATTTTGTGAATAGAAGGATGCAAGGCATGAGGTACTCCGAGAGTTCGGTGTCGAGCGTGCAGTCGGACGGACGGCCGCGGTCCAACCCGCCGCTGCTCAACGAGATTGTAAGCATCTTGGAGGACATGAACTATCCTGTCAACCAGCAGTTGCTGCATAAAGCTGAGACGTTGAAGGTATTTATTTTTTGTATGAAGTCTAGGAAGTAGTAGTAAATAACTCTCGAATAAAACTTTGACCCTCAATCTTATGGATCATCACATTTAACATTACCTTTTATTAAAAAAATGATTAATTGGACGATAGCCTAGTTGTGAATGGAACAGTCTGCCGAGACAATGTCCGGAGGTTCAAAACCCAAGGCATACACCTCTGACTTTTCGAAGTTACGTGTGTATTGTTTATCAATTATAATTGATTGCTTTAATGGTGAAGGAAAACATCATGAGGAAACCTACATACCTGAGAATTCTCCATAAGAATTTCGAGGGTATGTGAAGTCTGCCAACCCGCACTAGGCCAATATGGTGGACTAAGGCCTAACCCCTCTCAATAGTAGAGAAGTCCCGTGCTCGGAGTGGGCAGTATATAATACAGGGCTGATTGCATTGCAAAAAAATGATTGAAAAGAGTTACAAGAAATCTGTTAATGTTAGATGTATTTCACTTCTTTCAGACGACGAACGAAAAACTTGCTATGATGAACATAAGCAAGAAGAAAATACAGGTCACAGAGCCAGCTCTGAACATAATGCACACTCTAGCAAGCGTGAAGAAGATAAAACAAGGAGATTACAGTGACTTCCAAACGGCAACTGTTCAGCCCAAAAAGAGCCTTGCCCAGGGCCTGCTTCGAAGGAACAATAATCATGTAGAACAGAAGATCGATTACTCACTCAAACGACTCGACCCGTTTTTCTACAAAGAATGTATTTATTACCTAAGCAATTATGGATCTCAAGTAGCGAATATAGCATTTTATATGAAGCATAGTGATTTGACTGAAGTACTGAGGTACTGTTACGATACTATTGTTGACAAGGAAACGTTTACTGAGTCAGTGTACATGGAGTGCTTGAGGAAGGACAAAGTCAACGAATTGTTGAAGGCGATGACCGATATGGACAATACGTTGGATATGTGGTCGGTGAGTTCTGTACTTATTTATTGTTATAACCGACTGTCCAAAAATTTTCAGAAACTTATTTTTTTATTTTTTTTTTTACAAGCATATTACTGAATATTCCTCCTTACATTTTTGATGCATTAGCAAAGGTATTATACGATGCCGATTTCAAGGCATCATTATTCTTCACAAGTTTCTTAAAAATGCGATACCAATAGTAATTATTTGCGTTTATAATATTAAGAAGTAAGATTTTGCTTTGTAATTCTTTCTAAATGATTGTTGATTTAAAAGAAGAAGAAGTTTACCATAATCAAAGTATCCTGAAGTCTCAAATTTATGAAGTTAACATGACTTTCTAATCTTTATATATATAATTCTTCTGAGCGCGTGTATGTTATTGAACTCCTCCAAAACCGTAATTTTATTTTTAATGGAAAAATTGATAAAGAAACAGTCGAAAGCAGGATTTGAACCCACGACCTCCAGCGTACCGTGCCGGTGCTCTGCCAACTGGGCTATCTCGACCTTATCTTCGTCTGCTCAATTTCAAGTTCCCTATGTTATCTCTTTCCTTTGTTCCTCCTTTACCGATTTTAATAAAAAAAAATATGTCTTCAGGTAGATTCGAGATTGGTTTAGATTTACAATTCGGTCCGGGAGTATGTATAGTGGGATTTTTATCCACGAAAAACTTTTGTGCAGGTGAAGCCGCGGGTAAAAGCTTGTGGAATGGGGGCGTGATAGAATACCACCATGGTTAATCCTGCCTGTCGTAAAAGGCGACTAATGGGGTCCATCAGGGTCATTGTACATACACTCGAGGCTGTATGTTCGCCGAAAATGACCTTGAATTGGAATGGACTGGTGTACAGACCTCGCCGCGTTTGTAGATCCCAATTGCGTCCCACTTGCCGATGGGCTGTGTACGCAGTTTATCACAGAGGCTGTTCCGGTAGCGATCTTAGGTAATGCCTTACGCTTTCACACGTTCAGTTTCCTGATCAGGAATTCAGATTCGGAAACCTGAATGCTCCGCTTACATAGAAAATGTTCAACAACGCGCACACGTTCCTGAATATGAATTCCTGATCAGGAAACCTAATTAGGAAACCGAACGTGTTGGTACAAAAAACCGGACGTTTGCGCTAGTCACTCGGAATTCCGAATCTGAATTCCTGATCAGGAAACATAATAAGGAAACCGAACGTGTGCGGCAAGCGTTAAGGTACCCCGGAGCCGCCTTCAATGCGTTGATGAAGGCTACCGCGGGGTTTTTTTTAGTATTAATCGCACGTAAACAGCTTAAACATTAATTGCAGGACTACATAATGCACATATGCCGCACGTTGGAGATGAACAAGCGGCTGGAGGCGCTGTACGAAGTGCAGGTGTCGTCGGGCCAGCACGCGCGTGCCTCGGCGAGCTGCGCCCTGCTGTACTCGCGGCCCGTGCCCCCCGCCCCCCCCGCCTGCCCCGCGCCGTTCGCCGCGCTGCACGCCCGCCACCACCACCTGGCCGCCGCGCTGCACCACCTGGCGCAGTGCGTGCCGCTCTCTACTAGTGAGTGTGTTTATATCGCACCTTTAGGACCAAAACGACACAATTCAAAAAATAGAAATTTGAGTTGTCATTTTTAAATGACTAAAAACTAGTCCCTTATTTATGAAAATATAATAAAAAGGGCACTGATATAACAGTTTTGACCTTTTCCTGCTTAAATATGACTATATTTGAACTATTGTTGTATTGAGTACTTCGTTGTAAGTACATAATTTTATGACGATAACCCGATTGCTTATCTTTTTGAATTGTGTCGTTTTCACCCTAAAGGTGCGATATGTCAGACTAGGTAGCACCTTTAGGATGAAAACGACACAATTCAAAAAGACAAAAAATTGAGTTATCGGCATAAAATTACATAAAGCGAAGTTGTCAATACAATAATAGTTCAACACAGCCATATTCAAGCAGGAAAAGGACAAAACTGTTATATCGGTCCCTTTTTTATAATCCTACTAATATTGTAAAGGCGAAAGTTTGTAAGAATGTCTGAATGTATGGATGTTTGTTCCTCTTTCACGCAAAAACTGCCGAACGGATTTCGATGAAATTTGGCAAACGGGTAGAACATGTTCTGGATTAACACATAGGCTACTTTTTATCCCAGGAAAACATAAAGCGGGACTTTTATCCCGGAAAAACTTTTTAACGAGGGCGGAGCCGCGGGCAAAAGCTAGTATTTTTATAAATAAGGGACTAGTTTTTAATTATTTAAAATTGACAACTCAATTTTCTGTTTTATGAATTGTGTCGTTTTCGTTCTAAAGGTGCGAGGTGTTGCTCGCAGCTTCGCGTGCGTTGCTTACCTGCTACAAAAAATCATAAATTACTGCGGCAACGTCGCCATCAGTAAACCAGCGCCATCTATAGACATAAAAAAAATCAAATGTATGCAAGCAAATTATCCGCAAGAGATGTGCTAGCCTAGTGCAGCGAGTGCGAGAGAGCACCAATAGCCTACTGGCTGTGCTTGCAGCAAGATTTGACTGCCCCATCATTAATCATTATTAATCATTATATTTAATTTGTTTATATCTAATTGTATGTTTCTTCTAATTTTTTATTTTGTGTATTATGACATGTAATGTAACTTATTGTGTGATTTTAATGTACTATGGGTCTTTGATACCTGAAATAAAATAAATTAAAAATTACCGTAATAAAAGTCTACGTGTTATCCCGGACATGGTCGATCCGTGTGCCAAATTGCTTGCGTGTGCTTTTTATGCGGGTAATTTGCTCCCATAGGAAGTAATGGAACTCTTTAATCTGATTCTTTTAAAAGATGGCGCTGGTGGTGATGGTGTCTTACCATATTCTAGGAACTTTTGTAGCGGGAAAGGCGTCTCACAATGGTGAAGCCGCGAGCAACACTTTGTCTCCAATAGAATTAGCGAAGATATATCCTTAGAAATATTATATGCCTAATTTTTATTATTATTGTATCAGGAACCAGCGACACTAAATCTTTACACTTCAACTTGGACAGAGCGACCATAGACAACCTTATGACTACGATATCGCGTCAAATGGAGCTTTCTAAGTACCTAGCGGTGTGTGAAGCGAATGGCCGACTGACCGAGAAGGTTGTCAACGATGTGATACCGATGCAGAACACGCGGAAAGAGCCGGAGAGCGGAGACTTCAGGCCTTTGACGCTATTCGGGTCGACCACAGACAAGATCAGGCTGGTGGCTGTCGTGTTGGCGACGGGGCAGAATATTGAGACTGGATTTGAACTCGCCTTTAAGTATGTTTGTTCTTATTCCACATTTATCGCATATCTACCTACTTTGAGTTGTTACCACTGTGTTTAGTAAAATGTAGTGGTTGCAAGACATTATTTGAGATAATAAGTACTGTAAGAGTGAGTGATACAAATCGTATATAGATATTGAAGCTATATATTGATGCAATATCTTAAATCGAATTTCAGCCTTATCTGAAACTATATATCGGGAAAAAACGATATTACTCCATATCGAGTATTTGAAGTACGATTCTCACTTTCACTTTTTAGTTACATGAATATTTAATGTTTCAGAAAATTATGTATATTTTTTTATTACAGAATCATCACCGAGCACAAGCTGGACTCAATGAACATTTACATCCACGTCGCCAAATATTTAGTGCAAGTCGACAGGTTTACAGAAGTGAAAACCTTGGCCAAGTGCATACGTGCATCCAAAGAAACTGCTTCTAGGTAAGCAAGTTTTGTATTTAGAAATAATCTAGACCCAATCTTTCTGACAAAGTTGGAGATAATCGCAACATTGAGGCAGGATAGGGTGACAGAAGTGAGTTAAATAAAATTTATGCAGGAAATAATTTTTTTTTGTTGCTTCGAATGATGAGACGAGCATGCAGAATCATGAAGAAATACTATCCAGCATCTTGATTTACTATGTACTGTGTGGCATTCCACTGCGCTCGTCATCCTGAGACACAAGATGTTAAGTCTCATTATGTCCAGTAGTTACACTGGCTACAATGCCCTTCAAACCGAAACGCAACAGTGCATGCACACTGCTGCTTCACGGTAGAAATAGAAAAGAAATGCATATTACTAATATATCGCACCTTTAGGATGAAAACGACACAATTCAAAAAGACAGAAAATTGGTTTATCGTCATAAAATTACTTAAAACGAAGTACTCAATACAACAATAGTTCAAACACAGCCATTTTCAATCAGGAAAAGGACAAAACTGTTATATAAGTCCCTTTTTTATTATATTTTTGTAAATAAGGGACTAGTTTTTAGTCAATTAAAAATGATAACTCAAATTTCTATTTTTTGGATTGTGTCGTTTTCGTTGTAAAGGTGCGATATGATGATTTTTATTATTAGAAAACGGTCTATCAATTCATCCAAGAGGATAAAAAAGTTATGTGGAATGATATGACTCATGAATTATTATTGTATGTAATATGTATGTATGTAATTTGCAATTTTATGCCAGTCTGATGAGTGATCAAGTGTTGGAGTCGGGAGTGAGCGCGGTGGTGAAGCGCTGCGAGTCACGCGGGCAGCTGCACGACGAACAGGCGGAGATACTTATCAATGACATAAACAGTGTTACCATAAAGGTCTGTATAGTATTATGAGCATAATTGACTCTTCAAGCCCCGTGACGGACACCGGTGTCCATATATATAGGGTTTACCCATACATCTATATATATAATTCGCACTTTTAGGATAAAAACGACACAATTCTAAAAGACAAAATTGAGTTATCGTCATAAAATTACTTAAAACGAAGTTCTCAATACAATAATAGTTCAAACACAGCCATGTTCAAGCAGGAAAAGGACAAAACTATTATATCGGTCCCTTTTTTATTATATTTTTATAAATAAAGGACTAGTTTTTAGTCATTTAAAATTGACAACTCAATTTTCTATTTTTTTAATTGTGTCGTTTTCGTTCTAAAGGTGCGATATATAAGCGGGGCTTGAAGGGTTAAATTATGAAAATAAAATACACTTTATTAAAATTAGCCGTTAGCTTATCACTACATGGTATAAAAACAAAGTCGCTTTCCGCTGTCTGTCCCTATGTATGCTTAGATCTTTAAAACTACGCAACAGATTTTGATGCGGTTTTTTTAATAGATAAGAGTGATTCAAGAGAAAGGTTTATACGTATAATTTATTCCGGGGAAATATAAAGTGGGACTTTAATCCCGGAAAAACTCATTCACGCGGGCGAAGCCGCGAGCAGAAGTCTAGTGCTTTATAAGAGGTGAGCTTATCACTACGTCAAACCTAGTTTTTTATTATCTGTTATTTTTGGAGTCAACAATCAGGAAAAATGTATTGCCTGATTTTAAGGTTTCGATAAAGAGCGCATCGAACGGGACGGCGCGGCGACGTGTTGCCGGAGTTACCATATGGAATTATTTGTCACATAGAGCCACCGCGCTCGGCGCTCGACTTCCATAGAATCGTTGATTGGCGGAACCATTATATTATGGAACCTTGTTTTGCACAGCTCATATACGCCACTGTCTCTAAACACGGAATAAATAAATAACACTAAAATTAATTATTCATTTCCAGATATCATGTTACCTAGTATGTCGGAACGTAAGCAGTGCATACATACTGGCGGCGCGGAATGACAGAACCAACGATCTGCGCCGAGTTCTGCAAGAAGCAGAGCGTCTCGGCAACGACCAAGTCAGGAACGCTTGCCTCAAGAGACTTACCTCCAAAAATGTTTTATAGTCACAATATAATTTGCAGTTATCTTTGAATTGTATCTTAGATATTGATCTAACATATAAAGTCAACATTCAGTCATTATTTTGAAGTGTTATACCTATTAACCCGTCGAGCCCCGCTTAAATATATAGATGTATGGAAAAACCCTATATATATGGACACCGGTGTCCCGTCGTGGGGCTTGACAGACTGTCTCCAAACATCTTTTTTTATATAGGTACCTCTGGCGCCTATGGACCTATATAAGCATTTGCTAAGAAAACCCATCCTGATGGTGGTCACTAGTTTTGTGACAAAGATTGAGCTGGTGAGAATAAAAATCTTATTATTTGGGTGATGTTTGAGCAGAAAACTGAACAGTTGACAGTATATATTGTGAACTTTTGAATATGATTATGTTATCATTGCAAATTGCATACTCATAATTATTAGTATAGAAAGCAAATTTTGCAAAAAAAAGGGCATTTGCAGCATATGCAATATGTAACATTAAGTTTAGTTTTTGAAAAGCAAATTATATAATCGCCATTGTATGTGCTTCCATTTATTATATCCCTGGCTAGATTGTTTCATTCGTTATTTTAAGAAGTAATTAGTTTTTCATTATTTATTATTATATTATTAAAGTCATATGTTAATAGGCGATATTAGGTGATTGGAATATTATTTGTAGAAAACACAGTGTTTACATGTTATGATTATTTGTTATAATGTACACTGGTAAAAATAAGATATGTGGTGCTAAAATTTTTATACAATAACTATTGATGTGTATAAGACCAGACCATATCACTAGCAAAGATAATGCTAGGTAAAACAAAGGCAGTAAATAGGCCAGTGATGAACTATGCAATATGTTACAAGTAGCAGTGAAAAATACACTTCTCCTTATTGTGATAAACTTTGATAATGACAATTTCTTTTTGTGTCAAGGCACATAATTTTTCCTTATAAGCAAATGTATGTAAATAGATACCAGTATTATAAATATATGAGTATTGGGTGACACAATAGATATTATCATTTTATGTTTTATTGTAAAATTGCCTCACAAATTCTATTTTTATATTGCAAAACAATGTGTTGTTAAGATCTAAAATTTTCAATTTGTATTAGCCAAATGATATTGGTCTCATTATGATGTGATATTCAAGTTGTTATCATGGAATTAAACTATTAGCAATTTTTACTGATTTTTATTGGTGGTTTAATGAGCGATAAATTCTGTTTCAAATTAATATAACTTACAACCCTTAATTAAGGAGCGTGCTTAATAAGTAAACATTAAAATCTTTGAATAACTGTATACTAATTGATACTTCTAGGCTCCATTTATGTATTTATTTGCACAGTTATTGTACACAAATGTTAAATATAAAATGCGTAGGACATATGGTCAATGAGTAAACTGAGCCTCCACTAGCAACGGCAGTCAAGGCTCCAACTCTTCAACCTCATGCATGAGAGAAGAGCACAGTTCAATGGACCTTGCCTCTCAGCTAGGATAACATGGTGGTATTGTAAACAAGTCACATTATGTTCACAAACACTTCATGTACATTTCAATCAGTCTCTTGACACATATCCATAGCTGCCTAACACTATTGGGTTGCCATCGCCTTTTTCTTCTGTTTCTTCAACCGTTTTAGTCCGTTGATGCTAGTCTTTAGTAAGTTAGAGTATGCAGTGCTGAATTGCTCTACATCGCTTTGCTCTATGACAGTAGATATCTTCCTACTACTAGATTGTGCTCTGATCAGACATTTGTATTCAGGATCTTTTACTGCTGGTGTCCCATCTCGCGGATTCGGTTTATTCCTCCCGTCATCTGGAAACACGATGTGCATAACATTCAAATAGTCCAATTTTATCAATGCTGTGTATTTTACAAATAACTTACATCGTTTCATTGTCATAGTTACAGAACCGGCGGGCCGTGCTTTTTGGAACAACTTGGTGAGTTCTGCTAGAAACTGTAAAAGATTTCATTAAGTATTGACGAATAATAATAAATTGAAAAAGTCTTAATTTATTTCACATACTTCGTCGTTATTTAGTAGAACCATTTCGAAGGTTTGTATGGTAGTACAGTGACAATATACATTAGATTTAATGACTTATTATAAATGTATTAGTTTAAACTACACATTTTATGACAATAATGCAAATATCAGCAATCCCACAAAACCGACAAGACACGTTTCAACTGTGCGTTCACGATGACAAATGACACTTGACAGTATTGACATTTGTCATTCGTTAATTTTAAGCGGGGCTTAGACTAGCAAGAAAACTTGCAGAAGTTAACTTGCGCAAGCTATTTTTACCGTGTAAACAGCCACGGACGTATAACTTTTGAAATATTTTGAAGCTTGCAGGACTTCTGGCAAGTAGCATGTGTAAACACTATGTGACAACTTGCAGTTTATTCTGCTTGCAGATAAAAGTTTTTACTTGCTGAGCTACTAGATTACTTTTTGTTATTTATTTTTTTAATTATTGCCTGTAGGTATAGGAAGACGAGTTAGAGGCTCGCCTGATGGTAAGTGGCCACTGCTGCTTATGAACTTGACAGTGCGAGGGACACAAACAAGCCGCTGTCTCCCGTAGGGACAATACTCTTTTTAAACCTCGTTTGAAGAAGGACAGATCATGGCACTCAAGGAACCCCGACACAGGTAGCTCATTCCAGAGCCTGCACGTACATGGTAAAAAACAACGCTGGAACCGTTCCGTTCGGGAACGATGCGTCTCCAGGTCTTACGTAGTATTACTTACTTTGTGTCTCCAGGTGATAGGAATGAACTCCACTGTGGTGAAAAGTGGTGCGATAGTAGAATGGTAAATTTGTTTCATGCGGAACGGGCTAAGGTCAAAATTCAAGCTGCTAAGTTATAAGTTTATAATATGGCCGATACATCTATTTTTGCCGCCCAGCAGTAGTATACAATATGAACTATTTACTTCATGTTTGAAGGACATTGTAGCCAACGTAATTACTGGGTACATACAGTAATAAGACTTGACATCTTATTACTCAGGATGACTAGCGCAGTGGAATGCCATGCAGTGCTTTGTAATTCATAATTTAGTTTAGACATATTTTAATTAAATGAGGCATTACATAATATTATGCAATATTGAATAGAAAATAGATTTTAATTTTTTTCAATCCTGCGGAGGTAAATAATCATCCATCTTTGAGTATTTAACCAATGCTCTAAGGCATCTGCTGTTTAGTGTATTTAAGTAATATACAGTTTATATTACTTAAATACACTAAATAATTCCGAGCCGGAATTGTTTCCATTTCATTCAGTAGTGAACTGAATCTTTCCATTTCACTCAATAGTGAAATGGAAAGAATTCCGGCTCGGAATTATGAAAGTTTGCCAACTGATCCGGAGCGTTCTGAATTCCGTTTTTCGATTCAAAAATGGAAAAACCAAAGTATAAAGCGCCCATTAGACAGTAGGTTTTGCTGTCCGTTTTACCACAGTCACGTCAGTTGTTGACGAATAACGTCTAATGTGGTGATTGACGGTTGAGTGACGAATATCTGGATTTTTTGATATGCGCGTCGCGCAACCATCAATTATGACTCTTGCGCGATCGTCTAATAGCATTTCATCCGGCAAACGTCAGTCAGCGCGCGGACAGCGGCGGAGTTGGACATATTCTGTTGAGTTGGAGAGGCGCTGGCGCACCCGCGCGGCCAATTACCTTCTCCGAACACACATTATGCTTTATGCTACAGTTGTAGAAAAAATTTTTTTTTGAAACAATGCCTGAATTGTGGTATACCACGACTCGACACGACGAGTTAGTCTATATTAATGTTATAAAGAGAAAAGATTTGTTTCATTTTGTAAATTATTTCACTAATAGGAAGATACATTACTCCTCAGTACTATAGGCTACTTTTTCTTTATTATCTTATTAGATAATTTTATCCAATAAGATAATAAAAAAAATTGTTGGCATACTTTTGTATCTCGTATTTCAGACTAAATGTATCTATAGCTACTAATATAATAAATGCGAAAACTTTGATGCTTTTTTTCGCAATCACACCAGACCGGCTAAACATCCAGATCGAATGGAATTTGGCACAAAGATAGATTATAGTATAGAATAACACATAGGTTATCTTTATCCCTGGAAAATATATATAACTTTTATTCCGGATAGAAAAATCAAACGGCCGGGCGTGGCCGCTAATAAAAGGTGGGTAAAACAAAATTATGGCTATAAAACTATCTTTTTCAGTCAATATTTTACCCAACGCCTTCTTCTTACACGTTTTTAATCTCAATTCCCATTTATTTTACAAGTATTCCTACCAAAACGAGTGAAAACGTGTGTTCTCCGCAAAATCTTGGGTATGACCAAACACTGAACCAGAAGAACTACGTTTTACGGGTATTACTGAGGGTGATTTTGAGTGATTGTGTAATGTCGTTTTGTTTCATTATTCACGCGTCAATCATGAGTTATGGAATTGAATGCCGGTTGTGTGAGCGTGTAATATGCGCTTAAGTCCAACCTGCGCTGAGCCTTAAGCGGGGCTTAGACTAGCAAGTAAAATTGCAGAAGTTATCTTGTGCAAGCTTTTTCTTATTATAACAAAAAATTAAAGTTTTTTTTTAATAATTCTCCCTTATAGGGAAGGCAAAGGGTTCAAGCCCATACAGCCTCGTCTTAAGTGATACCTCTGGTTGTCGTAGTTTCCCAATGTATATAATACTCTTTGGTATATAATACTCTTTGGTCGTAGTAAAGCAGTGGCTACCTTACCAAGACTTTATCCAGGAGTTTTGGCGGCAACGAAAAAACACTTGATTGGCACAGTTATTTCAATTCACTTCATTTGAGCACTTTAATAGAACTATATTGGATAATATACCACCATAATTATGCAATATAACACTAAGTATCACCAAAATAATGAATTAAAACAAGAGCACCTCATGACACTTCCACGTTCCCGCCAAAAAACTAAAAAAAAAAAAACTTAAAGTAGTTTACGAGTTAGTTTTTTTTTAATTTAAATATTACGGCTTTGGGTACTAGTCCATTGAGCCCGTCTTATACTTATCCTCAGTCCTAACCACTATGTCGAAGTAAAGCAGTGGCTACCTTACCAAGACTTCATCGAGCAGTTTTGACGGCAACAAAGAAAGCACCTAATTAGCACAGTTATTTCAATTCACTTCATTTGAGCCCTTAATAGAGCTACATTGGATAATATACCACCATAATTATTATGCCATATAACACTGAGTATCACCAAAATGAATAATTAAGAGGCCGTATACAAAAGAAGTGGACGATAGCCTAGTTGGGAATTGAACGGTCTGCCGAGACAATGTCCGAAGGTTCGAAACCCAAGGTACACACCTCTGACTTTTCAAAGTTACGTGTGTATTGTTTATCAATTATTGTTCACTTTAATGGTGAAGGAAAACATCGTGAGGAAACCTACATACCTGAGAATTCCCCATAAGAATTTCGAGGGTGTGTGAAGTCTGCCAACCCGCACTAGGCCAGCGTGGTGGACTAAGGCCATAAACCCTCTCAGTAGTAGAGGAGGCCCATGCTCAGCAGTGAGCAGTTTATAATACAGGGCTGGTATTATTATTGTATACAAAATTTCGACTTTTTCAGTCAACTTTTCATCGTGATTTTTTTTTAAATAACTTGGTCTGGTTAATTTAGAATACGTCATCAGAAAGACTATTTCAACACAAATTGGCTAAACGAGATTTTTCATATCTTTCTTTAACTTCAATCTATTCACCAAGTTCCAACGTCTGTTTCAGATTTTTTTTGTACGGAGACTCAAACTTGTAGTAGTTTTCAGTCAAAATCGAGCTTGAAACTGACTAACGAAAACTACTGTTTATTGGTATAAAAAGTCGTTTTAAAACAAGAGCACCTCACGACACTTCCAAGTTCCCGCCAAAACCTCTACGAGTTAAGTTAGTACCAGGCAGTGTTACCAGATTAGGCGATTTTTCGCCGTTTAGTCTATCTCGAAGAGTGTCGAGGCGACCAAAAATTGTGAATTGCGACTAGTCGCTATTTTTATGGCATCGAATGACGGGAGACGGGCATGCCGTTCGCCTGATGGTAAGTTATACGACCCCCCATTAACAGTAGAAAAACCATCCAGCACCTCGATTTACAAAGCAGTGTGTGAATAAGTGTGTGTGTAAGTCGCCATTTAGGCCACTGGTGTTGGCGACCCGTCGCCATTTAGGCTAAACCTCTATTTTTGATGAATTTGGGGTCATATTTAGCTTTTATGATCTAAAAAGATACGAAATTGAAACAGAATTCACCGTCTGCACCGATGAATCAAAGACTGGGGAGGTTTTTTTTGCTCCTGAACTTTACCCAAGATTCGGCGACCTTAGGATGCTTGCGAACAGTTGATAACTTGAACCACCACCTGTCTGGCAACACTGGACTCATCATGGATCATTAACAGAACAGTTTCTCTCGAGTCTCGGGTCAGTTGTGTCGAACCTACCGATTTTTATACCGATATTGGGTCTGTCCTACCGACATATTCAAATGACATGATTTTTCTACGATTTTTAGAAAGTCAGAAGATACTCCCGATTTTTAGCTAATATTTCCCCTTTTTCTTTTATATTTTACGATTCCTTGGTAAAATATGCAGCTGTTTGGGGCGCCGCGGCGAGAGGCTTTTAAAGGGATGACAAAATATCTTGTTGCATACGTGACTCTCATTTGTTGAAATTACTTTCTTTTGGTACAATAATAGTCCCTAGAGTTTTAAATTAAGGGGATTTTCATTAAATATTGCTTGTTTTTTTGCATATACCGATTTTTGCTCCAAATATACCGACTTTTCTTGGCAACTCTACCGATTTCACATTTTGTCGTCCGACTTCCGAGACCACTGTTATCACAGAACACTATTACTCTAGGAACTGTTATAGTGTGTGTTCGACAAACGACTGGTGTACACTCTGTGCACTGTAAATTTAATCAAATATTTATTTCACGCTTATTTTAGTTTATCACGTTTAATAATTATTATGTCGTTTCAAGGTAAGAAATATAGATATTTAAAACTAGTTTCAAAACTACGTGTCTTGCGATGAGGTAGTTCTCTGTACCTAAAAAAAATAATAAAATAATTTATCCGGGTAGATATTTAAAGATGTTTAGTGGTAGTAGTACTTTATATATTCTTGTCTTACGACTTTCTCAAAGGCGATTTCAATAATTATTATGGTATTAATAAATCAATAATTACTAAATCCTGGAACGCTTCATTAGTGTGCCGTATGACGGCCGCGTGATTAGGCAGTAAACCGTAACGTTCTGGGTTCGATTTTCAAGCCAGGCAACTAAAATTGGGTTTTTAGATTCAAAATCAAATCTGTCGGCAGCGCTTCTACCCATTCCCTAAGAGTAAAAGATTGAAGTGAGAAAAATGTATTATATAGTAACAGTAGTCAGTACATACGTACTTACCGTAAAACCATAATTTATATTCCTTTATTTTAAATACCAACTAATGGGTTCTGGATTACATGTATTTATTAAACTCTTGCATTTTAATCTATAGTAACATATGCAACGGCGGTGGCGTCGACGGTCGGTGTACTTGGCGGTGCCTACTACGCTTATAAACTTTACCAAGAAAAATACAATCTGAAATTGCCAGAACAATGGAAAAGAGTCGGCACACTTGAAGATATTTACGTGTACCCTATAAAATCTTGCGGACCGGTAAAACTAGCGAAAGCAGAGTGTTCCATCTTGGGCTTGCGTGATGAATGGCTTAGAGACCGGTAAATAAAACTGGCACGATTCTTTATTATGTATAGGTACTCATCAGCGATGGATTATAATCAGAATTTCGCTTCGAACTGTATTTGTTTATAATTTTTGTCGTTATCCGGCGGGTGAATGATAACGCGAAATATGAATGACTAGTAGTGCTCGCGGCTCCGCCCGCATGAAAAAGTTTTCCGGGACAAAAATATTTTCCCGGGATAAAAAGTAGCCTACAGCACTCAGGAGTTACGTAGCTTCCTATTAGTGAAAGAATTTTCAAATTCGGTTCAGTAGTTCCTGAAATTAGCGCGTTCAAACAAACAAACTCTTCAGCTTTATAATATTAGTATAGATTTGATGTAGGTATGATGTTGATTTACCCGATACCTGACGTTACTCGGTAATGGCTGATTCCTATAAACGATCTCACCCGTTACCATCAAATCCATACGGAATATGGAGAAATCAAAATAAAGTTTGTTTGAGTTGCTTACAGGTGATTTTTTTTAGTTGTTTATTTTAACAATTAACGCGTCGTTAGCGGTTGGGAATCGGAATAGTTTATTGGAATTGGCCTCTAGACTTTAATGTGATTTATAACAATATATTATAATAGTAATGTTGCTCCTTGCAAACCCTCACCGCGTTTGTGTATTCAATTTACTAATTTGTCGCGCATTTTAGTGTAAACATTAGCATTACCACGTTCCCCCACAAAATCAACAAACGTCGGCAGGTGTAACTGCCTATGAAAAAATAAATACACCCGCACATGTGCGACATACACCTACGTAATTTGAAATGTTATGGTAGATAGAGGTGGACATCTAACATCTATGCTCCGGCGCACGATGAAAGCGCCTATCATACAATTTAATAATTTATTTTACTTCTAAGTTTCAATTAATATAAATGAAATGATGACACGAGTATGCCACTCGCCTGATGGTAAGCGATACGATCGCCCATAAACAGTAACAACACTGTACAGTACTTTTAAGTACAAAGTACCTACTGCGTGGCACTCCACTTCCTTAGACACATCCACTCCGCTCGTCTCCCAAGAGAAGTCTTATAATGCCAAGCAATTATGCTGGCTACAATGTCCTTCGAACCGGAACACAACAGTACATGCCTCCTGCTGCTTGGCGGCAGAAATAGAAAATGCAATAGTACCTACCCAAACGGTCACTCGCATACGAGAGACCTACCAGTACCATTACCACTACCAGTAAATCACCACCAACATCTAGGTTTGATAATCGATGTTATGTTTTTTTTCATGTCCTATAAGCTCAATCAGCATATTATGTTATGTTGCAGCAGGAATGAGCAGCGAGAAATTGTATTTTTTTTCTTCAAAATTAAAGGGCTTTGTCACATAATACTTAATATGCGATTATTTCGCCCTGGTGAAATTATACAGTGAGATTACGTAAAATACCTAGGTACTATATTATACAATTAATCTATTTTAATAACAAATTAATCAATAGTTTAACAACTAAGTTGTATACATTTTTGAGGTCCTTGGCGAACGGATCTAATAGAATACTATTACATTTCGTCGGGGATAGTGCAATACGGCGTAACTAGCATTGGTAAATACCGCTTACTTAAGTTAATTTTTTTTTTATAGTGTCAATCATAAGTTTAACGGTTAAATATTTTATTTCTCCAGAGAATACAATAATTATTTACTAAACACAGAAACACTTGGTTTCTTAATCTATTACATGTAAATAAATTAGTGGAAAGCAAACAAAAGTAAAAAGAACGGCAGTAATAAAATTATTATCACATTAATTTATTATTGTTGGATGGCGCGGCGGTAGGAATAAAATATTCTCCAAATATATCAACAATGCACGCGCATGTAATAGATAAATAATGGTCATAGCAATGGTTTCATTACGTATCGGAATCTTGTTATTACTAAAAGATCGTCTTATCTAAATAATCATTCAGTTTTTAAATGTACATACAATTAATTATAAAGTATTGGTTCATTTATAGTAATGTATTGTTTATTTTTTGTATTATGTATTTTTGTTTATGTGGGTGGCGATTTTAAGGTATTTTTAATAGTTGTAAGGATCTGATGTCTTTTAGACCACTTGGTAAATTGTTGTATAGCTGAGCACCTTCATACCTAATATTTTTGATACCGTAGTTTGGACGTGAAGTTCTAAGGTAGGTATATAATACTGGCGTTTCTCATGCGGTGATGGATTTGCGATTTTTTATCAATTAGATAACAGAGATGAGATTTCACTATAGAATTATGAAATCCTCCTAGCCAGTTTCGGCCACGGCGGCCAATCTCAACGGAGATCAGCCAGGTACGCAGGAGATATTATAGTGCACAAGTGTGTGCGCAATACACAGGTGCACTCACTATTCCTTCACTCTCATAGTCCGGTGAGACGGCAATCCGACATGACCGGAGAGAGATCAGGCGCAGGACCAACGGCTTTACGTGCTTTCCGAGGCACGGGGGTATCACACCGCCAACTTCCTGACTCCGAGCTGCGACTGAGTAAATTTTAAGATGGAAAGACTGCCTCGGTGGCGTAGTGGTATTGCGTACGCATTACGAGTACTATTTGCGCGCTGAGGTCCTGGGTTCGAATCCCGGGTCGAGCCAATAAATAAAAATTGCGATAGAATTATACATAATATAATGTAACGGACTGATTTTGGATGACAACTAGCTGTACCCCGAATGACTCATTAACGCAGATAATTTGGATTGTAATTTTTTTATACGACGTTTCCATGTTACATGGCTATCTATGAGTGTATTTAGATCAGTTTGAGCTTGTTCAAGAAGAGTTTTGATTTTAGCACCAAAATAAAAAGACATGTATCATCGGCGTAGAGAGTGACCTCCCCACTTAAATTGAAATCTTTAATATATGAATAAGGAATAGCAAGGGTCCAAGTATAGATCCAAAGGTTATAATAATTTAAGGTTTGCTTTGGATGTTACCAATTTTTACTATTTGTCGCCTATTTGAAAGGTAAGAATTTATAGTGTTTAGAGCCTTTTCTTTAACGCCTACAGAGAGTAGTTTATGCATCAGTATTTAGTGGCTTATTGTGTCAAAAGCTTTCTTTAAATCTATGAATACCCCAAGGAAGACGTTTTTGTGATCAATGCTGGATTTCAAATGTGTTACAAGATCAATACACGCGGAGAGTGTTCGATTTAGAGCGACATCCATACCTATTGCTTATCGAACGTGAAGTTAATGGAATTAAGATATTCATTGAGACGATTGAAAATATTTTTTCCAAAAATGTTTGATGTCGTGGGTAGCATTGAGATAGGCCTATAATTATTTGGATCTAATCTACTACCGGATTTAACCCGTCAAACCCCGCTTATATATATATATAGATGTACGGGGAAACATTATATATACTCTGACGCCGGCGTCCGTAGCGGGGCTTGACGAGTCAAAATTGGGATTGGGGCATTATATTATTAGGTACATACATAAATAATAACAACTCTTCACTGTGGGAGACCTCCAAAGGCGTGGAGGACTTTGGTGATTCTTTTCTTTAATAGGGGAGATAAAATCCTTCTTAAGAATTATAGACGGCCATCTCACTCCAGAGCTACATCTAGGTATAAGTAATGTTCTCTAGGGTCATCACCAACCGCCTCGCTAGAAGACTCGACGAGTTTCAGCCCCCAGAACAGGCTGAATTTCACGGAGGATACAGCACCATAGACAACATACACACGGTGAGGCAGATTATACAAAAAACGGAAGAGTATAATCGGCCTCTGTGTCTGTCGTTTGTGGACTATGAGAAGGCCTTTGACTCCGTCGAAATCTGGGCTGTTCTGGAATCCTTACAGCGTTGCCAAGTAGATTATCTCTATATCGAAGTGCTGAGATGTCTGTATAAATCTGCTTCTGTGTGTGTCCACGTACAGAACCAGCAGTTAGGACCCATCCAGCTACGCAGAGGAGTGAGACAGGGGGATGTCATATCCCCGAAACTGTTCACAAGCGCACTGGAGGATTTGTTCAAGACGCTGAACTGGAATGGTATGGGCATAAACATAAATGGCGATTACATCTCGCATTTGCGATTCGCGGACGATACAGTTATAATGGCGGAAACGCTGAAGGAGCTGCAACAGATGCTGAACGGGTTGGCATAAGCCTCCCAACGAATAGATCTTGTAATGAACCTGAGTAAAACAAAAGTAATGATCAATGACCATCTAGATCCAAGACCTGTTGTTGTCAATGGTCACCTTCTCAAAGTTGTCTCCGAAGCTTGGCCAAATTTTGCAACTGGGAAGGAACAACATCGAGAAGGAAGTTAAGAGGAGGATCCAGCTGGGCTGGGCAGCGTTTGGTAAACTACGTCGGGTATTCTCGTCACTTCTACCACAATGTCTGAAAACTAAAGTTTTTCAACCACTGCTTCCTACCTGTCATGACCTACGGTGCTGAGACGTGGACACTAACATTACGACTGATGCACCAGTTCAAAGTTGCTCAGCGAGCTATGGAACGTGCTATGCTCGGAGTTTCTCTGAAGGATAAATTTCGTAACGAGGTTATCCCACAGAGAACCAAAGTCACCGACATAACACACTCGATTAGTAAGCTGAAGTGGCAGTGGGTTGGTCATATTTGTCAAAGAACCGATAACCACTGGGGTAAACGAGTTCTTTAGTGGAGACCGCGAGTCGGCAAGCGTAGTGTAGGACGCCCTCTAGCTAGGTGGAGTGACGATTTGCGAAAGGTCGCTGGCAGAAACTGGATGCGACAGGCCGAAAGATCGGGTAAAATGTCGCGTATTGGAGGAGGCCTATGTCCAGTAGTGGACTAAAGTACAGGCTGATGATGATGATGAAACAATAACATTAAATAACAGTTAATTTTGAAGAAGGATCTTTACGCATAAATTATTTAGTATTATTTCTCTTCTACCCAATGAGTAACCAACTTCTACTTAGTATTGTAGTGTCAATCCATAGCGAACTAAATAGGTGATGTTGAATTTGTTTATTTATTTATTTTACATATTTGTTGTACACCAACAGAAGTAACAAATATATCAAAATATATACAAGAAATATTAAGAAAATAATGAAAGGCAGCGGTGATACAATTGGCGGTCTTATCGGTCGGTCAGTTAGGGGCGTACATAAAAGTTACTATAGAATACACTAAATGTAAATAAATCTATACTAATATTACATACAACAAACAAGCTGAAGAGTTTGTTAGTTTGAACGCGCTAATCTCAGGAACTACTGAACCGATTTTAAAAATTCTTTCACTAATAGGAAGCTACTTTACTCCTGAGTGCTATAGGCTACTATTGCTATGCTATTTTTATCCCGGGAAAATATTTTTGTCCCGGAAAAACTTTTTCACGCGGGCGGAGCCGCGAGCACTACTAGTAAATACATACAAGAGCACAATAATATCTACAGACAACATTGGATTGTTTAATATTTCTTTCTAGATCGTTCGTTAAAATAGAGAATTTATGGACGAAAAATTTAACATAATAAGAGCTCGATGGCTTTTGACACAACAGTGTTATTAAAGTCGTTGACTCCTCAAGCCCCGCGACGGACACTGGTGTCCATATATATACCTATAGGGATTTCCCATACATCTATATATAAGGGGGCTTGAAGGGTTAAAGGGTTAACACTATAATAATATTATATGTCGTATGCGTATAGTTGTTAGGATAAAAATAAACAAACATGTATATTTCAGAGTCCTTATGGTTGTTGATGACAAATATAACTTCATAACAGCACGAGGGTATCCTGATTTGCTGACAGTATATCCTACAATTAAGAATTCTATTCTAACATTGAAGCATGCTGATATGGAATCTCTAAACGTAAACTTAGCTGAGGTAAAAACATTTTTGATTATTTAAAATTACTTAAGTATAATCTGAAAGTCGTTAACGAAATTACACTTCTTTTTTAATCTATGAAAAGGTTAAAAGCTTAATGATTGATAAGGAAACCCCGTATTATACACAGTTATGGTGTGTATTCACTGTAATTTAATGTTTTTTTTTATTACGGCTGTCTTGCTTAGCTGTTTCCACTGAATCGTCATGATAAAACTAGTTCAAAACTATTGCAAGACCTTTAGTTATCGTCATAAGATTGATGTACAGTCAGCAGCATAAATATCTGTACAAAATTTTAAATCCTACTAATATTATAAAGGCGAAAGTTTGTAAGAATGTATGGATGTTTGGATGTATGGATGTAAGGATGTTTGTTCCTCTTTCACGCAAAAACTGCTGAACGGATTTCGATGAAATTTGGCACACGGGTAGATCATGTCCTGGATTAACACATAGGCTACTTTTTATCCCGGGAAAATATAAACCGGGACTTTTATCCCGGAAAAACTTTTTAATGCGGGCGGAGCCGCGGGCAAAAGCTAGTGGCCTATATATGCGTTAAGTTAAACTGATTTTTTTTTCTTCGTAAGAAGCAAATCCTGTTTTATTTTATTATTGTGAAGAGAAAAAAAATTGTAAAGTATGTAGGCAATTTGAAATTTTGGATTTTTAAGCTACTAATGCTGGTGATCGTATACCGGGTGGAAGGGAAACGCTCTCGGAAACGAATAAAGGTGATAGTATTGGAGATACCTGATGTGATGGCACTAAAAAAATCGCGATCGCATTGTTACAATTTTAGTAGGATTTTCTCAAATTTCTGTACAGCTTCACGTATGGATAGATAAATCAAACTATTATTCTGAAAAACATAGTAAAAAGGTCATTATTTCACAAAAACCGTAATGAAACACGTGCATCAGCTGACGGGTTAACGACCGCGTGGCCTGTGGCGGCGCAGCGCGGCGGCCGCCGCCTTGTCGGCTTTTGCTTTGTAGTTTTTTGTACGCTTTACATTGCGCGCGCATGAATTACGGAAATACTAAAATCGTAAATACTATCGAAAACTTTGCAAATGAATATAGTTTTTCGTTAATGTTATGGTTCTTCTCTCTTACCGTTCCGGTATAGAGAGCGTTTCCCTTCCACCCAGTATGTATTGTACAATGTGGATTTTTGAGACGGGGCAGCGAGGGCAGCTACATTAATCACTGTAGCTATAAGCTAACTTTCTTTGGAAACTGTCATTTTTGTTATCAAGATCTGCATTCGCAGATTAAAAAAAAATACGGTGAGTAAAGTAGTCGATAAGGACATGTCAAAAAACGGCGTAAAATTCTAACCAACACATTTTATATATATTTGGACAGAACTCCCAAAAAACTAGCCTTTTAATTTTAAAGTCCTCTAATTTTGAGATTTACTTATGTAATTTTATTTTGCTTAAAAACGACATTTAATATGAACGTTTTTAAAAAAGTCTGTTATAAATGGAGGGGTCTAAAAATATTTTTTAATGGATCCAAGATCCTTATTTTGCCACTTTAATATCACTAAAGTTTGAGTCTGGTTATATTTTGAGGCACAGCAACCATACAAATAGCGGACTCCTTTACGCAAAATCTTTATCAGTTTACACAGTTTTCAAGATGTTTATGTTAAGTAATTCCAAGTAAAAATCCTAAAATTAACAAAAAGTAAACAGACTTCAAAACCACTGCAAACCAAAACATAATTAACTTTATATTCGCTTAGTATTAGTATATTTGGAGTCGATACCTAATTTAAATTGCCAGCTAAGCTACGGAAATACAAGATCAAATTTAGTTTTTGAGAAACGCGCGCGGCCATACCAATTTACATACATACATACGGATCGAATACAATACAAAACCTCCTTTTTGAAGTCGGTCAATAAGACTGCGTCGGTGGCGTAGTCATATTACGGTACGACAGCAATGCTGAGGTCTCCGGTAACGGATTCGATCCCCGGGTCGGGAAAAATGATATTGGATGTTTCTATTCAGTTCAGCCCAGAGTTTAGAATTTATTTATTTATTTTTATTTATTTATTCGGGTAACCAAAGACCCATAGTGTTAGTAGACCCATAGTGTATTTATGCCCGATACGGCGATAAGTTCGCCCTCTGCCTCATCATGGGACGAAATATACACGGCGATAAGTGGGTGCAACTAGTTGTGCCTTTGCCTACCTCTTCGGGAATACAAGGCGTGTGTGTCAGCGTGAATTCAAATTACTTAATTAAAAGCGCCGACTTACGGAACAGGCTTTTAAATAACAGCTCAAGTTTTCTTAATTAAATAGTATAGTTTGCGTAAGATGCTACTCAAAGGCGATATTTTTTTATAAATACGGCCTTAAGTGTCATTATGAGTAATTTTTTTTATTACAGGTAGTTGCATTGCAAAATCCCAAAACCGCGCATGTATGGGGTGTCCCTGTGCAAGTGTACGATTGTGGCGGCGAGGCTAGCGAATGGTTTTCTAGGTAAGAACTTTTTTAAGTTGGACATAAAATAGATAATAATTGATTGAATTATGTTTTTAGAGATAATAATACGTAGCTTTTTATTGTATATGAACCCTAACCTATTACTGATAAAATAAATCGGGTCAGTCATATCAGGGACGAGTCTGCTCAAAGAAAAAAAACAATATTTTCAGTTTTCTATATTGAAGTACTTATTTTATGTCAATACAAGTATAGATAAAGATATTATAGTAAAGGTAGGTACTAAAAGTACTAACGTTATCGATATAGGCTATGTTAACACATAATCGTTTTTTGAGACGTTATCAGAGAGAATTAAATTTTGTCACTCGCAATTCATTTCTTTTAACAATTATTGGAAACGCACAAACTCCATTCGATAGTATAAAATAATGGCACCATAATTTCGAATTTCGTAACACTAATGTAACTGCGTTTTTTTTACAGATTACTGGACAGATCTGCTTGTAATTACCGATTAGTGTATTATGCATCTCAAAAAAGTCGACCACTCAGACAAAGTGCAAACAAATTCTACAAATTCACTAAAAACGATACGGTAGGTATACGTAACAAACGTCGCCTACTAACTGGAGGTACAAGAAAATATTAGAGCCATTTTGTAATAAAACACAACACCTGTATCTGTAACTTTGAAGGAATGTAGTGGTTTCGAAAATTATGTTAGTATAGGATTGCTCTTGGCTCCACCGGCCTTGAAAGCCCTTTTTGCAAAAAAGATATCGATGCACGGCGCGTGCATCGATATCTTATAAATACATTTATTTAGATTTACTTATAAATACAAATATTTCCCACGAGACCAAACTACCAAGATAAAATGTAGCCTATAGTATGTTTATTCGGGACGTAGTCTATCTGTTAGTCTAAGAGTCTATGCTTGTGCCAAATCAGTTTAGCTGTAACTGCTTTTCATTCTAACAAACATCCAAATATTGGCGAGAAGTAACATTATTATATAGTAAGATAAGCAGGTAACATTTTTTTTTATAGTAACTAGTTATCTTATAAAATTAATTGCTTGTTTACATCCAAATAGTCAATTATTTTTTATCTACTTATATAGAGATAAGCGACAGTCTATGTCAAATTATATTTTGGCCTATGAAACAGGGGCGGCCTTAGGGGGGCGAACCCGGCCTTTGTAGGTACAAAGGCCTTAGTTGGAAGTCCTTAGTTGGAGGTCCAACTCTTAGACTAACAGTCCAACTAAGGACTTCTTTTACCTTCTCATCTTACGTACGAAAACCGTTGTAATCGGGGACCTCTTTATTTGCTTCCGCCCGATCCAAGCGTCGAAATGTTGGGCCCTTTAAGAAAAAAGTACTCTAGCTAAAATCTACCTCTCCTGTAGCCTCGCATTGGCTAAGGCCGCAACTGCTAAGTAATCATATAAATCTGTCTGTTTGTATATTCGATCTGTGTTTTCTTCAGGGCGCGTTGCCAGATGAAGTGCCGTTCAATTTGATAAATCATGCGTCTGTGGATGACCTAAATACTAGATTAGAGAACGTTGAAGTAACTCCTCGTAATTTTAGACCGAACTTTGTGCTTACCGGCGCCAAACCTTATGATGAGGATAATTGGAAATACGTAAAGATTGGTGACAATGTTTTTGAAATTATCAAAGATTGTACTAGGTAAGTCATTTAGTCAGAATGTCTATGAAGTCAGTAAAGGGAGAAAATAAATCGTAATTTAATTTCAGATGTATAATGACCACGATCGACCCAGAAACTGGTGTTCGCAATTCCAAAGCCGAACCACTGGCAACTTTAAAGAGGTATTATACTTAATATTCTAAAAATGAAGGAATTAGTAAATTCAACTCGACTAACAGTCAGCGTAGTGAAAAAAGACAATACTAATCAATAGTGACACTGACTGCCTCGGTGGCGTAGTTGTATTACAGTATGACTGCAAAGCTGAAGTCTCGGGTTCGATCCCCGGGTCGGGCAAAGTGATATTGAGTTTTTCTATTCAGTATCAGCCCGGAGTCTGGAGTTTGTGCCCGATATGGCGATAAGCTCGCCCCCTAGCACATCATGGGACGGAATGACGGCGAAAAGTGGGTGCACTAGTTGCGCCTCTGACTACCCCTTCGGGGATAACAGGCGTGAGTGTATATGTATGTATGTACTAATCAATAGTACCATAAAATAAATATTCCTCCACATGACTCGGTAAGGCACCTATCTACTTGATCCTAAATGGTTCAAATAAACGACTGCGGAATTAACATAGTTCTTAACGATACATTTGAAGAGCCCTGTAAAATTAGAAAGCTGCACTTGCTTATAGTTGATGTGGTTGGATGAAAGAGAAACCCTGTAAGTTTGTAGGAGTTTTTTTAGTATGGCCAAATTTCATTGGACCCAATAATCTCCCAGATACAGCAATACTGAACACCTATTATCGCGAAATTGAGTTATTTTTTTGCTACAGAATCCTAAAGGTTTAATTTTTTTTGTAGCTATAGACAAATAGAAAACCCAGAGATTCGTAAATCAGCGGGTAACACACCACGGATGGGGGTACAGATGTCGCTACGCAGCGGGCCGGGCGGAGTGGTCTCTGTCAACGATCCCATTTATGTAGCATAAGTGTTCAACTGTGAGATTGTAATATTTTTATACTTTTTTATGATATTCAATAAAATGTGAATGCATGCTATAGCATTTTTAAATACAGGTATGTTGGATATCTTGCTTCGGACAAGTAGTTGAGTTTATAGATAAATTTTTATTTTCTGCTGATCTTGTAACGCACCGCACAAGTACTACTTTGCAAACAAATTTTTAGAACAAACTTAATTGGTAATTTTTTGGAGAACGAACCTGATCTATTAACACTTTTAACTACTGTATTCTTTTATGTGCTGAATGAATGGTCGAAAAATAGCTTCGCGAAAATTCCGGATGATAAAAATAAAAATAACAAAGATAATGTTCATTTGTTTATATTACTTATAATTTAAATGCGTACAATTTGTGCTGTGAAGCTCATGTTGTGCTCATTGCTACTGGAAATTAAAACGCGAGCGAAGGTGCCACCTCCAGTGCCTTTCGTCAAATGTTCTGGATTAACGACTACGCACCCGTTTACTTCCTGGAATTAAAAAAGTTTGCTGAGTAAATTTAATACATAAATAAAAATAAAGCGTTAGACGTATACCTATCTACAATAAAATGATATTCTCACTAGAAATACTTTGTCAAGTCTCTTCACTAGAATATACTTTAATATCAAGATTGAGAACCTCTATAGACGCGATGATGTAAAAAATCTTATACTTAACTTTTCTGATCTATCAAGTTCGTATTTTAATCAATAAAACGATTCAAAATAGTAACACTGTTTACCTTAACAAAATATCTGAAGTTGGATGGCAGCACTAGGAGGTGAGGTGTGCAAGGCAACTGCGCGTGCGCAGCCCACAGCGCTGCGTCGACCGCGTGTCCGGCGGGCGGCGGCCACAGTGGTGCGTACGACTGCTGCGAGATGACGTGCCGCGCCAGCCGGGACAACTTGTCGCCGCCGACGCCTCTGTAAAGTTACAAATTATAATTGCATTTGTATAGGCTTACAATGAAGTTCATATTTAGGTACACACATACATCCCGCCATTATCCCGGAAGGTAGACAGAGGCGCAACTTTCACCAACTGTGTTCCAACCCATGATGCACTAATATTATGGAAGTATCAACTCCTTGGTAACAATAAGAGACAATTAAGTTTGGCTAGTTGAGCAAATATACTTGTTAATGTGTACAAGGCTATTCAGTATATGCACATAGAGCTATACGTCAACATATTAGTTATTAACTTAGTTTAATCTGTCAAGCCCCACGACGGACACCGGTGTCGATATATATTTTTCCATACATCTATACCAATATTATAAAGCTGAAGAGTTTGTTTGTTTGAACGCGCTAATCTCAGGAACTACTGAACCGATTTTGAAAACTCTTTCACTAATAGGAAGCTACATAACTCCTGAGTGCTATAGGCTTTTTATCTCGGGAAAATGTTTTTATCCCGGAAAAACTTTTTCACGCGGGCGGAGCCGCGAGCACTACTACTAGTCTATATATATAAGCGGGGCTTGACGGGTTAAAACGCGCAATGCATACAGGGAACAACAGCGTGGAAAGTAAAAATGCATTATAATAAGATAGTGAACCGTAACAAATAACCATAACCATGATAGAAAGAACTTACAATGATATCTCCTCCTGGCTGATCTGCATGAGTACATCGCAGCTCGTCACCCCGATGACTACACCATTCACGTTTAAAGTACTGGGGTCCGATATGAAGTGAATATTCGGGTGTTTCCGCCGACTTGAGTACGGCGGCGTAGGATATATGTTAACATGAAACGCGTCTTTTAGGTTTGATACTATGTATACTTTTGTATAGGGGCTGTAAAAAAATACATCTTAGTTTGTAAACAGCTATGAGCTAGTAAATAACTTGTAAGACATTTGATTCAAATAATAATTGGGCGTGGAAACACCAGATATTACAAGCGTTGAATAAAATCAGAATCATACGATATATTAAGTCTTGTATAGGTAAGTTTTCAGATACCAATAATTCTAAATATAGAATATTTAACATACTTTCTATGTAATGGTAACTCAATGGAAAATAAAAAACATGTATTGACTCGTCAAACGCCGATACGGACGCCAGAGCGCGGCGTCCGAGTATATAGGGTTTTCCCATACATCTATATATATAAGCGGGGTTTGACGGGTTCAATACAAATATAAACTGTAAACCCACCTTGTACTATTTAATTCTCCTAAACTATCAACAATTTTGTCAAACAGTGCACTGTAGGTTTCTGCAATAGTGTTGTCTTTGATCATGGAATGTTCACAGTCGATGAACGGGCCGGTCATTATGACTAAATGCGGTCTGTGCGTGTTTATGTACGCAACCAAGTCTTTGAGAGGCGCGTAGTTCATATTGTCGGACGTCGTGTACGGCCCCGAAGATATTACCATCGAGACATTACCTAAAATTGTAATGATTTTTAATGTGCCGTTAAATCCGTGGTTTGTTTCATGGGTTGGTTTTTGATTGCCGAATTATGGGGGCAGTAAATTATAAATAAATATCAAAATACAACATGTGGAAGCAATATAATGTTGAAGATAAATTTGCTACAGTAATTGCTATTATGCTTATACTATGCGATTGTATAAAGAATTTGGTGTAGATTTTACGACCGGTCGACCTTAAGTCGACACTGAAGTATCAAATCCTCGTGAAATTGTCTTAGAAAAACGGCCTATAATATAAATACCTGATAATGTGTTCATCATGTCGGCTTTATGATCTCTTATCGGATGCGAGGCGTCGCACAACACTTCCTGAGCTATGAACCTGTCGCCGCGTGGGTTTATACCTTTCATGACAACCACTTGTCCGGGAAACAGGGAGTACTGTTTAACACTGAAAAAAGCTACTGCTAATATGATGCTAATAACACGTAACAATTTTAAATTTTATGAGAAGTTTTAAATTCTGTGGAAATGTATAAAAAAATCTATTACATCTGTAAAAAGTGACGGTTGGAAGTTTGATGGCGATAAACTTGGCTTAGCACATAGTCCTGTTTTGAATCCAAATAAATTCAACGTGGGACTTTTATTCCGAATAACAAAATTCATGCGGACGATGGCTCGAGCAAATTCTACAAGTATGAATATATTTATTTTACTTGTCTAAATCAACAGGAACAGTTTGACACAAAGACTCCGCCCAAGTTCCTTGTAGAATCACAGATTTCACGTTAAGTCTAGCGTCAGCGTCACATTCTATCCTTCCAGCCACCGTCACCTCTGTCTAAAAGAAATAAACTAATGAAAATCCCACCCTCTGGAAAGAATAAAATATAACAGCTATAACCTTTTTTACCTGGGTTTTCTGCCTAACTGAAGTGCTATCTATAATTCCAGCCTTTTTCATAATATACTGTGATATGTAGCGAATATGATTATCGAATATGCCAGATTTTTCATGAAGAAGTTCGAAACCAAACCTACAAACAGAAAATAATTTATGGTCATAATAAATAAAAAATAAGGTACATTAATAATAGCCAATAGTTTTGCTACATAGTATGCTCAAATGCAAAGGAAGAATTTAATCAGGACAGAATCGCCAGACATAAAGCCTAAACATAGTTAAAATGTAAAATTAGTCATAAGGTACAACTACGTGGTTAACCTGATAAGGCTAATACCAAAATAACTACGTTATGGGTATTATGACACGATGCATTGCAAATTGTATTTGCAAGTGTTAATTAGCATTAGGTAAGTATGCATAATTTCTATACAAATTGTCCAATACTGCGAGAGTAAACAGGTGATTTCCCTACTTCTAAAAATACATTATCTAGAACAAATTGTAGCCTAATCCTAAATAATTGACATTATTATAAATGTTTGTAACATGCTAAAATTTAATCGATACTAAATTTGGATAAAATTTTACACAGATATTCCTGGATTAACACGAAGCTTTCGTCTTCCGAAAACTCATAAGCGGTAGCGCGATAAAAAGCTATTAGAAAGTACTTACTGGGCCTTCGTATAAATATCGCCATCTTCGTTAGGTATTTGCGTAATCTTAAGGTCGAGAACATCGGTCGGACTATTCGGCGTAGCAACTATTTGCAATAAGCTCTCATCGCCGTACGAATGGACCACTGTGCCCATATTGGTTCGCGACGAGTATTTAGTGGAGCCGCTGCAATATGCGATATGTTATAAAAATAAAGTTATCACTGTTGAGTCTAACGAAAATATTAAGTAGCATCCTTGCAGTGATTGCGTACTGATAGGATAGTTAGGTTCAGGATTAAATCCTGAGAGCGGCAATACTTTTCTGCTATTAAGCATGGGGGAGAAGCGTACAACCGCCCTGGGCCTTGAGCTCAGGGGGCCCTCGCGCGTCCAACTGAGAACATTTTTTAAGGTTACCGAAAATAGAGAAGAAATAGTAACACACGAAAGTTGAAATCGGGAGCTTTTTCTTTTTACTCCCGCCTCGGGTCTAGCGCCGTCACTGATAAGGGGCACACCGAAAAAAAGGAAGATCTGCCGCCCGGAGCCTCGCGATGGTTGAGGCCGCCACTCTTGCATAACTGCAGCCATACGAATATACGTAGATGTACTAACTACTTTAGCATGAAACTATATAAATACTTACACCGTGGGCGAATAGGTGGCTGGTCGCAAATCATTTTGTTGGACTCCACCTGTGTCTGCCTCTATTTTCACTCTCTGTAATTATCATCTCTTTGAAATTTCAATAAGCACTTACAAAGCCTAACGTAATACCTAGTTACGCTTTATTACACCTGGGACAAATTTTTATGCCGGGTATGAAGTTAGCTACGATATGCATTACTCTTTTCATTTTGAAACAGAATGCGATGGAAAGCGTAGTGGTCAAGTACCTAACTTCAGATCAGCCATAATGATTGCGAGGCAGCAACTAGGGCTATGTTCCAATAAATCGTTGACACGATGTCAGAAATTATCTAAAAATCCTAAAAATACATCAAGACAGTTTAGGTACGTAGTGCTATTCAGTATTCTGAAGTTTAGGCAATAAGTAATCTGAAAATGTTGAGTTTTAGAGCACAACATTATGAAATAACTTAAAAGGTTTCTTTCTTTTATATGTTTTACAAATATGCGAAACTGCGAAACGTATGCGACCATGATATTACCTCATCTACTTGGTAAACAAAGAAGTTTAAACTCGCGTTTGTGTTTCTAATTTGTTTATTGATTTTTTTGTTATTGTAAATGGTTTTATTAACGTTAAGAGAAATTTTAGATACGGCCTCTTAAGCAAAACGTACCAACAATACCAAGAAATTCTTCTCTGTTTCGAGTTACGGGTTTTAAAACATATGTGTGGGTTTGTTGTTACCCATAAAACATTTTAGATGTATGCTATATAGTGAACTGTGTTAAAGAAATGTTTAACAATGCACAGCTCCATTTGATGTCACATCATGGTGTCAAGCGCTTCCATCTATTTGTAACACACGAAAATTTAAAATGTTGTTTAAATGTATTTTGATTTTTCTAATTCAAATTTATTTTCTATTTTTTAGTTGGATTTTCTAGAAAGCGTGTTTTTTTAGTTTTTTTTAAACTATTAATTATTTTTCATTTGTTAGTTCTATTATTGTCCAACAGAAGTCACTAAAAAACAAGTAGGATTTATTTACACACAAGAGTAGCCAGTTTAGATATAATTCTACCTTGATCTAACAATGCAACTAAAAATAAATAAACTAATTTTATTCATTTTTTTACTTGGATTTTCTATAAAAGCGTGTTTTTAGTTTAAAATATTGAATTGCCATCGGTCCTTGATAAGGATGCCAAATTTCGGTTTAATCCGACGTTTTGAAGGGAGTCAAAATCATTTTTAAAGTATCAGTTACATACATACATACGTCTGAAGCTAATAAAATTGTGTTAATAAGGAGTTACTATGTTCGACATTACGTATTTATTTTATACATGTTCTCTGATATCTTCGCCAATCGTGGACCGATTTTCAATATTTTTTTATTCGATAGACTCCCATTCTCACCACTGATGACGTCAGAACCTGATGATGGGTTCCCATGGGAAATCGAGGGCACCCCCAAAATTTTATAGCCATGTAGCATGTTTTCATCTATGAACCTTCTAACGCATTTCCGATATTTGTGCCTGGTAATCATCATCTCGTTTTGTAGAGCTGCAGAAAGAAAGTATATGATGTGATTTGAAGATGGGATCCCATGAAAATCAAGAGCAACTCTCAAAGCAAATCACCAAAGTGAAACAATAGTTTCCTATGTTCTATTTGGTACATTATTTTATATGCAACAGAAAATAGTGCGAAAACGAAATTCTACTGTGATCTCAGAATAAAAATTGTTTAAAAATAAATCAGTTATTCATATTTGAAATTATCAACTGCCCTATTACGTGGTCTGAAGTAAAAAAAATTAGTTTTATTAGCTACGAAGATATAAAGATATTTCCATGTTTATACAGATTTTAATTTCAATATGCAAATTCTTAAAGCACGTAAGATTCTTTTAACCTAATAACTTAGAATAAGCCTAATAAGCAGTGTAAGATCATTTTCAACACTTCCTTTGGTTCACAGAACTGAAAGTAGTTTTGTTTATTAGTGAAAAATAAACAAAATATATCTCTGTATACAAGTTTCAGCACTGATAATATGGCTCTTGTCTTAGATAACCAACAGATAAAGCTAATCTAATTATCTATATAGTAATATGCTAATAGTATTTTCAATTGAACTTACAGGCACTGTAAATAAATTGTACTCGGTATTTTACCGTGAAGCTTTTAGCGCATAAGTTTTATGATAATCCACATAGATTTCAATTGCCTTTATCTTGAACATTAATGTTTTTTACCCAAAACCAAGGTGACATAAAAATCACAGATTAGTTTCTTTACGGTCAGAAATTTGTATTGAGAAATACTATAATAGGTATCTAGGTCCGTAACCAAGATGCTTTTCTAAAGTATTAATGCTAATAAATAAATGCATGCCAATGACAAAAGATATGATAAATCGAGACAAATTATCGGACGGATATGCCACACCCATTCTTTTTTTTCACCCATTCTTGTCACTGACCATTGTGCTCAGACCTTCCAGCGATTCTGCCAATACAACGATGTCATCGGCAAAACGAAGGTGAGTGATGTATTTGCCATTGATGTTGATGCCGAGTCCTTTCCAATACAAGAGCTTGTAGGCATCTTCAAACGCGTCAGTGAACAGTTTCGAAGAGATAACATCTCCCTGTCTCACGCCTCTGTGTAGTGGAATAGCCTTCGAACTCTGTTCTTGTACTCGGACCGACATGGCGGCGTTATTATACAAGCACCTCAACACTTCGATGTACTGATGATCAATGTGGCACCGCTGTAGACTGCAGCACAGCCCAGGTCTCGATCGAATCGAAGGCTTTCTCATAGTCCACGAACGCTAAGCAAAGTGGCAAGTTATACTCCTCAGTTTTTTGTATAACTTGCCGCCGCGTATGGATGTGGTCTATGGTACTATAACCTTTCCGGAATCCGGCTTGTTCGGGAGGCTGGAAGTCATCTAGCCTGGGCTCGAGACGATTCGTGATGACTCTTGAGAACACCTTGTAAACATAGCTCAAGAGTGAGATGGGCATGTAATTCTTTAATAAGGCGTTATCACCTTTTTTGAAGAACACTCCTGTTCTATGCCTCGGGCGTTATACCCTGGAGCAGAACGAAGTTGAATAGCTTCTGAAGGACTTTAGTAACGGCACAGCAACCGTCTTCAGAAGCTCTGCAGTAATTCCGTCCTCACCCGGCGCCTTGTTATTTCTGAGCTGTCCCAGACCCATCCTAATCTCGCACAGACTGATGTCCGGGATGTCTTCGGTGTAGTGCCGGACCAGCTTGGCCCGAGGGCCAAGACCCGAGGGTCTTTAGCCAAGCTGGTGGCGGGTTAGGCAACTGAGGTATAAAGCTGTCCGTAGAACCTCTCAATCTTCCTCAATATCTCAGCTTTCGTCGACGCTACGTTACCATCTTCTGTCTTCAGCCCAGTCATCTGTCTCTGCCCAATAGACAGGTCCTTTGCGAACACTTTGGAGTCTTTGTTCCGCTCAATCGTCTCTTTAATCCTTACAGTGTTGTAAGTACGGACGTCGTGTCGCAAGAATGTCCATATCTGTTTATTGAGCTGCCAACATACTTCAGCATCTGAATCTAAATAATGTATAACATTTTATGGGTTCGAATAAATTTATTTCATTTCATCATCAGGAGACTGCAACGCCATAGATCGACGTTTGGCCATGAGTCGAGAGTTTCTGAGGACTATCTCTTCGGCGAGGTCTAAAGAATTTAGTACCCACCGTATGGAGAGCTTTTACCAACCCACCATTATTCTCGGCCACAGTAGCGTAATCATCTAGGCAATTGAGCGGTTTGCCAACTCGAGCTGAAAGCTTTCTGGGTTTTGGACACATGCACGAGTAGGGCGGAGAGTAGACTTCATCAAGCGAAACCTTTCTAAGTTGACGTCAATATTCAATATGCCTCTAACCATCCGGTGATCGCTTCCAGTTTTCACCCTATTGATCACAGAGACATTATCGAATATCCGTCTTTTCATCGTCATGTAAAATCTATCTCGTTCCTTGTCGAACCGTCCGGGCTTAACCAGGTCCATGTCCTGATAGGCGGCTTCTGCAAGAAGAGTTCATCGCGAAGAGTCCCTCGTTCTTCAGGAAATCAGCCAGCCTTTGTCCCCTTGGGTTACGTAACCCATATACGTAATATATAATGCGCCGAAGATGGCCACCGCGGAGTTTTGGTTGGTATGCCGTGCGGTGTACATAATTATTATGTAACCCATATCCAAATTGCCAACTCTCAACTCCACATCGCTTCTCTTACCCAGCTTTGCATTGAAGTCCCTCATAACAACATTAAAATAGGTTACAGAGGTGTGTATCGCCCGACTAATGTCCTCATCTACTTTCTCATCTGGGTGTGTCGAGGTCGGGGCGTATACCTGTATAACCTTCAATGAATATCTTTTAGATATTATGAGTATAAGGACTATAAGGTATGCTACTCTGCTCGACATACTTTGGATGGTTGTAATTTATTATTAATGAGGGACTTGTGGACGAGAAATAAAGTTACATTAAGGAAGAAATAGATAAGTGCAATAAAATTTAGAAAAAAGTGTATTGTAATCACATGAAATGAAATGAAAATCCTCCTAGCCAGTTTCGGCCACGGCGGCCAATCTCAACGGAGATCAGCCAGGTACGCAGGATATATTATAGTGCACAAGTGTGTGCGCAATACACAGGTGCACTCGCTATTCCTTCACTCTCATAGTCCGGTGAGACGGCAATCCGACATGACCGGAGAGAGGTCAGACGCAGGACCAACGGCTTTACGTGCTTTCCGAGGCACGGGGGTATCACACCGCCAACTTCCTGACTCCGAGCTGCGACTGAGTAAATTTTAAGATGAAAATACCCAGTCACAATTTTTTTGGCTCGACCCGGGATTCGAACCCAGGACCTCAGCGCGCAAATCGTACTCGTAATGCGTACGCAATACCACTACGCCACCGAGGCAGTCAGTAATCACATACTTATCATACCACAAACTTAAAAAATAAACAAAATTACACCAATTATAACAAATGGAACATCTTAAAACTTAATGATAACTTTCCTCATTTCGTTTTATGGCAATTATAAACAACTTAATGTATTTAATTTTATTTGTCTAGCATCTTATAATTAATCATTATCTAGTTGTAGAAGAAATAGATAACATCAAATATTTATAAAGTAGGTACGTTATATCAGAATTCTGAAAAGCAGAATTAAATAAATAAAGTTATTTAGTTTTCCTAGAACTTAGTTTTGTGAAAGAATTTTAAAGCTGAGGGAAAATTCAACAACTCATGTTATTTAATTTATTTGATATTCAACTTATCATTGACCACAGTTGTAAATTTATTTACAGAGTTATTTATTTTTCCTTTAAAAAAATAGTGTTTGTCTGAAGATATTTATTATTCAGTCTGTTAGACAAAAATGGCTATCATTTTGGAACGGAATTAGATACGAAAACGTCTGTTAGGCTGAAATATGTGGCATGTTTTAGGTGTTTTGAAAATAGGGAAAGTCAATATCGCCAAAATCGGACTTATTTGATTTTCCAACTACGGGGACGATATATTATGAGATAACTTATAGGCAATCCATAGTGTGTATCGCGTCGCACATGCGGTCTTCTACCGTCGTAGTAGGATGAATACAATAGTTCTACTCTTTGTTCACATAGAAAATTGTCTAAATAAGTTACCATATTTACAAAATACAATCATTTCTATTGATACGTAAGCCGGGTACATTTAAAGTGTAATAAACTATGAATCAATAAAAAGTAACAATACCTAAGTAAGTAAACCAGACTTCTTAGTAATAATAACTACATTAAAGTGATATGATATTTCTAGTTTTGACAAATTGGTTTATTATACTCAAATGAAATTAGAAAAATAAAAATTAAGGCGCAGATTATAACACAGCTGAAGATAAAGTTGATGGCTGCAGACGAGTATGGATCTAGTCATGGTTACTCAGCAACATGAAACCAGAAGCAAACTCGCCCACAAAAATCATCAAGTTTATATTATTCCCTTATCAGCACCTATTTATACTATTTTCCAGCCACACTATTAATGATTATTACAAATTACCACTTCTAAAACCTTCAAACTGACAAAATATGAACTGTGTGCTAATGACAAAGTTATCTGACATCATAATTTTATGCATATAAATTGCATGAACTGTATGATACTCTTTTTCATTTTTAAATAGTATTGTTTTTAGTTGTTCTTAATACCCTATATTATCTTCCAGAATTGTTGATATTTCTCCAGTAATTTAAATAACTACAAGCAATCAATGAGTGTAGATCTAGTCACAGAACCCTAGCACTGTGTTCTAGACCTATACCCATCAACTGCAAGCAGTGGCAGCTCCATTCTTCTTTCTTCAACACTTGCTGTCATCTTATTTCAATAAAAGATACAACTGTGGCAAAATTTAATTACATTGTTTGGGTCCAAAGTACAAAACTATGTTTTTTTTTTTGTAAAACAAGATAAATACTAGTTGAGTAATAATAACAATAAACCCTTATGAAGACTTTAAAATAAAAGTTATTTCCTACTCCTGTAATGCATGCTATTTTATTTAAATCAATAATCTCGGCTTAAAATACAATGATTAGGTTACATATAACCTAGAAAGTTTAAATATATTGGTCTGTGAACATTTTTTGTTTTAAACAATGATGATAATTGTACAGTCGGCCACATAAATAGCTGAACAAATTCAAAACTTCAAATCGCGTCTACACTTTCGTGTTCTTACAAATGTTTGTTTTGGCGATAACTTCTAACAAAGAAAAAAAAATTATGGAGATGATTTGAAATTTTGAATTTGTTCAGATACTTATGTGGCTGAATGTACCTGGTATTAACATTTTAATTGGAATATTTTAACCATCCATAAAAACATACATTATGCATATTTTAATCACTATGTAAATAAAATTTAAATGACAAGTATACAGAACTAAACAATTAGAGAGTCAATGTGTGGGAACTTGTATTTGCTAAGAGTTCATAACCTAAAAAAACGATACAAAAACAATACATACCTTTGGTGTAACAGCTATATAATTGGATAGCACATCATTGTCTAACCTGAACATTAAGGATCATTATCGTCAATAATTACATGTGTCAAACAAACTAAACACAGCACCCGCACCCGTAATACACCGCTCCAGCACATAACCCACATTCAATCAAGTTCCGCCAATTAACAACATAGGCGCATCATACTTGCGCAGAAACGTTAAACAAACAAAAAGAACACGTGGACTGACAAATCAAAAGGATACTGGTTGGAATTGGGCGTTCCGTAAACTGTTAAGCTTGTGCCGGTAATCGCTCGTGCGGTGTCTTTGGCCGACGCGTTACTTCGGCTTGACGACCGCTTGGAAAATTCCTTTCTTGCAAACAAATCCAAATTTTCCAAATCCGGTGAGGCGCCATTCAAGTAGTTTAAACTAAACGCCATCCACTGTTCCGTAAAAGATTCTGCGTCTACATCGTATTCCGCGCACAAACTTACGCCTTTGAAAAAGAAGTGAATAATGAAACAACCTTGAACATTAGTTTTCTTACAACAAACTTTTATCTTCAACTTGCATGTAAGCCGGTAATTACCAACTCTTAAGAATTTTCTCATGCCGGTTCAACAAATAAGTACTCACATTTTGTTAAGACTTCCTTTTGCACATCTATACCGAGAAATTGAAATTGCTCAGTCACCAACTCTTCGGAAGCCATTTTCTGTGAATTGAAAGAGCGAATGAAAAGAAAGGAAGCAAAAGAGCGCCAACGCCACAGACCACATAATATGACATTTGAGTTCATTTGACAGACAATTCCAAATGTTTGCATCATAGACCAATATATCATCAAAGGTTGGAGCATAGACAACACAATAGATTAGAACTAAAACTTGTATTACATAAAAACTTTTAGTTGGAACTAGGATTTATAAAACACAATATTTTTCCTATCTTGAAATTATTGGGAAAATGTAGGTACACACAATTGACATAAAAAAAATTTTTTTTTGTTCTTACCGGTAATAGAAAAATGAATAAAGATAGAGAGAATAAGCTGTATTACATTTGGTGAATACATGAGATTATAGTATTAAGATTTTCTCCCTATCTCTGTAATGTCATGTCAATGAAGTCACGTTCTTACTTCGTAGATAATTGAGCTCTAAGCTAAGCCTTCCCAATGTATATAATACTCTTTGGCTAAGTCCCCCATTTGAATCCACCCACTGCTGCTTTAAGCTTGTAGCAGTAGGACTTGGTAGGACCAATACATTGTAATTTCTGTCCCAGTTATTTTGCTTTAAATGAGTAATAAAACATTGCATAGACTCATCTAAGAGACTCATAAGTCGTAACTAACATTCCGTATCTATTGTGTGTATGTATCTAGAATCCCACCATAGATTTCCCTATTTATTTTCAATTTTTATTTTGATGAAAAATAATACAATAAAAACATTTAATACATTTTATTGATTATGCATAATATACAATAATATCAGATGTCACATTATGAGCGCTGGACATGAATGTGGAATTTACATGATGGCATTGCCTGCACCTCAGCAGTTACAATACTGTTGATGCAGAGATTTGCCAGTCCACCTCTTATCAGGCCACAAGTGTATGCAACATACTGGAAAATGAATTAATAGTAAGCATCAATCAGTCTATGTATATAATACAAGCTTTTGCTTGCTGCTTCGCTAGCATGAAAAAGTTTTACAAGGATAAGTTCTGCTTTACATTATCTCAAGATAAAAAGTAGACTATGTCTGCTCCAGGATTTCAAACTATCTCCATACCCAATTTCATTGAAATTGGTTCAGTGGTTCCAGAGTATAGCCCCTATACACTGACAAAATTGACCTCTTTATAAGTATAGATGTTGGAATGTATGTAGTCTACAACCGTAGTAAGTCTACATACCATTTTGCCTACATTGTACTTTAGGATTATGTCCATTTCCTAGATAGTCAAGTTTCTTTTAAAAGACCATTAGTGAATTCTCCGATTGTTAAACCCTTACAAAAGTTGTTATTAAATCCTCTAATATGTGGTGTGGTGGATCTAGACAATCAAACAACTTGTACTGTAAAATAATAGAAGAACATACCCGAGGAGCATACTCTAAATACTGATGGCCATTGGAGAAGGTGGTGAGGAATCTGAATGCATTATCTTGAAGCACATACACTCCTTGATGGTTTGTGCGCAAGTTGTCTATTTGTTTTTTATATATGCATGTCCAAAAATCAGTGCATATGAACTTCATGGTATCCAGCTCATCTTTGAATCGAGGCCATTCCCTTGTCAGTCTTTCCATTATTTTGTAACCAGCAGCAAATCCAATGTATTCTACTACTGACAGATCTACATCCTGACAAAAAAATCTGAATGATTATGTATTTTCACATGAAAAATATTTATTGATATTCAAATACTACACTGCCTCGGTGGAGCAGTTGTACGACTGCAATGTTGAGCTCTCAGGTTTCATACCCGAGTCAGGCAACATGATAGTTTTTTTCTATTCAGTATCAGCCCGAAGTCTGGAATTTGTGACCGATGTGGCGATAGGCTCACCCCCTATTATGTACATCACTGGACCGAATGCGCACGGCGAAAAGTGGGTGCATTAGTTTGAGTCACTCCCTAGCCCTTTGAGGATAAAAGGGGTGAGTGTGTGTCAAACACTAAAAGATTGGGAACTGATAGGTCAAGAAATAAAAGTTTCAATTAAAAACTTTAAATACATAAACTGTTCGTCATGAGTATTGTAAGGTTAGTAGAGCCGAAGGTAATTATGACAACAATATCATATTTACCTTGTTCTCGTTGTTATCTTTCGTTTGATCTAAGGAATAATTAATTATTTCTGAATGCAACAGCTCAAATAAAATATCATCAGCCATCGCTCAACCAGTGTCGCACACGACCAAACACACGACTATAGCTACAAAATTTTGATGATTTATGTTTCCGTAAGTAGTATATGAGTTTATAATACACCTATTATAGAATATATTTAGTTTCGTTATGTATTGATTTTAAAACAATACAATAAAAATGTAAACATTAGTCAGACATTGCCGTAAAATTCCGCAGTATTGTAAACAGGTCTGCCAATACGTATTTTCTCAATTCCCCAAAAATCAAAGCTAAATTCCCCAAGTGCAGCGAGAAAAATATCCCAATTCCCCACAAATACCCAGGATATAGAAATAAAAGAAAAATTAATGCAGTTTTTATATTATTAGAGTATTTGCCGTACCTTACAATTTATATTTTTTTGGAATGTAAAAATTTGAGAATACCACCCAATAAAATAAATCATAAGAATACACAACAACAACACACGTGTAATTCTAATAAGAATAAACAGATACAGAGTTGTACTTAGTTCCTAGACAAGGGGTTTCCCTGCATAGTGATATACATCATGGGCATCATATATAAGAGGGGGGTTTGGGCGTCCGGACCCCCTTGCACTTGCAGAGGACCTCGCCCGTCTCGGCAGTGGTCTCGAACAACAAAATGTTAAATTGGTATATTTGGATCAAAAATCGGTACCATAGTAATTTCAACAAACAAGAGGCACCCATACACCCCCCCCCCTTGTCGTCAAAGTAAAGAAAATAAATTTGCCGCCCCTTTAAAAGTAATGCTCACTGCCGTCCATCACGAAGGCCGCAACAATGTGCTAAAAACACGCACAAAAAACTAAAGACGGACAGCCCCCTACCGCCTGCCCACGACCCCCGGTGGCCCCTATTAGACGCCTTTTACGACAGGCAGGGGATACCGTGGCGGAATTCTCCAAACGCCCCCAATCCACAGGGCGGAAGACGCCGGTCAGTCATCCACCCGGCGCCTCCTACGTCTTGTTTGGCGGCGGGAGGGATCTCTGCGCCTCCGATCCGTCTCGGCACTCTCCTTCTGCAAGAGGACCACTTCACAGAAGTGCGCCACCGCACGCCAAGACCTCCGGCTGTCGACCATGGAAGCAACCACGGCCGGCAGCGAGAGGTCCTCTCCGACGACTGCTCTGAGAGCGCTGCGCTCCTCATCCCAGGCTGGGCAAAACTCCAAAGTATACTCCAATGTATGTTGTCACAATGGTGACACACGGCCGACACCTCCTTCCTCACTACCCGCCACAGGTACTCACCGAAACAACCATGCCCGGTGAGCACCTGTGTCAAGCGGTACGTTGCCGCACGCTGGCGCCTGTCCAGCCATTCGGCAAAGACAGGACGCCCTGCCGCGACGAACTTGACGTCTCAGGCTGGAGGCCCCGTCAGAATAGTAAACTCTAAATTAGATGATTTTTTGTTAAGAACGGCTAGGTAGCAATTTTCATCGGGATAACCTATTATTTGGATGACCCTCTGGGCTAGCAACAGTGGCGGACTAAGAATAAAACATATATATACATACATATACACTCACGCCTGTTATCCCCGAAAAGGTAGGCAGAGGCGCAACTAGTGCACCCACTTTTCGCCGCCATTCCGTCCCATGATGTGATAGGGGGCGAGCCTATCGCCATATCGGGTACAAATTCCAGACTCCGGACTTATACTGAATAGAAAAAACTCAATATCACTTTGCCCGACCCGGGGATCGAACCCGAGACCTCAGCTTTGTAGTCGTACTGTAATACAACTACGCCACCGAGGCAGAGACTTTATCTTCTTTTTCTACCAATTTTTAAGAATAAAAATTGGTAGAAAAAGAAGATAAAGGTAAGGGGTGTAGGGATGTGCATTTTGTATGAGCACCAAAGACCTTGGAGTACAAAGACTAATTTGCCATGTATATTTCTTTTGCATTTAAATTCATCAATTTCATACCTTTAGGAAATACCAGCGTACTACCTGCAAATTTTAGTTTTATTTTGATACATGTGTATATGTTGTAATGTTATAGCGAGCACAGAGTGGCGCTAAATTAGCATTTAATATGTATATTAAGGATAAACTAAACAATTGTTATTAATCAAATTGATTTATTCGTGACGTAACAATATTAAGTTTTGCCAAAAAAGTTCTTAACACTTGTTCAGTGTGTATTTTTTACCGCAATGCTTACATTAACGTAATTATGACTGATTTAATTATCAAAAGTATTAGTCAAAATTGATATGATTTCCTAAATTTACACAAACGCTTGGTATTGAAATATAACTACATTGTTGAAATTTTCGCGATAATTTGTTGTAATTTTTATCCCGACATTTCCGAATTTGTGAATCTGTTCCATGACAATGAAGTGCAGCAAAGTCTTCAAAATTATAGCGAAAACATACGCAAAATAGTTTTATTTCAATAAACAAAATCAATATTTTCTATCTATAACTTCCAAACGTCAATGCAGGTTGGAACAACACTATGTTTTTATGTACACATTACAAATACTTATTTATTTTATTCTACTTGGTATTAGTCATTTTACATAGCGTGTAACGACTAAAAAAATGATTTAACATTCAAATAAACGTAATGTTCACTAAATGTAACTTTGATTAGGTGAAAAATTTAAACTAATCTGAAAAATGACAATATTTCGTAAATTTTGCAATTACTTGAATTGCACCCTATGATACAACACCTCGGCATAATAGAATTTGCTCAACTATCCTTAGAATTTCTATCAAAACACTTCAGTACAGCCACAGTTCCCGGTAAAACTAAAAAAAAAATCTGCATGATACAAGATTGACAGGTCAACTACTAACAAATATGCATGGAATTTTTAACCTAAAATGGCGTCATGTCAAAAATAGAGCTACAAGGCGGGGCTAATTGACATTGCAATAATTGACAACAGAAAATTGTAGTCTATGAACCTTTATTGATCTTTTTTACTTACGTAGACTAACCCGTATAAAAATGAGATAGATATATTTTTGACATTAAAGTTTATGTTTGCATCATATTTGTATAAGACAAAAATATATTATGCAATTTACGTTACTTCCTCTTACTTTCTTTCTTCATTGGTTCGAGACCACTGGGACCACTGGCTCTTTGGTCGAACACAGTGTTGCCAACTCTTATTTTGAAAAAGGCTTAGAACTTTAAAGAAAATTACGTATATTTAGTAAAAGTTACGTATGAAAAGTTCGTAGATCTTCGTTCTTTTTTTCTATGTGCAATAAAGAAGGGTTATATTAGATGAAACAAGTGCTTTAACATCCAATTTATTTAAATTATTTCATAACATTGTTATGTTTAAACAAATTTCTTTTTAGTCATTTATTTAAATGTTTAATTTGGAGCTGCAGGGGCTCGCGATTTTATACAATTTTCGTAATTCACTGGAAAGTCTGTTTCTGATGAATTCATTAAACATACGCTCCACATTCGTATTTTGCGCTACTATTTGACAATATTGATAAAATATGTGAAAATTGGAATTTACAGCCAAATAGGATTCTAATTTATTTCAGTAGTCTGTATTTTGCTCTATGTAGTGTTTATAGTCCGTCCAACCATTTATTTCATTTTTGACATATGAACGCCTATGAAATTGTATAATTCTTGACAAGGAATCGAAACAAAATAGTTGAATATTTTATGGATGCCAGTTTTTGTTTTCCATAATGAAGGGACTTGTAGTTTGCTTCGATATCAATCGATATTCGTTAAGCCTACTGATTGTGTAACAAAAATAATTCAAAACTTTTACATTGAAAAATAAAATTTCGCAGTGTAAATAAAAAAAAATCTTTTATATAATATGCGTAAGTATGTAATAACCGATAAAATAAACTATTCAAGTTAAATTTTGACAAAATGATATTGGATATAGAATATATACCTACAGAATAAATTTATAAACAGAAAATATACACATTTAAACGCCTAGGTATGTATATAAAACAATATAAAATGTTGAGCAAAAATAATATTTCAATATGTTTAATCGATCAAAACTTCTACATAAATTAAATCGATTGCTACAAGAAATCGAGTCGGTAACGCATTAGTACATCCCCAATTGATTAGAAACCGAACTGTCAAAGTTAAATAAATGGTGACTTTTGGCGGGAACGTGGAAGTGTCATGAGGTGCTCTTGTTTTAATTCATTATTTTGGTGATACATAGTGTTATATTGCATAATTATAGTGGTATATTATCCAATATAGTTCTATTAAAGTGATCAAATGAAGTGAATTGAAATAACTGTGCCAATCAAGTATTTTTTCGTTGCCGCCAAAACTCCTTGATAAAGTCTTGGTAAGGTAGCCACTGCTTTACTACGACATAGTACGTAGGAAAAAAATAGAACCAAAAATATCACTTACGACGAGGCTGTATGGGCTTGAACCCTTTGCCTTCCCTATAAGGGAAAATTATAAAAAAAAATGGTTAGATCTCAGAATAAGGACTATAAGCATCTTTATTCTATGATCACAACCAAGAATTTTAGATATAATATAATCTTCTTGATCACAACCCTTCGCTATGGGGCTTTTTTTTAATTTAAAATGAATGACGTCAGACGTGACGTATAGTGTAGTGAAGTGAGCGCATGTTAATTAGGGTATGGGCTACGAAATTTTTTATGTTACTAATGTTTGCTTATAATGAAACTAAAAACTTTCCAAAGAGCTATAGAAAGAAGCTACATGAATATAAAACTAAAAGACAAAATTAAAAGCTCACATATAAGAAAGGCAACGAAAGCAAAAGATATAACAAAACAAATAATGAAACTAAAATGGAGGTGGGCTGGCCATATTCAGAGAGCCCCAGATAAAAGATGGTCAAAAATTTTAACAAATTGGTGTCCCATCTATAAAAAAAGGAGAAGAGGCAGACCCTCAAAAAGATGGACCGACGACATTGTTCAAGTAGCCGGCACGCTATGGCCAAGACTAGCACAAGATAGAGCCTGCTGGAGCAGTTTGGAGGAGGCTTTTACCGCAAACGGCGGCCCTTACACCTAACTTAAAATTAATACTTACTAACAATAGTTATCACCGAAACAAAACACACTAACACTACTAACAAAAAAAAAAAAAAAAAAAAAAAAAAAAAAAAAAAAAAAAACATATGTACACTTACACATGTACTAAATTTTCTCTGTAAAAATGTAAGGGTTAAATAAAGCTATAATAATAATAATAATAATGTTTGCTTTATAATACCCATACACACAGTCAAAAACCCCAAAATATAGGGTCTTCGAAAAAATACCATAAAAAATAATTGAGTGCACAATCAAAAATGTCTTTTCCATCTAAATAGAGTACTTCACTATATTGAGGCGGTTAATTTCATACCCCCAAATGTCAAAACATTTTGTCACACCGAATTCTCCCCATGGACTTAAAATGCCATCAGGGTACAGAAATTTATTATATAATTTTTTTTTATAAAATCACTTCATATAGCAACTGTGTAAACCGAGCTTATACATTCGAAATGGAAGACAGATTTCCTACGATGATGAGTAATCTAAAGAAATATTATTTTATTACATAATTGTGTCTAAAATAGCATAATACATAGAGCATTATAATACTACGGAGCATAATATTACTTTAAGTTGGGCAACACTAATGTAACTTGATGAAAAAAAACTCTCACAATAAATAAATACATGAAAATGGCGGATTGTGTCTGTACGGTTGAGTTTCATGGACAGCTGTGCATAATATTGCAGTTATTATAAGACACTGTGACCTCGCTATTTGACGTGTAATTGTGATTTCATTGCTAAATAATAACAGTAATTTAGTTTACGTCTTTTGTTCCGCAAATGGATGAAAATAATTCAGTGACAATAAAAGATGGCGACGCGACGCTGCCGTCTCTGACTGAGGCGCCCTCGGTGACCGAAAAACAAAAACAATTGGTACTTGACGGGACTGTCAAAAAGAAAAGGAGACGCGGGAAGTCTAAACGCAAAATAATGAAGCCTTTTATGAAAGTTCCGTGGCAAGATCGTAGAAAGGAAAAGCCAATCAGAAACAATAGGTATCGAAAAATCGTTTTGGCAAAAACACACGCTCCTTTCAATAACAACCAGTTTCTTATGGAAATACACAAACCAGAACCGGAGAACACATTTCAGATTTTGCAAACACCTTCCGCTCGTACCCGTGATTCCAGTTTTAGTGTAGATTCTGAAGACAATTATTTCTTTTCTTTACCTGAAGACGAAGAAGAGTATTTGACAAAAGAGTTCTCAAGTGTCTACGAAGATGCACAAAGTGAACGTTTGTCCAACATGTCGAAGAATGAGCTGATACAAGAATATCTTCTTCTCGAGGCTAAATACGAGAATCTGGTTAAAAGAACCGAACGCTCGAAAAACAAAACTGTGGAAGATGAGAAGGATTCGTCAATTGACGACAATGAAATGTTGGTGAGTGTGAGGGATAGCGGTGCTGCAGAGAGGGATTCCTCGGGGACATCTATTGGATCGAGTGGAGTGGACGAAGCGTCGTTCAGTGATATGTTACAGCGTGTTAAAGAACAGGACGAGCAGATCCACGAGCTGACATTGTCAAATGAGAAGTTGAGACTGGAAAATGATCATCTGAGGCAGAGGCAGCACGACTCGTCCAGTGCAGACTCTGAGAGTGATAGTTCTTCAACAACAGGCAGTGAGAGCAGCTCCAGTCGGAGTGCCATTGTAGTGGATGAACCAATTGAGGAACTCAATGACTGCCCCAATGATAACCATGTTCAGGCCAATGGCCAAATTGTAGAGACTGAGGAATCGGAAAACTCAAACCATATGGTCAATGGTTTTCACAGTCCAAACAATTAATTTTATTGCACATTCTAGGTATCATGGTAAGTTGACAGTGTGTAAATAATTTAGCAGTATTTTTAAGGCACTTGTGTTTATTCAACTGCTATTTCAATTGTGATGGGAACACATTAATTCTAATGCATTTAGTTACTTGCCCAAATAATTTTAGCACCTTGTCTCTATATGGAATCCATTTTCTTTTTCTAGGCCCTGTAGGAATGTAAATGTGAGGTCTCATTGTTAGGATTAGTAAAAAAATCCTGTGATATCCACATGGATATTTTTTTCAATAGAGATGCATTGGTGTTGTTTTTTATTTTTGACAGATCTCACTTTTATGTTAATACAATGAGATAAATGCTAGGTATGTGCATTAGATGTAAGAAAAAGATGTATATTGTATTATTAGCCATTTTGAATATTATTATATACATACATTTTATAGTTATTGTTGACCTTGTTATGAATGAGTGCTTTTGTTTTTGGATGTTAAACAAAATTGATTGTGTCAAGTTCTTAGTAGTGTATGGAATGTAATTAGGAATAAGTTAAATTTTAACAGAGATTGTAATAAATAATTCTGCTTCTCTATTAAAGATTAAATAATAATCAAATAGAAAAATTGATTTTTACTGTGTTACCAAAATATATATAGTGTACACTGTACACCTCTGTAAAGCACTAAAACATGAATACCAAGACCGGATTTGAGGGAGGGCATGTGGGGCTATATTGCCCCAGGGCCTCCAGTATAGAGCCAAAAAAAGGGTGTGAGTACTTATGTGTGTGCGTGAGAATGAGGGTCCAGAGTCGAAAATGGGTGTGGGGGGCTAAGGGAGTCGGGGGTCAAATTGGGTTGGCGCGACAAGGGAGGCAAAATGGGTTTAGGGGGTCAAGCGGGGACAAATTGGGTTGAGGGATCAAGGGGGTCAAAATGGGTTGGAAGGGGGGGAGGTCATAATGGGTTTGGGGTTCGAGGGGGTCAAATTAGTTTGGGGGGTTAAAGCCCGCGCATAACCTGTGACTTTTTGTGTTATTTGTGTTATCTGTTAATGTAATTGTGTTACAGGATGGACTCATAATTTTTTCTTTACGCGCCTAAAGAAGTATAACTTCAAAGTAACAAAATTTCGATGTGTCAGCAACCTTACGTTTTTTTTTCCAAAAAATCTTCGCATTTTTACCAAATACAATACCTACTTGCACAAACTTGTTAAGTACCGAGCCACCCACGAAGTAGGTACAAGCTGGCCATCCACAACAGCGGGTTGCAACACCCGCGACTCTGCAGACCACCGACCGCGGTTGGTTACCAAGAAACAAAAGACATGTCGTGTGAAACTCCACATCGGCACACGGAGTCTTTATAAGCAACGACTACTTACAGTATAATAAGCACATTTTCGTTTCTAATATCGAGCGAATTTGTCATTTAAGTTTTAGATTTAAACAAATTAATTTTTAAGTTAATTCGGTTTTTTTGGGACCTCCAGCCGCAGCTTACGTAATTGCAGTCTGTAGGATATCCGCAGTCGGTTTCGCGCTTGAAGGATTCCGTAAAAAAGCACAGAAGCCGCCCGTGTGGCTCTCACGCTACGCAAGGATATCAGAATCTACACGTCGGGTTGCAGCTGAGGAGCTATCCAGACATCGATAGACTCAACAGAGACCGAATATTTATGTGAGTACACTAGATTCTTTTTAGTGATTGCTCATCCCTTAGCCTGTACCGCACTAACATAAGTAAAACCAAGATATTTCTTTTAAGATTAAATTTTGGGATAGGTTTTTTGTGTTTAAAATAGAAAATAGATTGCCAAAATTTTCCATTTAAGGAGAATTAAGGACTGTAGGGTAAGCTTTGCAGTACAAATAGGTTAATTAATAGATAGTCTACGCAACTTAGATTGCGTCATAAAAAAACCGGAAAGTCACAAATTAAAAATAGCGGAACTGGACTATACTGATGCGCAAAAATATGACAATACCATTGCAGTTCTGAAACAGAATGAAAATAAATTTAGCAATCGATATCAACCACCAAACGACTTAGCAAGCAGTGGGCCTCACACAGTACCAAAATTACACATAGAATAGTAGAAAATCAAGCTAGCATAGAAAAGATAATCATAATAAGCCCGCAGGGGCGGCTTTGTGGCGAGCCGACGGTGAGTGGCGACACCGCGTACCCCGTGGGGGCTAAATGAGACCCCCTGACCCTTGGCTTGCCTTAACTGGCCGGCTAGCGGTGGAACTCGCAAGAGCTCCAACACGACCAACGCAACCTGAGCTCCTGGGTGGAAGTGCTCAAGCTGCGTAATAGCGAGGAAAACCACTCCGGGACGCGTCAGCGACCCACGATGGTGAAATCGGTGCACACCTCTCGACACCCTTTAGCCACCCACACCGATGTTGCGTCCTTGGCATGCGCCACTTTTTGGGATGCCCATCTAGTGGGGGGCAAGTTACCGTCTGCCTTGAATATAAAAGATTGAGACATTTTACTTGGCAGGCATCCCATAGTCTCAATCAATAGCCCAGCAACCAGTCCAGCTATATCCTATCCACAGTCCCGGTATAGTTCTTATCTTCTCTGCAATAGTCCTTGCACCTTGCGGGCGCTGTCTTTGACTGTATTTTCTCCCGAAGTACGGACAGAGAGAGTACCTGCAATGTGTGCACATCCTAACTAGAGTAACATGTATCTTAAAGGGGCCTCTACGTGTTGGATCCATATCCCCACGCAAGCCTTTCAAAAGGACCTTTGTGCCGTGATTTCCCGCAGGAAAGATATAACATAATAATAATATCAGCCCTGTATTATGTACTGTCCCACTGCTGGGCACGGGCCTCCTCTACTACTGAGAGGGTTTAGGCCTTAGTCCACCACGCTGGCCTAGTGCGGGTTGGTAGACTTCACATACTTCGAAATTCTTATAAAGAACTTCTTAGGTATGCAGGTTGTTGGGCTATGGGTTCAAAATAAACTATATTTGAGTAAGATTTCTTTATTCTTCAACAGTGGAGCAAAAGGAATACGCTTGTTACATTGTAATTTACAAGAGAACAACTGAGACTACTGACAAAGTCATGTTCACTATTTCCTATTTTAAATGTAAGCTTACACAAAGGCCATTACGAACATTAAAACCTCTGTTATAAAATTTACTTTTTAACACTCCCACTTAAAATTTTTAATAGAGCAATATTCAAAGTATACATAAACATAAAAATATATTAACAATCCCATTCTATAAAATTTCATGTATAATTATATCACGGTCAAAAATACACACACACATACACTCACGCCTGTTATCCCCGAAGGGGTAGGCAAAGGTGCAACTAGTGCACCCCACTTATCGCCGGTATTCCGTCCCATGATGTGATAGGGGCCTATCTATGGGGCGAGCCTATCGCCATATCGGGCACAAATTCCAGACTCCGGGCTGATACTGAATAGAAAAACTCGTATCATTTTGCCCGACCCGGGGATCGAACCCGAGACCTCAGCTTTGCAGTCGTACTGTAATACAACTACGCCACCGAGGCAGTCAAAAATACCTTTAAATATTTACTCAATCTCACAATTCTATCACTGTCATTTTGATTATATTGTGACGTGTGTACACAACTGTCCAGAATTCATACATCTGCATAAATTTTAGATTGTAACTATCGCTGGGCACTAAAAACTGACTTCTAGGTATTGCTCGTGGGGTTTTCCACCCAGATTTCTTTAGGTTTCGATACTCTTTCTTGACATGCCTCTTGGGTTTTGTTTTATACTATGTTGTGATGTTAACTTCAGGGAGTATTTCGATATAAAAAAAAGGAATATTATTATAAAGGCAACGACATAATCTTCCAATTGTCTATCCCACTAACTATGTCCTTTACAGAGTATCCTTAGCCCCTAACAGTGATAAAAGGATTCTTATCCCTACCTATCTTTATGTAGCAACTCACGAAGGAGGTCTAGTGTACATGGAGACAGAATGGCCGAAGTACCACTACGGACACCTGTGTGAGAACAACATTAGCCGCCACCATGGGAAGCAATCCGTCTGTATCCAGCACCTTATACTGAAGCAGCGCATCGATGTATCCTGTCGTTTCACGCAAGTTACCCTTTCATCTGCAGCTATGGAGCAGCTTGATGACCACCACTATGTGCTGAGCTTTCCTAACCTAACTAAAATTCGGCTGACCTGTTCGCAAGACCAATACAGAGTACTGAAAGGAACCTAGCCGTCATGCCTAAGGGTTGCACCCTACAAACTCCAGCTTTCACCGTGACCAACATCTACGATTACATTAAGGGACGGATATTGAAAATTTTGAATATTGCAGTTAAAGAAGAAGAGTCATATAAGATACTAGATAAGAAAACGTTGACGTTGAAGACCATCGACCTAAGTCACTTGCATTCCAGTAACTCGAGAGTCGCTTTACAAGAAGCAGTGACAATTTCATCGGATACTACGGGAACGCTGTATCACACCACAATACCAATCTACACACTTCTAACCGGTGCAGTACTACTTACCATCACTTTGTCCTACATGCGACGCCGTCGACAGCAGAATATGCAACTCCAACCAGAAGAAGCTCAAACAAAAGCAGTCCCGTAAATCCCGGATCTCCATCCGCACTATTCTCGACACAAGCTTAATAGTTGCTTGTCCTGCGGAGGGAGGTGTTAAGTACCGAGCCACCCACGAAATAGGTACAATTGCTGGTTCACGCCGTCAATAACAGCGGGTTGCAACACCCACGACTCTGCAGACCATCGAGCGCGGTTGGTTAGCAAGAAACAAAAGACATACCGTGTGAAACTCCACATCGGCACACGGCGTGTTTATAAGCAACGACTACAGTAGAATAAGCACACTTTCGTTTCTAATATCGAGCGAATTTGTCATTTAAGTTTCAGATTTAAATAAATGAATTTTTAAGTAAATTTGTTTTTTTTGGGACCTCCGGCCGCAGCTTACGTAATCAACATAATAATAGCGTCTCTTCTTCTTTTCTTCGTGATATAAACGAAAAACAATTGATCTGAATTGAAATTGATGGTAGAGAAACTAGTGTAGGTATGTACACTGTACTAGAGTAAAATTTAATTCTGTAATGTTTTAACGGTGGAAATCAAAATTAACGCTAAAACTAAATAAAAAATACGTTATCAGTACCTAACCCTAAAAAAATTGCATTTTACGCAAGGTCGGGTGCCCATTGTCGCGGTCGGAGCAAAGTAACATTTACGTTAAAGGATCTTTGCATCCCTTTATGCAACTTGCTCACATTGACGTGATAGTATTTTCATACTATTCATCAGTATCATTATTCATTAGATATGACATAGGTACCTACGCGTAGGGGAGACCTAGGAGGGTTGTGGCAAATTTTACTTAATGTGACATATCTCAGTTAAAAACAATCCTATCCCTACGTAATTTATAACCGAAGATAGCTAGTTCTTCATCCTACTAATATCCTACTAATATTATAAAGGCGAAAGTTTGTAAGAATGTATGGATGTTTGGATGTATGGATGTTTGTTCCTTTTTCACGCAAAAACTACTGAACGGATTTCGATGAAATTTGGTATACGGGTAGATCATGTTCTGGATTAACACATAGGCCACTTTTATCCCGGGAAAACATAAAGCGGGACTTTTATCCTGGAAAAACTTCTTTAAGGCGGGCGGAGCCGCGGGCAAAAGCTATATTATATAAAATCAAGAGAAAAAGTTAAAACAAATCATGGGTAATGAATAAACCGAAAAAACGTAAATAGAATCCCACTGTCACAACTCTCCTAGTGCTCTTCTTTTCTTTCTTTCTTTCTAATTGTAATTAAAATTAAAATCATTACTTTTTATTACCCTTTGAAACACATCGTTTCTATATAGTATATGAAAATAAAAATGTTTATTTCGTTACACAATAGGCAAGTACTTATATACCCTCATACATACCTACTGCAGAGTTTAGTAAACAAGCTAGATATCAACTTCTCTACAATCCTACTACAATAATAAAATATTATAAACACGAAAGTTTGTAAGAATGTATGGATGTATGGATGTTTGTTACTCTTTCACGCAAAAACTACTGAACAGATTTCGATGAAATTTGGCACACGGGCAGATCATGTCCTGGATTAACACATAGGCTACTTTTTATCCCGGGAAAATATAAAGCGAGACATTTATCCCGGAAAAACTCATGCATGCGTGCGGAGCCGCGGGCAAAAGCTAGTAGTTAATAAATGTTGCGAACGAGTGAGATTAAAACTCAAATTATATGTAATATCTTATGAGATAAACATTTACGACGCATATAATAATTGTGACTCTGCTCCAGTACAAGTTCAAGTGACAATCCTTTACACCCGCTGAATTGGACCCACGCCTCTTTCGACCTGCTATTTGCAAATGGTTAGAGGTAACATAAATATAAACATTTATTTTTTGCATCATCTTCATCAGTTTCACAGTACTTTTTCGTGTTTGTTCTCTTAATGTTATCTCCTCAAAATTATGCCAGTTCATAAATTTTCTTACCCGTCATGCTTCAGTCATCCACACTAATATATACCTACTTATATCGCATTATGAAGCAATAACGCGTCATAACATAGCAGAATATTACTATATTATCATACTTTATAATAACCAAGGAGAGTTGTGACAGCTTATCACAATTCACCCTGGTACGAAAATTATGCATTACTTATTTTTAAAATCCCATAACTACAAAATATGTAACAAACCATAAGAAAAGTTATGATATTATTGAAGCTGAAAAGTCAAAATGTATTAAAACTAATAACACAATATCAGTAACTTTAAATATATTCATTAGTAAGCTATTAAAATTTCAACAAAAACTTACTTTTGGCAGTTTTTTGTGCTTGTATGATGTATTCGTACAATCGATCTCCTTGTGTCGCCGACGCGTAGCGCATATAAGCCATCGAAAATACATAAATTTTTCAAAACTGCCAGCTCGCTTACGACCACAGTGTGCAAGAAATCGACTATGTCACAACTCACTTCTGTAACAATCCTCCTAGGTCTCCCCTACTAATCGTGGTTTTTTGATTCACGGTCGTTATTTTTGAAATTTTGAAATACTATGGTCATTCCGCTAGTAGGCGTTGGGTTTGAATACCAACTGTTGATATAATAATAAGGTATTTGACTCATTTTATTCTTTGTGATAATATCTAATGTTTACGACATAATAGAACTTCTAACACTTAAAAATTATTAAAATTCGGTAAAAAATCAAAACAGTTAAGTACATACCTCCGTGTCTTTATATTTCGGTAGAAGGGGTAAGTAAGTGTCACGTCCATACTTCGAGCTGATACTGAATAGCAAAATCCAATATCACTTTGCCAGACCGGGGATCGAACCGAAGCTCTCAGTTTAAAACTTGGAAGTTATTATTAAATGTTTTGTTTTTTATTACTAATCAAGGAGATTAGTTAACTCGCTAAAGAGGCCAGAACAATCACCAAAATAAGGTGAGTGGCATACGGCTATTTCGGCATCTTAAGGCTTCTCAGAATTTATGATGTTTTAAATATATTACCAAACTTGATTTCAATTTGAAAGCATTTGTGTGACGAATATTGGTATTTTGTTATTCACTTAACGCATGAATTATGTTGTTTTAGTTCGATATTTTTTTTATATTCATTTATTTGTGGACCTCTTGTTTGAACGCTATTTCGTGATAGAATTTGGCTCTGCCTAGAAATTCATGAACTTGCGGCCCCTGTTTCCGGATAAAGATTTTTACAATTAGTAATGATAAATGTTGAAAGAATTTAATAATTATTATAAACAGGCCAAAGATATTTTCGAAATAAAAAATTGGGATATTGGGAGTCACTATAATTACGATAAACAAAGCTTTCTTTTACTTATACATAAAAATTAAAACTAAAATCGACCTTGAATACAAAGTTTTGTTAAGTTTAAATGCAAAGGAGATGTCCGCTTTTTTTATGGGTACTGGGCCTCAAAATCTAAACAGGCACAAACTTTAGGGATATTAAAGGGGCAATATATCGCACACTTAGATCTAAACAGCGATTAACTCAAAAAAACACTTTTTTCCGAAAAGGTGAAAAAACTGATTATCACATCCCTGTGCGCTGTAGGTGTTCTCTGTATTGATCAATGCTTTTTAAATGCAGATAGAAGAAAGGTGTTAAAGGATTCTTGTGTTTTAGTCGTACATTGGGGCTGAAAATTAGATTTTTGTCGTTATTTCCGTATTGCTTAACAAATCTATGTATATTTTTTTGTTATTTTGTGTTGAACCTGTGTAGGTGAACTTCGTTCTTAGTTGGCTCTCTTTAGAAGGGTCAATATTAAATCTAAATATAAAAGCGTTTTGAATTAATCCTACTAATATTATAAACGCGAAGATTGCAAGAATGTTTGTTACTCTTTCACGCAAAAACTGCTGAACAGATTTCGATGAAATTTAGTACACGGGTAGATCATGTCCTGGATTAACACATAAGCTACTTTTTATCTCGAGAAAATAAAAAGCGAAATAATTATCTCGGAAATACTTTTTAACGCGGGCGGAGACGCGGACAAAAGTTAGTTTATATATTTATGAATAATAACGATATATTGGCTGATGAATTAGCAAGAAAACACTGAATTAAGTATTTAAATCAAACTTTATTTTTATTAATACACTTTGAGTGCCAAGTTGTATATGTACACGATGATTTTCGATATCAGGTGAGTTACTAGAATTTAATGTAAATAAGCCTTAACGTTTTCGCTTTCATGAGCTTTGACGTAGTAAATTTTGATGTAGCGTACCCGGAGGCCATCTGTACAGATCTAATTCAAAAACTGTTCAGTAAAATCACAACAAGCTGTATAGATGACAGGGTGAGAATAAAATATATTAAGATGAAAATACTCTAATCGCCACTAGCAAAAAAGTTCGATTTCATTTATTTTTTAAAGAATTATAAGAGTTTGAAAAATGACTCAACAAAACAGATTTAACTACAAATTCAAAAAAAAATCAACAACACGGTAACAATTCTAGATAAAAACAAAAACTTTACTCACCTTAATATCAACACTGGTTCAACTCAAATTATAACTTTAATTTACTCAGCACTTATCATAAAAAGGGCGACAACTCGCAATAATATTATAATTAGGTATAATAGCTGGCTGTTAGAGGAAACAGTTCAAATATGGAACATCCTTTTATACTCAAATGTAGTATAAATAGTGTTTCTATAATATGGGTAAATAATTCTACAAAATATATTCCTCTTGATCACATCTCAAGTATTTAATTTATTACGGAAGTAGTCCAGAATGGAATTCTAGTTCCAACAATTGGTAGCAGAGCGTGGTTACCTACTCTACGTAACAATGGTGACTTTAAAGAACATAATAGAACCATTGATGAAAAATAATTATGATACATGGAGTATTCAAGCCCAAGCCATATTAATAAAAGCAGACCTTTGGGGTTATGTCAATGGAGAAATAAACTTAACAAGCGCCAAAGATCAAGACAGAAAATTCCATGAAAAACAAGATCAAAAGGCTAGATCAGAAATACTCCTGATCATCTCGCCTTCAGAAATAAAGCTTGTAAAAGGTTGTGAAACATCCAGGGAACTGTGGAATAAATTAAAGGGCATATATCAAAGTACTGGCCCTGCACGGAAAGCAACGTTACTAAAACAATTAATATTAAAGAAAATGCGTGAAGGAGACGACGTCCGTGAACATTTAAACAAATTCATGGATATAGTAAATAAACTTGCCGATATGGACATGATTATACACTCGGAACTTCTTAGCATTATGATTCTATATAGCCTACCACACAACTTTGAAAACTTTCGAGTGGCTATAGAATCACGAGACGTATTGCCAAATCCAGAGGAATTAGTTATCAAAATAATAGAAGAAATGAAGCTCGAAATAATACCAAGAATTCAGAAACCGAAGCATTTCATTCTAAGAAATTTACCAGATATAAAAATATACCCTTTTGTCAAAAATGTCATAAAAGGGGACATGACATAAAATCATGTTGGTTTGACGGTAAACAAAAGAAAAATAAAGAAATCAAGAACCATAATGTATGTTTATCATCCATCAACAAAAACGAAAATGAGAATAAATCGTTTTGGTGTCTAGATAGCGGATGCTCGTCACATATGACAAGTATGGAAGAAACTTTTTAAAATATGACGCCTATGACAGGCCAATTAAAATTGGCCTCCGATGAATGTACGGCACAAGTACAAGGTATCGGTCAAGTCCAACTTAAACTCAAGAATAACGGCACCTGTAGTTTGTTCAATACACTGTATGAAAGAAAATAGCATTAACACCATCCCCAGCTGATCCATGTGTTTACATACTGGAGAAAGAAGGAGAGAAAATGATAATATCCATTTACGTCGATGATTTCCAGATAGCATATTTATGTCCCAAATTATGTGAAGAGGTCAAACAAAAACTCATAAAAGTGTTTGAAATGAAGGACATGGGCCAACCAAACCGAGTGATTGGAATGGACTTCTCATATGAAAAGAATAAGATAAAAATAAGCCAAAGCCAATATGTTGATAAAATATTAGAAGAATACAATATGTTGAATTGCAAGCCAGTAAACACTCAAATAGAGCCCAGATTGTCTTTAGAAAAAGGTAAAATGGCAGACAGCAAATTGCCATACAAAAACCTTATGGGAGCATTAATGTATCTTGCTGTGGCTACGAGACCTGACATTATGTATGCATGTTCATACTTATCGCAATTTAATGATTGTTATCAAGAACAACATTTTAAGTTAGCAAAACGAGTATTGCGATATTTAAAAGGCACTAAAAATGAAGGCCTAGAATACAAAAAGACTGAAACTAAGATGTACGGCATGGCTGGCTCTGATTGGGGGTCCGACAGAGAAGATAGAAAATCTTTCTCAGGCTATTGTTTTAAATATACTGGAGCCTGCATAAGCTGGACCACAAAGAAACAAAAATGTGTTGCTCTATCTACAGCTGAGGCGGAATATATTTCTTTGACAGAAGCAGCAAAAGAAGCCATACATTTGCGTTCTCTATACAAAAGTCTTGGACTACAAAGTGATAAAGATGTGCTGATATTGAGTGATAATCAAGCAGCTATTAAATTGGGTACAAACCCAATAGTTAGCAACAAATCAAAGTACATAGACCTGAAATTGCATTTCATACGTGACTGCATTAAGAATGAACAAATTTCTCTTCAATATATAAGCACACATGATATGGAAGCTGATTTACTAACGAAAGGAGTGCCTGGACCTCGATTACAGCTTCTACGACGAAAGCTTGGTGTGTCACCGTGAGGAGGAGTGTCGGAGGTATAAAACCTCGATACACGGCAACACCGCACAGGCCAGCAGAAATAGCTGGCTGTTAGAGGAAACAGTTCAAATATGGAACACATTCTTTTATACTCAAATGTAGTATAAATAGTGTTTCTATAATATGTGTAGATAATTCTACAAAATATATTCCTCTTGATCACATCTCAAGTATTTAATTTATTACGGGAGTAGTCCACAATGGAATTCTAGTTCCAACATTAATTTTGTTAATTTTCAAATATAGTTTTATTTATTATAGTTTTGAACCCAAAAAAAATTGAATCATAATATTTTACACGTTCTTAGCGCTCAAAAAAAAACAAATGTCAAACAAAGCTCTCAGCAGTGGTGCCAGATTAGGCGACTTATCGCCATTTAGGCTATCTCAGAGGCTGTCGGGGCGATCAAAAATTGCGAGTGGCGACTGGTCGCCGTTTAGGCTATGCGAATGGAGATTAGTCACCAATTTAGGCTACCTAGGAAAGTTCGTGTTATAACTTATAAATCTTGTTTTCGTCGAATTTGAGGATTTTTTTAAAACTTTGTGGGTACAAACACCAACCTACTCAGATCACCTTACACACGATAATAAATTGGAAAATTCGGGAGCTTCTTTTTTAACTCTTCGCGTCCCCACACAATTGGGTGACTTTAGGCTCCATAGAATTTTTGTTGAGTTGGGCCAGCATTCATTTGAAATTAAGGACTTATTTTGCTCTTTTGCCCTTTACATATGCGATGCGGCCGATTTAGGCTACTTCACAATTAATTTTCGCCGACTTCAACCATCATACACCTGGCAACACTGGCTCTAAGTCTAAAGTCAAAATATTTTTTTACTTTGTATTTCTTGTGCCACTGCTCACTCCGTTTGGAATTCTGTTTTGAATCATTCAAATTAAAAACACTACGTTTTAAATTCACTGTTGTTTTAATTTTATATAATAGTGATTATTTTAAATGTCGGTATTAAACGAGGAAGTTGTTCGTAGTGTAATAGCGAAAGCTAACACCCCGATAGTATTTCGCGGTTTCGTAAATAACTGGTCGATATGCCAATGGAATGTTGAAAAATGGTGTGCAGTATTCGGCGACAAGGAAATACCCTTTCGCTGTATGAAACGAGACTTCATATCTGACGAACCTTGCTGGGAAAGGAGGTGCAAGGTGAAAAATATGACGTTCAAGACTTTCGTAGATCATTTGCCTACGAGCGACGACTGGATGTACTTCGACTATAAGTACGTTCATCAGTGGTTCACTGGAGATGATGAATTGTATAAGGTAGGTAGTCAACAGGATTGTTATCATATTATTTAGTTTTCTGAGGATAGAATTTCATAACAATAACATTCATTGTTATTCAGTTACTTATAAAAGATTAAAAAATGTAAAGTGACTTTTATGCAGAAAAAACTCTAATGCGGTCGCCTGCTTTGCTGCGACGGGCAAATGCTAGTAATATTTATTTTATTTATTTTTTATTTATTTATTTATTTAATATATATGTATAATAAATATATATGTTTTGAGACATCTCCATAGCATGCCTAAAACATAAAAAAGAGCACAGAAAATAGAGTTCATCTTGTAAGATTCAATTTTGGATAATAATCATGAATATTTCTGGAATATTATATTAATTGCTAGATATTTTTACAGAGCATAAAAAATTAACTAATAATGCTGTGCAAAGTCGCAATTATTGAACCCATTTTTGCTGTGCATATTCTGTTCCATGATGTGATAGAGGCGAGCCTATCACCATATGGGGCACAAATTCCAGACCCTGGGCTGATACTGAATAGAAAATCCAATATCACTTTGCCAAATCTGGGGATTGAATCCAAGATATCAGCTTTGCAGTCTCGGTGTGAGTAATAAGGTTATTTGCAGGATATATCTTGGAAGCAATTTGGATATCCTGGTAAAGGTGCCACTGATACCACTCTGTGGGTAGGGAGCAAGGGGGCTCATACACCTGCCCACCAGGACACTTACGGTGTGAACATTGTTGCACAATTATATGGAAAGTGAGTTTTTATTTATAAGCAAGCAAATTATAGTTAATACCACTGACATAAGATTGTTATATGTTTAATTACTGTGCACCGTCCGTGAATTATGAATGACTAGATTTCACCCGCGGCTCTGCCCATGTTAAAAGTTTTTCCAGGATAAAAGTCCTGCTTTTTATTTTGCCGGCATAGAATGTAGCCTATGTGTTAATCCAGGACATGATCTACCTGTGAGCTAAATGTCATTGAGATCCGTTCTGTAGTTTTGGCATGAAAGAGTAACAAACATCCAGACATCCATACATACTTACAAACTTTCGCGTTTATAATATTAGTAGGATTATAATTAGTGTACAGTAATTATAGTTATATGGTATGAATACATCCATTTATAATAATATTTCACTATCAGATCTGTTTCTACAGCGATGCTGTCGCGCGTTTCTTGGACGAGCTACTATCGCGCATTAGTCGGGTTTCCAACGCACGTTGGAAGTAGTACAAACGTGAGACTGTATCGCGGCCGTTTTGCGATTGCATGGGTACTGAATTGCTGCAATAAGTCGCCCTGAGCGACCTCCGTAAAGGAGAAATAAATGCAAACAATATTGACTATAGATGTTACCTACTATGAGATATCTCATACCTGCCCCTAATATGCGCTTGGCTATGATTGTTCTATGAATCCTATTCAATAATTTTAATATTAAGTCAAGAAACTATGTGCGTGTTTTGTTGCAGAAAACGTTGGATATTGTTACCTCCAGAAACAGGTGGCATGAAACCAACCAGAGTGCCTTACGAAGAATCTAGTGTGTACAGTGAACTGAACTTTTACTGCCCTAACAATATTGATGCCTTTAATGGTAAGTAATAATTTTAGGTATGCATATACATTTGTACGATCCATTGTAGACAGATGAGTAACCAATATCTACTAAATCTTGTGAATGCAGTGTTATGGGGGTTTTTATTATCACAATTTACTTGAAACTTGAAGGCTCAGAGGCACTTGTGGAAAAATGGCTGGTTATAAAAACTACGCTATTAATTCTGCAACATATGTATGAAATTATGTTGCGGCAACCCCATATTATAATTGTGACAAGGAAAACACGAAGGAGCAAACCATCAAAAAGTAACAGAAGAAATGCATGATAATTTAAAACTAATTGTATATTGTATATTGCTAGATGAAGCTGCAAGGTGTAAATAAGTGTTTAAAATTGTTATTATGATGTTCTCCAAAGTGACAGCTATGATTGTAATGGTAATGAACTGTCTGTTTACGAGAAAACTCAAACAAATTTTGCGCGAGACATGATTTATTTGTACACTCGTGCCAATTATAATTAGTTTAATAAGACCTATGGCTGATTGTAATTTTTTGTCATGATGTCCTTTTGGCATACAGTCTAGTAACTATAAGGGTGTGACACACAGTGACAAATTTGCACTTACTGGATTCGAAACTGTTTCCCTCCCAAATCACAGTACGGGGTGTTTTTGTGATGCTCAAATCGACAAACTATTTTTGTGACTGTATCTAGCTCTAACAGTGTCTAGATGATTTTGTCTACAGCATGATAAATCTGGTTTCATCGACGAGGTCACTGCCCCTGCAGGACGGGGCATTTATAAGGTCAAAGATGGCCGGGCCTAACACATCTCCACACAATTGTCGTTTTTACTCTTTAAAAGCCGACTACCTATCCACGTTTGGGTCTTTATGTGACACTTCTTGAGAGGGTAGTTGATGCATTCATGACGTATTATCGGCATATATGTTAAATTTACTCAATTTTACTCACTGATATAAAAGCTCTCTCTCTACCACTATTCACATCTCACCGAATGCTCTGTCGGATAATTACATACAATTTTAGACTAACACTTACAATAAATACAGCAACGGATATCCGGCGATAGTTTATATATATCTAATGGAGATTGCAACGGAAACTGGAAAGTCTGGCATATGACGTTGGCGAAATCACTGATAAACGGTGGAAGCCACAAAAGGAAAAGAAGAAGAACACGTATGACGTAAGGTTGCGAGCTCTAAGACCGGATTTTTTCAACTGTAGTTAGGGTAATCATCGGTGTTCTTAAGGTGGACGCGCTCGCAAAGCTTCGAGTACTCCGGCGCGGTGTGAGGTGTGAGATGTAAGGTGTGAGGTATGAGGTGTGAGGTGTGAGGTGCTGCGAGCGCGTCCAGCTTAATAACACGCTGACAAAAAGATAACTAAAGTTGGAAAAACGGGGCCTTGGTGCGAAAGAACGACTTTCGTCAATCTCAGTAGTTACGATATTTAACGTATTTGTAGGTTGTAACAAACTTTCATTTAAAATAATAACAAGCATCGACTGCTGGATATAATATTTAGTATCTATAGGTACTATCGTGCACGAATTGTTGAAACCCGCCAATGTGGCCCACGTAAGTGCGTAGCGTTTCGGGATCACCTGTGTATATTCAAACAGGCCGGCATAAATGTGTGATGTGTCACATTCTACCTGGATCCTCACCCTGCTTCCCATCAGACCTGGTGGTCAAGTGCAGTCTGGTCTCTTAGCTGTGCCCGTATAAGAACAGATACCCATCTCTTTGGGGTTTTACGAATTACGTATAGGTCTACTTTCATTAGTCATGCGGGAGAGCCTCAGGGAAACAGTTCTCTACATTTTTATGTTTAACTAGCTTTTGCCCGCGGCTCCGCCCGCGTTAAAAAGTTTTTCCGGGATAAAAGTCCCGCTTTATGTTTTCCCGGGATAAAAAGTAGCTTATGTGTTAATCCAGGACATGATGTACCCGTGTGCCAAATTTCATCGAAATCCGTTCAGTAGTTTTTGCATGAAAGAGGAACAAACATCCATACATCCAAACATCCAAACATCCATACATTCTTACAAACTTTCGCCTTTATAATATTAGTAGGATTCCTGCTTGAATTTCAATATAAAAAAACTATCGCAAATGTGTATAATATAGAAATTTAACTTAACATTTATAATTGTTCGCGATTCAATTTCACTTTTGTTGAGTTTCAGAACGCGATATTAGATCTTCTAACGCGCACGCGAATTTGAACTTTATGCAGCGGTAATAAATTACACCATTTTATTTAGAAAACGTTTGTATGGGAAATAGAAAAATGCTGTTTTGAGGATTTTCCCGGCAATTATTTGAATTTTTCCCACCTTTTAAACCTTCCCTAGACCTTCACGAATAATTCAAGACCAAGATAAGATAAATCCGTTCAGCCGTTCTCGAGTTTTAGCGAGACTAACGAACAGCAATTGATTTTTATATATATAGATTATAATTTCAGGTGTAACAGGAGCAAGAATGGTAGAATTGTCGGCTGGTGATGCGCTGCTGGTGCCGCGAGGGTGGTGGCATTACGTACAGAACCTGGAGCCCTTGAACATAGCTCTTAACATCTGGCTGCCACATGTATGTATCGTTGCGTGATCCATAATATGCGCCAATTATTGTTCTCGATCATGCATATCCTATTCCATCTAATTATTGTGTATCAATTTATGATACTGACTACCATTTTACAGATTAGTTCCTTTCGTTATTTCATGGACGTCCGATGCATCTTTGTATTTGTCTAAAGACAATGAATTAATATGTTTTGTAAATTCTTCGAAGTCTTTGTATTGTATGACCTAAATAATGGAATACATTTTATTGTTAACAGGATAAAGATAGTTCAGCTCAGGTGTCTGAAGCTCTGATAAAGATATTGGTTGCTCAAATATGTAAAGACCTACCGCAAGAAACTGCGAAGTTGATTGTGAATCCGAATGAGGTGAGTTTATTTCGAGTTTTGTGCTATTTGGTGACACAGTTTTGATGTCATTCCACGCTAGGATAGTTGACGGTCATGTTGGTTACGTCATTTATGCATTTAATAGCGATTCTGTCTGGCTAGTTATGTTACGTGCGCCATAGTTGGCTATGTGCATTAACTCATCGGAAGTCACGGGAAATTGAGCTTGCGTCATGCATGTTAGATCATCTCCACCAAGCGTTTCATTCGCTGCAATGTTATTATATTTAGTTATAACTTACAAGATTTATAAATGAAATGTGATTAAGGAAATAAATGAACATATTGCTTCATTTATTTCCTTAATGACGACTGCCTCGGTGGCGTAGTTGTATTACAGTACGACTGCAAATCTGAGGTCTCGGGTCCTATACCCGGGTCGGGCAAAGTGATATTGAGTTTGTCTATTCAGTATCAGCTCGGAGTCTGGAATTTGTGCCCGATATGGTGATAGGCTCGCCCCCTATCACATCATGGGACGGAATAATGGCGAAAAGTGGATGCACTAAGTTGCGCCTCTGCCTACCCCTTCGTGGATAACAGGCGTGAGTGTATATGTATATGTATATTGCTTCAGGACGATATATCGGATACGCCGCTGACAGTGCTATTCTTGCAGTTAGAGACTGTTGCCAACGCATATTTAGACAACAGGCGTAAGTTGCGTCGTGCCAAGCGGCAGAGGACTTGTGAGGAGGACCCCGCGCCCTCCGTAGCGGAGGAATGTGACCTCAAAACTGTTCTCGATAACCAAGCCAACAATCTTGAAGTGGTCCCTACTATAACTACAGACGATCTAATCAATTTGATAAAACAAAATCTCAGGGAATATGCTAACATGGACAGGCCGTTACAAGATGAAGAAGTAGATGGCGCCACCACCACACTATGTTTAACAAAAGCTGTTATTGACGCGTTCAGCGAGAGCAATGTCATAGATCTCGTAAAACAAAACCTATTTGCTCGTCTGAGCTAGTCTGATTGTGAGACTGTGTTCGAAGTATTGTCCTTAAAAATATTTTTGAATACGTATATTTTATTTTTATTGGATCCGCGTGTAGAAAGTTATAAAATTGAAGCAATATATTGTTTTAGTATTACTTTGCCCACGGAAAGGACTGAAATTATTTTTATATAACTATTAATACCAGGAGGTATGACTTATAAGATATAAGTAGCGTAAGTAAAAAGTTTAGTCTTTTTTATTTTTATTGTACAATTACGGTATTATGCTGCGTTCAATAAATCATTATGACACGACCATTGTTTCCCAAATGGGTATCTCGGCAATATAACGAGATATTTTTTTCAAAAAATGTTTTGGTAATAATTTATAAGCTTTATTAATATAATGTAAACTTGCACTTAGCTAAGCTCAGCTGCAATTTATAGTAATTATTTTAATAGTTTTTATATTGGTACCATGTTACCTTATAAATAGGGAATAAAATTACTTGTTTATCGTTGCAATGTTCAAGGATAATGTTCATGTAGATCATGTTACTGCGAAATGTGATATTTATTTAGAAATAAAATACAGAACTGAGTTTAAAAATATATTTTTTTTATTTAAATAACAACGCACGTAGTTCAATTTCGTATTAATCTAAGTTTTTCTTCTGAGGAGACTTTATGTATGATCTGTAGTAGAAATCTAGGAAGAGTATGACCATAAATAAGTTCTGAGGAATGAGAAGGTAGGCCGGCTGTCGAGGGTACTTGCAGTCTTTCGCCAACGTCAGCACTATGAAATGCGCCAGCAGTATTGTGAATTGTAACTGGAAAAGAGACTTATTGTAATGCTTTTACATTTCTAATATAGTTGTATAATAATAATAGTAATAAAAAAAGCTGAGAATTTATTAAATAGACTCGATAATCATAATAATAATACCAGCCCTGTATTATACCGGGTGGAAGGGAAACGCTCTCGGAAACGAATACAGGAGATAGTATTGGTGATTCCTGACGTGATGGCACTAAAAAAATCGCGATCGCATTGTTACAATTTTAGTAGGATTTTCTCAAATTTCTGTACAGCTTCACGTATGGATAGATAAATCAAACTATTATTCTGAAAAACATAGTAAAAAAGGTCAATATTTCAAAAAAATCGTAATGAAACACGTACATCAGCTGACGGGTTAACGACCGCGGGCCGGTCCCGGCGCAGCGCGACGGCCGCCCAGTTCTTTGTACGCTTTACATTGCGCGCGCATCAATTACGGAAATACTAAAATCGTAAGTATTATCGCTTAGCTTTGCAAATGAATATAGTTTTTCGTTAATGTTATGGTTCTTCTCTCTTACCGTTCCGGTATATAGAGCGTTGCCCTTCCACCCGGTATACAGTACCGGATTAGCCTATAAGCAAATTAAGCAATTGCTGAGGGCATCTTGGGGGCACCAGAAACTGCACAAAAAACTTTAGCTAAGTAAATATGCTTTTCCGAAATTGAAACTAATAAAAGATGGGAAGGGGGGGGGGTTGCTTAGGGCATCAAGTAGTCTTAATTCGGCACTGATTATATACTGTCCCACTGCGGGGCACGGGGCCTCCTCTACTACTGAGAGGGTTAAGGCCTTAGTCCACCACGCTGGCATAGTGCGGGTTGGTAGACTTCACATACCTTCGAAATTCTTATAAAGAACTTCTTAGGTATGCAGATTTCCTCACGATGTTTTCCTTCACTGTTAAAGCGAACGATAATTGATAAACAATACACACGTAACTTTGAAAAGTCAGAGGTGTGGGCCTTGGGTGTTGAACCTCCGGACATTGTCTCGGCAGACCGTTCCATTCCCAACTAGGCTATCGTCCACTTAGTTGTATAAATAAAAATAATTTAGAGCGCGAATGACTATAAAGCGCCTGGAGAAAGCATCGTCTATAGACTATATCCTATAAGACTTAGATTCGAGTAACACTAACAGCGTGTTGTACGCCTTCGTGTTGCTTCATCAATCATCAGCCACACAATGCCCCCCGTTGAATATAGGCCTCCCCTAAAGATTTCCATTTAGTGTTGCTTAAAACGTCAAAAATGTATTTATTCATTGGGTAATGAGATGTATTAAAAAATTTTTTACACCGTTTATTTTTAAATCGTGTTGCAATATACACTAAAAAAATTCAAATGAAAGAAATTACTTACAATTTGAATTTGTGTGACATATTTCTTCCACCATATAGATTTCTTAAAGGATTCGTCCCAAATTGTAAGGAGATAGTACATATACATAACTATGTGCACAAATGAGTTGAGGGTAACCAGGAATGTACCATGACCACCTGCGTCCACAGAAAAAAAAATGTGGTAAATTATGACTTGATTACATAGTATCTAGCTAGTGTCGAAGATAGTCTTCTTGAGCCTCTACACGAATAACATAATTGTATTATTCTAGTTCTTTCTATTACCATTTTTGTTATGGCATCGAATGACGAGACGAGCATGCCGTTCACCTCATGGTAAGCGATACGACCACCCTTAAACAGTAGCAACACCCATCCAGCACATGGAGTTACAAAGTACTGTGTGGCATTCCACTGCGCTCGTCATCCTGACACATAAGATGTTAAGTCTCAATTATGTCCTATAGTTACACTGGCTACAATGCCCTTCAAACCGAAACACAATAGTGCATGCACACTGCTGCTTGGCGGTAGAAATAGACATTGTGATGGTACCCACCCAGACGGACTCTTACATATGAGTCCTACCACCATACCGGCAATTTGAATATAATATTCATAAAATATTTGCGTAGGCCTATATAGAGGTGGAGGGGGCAGAATTGCTTGGTGCCCACCCCAAGGAATTTTTAGGCAGCCTACTATAATTTATTTAAACGAACTAAATTTTCATATCGGCAAGCACAAAACTCATTTCATTTTCTAGTCTAGGACACTCCTTCCTGGCAAACGACTCCAGCTACGCCAATAAATATTCGAATATTACAATATTTCACACGAGGACAGGTCAACAGGATCAATCTTTCGTACGTAAATGGATATGTGACATGATGCTTAGTTAGATTACCTGGCAACCATTTTACCATTCCCCACGAAACCGCGACCATGCCAAAGTGATGGTATACGTGTAGAAATGTCACTTGGTTTTGTTTTTTTCTTAATATGAAGAAAGCCTGAAACAATCGCAGAAAAATAAACCGACTTCAAAACGACTACAAATAAAAAAATTCATTTCAATTTGTGTTCGTTTAGTAGGTATATACGTATATTTGGAGTCAATGCCTAATTTAAATTGCCAGCTAAACTAAGGAAATACACAAACAAATATACGAGAACATTGATTAATTTAAATTAGGCACCGATTCCAAATATACGTATATACTAAGCGAATACTAATTTTAATTTTTTTTTATTTGTAATGGTTTTGAAGTCGTTTTATTTTTGTTAAAAAGTTTTTATTTATTGCTTTTTTCTTAGTTAATTATGAAATGCTGTAAACAATACATCATAGATATACGAATGGAGCATTCGCGAGTCATCTGCTGTTAGTTATTGAAGAGTTCCATTGTGTATTATCTCCAAAGATCGTCATCAGATCTTCATAAATTACCTATAAGTATACTAAAACCTTTCCTGAGAAATATACATTTGAATATCGAAAACCACGTCCTAATCGGATTAGTAGTTTTTGAGAAACTCGCGGCCATACAAATTTACGTACATACATACAAACAAACATACATACATACATACATACGGATCGAATACAGAACCTCCTTTTTGAAGTCAGTTAAAAATAATATAAATTCATGTAGATCTACCTAATACTTCAACATGTAACAATATAAATATTCAAGTCATCGTTACGTTACAATTTCATGTGAACCGGCAAAGAGCATGAAGTTTAATTTACATTTAAATGTATGCAGTTTTAAATTAAAATAGCATCCCTGGTGGTATTCACAAGGTTGCGAATGGTAAATTGAAAACTAAAATAATGTTACACATCATAAGCATTGCTTTTCAAAATAGTGTATATTGAAAGCAATGCTTATTTATTATTCTTAAGATTTAATTACCGTGGTGCCTACCATGGGGGCGTATATAAAGGTCAGGGATGCCCCCCCCTAGCTTTTCGCCGTCATTCCGTCCCATGATGTGACAGGGGGCGAGCCTATCGCCATATCGGGCACAAATTCCAGACTCCGAGCTAATACTTACTGAATAGAAAAACTCAATATCACTTTGCCTGACCCGGGAATCGAATCCGAGGCCTCAGCATTGCAGTCATACCATAATACTACAACGCCACCGAGGCAGTCAATAAAACACCAACAATAAACAGCGTTACCAAATTGGCTTCAAGGTTTAGCAAAATTATGATCTGAAAATGTAGGGACACATTTTGATATTATAATAGGCCTAGTATGTATTTATAATAACGTCGCGCAGATGTAGTTTAAATTTTAAAATAATAGGAAGACATTAAAAAATTCAACTCTACGTAAGGAAGCAAATCATTAAGCCTTGTATATTTTTATAATGCTATTTTCATCGTAACTCTACTGATACCGCGGCGTAGTTAAAAGTCCTACGTTAGATGAATGAGATTTTTGATATTCCGTATTATATATCGGTATTGATTTAATAAATTATATCGTAATGTAGGTAATAGGTATGTGATAATGTAGATTACCGTGTCAAGGAGGTCCATAAGTTTGAGTACAAAATAACCGTAGCAGACTCTCCACGCGTAGTCCACGCCGTTCGGGCCCTCGTCTGCCGGCTGACAGACAAACTTGTAGTGACTCAGCCACCCCAGTGTTAGACTCTGTCCATTAAACATAGAGTATGTAAATCGAGGTACTTGTTGAAGGTTGGTATTCAGGGTTCGACTGGTCCAAAGTGTAAATAAGCATATAATCTATAGATTATAATATGGCCTTATTTTTTACAACTTTAGCACTTGAGTAGGTATTTTTGTCTTCCTGAGACAGATTTGAAGTATGAAGGGAAATCTGATCATATTTAATGGTCATATTCTTCTGTAATGACTGATAAGATAGGTCAAACACTTGTAGCTAGCACAAGGGTAACCACACGTTGCAAGCCTTTTTATGAATTTTTGAGGTTTACTATCATTTGTCATAATTTCCTTGAGTGTATTTTTATGGTTACACGCAAGCATGAACTGCCGTATGTTTAAACAGGGCCCTCGAGTAAAACGTAGTTTTTTCTGTATAATAATCGCTGAAGCTTTTACAATTAAACGCTTCGATTTCAAAACTATAGTCTTCAAAAATACGTTTTAAGCAGTAGGTAGGTACCTAACTACGTAGGTTAGGAGACAGATATTTATTTTGTAAAGGCATATTCTTGAGTACTAAATTTGAGTATCATTTTTTATAATCACGATAAATATTTTTTTTCAGGTTCGTAACATCATGGTTATCAAATTAATTTATGAAACTGCTGGACATAAATAAACGCTACCCCTTAAACGATATTGATTCTAAATTATAATATGTACAACCTACAACCAAATTTGTAGCAAGTTGTTTCGATGTAGACACTGGGCATTGAGCCTGCGTCCCATAATCTCAAAATGTATACAAAGGTTGCAAACTATTTTGTTAGAAATTGGAGAATACTTACTTGATATAATACATACGCACAACCTAAAATTTGTATTATGTTATAAACTGCAATAACTGTCCGTAGCTCGTAGGCAGGCCGCTTGCTCATAAAGTTGGGCAGCCATTTGAATACTGACATGAGATAAATTGCCAGTATTGTCAGTCCCACCCATGGTGATCTCATGAGAAACCATTCCTGAGTCCTAGGGTCTGAATATGAATACGACATCTTATTAACACGTTTAATATCTTATTGATGTTATCCCATTCTCACATGAAAATTTTAAGGTATGTAAGGTATAACTGTATAAGTAATATTTACGATTCTATTATAAATAAATACATAACTGCATTTATGAACTGTCCTTTTTATTTGCGATGAATAGGTGTAAGTCACGAGTGAGAAGAGTGAGTTTATTTGTTTAGGTACTTATACCTAATTCTTTACTTAAATGTTGCTTCGCATGAGTTCGTATGGAATATAATAACTACCTATATATTCATATTTAAATTTCTTTTCGTGCGTATTAAATTCAAATAATCTAAGAAACGGTTGAGAATTTTGCAATTAAAATTGTATAATTTATTATATTTTTCTATATAAGTAAAAAAAAAACATACCTGCAATATCATCGTTAAGATAATAGTACAATTTCACAGCCCCTCCCAAAATGACCGACATTGGGTGTTTATTATGAACTTTATTAACTAATAAACAAATACGCGTAGTGTTACCTGCGCATGTTACTACACTGAAGGAATGATTAAATATATGTTAATAAATCACATATTACATGTAAATCGAATGGATTTATGAGGATGTTAATGTTTTGGAGTTACTTATTACCATACATTACGTATATTTAAGGAAATAAGGAGTACCTACGTAAGAATGAGTTTTACATTTCGATACCATATATACATTGGGCATTTTCCCGTGGCTTCGGCCGTCGTAAGGTATGTGGCTGAAAACAAGTTAATACACACTCCATCTCATCCATATTCCATCCCATGTGATAGCGAACCTCATGGAAAGTGGTAATTTTCTATTACCTTTCGCGACAACTTATATTTGTGAGAGTGAGACCTGAACTAGAAATGAGATCGAAACTCACCAAAATATTTCCAGAATCTATTCAATTTGTGACAGTAAATAAGTCCACCATTATTACTGACTAGATTAGAAAGTTTATCCGGGATAAAATTCCCGCGTTATATTTTCCCGGGATAAAAAGTAGCCTATGTGTTAATCTACCCGTGTACCAAATTTCATCGAAATCCGTTCAGTAGTTTTTGCGTGAAAGAGTAACAAACATCTATACATCCAGACATTCTTACAAACTTTCTACAAACAACGATGACGGCGCCGACGATACTAAAGTAGAGAGCTGAATGTGTATGAATAAGTTAAGCTAGGCGGGAGGGGGGGGGGTGAAGGGGGTGTTACAAATAAAGAAAGGGATTTGCGGTTGTTTGGTAAATTTGAAAGGGGTTCATAAAGCTAAAAGTTTGAGTAACTCTGACCTATGATGGTGAATTGCAATCGAGAACTTGGAGAGTTAGGAGTTAATTATACCCTGATAATTTCGTATTTTTTATGCGACTTCGAAAGAAGAAGGGTTATGTTTTCGAGTGTATGTATGTATGTATATTTCTTTGGCACGCCCTAGAGTCTAAACGGCGGTAAAAAGTAATCTGAAAAAGTAAAAAAAATCAAAATACATCGAGTGTGGTATCAAAATAAAGATTTTTTTACGGAAATTTCGGATATATAAACGCTGTCAGAACCATACCACGCTCATATCTCATAATTTGGTTGGTGATGTAAGTAGAGCAACAAAATCTCGGAGTCAGCAGATGCCTCCGACAGCGTTTGTGAACACTGTCAACTAAGATCATTCAAAAGTAAATTATATATGTATTTATGGCATTGAATGACGAGACGAGCATGCTATTTGCCTGATGTTAAGTGTTGGGTTATGGGTTTAAAATCCTACTAATATTATAAAGGCGAAAGTTTGTAAGAATGTATGGATGTTTGGATGTATGGATGTAAGGATGTTTGTTCCTCTTTCACGGAAAAACTACTGAACGGATTTCGATGAAATTTGGCACACGGGTAGATCATGTCCTGGATTAACACATAGGCTACTTTTTATGCCGGGAAAATATAAACCGGGACTTTTATCCCGGAAAAACTTTTTAATGCGGGCGGAGCCGCGGGCAAAAGCTAGTAAACTATAATTGAGTAAGATTTCTATATTCTTTAACAGTGGAGCAAAAGGAAATACGTTTGTTACATTATAATTTTGCAAGAGAACAACTGAGACTACTAACAAAGTCAAGATTACTATTTCTTATTTTAAATATAAGCAAACACAAAAGTCAGTACGAACATTTAAAGCTCTGTTATAAAATTTACTTCTTAACATTAAGCAATACGACCACCCATAAACAGTAGCAACACCATCCAGCACCTTGAGTTACAAAGTACTGTGTGGGATTACACTCGTCATCCTGAGACATGAGATGTTAAGTCTCATTATGTCCAGTAGTTACACTGGCTACAATGCCCTTCAAACCAAAACACAACAGTACATGCACACTGCTGCTTGGCGGTAGAACATAGACATTGCGGTGGTACCCACCCAGACGGACTCTTACATAGGAGAGACCTACCACCAGTAAAATATTCAAATTAAAATCATGTTTCTATCTTTTCAGTTCTTCAATGGATTTAATATAGATGGCAGATATTTACGTAGTCGATTTTTTTATTTGTTGCATTTGTTTTCAACGAACTCTGTCAACTGTTCCATAAATAGGTACCACTCCGATATGTCTGTTAATACATACTACATAATTATACAGAATTAACAAACTTCACTCATAAAATGATCACACGTATGTTAAATGGAATGGGTATTAATGTGGTATTAATATTCGTTATTAACGAAACGAATTTTAATGATTTCCTCAGGGGTTTGGTAAGTCAATCGAAATTCAAAAAGCAACTAGGTATGTTACATCATTATAATTGTAATTTACATGTACAAATAAGTTAGGTAGACTGCCTCGGTGGCGTAGTAACTAGTAATCCTAATAACGGCACGACTGCAAATTGCTATGCTGAGGTCTCGGGTTCGATTCCTGGGTCGGGCAACGTAATATTGGGTTTTTCTATTCAGTGTCAGGCCGGAGTCTGGAATTTGTGCCCGATATGGCGATAGGCTCGCCCCCTATCACATCATGGGACGGAAAAACGGCGAAAAGTGGGTGCACTAGTTGCGCCTCTGCCTACGTCTTCGGGGATAAAAGGCGTGAGTGTGTGTGTGTCTAAATCAGTAGGTATATTACGACGTGCAAACCTACACTTTCTGTCGCTCCCATTCACACAAAAACAACTTGAAATTTCATCATACCTTTAATTTAATTTATAATCTTCATAAGTATAATATTTATAATTCAATATTTTTTTTTATTCAGATAGCAATTATTATTTGATCGCAAGGTTTTATATTTTACTTTTTGAACGGGAAATCGGGATGCTTCTCTACACCTCGGAAGAATGAGAAATCACAAATACGTCCATCTTCACCACGGTCCAGAGTGGCGAGTTCCTTCATTTCACTGTTACTTAATTCGAAGTCCCAAAGAGTTATGTTCTGAAACCAATAGTGGGATAATTATAAGTACGTATAAGATTATGATTACATATTTAGAGCTTGGTATGTTCTACTCTAATTTGGCAACTGCCTAGGGGCCCGGCATTGACCAGGGGCCCTTCGTCCCGAGAAAAAAAAAAGAAAATTATATTTAATAATTCGTATTTAATAAACCCGTTAACCATAGGTAATTATATTATAGCCTTGATTATTTTCACATTTCAACAGGTTTTGAAACATATTTTAAGATATTATAAAAAAAAGTACTTAATATTTTTTTGCAGTGGGTAAATTAAATTGTGGCAGAAAAAAATATTCAGGAAGTCTTGAAAGGCGCTCCCAAGGGGGCAATGTCTAGGGGCACCGTATTCTTAATCTGGCCCTGGATCTACAGCGGAGAAGTAACCAGCCATTTATGTATTACCCAACATTATCATAGTGATGAAATATAATAATGTTTTTTGTGCGGGGCTCGGACTGGGCCAACACCCCGCAATGTGTTGTGTGTGTGCTGGATTGCGTGAGTGGGAATATGGCGATACCAGTGACAAAGTAACAAAGGCGAAAAATCGGGAAATAGCGTTTATTTCACACACTGAATCGAAAGTTACAAAGTTCAGCCACAACGGTAGCCAAATTCTCCCGGCGTTAATATTCGGCGCGTAGTCTCTCGTTGCTACGCCGTAGCTATGCGACGTAGCTGGAAGTCGTCCTTGTAGCACCGTGCCACCGCTGATGAGGAAGGATGGTCCACTCTGCATAAGCGCCTGTTTCCTCTTCAAACTTGCAGACTTCTTCTTTCTTGCCGACTACTTGCTGTTTTCTTGATGTCCCGAACTATTTCTATTAAACAAAAAACTCCTAACACGTTTTAACTCAAAAATACAAAAGAACAAATTAGCTTAAGTACTCCGCGGCTATACCGTACGGAGCACTAAGAGGGCCTTCCCTCTTTCTAGGACCTCTTTTTCACTTTCAAGATTACACTTATTTTCAATTCGCGCCTAAGTTAAATCTATATGCCTAAACTATAAGTGTCTTGGTACATAGACACTAAGTGGCTCTATATACTAAACATCATAAAGCAACCTTATGTGCATTACAAAGAAAGTTATCGTGATTTACTTACTCTAAGTTTAGCACAAACGATGCACACAAGCAACATTTCTAAAAATAATTATTTAAACTTTATACATACGTTCATCCCGCTACCGCAGCGGGGTAGGCAAAGTTCTAACCTACACTATGACACCGAATGAAACACTACACAGTTCATACCGGGTGAGTTATAAGCGTTCAATGACCCTAACGATAACACGATTTTTTCACTAAGATCACTGACTAAAGTCTATGACGTCACTAAGAGGTCCGAGTTCTATTACGAAATCGCGCATGCGCGGTATGCACTTTACGTTGTTCTCTCTTCGAGAATATGCGTCCTGCACATTCTCCCGCCGTGCATCACCCAGCGTCCAGGGGGTGATGCAGTCATGCTGTCGGGCAGGATGCATCCGCCGCTGGCTGCGGCGCGGCGCTCTCGGTCCTTGTGTCGTCAGCTTGGTGTATGACGACGATCCTCTTCACGGGTCGTCGCAGGACACCTCCGCGGGTGGTGATGTCCACTGTGCGCACCACTCCATCTGGGCCGGGATACATGGCGCAAATGCGCCCCCGCGGCCATGTGTTGCGCGGGAGCGTGCCGTCTATGATGCGGAGCCAGCCGACAGGCAGGTAAGTCGCCCGTCACCGGCTGCGTCGGGGTCGCCGCCCTCTGGCGGCACTTCAAGCAGCTCCTCAGTGTAGTCTTGACCGTCGGGCGTAGTCTCAGGATCCATCTCTGTTGGCGGCAGCAGTTGACCACGCTCTCGACGCTGGCGTGATGCAGCTCTGCGTGGACGTGCTCGATCCACAGCCGTGTTGCCCGATGCTCGCCGTCGACGACCGGAGGGTGCTTCATTTTTTCTGTGATTCCCGTGGTAGCTGAAATCCGACTATTTAAACATATCAAATTATTAATTAGTACAATACTCAAAGGATACAGGCGGCTATCCCGTGATACGGGTTTTCCTTGTGCGAGTGCACGTATTTCTTCGGCAAACACTTTTTCTTGACTCATTTTTATAATGAGGTATTCCGCCCGTTCTAACAGCTCAGCTGGGAGGGTCATGAATGTTATGTCCTCCGATTTTCGCGCGCTCCTCTTCAACGGTTTTTTCGACGTTTGAGCGCGTTTCCAATCCGGGTCCTTTTGCGAAGCGGCCTTTGTTCGCTTGTGATTAACGTAATCACACCGTCGCCGGAACGTGCGCACTGCCTGCAGAGTGCGAGCTGTAGCTCTCAAGTATCGGGTCCAACTCGAGAACCGATTCACGTCGGGTAGGGCCTCTGAGAGCTGTGGCTCTCGATGTCCTGAGGTGACGGCGCCTACTCTTTCTTCACCGGTCGTGGTGATGATGCCCCTTTCTTCCGTGGGCCATAAGTCGGGTGGATTTCGGAGAAATTCCGGCCCATTGAACCATCGATGTCGCTCATCGAAGTTGTCCGGCACGTCGCGTGTGGCATCGTCAGCGGCATTGTGGCGCGTCGGCACCCATCTCCATTCGCTCGTTTGTGAATGTTCCTCTATTGCCGCGACGCGATGAGCGACGTATGGTTTGTATGATCTGGATCCTGTTCTGATCCAGCTCAGCGTTGTCCGACTGTCTGTCCAGTAGGTCGTTGACTCGGGTTGTCTTCCGTGTTCGCGCTTCACCGCGGCTGCCATCCGTGTGCCGAGTACTGCTGCCTGTAATTCTAGACGGGGAATGGACGTTAGTTTCAGCGGCGCAACTTTCGCTTTCGCTGTTATAAGCGAAACCGTGACCCGTCCGTCTTCATCTTCGGCTCGCCAGTATAGTGCGGTCGCGTAGGCGGACTCGCTGGCATCGGTGAACACGTGCAGCTGCAATCTTCTAGCTCGAGTATAGCCTAGGTAGCAGCGTGGCACGGACACGTGACCCAATCTTCTCAGCTGTGTGACCCAATCCGCCCATCCGGCGGATATGTCGCCGTCAAGCGGATCGTCCCATGCAGTGCCGCGTCTCCAGACCTCCTGCAACAGCTGCTTGGCCCTTACCGTCACTGGGGATGCAAGACCTAGAGGATCAAACAGGGACATTACTATTTTAAGCGCTTCTCGTTTCGTGGGCGCTTCTCTGATTAATAAGTTTGGCGGTATGCGCGCCAAATCCAAATTGAAGGCGAGTCTGTCTTCCGTTGGTCTCCAAATGAGGCCCAAGACTCTCTCCGCCTTTTCTAAGTCCACCTCTTCGCGGTGGGGACTTGCCGATTCGCCGAGTGCTTCAAGTACCTCAGGCGAATTACTCGTCCATTTTTTCAATATAAAATGCGCCTCACCGTGAATGTCGCGCACTTGCCGCGCAATCGTTGTCGCGCTTTCTATGTCCGGATAGCTGTCAAGGTAATCGTCCATATAATGTTTTCTCCTTATCGCGTCGACAGCTTCCGGATGCGTCGATCGAAATCTGTCCGCGTTGCGATTCATGACATAAATCGCCGTCGCGGGAGAGCTAGATGCACCGAAAATGAGTACCTTCATCCTGTATATTTCCGGCGGTTCGTTATCTCGGCGATCCGCTCGCCAGAGATATCTGAGGGCGTCGCGATCTTCCTCGCGCAATCTCACCTGCATAAACATCTCCGTGATATCCGCGGTGACTGCAATGGGATGTTCCCGAAATCGCATCAGGACGGCGGGAAGAGGCTGCAACAAGTCTGGACCTGTTAATAAGTTATCATTCAAAGTGGTACCCTTTGTCTTGGCCGCCGCGTCGTGCACAACTCGCAGCTTGTCCGGTTTCAAAGCATTAAAAACTGCGAAGTGCGGCAAATACCATGTCCTTGTTGCATGGGAGGTCGCGGGGGCTGGCTCGGCGTAATCCTTCTCGATCAGCGCCTCCATCTGTTGGTTATATCTGACCTTGAGTTCGGGGTTCCTATCCAGCTTGTTTTCTATGTTGTGCAGCCTTTTCAAAGTGTTCTCGTAATTGTTCGGGAGCTCGACATTTTCTTTTTTCCACAGGAGAGACGTGGTATATCTTCCGCAGGGTTCTCTCGTGGTGTTGTCCTCCAGGATTCTCAGCGCCTTTTCTCCGGGGTCGCTCTTCGGCCTGCGGGGATCTACAAACAGATTATCAAGCAAAATAAATTCTTTTACGAGCTCCTCAGTTAGGTCGTCGGTTGCTGTCTGGCCGACGAAATTCACCCTGTGTCCTAGGGCTCTGGTCCGGCTCCCGTGTACCACCCATCCTAGTGGTGTGAGCGAGGCGACCGGTTGGTTCCTCCTCCCGGACCGTGTCTTGCTAGATATAAGCAAATGCCAATTATCCTGGCCTATAAGAAGTCGGGGTTTCGCTTCTTGCGTTTGTGATGCAGGCAGGAGGCCCTTCAAATGGGTACAGTCTCGCAGCGCCTCTTCAGGAATACGCTGCGCCGCCAATCTCAAGTTGTCGACGGTGCGGGCTTCTATCTGCTGCCGTCCCCGACTTCCCCTTATCTGAAACTTAACACGACATGAATTATTCCGTGTAGTTTTCTCTCCATCGTACGTGATTATGTGGAGCGGTTCATCCGGTCCCTCCGCGCCGATGTCCTTGGCCAGCTGATGGTCGATCAAACTGACCGTCGACCCGTCATCAAGTAGCGCGAAAGTGTGAGCCTCTCCCGCCGGTCCTGAAATGCATACCGGAGCTATTTTCAAAAATGACATTTGCGACGTCCATGCCGAATTTACCACCTCTTCATTGGTGGCCTCGTCGGTACTCTTACTCCTCCGGTCCGAGTGCAGCATCCTATGGTGATGTCGTTCACACCCGTCCGTGTCGCATTTTCGAGGCTTGCATGTGTGTTGCTTCGATCGAAATTTCAGGCACCTGAAACATAGCCTATGTTTTTTTGCTAAGTCCCACCGCGCGTCAACCGCGGCATCCCGAAATCGTGCACATTCGCCCATCGAATGTACCTCCTGGTTGCATACACAGCATGCGGGCTTCTGTTTGTCGGCGACGGTATGTATTCGTTGCCGGCGTGGTTGTTCGCCGCCGCTAGCCTTCACCGGGGCCTTGTCCGCGATGATCTCTGGCACGGCGAACGGACTGCATATCTCCGCTTCCCTGGCAATGAATCGGCTAAATTTTAATAAGTCGGGCTCACCTCTATGTTGTGCGGCGGCGAACTCATACCATTGCCTTCTCAGCGTCGGAGTCAATTTTTCCATCACCGCCTTCGTAACCTCCGGATTATACAGGTAGAAGGCACAATCGAGCGCTTGCAGGGTTCCCACGACATTTTCTATTTTCGTACTGAAAGTGCAAATATCTCGCGGCGAATCAGTGAGGCGGGGTAGCGCCCGGAGTCGCTCGATCTCGGCCAATGCGATCGAGTCCGGACGCCCAAACCGCGTCTCGAGAGTCCTCAGCACAGCGTTCGGTTCGGCGTTGGTGATGAGCAGCCCTTGTACTGCTTCCTTTGCTGTGCCCCGTAAGCTGCGGCGCAATCGGGACATATTCTCCAACGCTGTAAAATAACTTGCGGATTCATTATAAGCGGCTCTATAAGTTAGCCAATCTTGATGCGCACCGTTGAAAATGGGCAACTCCGTATACTTCAACGGCTGTCTATGTTGTGCAGCTTGCACAGCTTGCGTTATGGCACACGCAAGTTCACTATAATCGGAGTTCGGTCGCGCTGCGACCAATTCCCCGCCCCGCACTTGACGCGGGGTAGGCGGGGGCTGCGGCGGCGGCGGCTGTTGCGAAGCTTCATTTTCTCTTAACCAGGCTGCTACTACAGGCGGCGGTTGCTTCGCAGGCAGCGGCTGCACATTCGGGTTCGATGCCGCAGGGTTACCTGAAAATGTTATGAAATCGAGCGGATTATTTGATGCATCATTTGCCACTGGGTGACACGTTGGCGGGGGCACGGCACTGGCTCCCGCCGGTGCAGACGCCGGGATGTCCCAGGATGCGGCGGTGATCACTGGGTCTATGGGTTCGGGTGGCGGCTGCACACGGGATTGCGCATCTTGCACTTCGTGAGGTCGGTTATCAATCGCGAGCAGCTGACTGGTATGTAACCAGCTGTGAACGCGTTGATCCTGCTCGACCTCGGTGATGACGGAGTTAAGGTCATCCTCGCTATCTTCCGCTTCGATTTCTGCTAGCTTTGCGGTCGCTAGCTCTATCTTGAGTTTTGTGAGTTCGGCCCTGGCCTGTGCCAGGCGACGTGCTTTCGTTGAACGCCTTGAAGAAGTGGCTGGTCGACTTCGGGGCCGCTGTGGCTTCCTCTCTTCCGGTGCGGCGGCTTGAAGCTCCTCCGCAGCGGTGCCGACAGCGGTATCCCTATCGGTGGTGAAACACGTTTGAACGGTGTCGGCGATGGTGGTCTCGGTGGCCTCAGTCGCAGACGTTGCTGTAGCAGACGTCGCGGTCGCGGACGTCCCCGTTGCGGACGTCGCGGTACATGACGTGACCGTCGTTGACGCTTCCGTGGCCGACGCCGTTCGTTTCCCGACTGACCTTGTCACTGGCATTTTCCACACTCACGTAGATCCGGCTCGCGAAGGACCAGAAAATGTGCGGGGCTCGGACTGGGCCAACACCCCGCAATGTGTTGTGTGTGTGCTGGATTGCGTGAGTGGGAATATGGCGATACCAGTGACAAAGTAACAAAGGCGAAAAATCGGGAAATAGCGTTTATTTCACACACTGAATCGAAAGTTACAAAGTTCAGCCACAACGGTAGCCAAATTCTCCCGGCGTTAATATTCGGCGCGTAGTCTCTCGTTGCTACGCCGTAGCTATGCGACGTAGCTGGAAGTCGTCCTTGTAGCACCGTGCCACCGCTGATGAGGAAGGATGGTCCACTCTGCATAAGCGCCTGTTTCCTCTTCAAACTTGCAGACTTCTTCTTTCTTGCCGACTACTTGCTGTTTTCTTGATGTCCCGAACTATTTCTATTAAACAAAAAACTCCTAACACGTTTTAACTCAAAAATACAAAAGAACAAATTAGCTTAAGTACTCCGCGGCTATACCGTACGGAGCACTAAGAGGGCCTTCCCTCTTTCTAGGACCTCTTTTTCACTTTCAAGATTACACTTATTTTCAATTCGCGCCTAAGTTAAATCTATATGCCTAAACTATAAGTGTCTTGGTACATAGACACTAAGTGGCTCTATATACTAAACATCATAAAGCAACCTTATGTGCATTACAAAGAAAGTTATCGTGATTTACTTACTCTAAGTTTAGCACAAACGATGCACACAAGCAACATTTCTAAAAATAATTATTTAAACTTTATACATACGTTCATCCCGCTACCGCAGCGGGGTAGGCAAAGTTCTAACCTACACTATGACACCGAATGAAACACTACACAGTTCATACCGGGTGAGTTATAAGCGTTCAATGACCCTAACGATAACACGATTTTTTCACTAAGATCACTGACTAAAGTCTATGACGTCACTAAGAGGTCCGAGTTCTATTACGAAATCGCGCATGCGCGGTATGCACTTTACGTTGTTCTCTCTTCGAGAATATGCGTCCTGCACATTTTTAAATAACACCATAAGTACATACATCAATATTAGTTGGCTTTGGCTGGTTAGATTGCCTTGTGTTCCGGAAGACGTTATTTTTAATACTATGCTTTTAACTTATAGGGCCATTATTTTAGTATGAAGGTCTACGTACCTGTTTTATACGTTCTGGGTTAGTGCTCTTAGGAATGATAGCTATTCCGCGTTGAATTGTATAACGGAGCAATATTTGGCCCGTGGTGCGACCGTGCGATTCAGCTATGCGTTTTACTGTAGGCAGTGTGAGTAAATCCGGATATTGACGGCTGTAATCAGTGAAAACTTCGTTATTACAACGTTGGGGTATAAATAAAATATGCATATGTAGGTGAGTACCAAGTAGACGGATAACGGATGCAATTACCCTGTTTTAACAGCAAGCGTATCAGCCAATGCTTTGGATCCCAGTGGTGAATACGCTACCACAGGAATACCGAGCTTTTTGGAAAAGGCTACCAGTGATTCCTGTTGGCACAGCGCGTGTATCTCTATTTGCAAACATTCTGGTTTCTTGATAGCGCTCAGTCTTGTCAACTGCTCTTCATTAACGTTAGAGACGCCGACGTGACGCACACGGCCTCTTTCCTTCAATTTCAATATTGTCTGTAAAAATAAATAAAATTTAAAATTCTTTAGTTCTTGGTTGAAGTATTATAAGGATTTGTAACCTTACTTGTTTTAGTCTCTTTTGACGAGTACTTCTCCAGGTCCACATATTTTACTGAGCGGTTTACTAACTGATCTAACAGTAACGGCTTCGTTTGAAGTGTCGTCCTTTATGATTAATGGTTTTTCAATTCTAGCGACAGATTTCATGCTGTTTCGTGCAATCGACATTGTGTCCAGTGTGGATGTGTTGCTAAATTTTGTAGGTGTGTGGAGCACTACTACGTTATGTTTTTTTTGTCTCACAATATGTTTGGACTTTTTATATCTCATTTTTTTTACCAATGTACACATCATTACTTGCAGTATGCTCGGTTGTTTGTTGTGTCTTCTGAATCGCCTTCGCCATTTCAGGCTGAGAATACTATCAAGCGATGAGACCCGAGAAACGGATCTAGTGAGCACATGTGATATTATTTCTAGACTTTGCGTTGAGTTAACACTGAATTGACAGGAAAAATCGTTGGTGGTTGCAGATATTGAGCGGGTGTCGTCTAACATCTTTGTAATCTCTGGCTTTAACGACATTCGTGCACTTATAGGGTATACTTTCTTTTTACTTCGAATTTTGCTCTGCGTTGCGCCTTTTCTTTGATTACCCCTTAAACAAGAAGAAAATATATTTCCTAGGTTCTTTGTTTTTTTCGTCTTGAATAAAGGACTTTTTTTAAAAGGTGTAATATAATTTTGCCCAAATGTCCGAGTATTGTTTATTGGGACGTTGAAATTGTACAGCTTACTGCAAAAAATTTGCGATCCATTTGTTACATCATTGCTTTCAGAGGTGCGTACTTTTTGTGCAGATATCGGAATGGCTTGAAAGTCTTTGAAATCGTCCGTTGTAGTTAAAGGCCGTTTGTATGCCCACTGCCTTTGGTTATTGGGCCATGTTGTAACATAGTTGGAAACTGTGCAAAAATAAACACCAGCTGTGTCATTTTTGTTCGATTCATTAGATTTTTGTTTGTGCTTAGAACTTCCAGAATGGCTTTTTATGTAATCCACGTGTTCAACCCTTCGTGTTATTTTAGCGGGTCGTCGTTGTCGGTGTTGACTTCCAAAACACCATCCGCAGCAAAAAATGTACTTGCAAAAGTATTCACACTTTCCTATTTTACGGGATCGTCTGCTCTTGCAGTTGGAGTAATTACATCCTTTGCATTTGCGGGAGCATGAGGAGGTTATAGTGAGTGTTGATGGCATGGCAGTTCCAATTCATCATTATATATTTGCAAAGTGATGCATGTTATGTAAGAAGATTCAGAATCAGATTAGTTCGAGAATAAATATAATTTCCAGTCCATTAAATCATAAACACATTGTCCTTAGTAAGATAATTCTATCACATAAATGGGTTGTCTTAAATCTTGGCTCATAAGCTAGGTATTGGAGAGTTTAATCGGAAGATTTTTTTCTTTATTACATTTTAATTGGTAGTTGAAAACAGCGACTCTGTCATACATTGCTGTCATATTCAGACGTCCAGAAGAGAGTGACAAGCATTTGACAACTTTATAAAAGAGTACACTTGGTTTTTAAAATAATTCAAATAGTCGTGGTTTAACTCCAATTTCGTTATTGATACCTTAAATCTTGATGTATTAAAGCTTTTATCTGGGTACCCATTATTAAAATTTCATCAGGTATCTTATTTAACAAATAATTTTTTTAATGAACCTTTAACAGTTGTCACAACAGGTAATTTTAAATACACTATACAAGATACACATGTTTTCCACGAATTTACGTCCTGTTCAGGTTAATAGTATATTACATGGGATTAAAAGATTTAAATAGTGTTGCAGTGTTTTTCCACGTATTTCGAATAATAAGTCTTGCTATTCTTCCATATAGTTTACGAGAGTTTTTAGATTTATTGCTTCTATGCATATAAATAAAACTCATGAGTGAAGGATCTAAATTTTGCATGTGCAGAGGTATTTCAGGAGATTTTTTTAAATTGATACTTTCGTAAGAATCTTCTTTGCTGTGATTCTCGTACTTCTCCAAGCGGTCGTCTCCTCCCCCGGTGCAACACGGGCACAATAATGTTGGAATGCCTCTTTTGCACCACGTTAATTTCGTTCTGGAGGGTTGGTTACATTTATGAAACGAAGTGACAGAAGTGCCTATAGTTTGTTTTGTAGCAGGAACCGATTCATTAGTTTCTTCCTTGTGGCAGTTGGGCATAAAGTGCATAGCGACGGTATTATTTTCCAGACTCATTTTATCATTATGTTGTTTTCGTATTGGTGAATTATAAACTTTTGACCATGTAAAGGGGTCTTTAAGTTTAACTTTCTTGGTTTTGTCAAAAACACAGATATGGTTTGACTGGTTTCTTAAAGATTTTAATGTAGGTATCTCAAAGCTGCATGCTTGGTATACTTCAGAGGTACGATACACGGCATTTAATTCGATTTCCTTCACTCGGTGTTGTTTTTCTTTTATGTTATCCTCGACGTACGTGACGCCCATGTTTAAATTTAGGATGTTTACCTCCGTTATTGTAAATAATTCATTTAAATGTGAGCTACCAGTATAATTTACATATTTAACCTCGTCTAATAAGAAATATTTGTCTGTCACTGTGGCTTTAACTGGGGCCAAAGAGAATTATATCCAAAGAGCATTATAATACTCCGGAAAATTATATTCAATGAGAATTATAATAGATAATTTTATGGAACTGGGGTTTTATCACTAGGTACTATGGTAATACTTTTTGTATGACGCTCTTTTTGTATTATCTCTACATATAAATAAAACTGGAGTGTCTATTTGCAATATTGAAATAACCGTTTTTTACTGCATGTATATGAATAATATATGTACATTACATACACCACAATAACGTGTTTTACAATTTTTGTCTGTCTGTCTGCCTGTTTGTTCCGGCTAATCTCTGAAATGGGTGGACTGATTTTGACGAGACTTTTATTGGCAGGTAGCTGATGTAATAAGGAATAACTTAGACTACTAAGTAGGTGTTAATAAAAAAAAAACAAAAAAAATTAAGAATCGACTGTTAGCCGGAACGAAGTTCGCCGGGTCAGCTAGTTAAAAATAAAATTAGGTAATTGTAATAGATAAATAGTACTTATGATAGTTCTTTATAATGTGTGCTAGGGACTGGGTATAACAGAATTCTAAGTTTACCTTCCAAATTTCGTCGACGCTGGTATTGAGATCAACCTTCATACTTCCATCGGGGTTCGCTGGATGCAAGTCACCGGGGACATGTTCAAAGGCGAAGGGTACATGTATTAAATACAAATCTACATAATCTAGTCCCAAATCGTTCAGAGACGCGTCAAAATATTCTTGAACCAGATGCGGATGCATACCTGCGTGAAGAACGTATCAATGTTATATGAGACTAGCTTTCGCCCGCGGCTCCGCCCGCGTTAAAATGTTTTTCCGGGATAGCCTATGTGTTAATCCAGGTCATGATCTACCCGTGTGCCAAATTTCATCGAAATCCATTCAGTAGTTTTTGCGTGAAAGAGGAACAAACATCCATACATCCAGACATTCTTACAAACTTTCGCCTTTATAATATTAGTAGGATTATTTGCTACATTCGTGTAGTACATCGAAGGGTCGGAAGAAGTGTGTTTAAAATAAAATCAGCCACATGCGAGTCGGGCTGGCACACTGAGGGTTCCTGAAACTAATTTCTAACATAAATCATAGAGTACCTAGGTATCTATTTTTTGTAGTTGGTAGGTATCTGAGTTTCTAAATAATCTGGTTTACTCTCGTTTCCTAAAGCTATGTTGTGGTAAATCCCTGTCTTCAAAGATCAGTGTGTTTATGGTTTCTCCAATGTGCGTTCCATAAAAAGTTATTTTAATTACTTACACTAATTTTATCTATAATCGGCGTACAGAGGTGTCAATTTTAACTATTACTCTACTTAATCTATACATATAATAACCTCGGTAACGTAGTGGGGTACCCTACGCTATCTTAATACACTTGTTTGTGTATTGGTCCGTTCACACTTCGCGTGCGGGGGCGCGATAACACTCACGAGCGGTAAAACACAGTTACACACATGCTCTCGCGCATTATCCGTTTTTTTTGTGCACGACGTCTCACACGTGACTCTCATTGCGCAGTCGCCGATGTGTTGCCTTTTGCTTCATCGATATATTGTGCGTCCTGCACAAATAGTAATCAGTATTTTTTTTAAACATAACATTACTAGCACTTAGTGCAAAAATAGAACGCTTCGGTGGGTGCACTCCAACTTCCAAAAAGACCGGCCGTTAGTGGGTGGCGGTGAGGATACTGGCAAAACTCTCGTTGCGCTTGAACTCCTGATACTGAAGTAGCAATTTCGTGAGACCTATTTGTAATTAACACCTACTGTTAACAGTAGGTGGATAATGTCATGTCGCTTACCATCGGACGAGCGGTTAGCTTGTCTTGTTATACATTTATAAAAAAATGCTTATGACATAAACAACCTTTGTTATTACTACTGAATGTCGAGACGGGCATGCCGCTCGCCGACGGTAAGCGATACGACCGCCCAAAAACCGAAGAAACACTATACAGAACTTTGAAGTACAAAGTACTTCGCTGCGCTCGTTACCCTGAGGCATTAGATGTTAAGTCTCATAATGCCGAGTAATTAGGCTATCTACAATGTCCTTCAAACTAATAATAATCCTCCTAGCCAGTTTCGGCCACGGCGGCCAATCTCAACGGAGATCAGCCAGGTACGCAGGAGATATTATAGTGCACAAGTGTGTGCGTAATACACAAGTGCACTCGCTATTCCTTCACTCTCTTAATCCGGTGAGCCGGCAATCCGACATGACCGGAGAGAGATCAGGCGCAGGACCAACGGCTTTATGTGCTTTCCGAGGCACGGGGGTATCACACCGCCAACTTCCTGACTCCGAGCTGCGACTGAGTAATTTTTAAGATGGAAAAATCCAGTCACAATATTTTTTGGCTCGACCCGGGATTCGAACCCAGGACCTCAGTGCGCAAATCGTACTCGTAACGCGTACGCAATACAACTACGCCACCAAGGCAGTCTTCAAACTAGAACACAAATTACCTCCTGGTGGCAGTTTTGTAACCACAAATAGCTCCTTCCTTCTAGACGCATCATTTCCGATCCAGCGCCTGAGAGCTCGGCCCAACGACGCCTCATTCTCGTACGCACGCGCCGTGTCAAAGTGCCGGTATCCTGCGTCCAGAGCCGCTTCTACTGCCTTCTCTAATATTTCGCTGGATGCCTGGAAATACATACATCGAGTTTACTTTTGGGTGTATGTTGCATGTTTAGGATATTATTGAAATTACCCTGAGGTCCTTATTTCAGGATACTTGCGAATCTCTTCCAGTGGCGTAACTACATCATCGGGGGCCCGTGGCAAATTCATTGGATGGGGCCCCAGTAAAAATTGTCACGGGCCGTGACATTCAACAAATAAGTTACGTATACCCCCCCCCCCCGTATCTGAGCTCGCGGCCTGTCGGGTAGGGGAGGCCCGCTGTAGTTACGCCACTGCTCTCTTGTACCTAGAGGGCACAAGACTTGTTTATGCTAGGTGTAAAAATGGAATTAAAAATCTACTGTAGTGTTAAAGACTGTCAAAAAATAGTACAAAAATTATAATCTATAGATTTTGCCCGCGGCCCCGCCCGCCTTGAAAAGTTTTTTCGGGACAAAAGTCCTGCTTTTTATTTTGCCGGCATAAAATGTAGCCTATGTGTTAATCCAGGACATGATCTACCCGCGTGCCAAATTTCATCGAGATCCGTTCAGTAGTTTTTGCGTGAAAGAGTAACAAACATCCATACATCCATACATACTTACAAACTTACGCCTTTATAATATTAGTAGGATGTCAACTGACTAGCGACTATTTTGCATAGCTATTTTGGTGTCATGCCAAAGAGCATTAATGTCATGCAGCAAAGAGCATTATAATTTTCCGTAGTATTATAATGCTCTTTGATTATAATACTACGGAAAGTCATGCAGTGTCATTATAATTATTGCCATATGTAATTTTGTATTTAAACCCATTAAAATTAGACTGCGTAACTTCTTGAAATTTAATAACTGTTTGTTTTAATGGGTCAAATATCAAATGCAAAGGCTATAAGAAATATAAAGTCTTAATGTTTATCTTTACCCAAATCTCATAACCCGTAGGTAACATAATTATGTTGAGTATATTTTCAATATCATTCGTTGAGTAGTAACGTTGATTATAAATTACTTTGTAGGTATGGGACCAATCAGTGGAAACATTTCATCCAAATAATAATGGCTTTGAAGTCATCAAATCATTGTAATGATGGGCAAACTGCCAAGGAGCGATGGTCATTAGATACGACAGCATGTAGAGCTTCTACATCAAGAGGTTTATCACATTCCAGTGGAGATTTCGATGAGGATAACTATTCATATTATAGTGATAAATGTTCATGTGATTCGGGATCTATGGAGTATCTAAAAAGACCTTGTACGATAGCTGATTCTTCAATAAAACTCCACAAATCAAAATGGAGTGTATTAAAAAAATACTTTAAGTGCTACGTAAGACGTAAAAGGAAATTGAGAAATAAACGAAAAGGTAGTGAAAAAAATAGTCCCCAAAAGGAAAAAGAAAATGAGTGATAAAATATCATTTTATTGTGTTCAAAATCTGTGACGTAAGAACATTTGTTTACTTTTTCTTTACATATTATTAAAGCTGTATGCGTTTTATTTGAATATCTACTAATAACTTATTATTCTGACCCTTGTGAGCGTTTTTAGCGAATGGCTTTAGCAAGGGTAATGTAGCATTTTCAATGGCCAGACATTGGTTTGTGAAAGAATACTTCTGTTACTACGTAATTTAAAATCTATTAAGATTCGGTTACAATATTTGGAGGAGAAACCAAGTATTATGATAATAAACTGTGTTTATCCGAAGCATGATACTTTTTGAAGTCGTACCTTACATGAAGCTATATGCCAACCTTACTCTCCTCGCGCAAAAGATAAGTGACGGAGTAGTAAGATCGTGATACCCTATGTAAACGGCATGTTTCATAATGATGAAGTGAATGATATCCGCTAGTGAATGTATAATAACAGTAGGCAACGCTGAATGTACTGTTTTGTGTAACATTATTTGGGAACTTGACTTTTGAATTTGGTCGCCCTGTATATTATTAGCGGCGATAGCCTAGTTGGGAGTGGAACGGACTGCCGAGACTAATGTCCGCAGGTTCAAAACCCAAGGGCACACACCTCTGACTTTTCTAAAAAAACTATGTGAATTATCGCTCGCTTTAACGGCGAAGGAAAACATTGTGAGGAAACCTGTATACCTGAGTTCTCTGAATTTCGAAAGTATGTGAAGTCTGCCAAGCCGCACTAGACCAGCGTGGTGGACTAAGGCCTTATCCCTCTCAGTTGTAGAGGAGGGCCCGTGCTCAGTAGTGGGCAGTATGTAATACAGAGCGGGTATCATATGGTATGTATTTTATTAGAAGATTGACGTTTACCCAGACATCGCGAAATGGGCCCTAAATAGATGAAAAATGTATTAATGATAGCTGAAGGTTATTCAATTGGTCGCTGTAATTTTAACTAATAGCTTAATAAGTGCAAAACAACTGCAATTTTATTATCTCTTGCTACACCTGTCTGAATACAAATACGAAGATAATAAAATAATTGCAGAGTGAAGGACTCTACAATCACAGTGAGTAAATAATAGTTACAGACATTTGTGTTCTTGGGATTACTATTGTGTTTTTTTTATTGCATTGAATGACGAGACGAGCATGCCGTTCGCCTGATGGTAAGCGATACGATCACCCATTAACAGTACCAACATCATCCAGCACCTTGACTTACAAAGTACTGTGTAGCATTCCACTGAGCTCGTCTTCCTGAGACATAAGATGCTAAGTCTCATTATGTCCAGTAGTTACACTGGTTACAATGTCCTTCAAACGGAAACACAAGAGTGCATGGACATTGCTGCTTGGCGTTAGAAATAGACATTGCGGTGGTACCCACCCAAACGGACTCTTACATATGAGAGACCTACTTACTACCAGTAAAAAGTTCCACTAGTAAAGTGTCCAAAAAGTTTTGTCGCAAATGAGAAAATTTCCTGCAAATACCTTAAGTGAGTGCCTATATATTTTCATGAAGAGTAATAGTATCATATTAGTAGATGTGATCGAATTTTGATTAAAAACAAAGCTAGGTAGGTATGGAGAAAGACCTTAATACTATGTAAGAAAGCGTGAATAAAACCTACAACAGTCATAATATTATGTAGTGTTGACACTACAAGTTAATGCTCTTTTGTTTGGGGATATTATGAGAATAAAGGAGGACACTTATACTTGATATTTACTTGACATAAATATAATATTTTAGTCAGACTTAGGAGTACGCTACTCTAAATCAAATACGGGTTCAGGAATTGAATCCGCTGTCTCTCGTTTCTCGGCTTGTTTATCAATTACGCAATGAAGGTTGTCGTTTAAAATTTGATATCATATTATGTTGTTGACTTGGGTATTGACTGTTGTTCAACAATTTAATTAGCCTCATGCAAATTTTATGCTGTCATAAAGACTTTATTATATATAGCTTTTGCCCACGGCTTCGCCCGCGTTAATAAGTTTTTCCGGGCTAAAAGTACATACATAAAAACCTTCCCGTTGAATCACTCTATCCAACACATTTATTTGTATAAAGATTAATATTATGACGTTGATACAACTCTTAACAAATAATGCATTAATTTCGACCAAATTTGATTACCATAAAAACGGTTCTAGAGAGTTTATTTTAAAAGATAGACATATACTGTCGCGGACTTTTTTTAGATCATTTCAAGAGGAATAATTCTTTCATACATATATTTTTGGTATCTTGAACCGTTTTCGCAGCGCACGCAATGGAAGCCCTCAAGGATGAATAATTTTCCCCGCATTTTTCACATTTTCCATTATTTCTTCGCTCCTAATAGTTGCATCGTGATGTTATATAGCCTATAGCCTTCCTCGATAAATAGTCTATTCAACACAAAAAGAATTTTTCAATTCGCACCAGTAGTTCCTGAGATTAGCGCGTTCAAACAAACAAACAAACAAACAAACAAACAAACAAACAAACAAACAAACAAACAAACAAACTCTTCAGCTTTATAATATTAGTATAGATTTCTAGGCCGGGCACGTTCATTTTATTCACGTAATTTTGTCTCATTGTGATCTGACCGTGAGAATACAAAACATAGTCTCACGAGTCCATTAACCGGAGTTAATATTGAAGGAAATGGCGTGACTGTAACGCAATGTCAAACAATTAGAAATAATTGATCACGATTAACAAATCTAGTGAATATGGTTTGTAGGTCTAGCATGAGTACATGTCAGACATACATGTAGACTAGACAATATTTTACTAATATTATAAATACGAAAGCTTGTTGGGATTTTTATATTGTTTGGAAAATCTCTGGATGTTTGTATATTTAGATATTTTTGTCAGATGTAAACGCAGATACAACTAAACGGATTTGGATGGAATTTTGTACACGGATAGGTCATGTCCTGGTTTAACACATAAGCTTTGTATCCCGGTATTTTGATCCCATGGGAAATAATATATAAGTTCATAATATATGTATGAATGATACATACATAACTAACAAAACTAAGTCCTTAGTCACCTTTAACCATGGTAAAGCCTATAAGATATAAAATGTTATAATGGTAAAAAAATAGACAAGGCAAACTATAATAATTGTAGCGGGTCTACTAAAGCCCTAGTGCTCCTATTTGCATAAGAAAACTAATATTAAACTCTACGAATTATATGAAACCAGAGAATAAATGAGGAGATTCTTTTCAAAACTTGATTATTCCACTTTCGAAAGAATTGACTTTTTATTTTCTTTTTGTGTTTGTAACATTAAAATAAAGATGCCGCGAAAATAAATTTCGATCAAAACTTTTTTTTGTATTGTAATGAACTGGTTTTGGTCGACATTTATTTTCTCCGCATCTTTATTTCAATGTTACAAACACACAAAAACATATAAAGTAAATTCTGTCAAAGTTGACTAATCAAGTTTTGAAAAGAACTTCCTCCTTTAGTTTAGTTGTGAGTGTAGGTACGGTGTGTATGAACCGGAACTACACGAATAAACCGGCATTATTACTAATTACTGTGCAATGCCCAATAACAATCTAACAACAGACTTACTTGCCAAGTTCCAAATCCAATTCGCGGCATGCGGTCTCCTCCTTCAAGTTCTATATAGTGCGGGATCGACATCATCAATTATCAACTGTATTCCGTAATGTTGACAGGTTTTTTAAGTGTTAACAGACCAGCGTACAAAAACACAATGGTAGCGAGTGGCGGTCGCGCGGCACTTTGGTATACACAGCAGCCTTGGCTTTACGCTTCATGCAATATCTAAAGTACCGGTTTGACGCAGTCATCGAGTGGCTGAGTTGACCGTTACACAGAATTCCAACTTGTATCGATTTAAAAATAATGCCACTTGGTGGAATTGATTTGTTTTTCAATGAAACTTATTAAGTATCAATTTTTAAGTGTGTATTTTGCATAAAACTGAAATGGTATTAATAGGAGTCACAATTTGAAGTAACGAGTGAACACTGGCCCTGGGTATTTGTTTGGGCCTTCGGCGTTCTCGTGTACCTTATGAATCAGTATTTTATGAGACTAATCACTGTGAAGTTAGACCATTCATTTTGTAGACAAAACTGTCTAGCAGATCTACAACTTACAAACACATAAAGTGTGATAAATGGACAATTTACCTAAACTTATTATCCTTAAAATCCCTACTGAAACTATTCTGTCGTCATTTTTGATCATTTGTTTTTACAAACAGCTTCTGTATTACTATATATTACTTCTTACTCTTACTAATATTATAAATGCGGAAGTTTGGGAAAATGTTTGGATGTTTGTTAGAAGTAATCGCAGAAACAGCTCAACTGATTTCGATGAAATTTGGCACACGCATAGGATGTCCTGGATTAACACATAGGCTACTTTCTATCCCGGGAAAATATAAAGCGGGACTTTTATCCCGGAAAAACTTTTTCACACTGGCGAAGCCGCGGGCAAAAGCTATATGATATAAGTTTTGTCTTTATACCATTTTTATAGAGTTTACGAAAATTAAAAAATATATATACCATGAGTATTTATTATACTTAAATACAATATTAGCTTCGGGAGGGAGCTACGTAGTACATAACAATAGCATCGCTTCGGGCCACAGCTTACCATAGAGCTGCTGGGATAGATAGAGCGATATTGCTGTCTATATGTTTTTATATTTTCAATCTGCAATATAAGAACACGTGAATAATCTTCGTTAATTCTGCTCACTGTGTCTATTTCCTTTGCTCTACCGAAGGAATAGTTGTGCACTGGCTCTCTCCTTCTTTAAGTATATTCTACCTTTTGGTTATGCGGACGGCGAAGCATTGATCCCAAGCTTGTACACATTCTGTATAGATATGAGTTCTAACTTGCAACATAAGTATAATACGTACCTATCTACGTATTTAAATAATATTATAACGTGAATTAATCGTCACATATGTCTCTCCTTGTACACAAGATCTATTATAATTTAATGATACCGCTACATCAAAAGTAATTATAGGTACCTATGTACGTAAGTATACCTTTATAGTGATATTAAAATTCTTGTTTTTAACATTATAATAATTATCTGCCATAGGTAATACCTACTTCACGACGCGACGCTAATTTTTGTTGTCCTTCGACTACATACTATTTACTAAGATTATAAAACGATTTAAGTAACGTTTATTCATGCAATTAGCAAAAAGGTACTAGGTACTTAATAATACTTATTTACCTTTAGTGCTCGAATATATTTATCTACACTTATCATTTTTTGTAAGAAACAAAAGATTTACATTTGGTTTTTATCACGGTTTTTATAGATACATAATGCCATCCACGATCACGAGCGCTACGAATTTTTATATACGCATACTATAATAAATAATCAACTCGCCAAAAGTTGGTAGCGCGCGTCATCCTGGATGAAATCATTTAGTACAAATATATTTTTTTAATTGTTGTTTGTGCCCTGGTATGTGAAATATTTACAATCTTATCAGTATGATGATACCACGAACATACTTGACAGTAATATGGATTAATTAAAATATCCACGCAAGCATGTAATTAATAAAATAAGAAACGTACACCAATAATTGTGCGTATTTATATAAAAAAATAATAAACTGCAAGTCAAATCACATTTAGTAATTCACAAATAAAAGTATCACAAACCTTAGTAATATGGGGACGGCATATCAACCCCATTCGTTAATTGTTAAATCTTATCTTGATCTGTTTTCGTAACTCAATTGAAATAAGCGTAAAGATTCCATTGGTAAGATAATTGCCTTCGGGATGTTATTTGTAAACATCTGCAACCGATATCATTGCGATAAATCTTTTGTAATTGCCATTGTTATATTTATTGTTTGTGAAGACATGAGTTTTGTGGACACGAAACTTCCTATTATGTTGCAAGTTTAATGATATTATAAATGCGGTACTTTGAACAAGCCCATTGTATTATTACCGATCTGTCAACAACCCTTATGTATTGACAAATTATTTCATTCATGTAAATGCAGGCCTACAAAAAACGAATTAGAGTGTATTAGGATTATAATGTATCAAAAACGTTAGGGCTTTATGCAAAAATAAATTCGTTGCTGCCATTCGGATTCATTTTCATGTGATTTTTTAAAATATAAGGAATCATGCACAAGCATCATCCATTTTATATTAAAGTAAGCATAATAAAATATTATTTTCATATAATAACAAATTTACCAACAATAATTATTTTTTAATTTACATCTCAATGCAGTATCGCATTGCACATATTAATTTTGAAACATAATACATTACATTTTAATTTTCTCACATGCCCTTAAAGTAATAACATTCTATTGTGCAAAAGTATCTATTTCCCATTCATGTTGTGGTTCGTATGAATGAATTTACGTCACAACACTTTTGGGCTCATTGGTGCGTGTTCCCCATTGATTGCGGTCAGTGATAAGACCGTCCTATAACATAAGGGGCGGAGCATTTGGACTCCTCCTATATTTTGGGGTAGTCTAAGGGCGGTGAAACAGTATTATTCGTTTAATCGTCTCGGGATTTTGTCAGGATCAGTGTAACTATGGATTCTCCCGCGCAATCCACGTCAAAGTGTCTCCGTTCTGATTTCAGTATAGAAAGGATTCTGAGTGACGATTCCGGAAGCAGTAGAGAAAGAGCAATTGAAACACCGAGTTGGTTGTGTTGTACTCGCTATAGACCGCCGCGAGTGCCACGTTAGTGTTTCTCACCATGTTAAAGTGCTTTATCTAAAACACCATGTGCTTAATATTTTACTTAGTTACTTACTCAATCTATTTAATAGTTAACAGTTTTAGTTTAGTTAAAATTTGTATACAAATTTTAACTAAAAGAAAGTTTTGAATCTTCTCTTAAATAATAGTTATAGTATAAGTATAATAAGTTGATGTAGTCGTCAGTATCCAATATGTGGTTCCTCTACCTAGATATTTTCGAGTCTCGTAATTCAGCTTAATGTAGAATGAATACTCTTGATGTAGAGTTCGTTTGGAGTACCTAGAAAGCCGCTGGAGATTAAAAAATATATTGAATTTAATAGGATCTGTAAGCAGCGGGTGTAAGTCGCGTCGATCTGGCCGGCACGCGCGGGTGCCGTTCACGGCGGCGCAGGCGGCGGCGCTGGAGGCTGCGTACGCGCGCGCGCCCTACCTCGCACCGCCCGCACTGCGCGCCCTCGCTGCTGCCTTGCAACTTCGTGACGACCGAGTCAGTAACCTTCGCAGTAATCTTACAAGACATACCTAAGTACCTACATCAACTATACATACTGTGTATATTGCATAGAGACAGGTCATTAGCTTAGATCTGTATTTATGCCTGTAAATTCCAAGCTTAAACATAAAACAAGGAATCAACTAGCCCGAGTGCATCCATGGGGTGCATGCGTGGTCGCAACTATTGTCATAAAACTACATACCAAGCGGCATATAAAGTTCATTATACTACATTTTAAATAAGTTATTTCAGCAGTAGGTACACTAATGTATTTATTTTATTACTAAACTTATTTAGGAGCCGTTCGCAAATTTATGTTCCATCGAGCCGGACAACAACTTATTAATTTCTTCGTTATTAATTTTAGATAAAAATCTGGTTTCAAAATCGCCGTGCACGCGAACGAAGAGAAAAATATGCGAATATTACTCCACCAGTTGGTGTTACGCTGCCTCCATCTTCAATGCACCGAGGTTTGATAAATCCGCATATGCCATGGATGGCACACGAAAATAATGGAGAAAAAATACTCGAGTGTGGCCTGTACAATGAACAACCAGGTCAAATAAGTATGGAATGCCACAGAGAAAATGAATCGCCGCAAAAATCGTGCTTTTTGTCTCCCCGTAATTCTGCATCAAGTGAAGAAGATAGACCAGAAAGTCCATTAGACGTCGAGTCATTAGAAGAGTTAAATTCTATATAATAGATTATAATGCACCTTTAGAACGAAAACGACACAATTCAAAAAATAGAAAATAGAGTTGTAATTTTTATATGACTAAAAACTCGTCCCTTATTTATAAAAATATAATAAAAAAGGGACCGATCTAAAAGTTTTGTCCTTTTCCTGTTGGAATATGACTGTGTTTGAACTATTGTTGTATTGAGAACTTCGTTTTAACTACTTTTATGACGATAACTCAATTTTCTATATTTTTGAATTGTGTCGTTTTCATCCTAAAGGTGCGATAAATTAAAATGATACTGTGATACCTAACTCTGTATGATAATAATTATAAGTATACGGAACAAAATATACGAAATAAAAAACTTTGAATATTTTTTAACCGAATTCAAAAAAAGGGGTTCTGTATTCGACCAGTATGTCTGTATGTATGTTAGTTTGTATGGCCGTGATTTTCTCAAAAACTACTTATCCAATTTGGACGGTGGTTTCGTTATTAAATTATTTTAAAATATTAATTGTTAAATGATTTTTTTGTGTGTAGCGGTTTATTTTTTGTTAAATGTTTTTATTCAGCGTTATTGTTACTAGGTGTTCAGCAATAAAAAGTGCTCTACCATCATTCATACTTCTCACACCAAGTTCAAAAAATCCCGGTGACGCCTACAAGATTCTAATAAGTACTGTAATAGTAAAGGATATTGGTTTACAAATCGGCGTGTCAATTATAATTATTTTCCTGTGTAGTGTGCTGGAGTACGAAGCTACAGCTTGATGGTGAAAATCATCACGGTCCGAACTCCGAACCAATAGGTTTGTTAACTCTTTTCTTTGCCGCACCATTAGACTTTGTAATAGTTTGTCGGCGCGCATATTCCCTCCTTATGATCCTGGGACCTTACGCTGTAGCGTGAAGAAGCAGCTGAGTAGGTCAGCATGATTGTGTCGAATGGCATAAGATACCAGTCTCAAGTCAAACAGAAGAAGAGAATAGTTTGGTGTCATTCGAAACTCTATCTGGATGGCATTGCGCTTACTATCAAGTTCAATCAATTTTTCATGCCAGAATAAAAACATATAACAAACCACTGGGCATATTTTTCTAAGTGAAGACATGCTGAGTATGCCATTTTAAAAAAATTTAAATACCTACTTATTGACTCTTTTCCATTGATTGACAATGATCGAACTGCGACGCTACTACGCTAGGCGCTACTACCGAATACGATCTGAAAAAACTTTCAGAATCGGAGTAGCGGTTCGTAGTACTATTCAGTATTCCCGTGGTAGCGCTTTCAAAGATTATACGTTGAAACGAAAAAACAAACAATCTCTTCAACTTTATAATTATAATAGTAAGTATTTAATAGGTATAGATAAATGATTAAAGTTACTTGAACCCGGATTGTAATCGGTACTTAATACATTATCATAGAGAACCAATGAAAGTTACAGAACTATTTTTTTCTTATGCAGAGCAGTCTTTAATGCGTCGAAAAGAGCTTATTAAGGGTTTCGGTATTGGTTAATGCAGGCACACCTTTTTTTTCAAGTTGTAGACAATGTTATATAATCAAATAGATATAAGCTCATGTTATCAGTTATGACTTAGGTAGGTATGTGATGAAAGTAAGGAAGTTTGTAGTCTTAGACGTTATTAAATACTAGCTTTTGTCCGCGGCTCCGCCCGCTTTAAAAAGTTTTTCCGGGATAAAAGTCCCGCTTTATATTTTCCCGGGATAAAAAGTAGGCTATGTGTTAATCCAGGACATAATCTACCCGTGTGCCAAATTTCATCGAAATCCGTTCAGTAGTTTTTGCGTGAAAGAGTAACAAACATCCATACATCCAAACATCCATACATTCTTACAAACTTTCGCCTTTATAATATTAGTAGGATAATAAATAAACGTGCACACATGGAATGGCCTGCCAAGACGAATGTTTACCTTTTTTTTTTTTTTTTCTTATGGCCATCTTCGGCTCATTAGGGACGGCTGCGGGCTTCCTCCGACTCGCGTCTAAGTTATCGTCCGCAACCGCCCCTGCGCGTACCGCTTTTTTGCGGTCCTTTTCCTGTTGTGGGGGCTCAGAAGCCCCCGAAACACCGTACCGTGTCCACCTCGGACATGTCCATCACGGGGGTCACAGAAGTTGGCTAGACTAATGGGTGGGCGGCACGTCCCGCCCACCCGTGACCCCCGGAAGCCCCTATTAGTCGCCTTTTACGACAGGCAGGGGATACCGTGGTGGAATTCTCCAAACGCCCCCAATCCACAGGGCGGGAGACGTCGGTCAGTCGTCCACCCGACGCCTCCTACGTCTCGTCTGGCGGCGGGAGGGATCACCACTGCGCTGGCGATCCCTCTCGGCACTCTCCTTCCGCGAGAGGACCGCCTCGCAGAAGTGGGCCACCGCCTGCCAGGCCTCCCGGCCGCCGACCATGGAAGCGACCACGGCCGGCAGCGAGAGGTCTTCTCCAACGACTGTTCTGAGAGCGCTGCGCTCCTCATCCCAGGCTGGACAACACTCCAACGTATGTTGGGCCGTGTCCATTGGGCAGTTGTCACAATAGTGACACACGGCCGACTCCTCTATAGAATGTTCACCTTTGCCTTTTAGAAGTTAGATGTGCCTTATTTATCAACCTCAATGGACCTGGCCCACATTGTTGTATAGTGCCTTCGCATGGGAATGGGCGTTACCCCATGTGTGACCATTTATTACGACCCTTCTCGTGGGAACCAACATGAAGCAATCAAAAAATACTCCTTCAACCTCTTCCGAACCCGAACCAACCTCTGAAAGACCTCCAAAGAAAATATTATCGCAACAAATTTTTCACACCTCTCTATTTAACAAAACAAGAACACAGTCGCTCAGTAACCTAGACAACATCATACCTACTGTAACAGAACCATTGTGGTGTAGTATATAAGTAGATATAAGATGTATTGTAGAGTCAGTTCGTAAGCAGTCTAATAAAGAACATTAAACCAATAACACGTGTCAATCAATCCTTCCATTACATGGCGACCCTGCCAGTCGCGTCGGCGCAGCCCTGCGCTAGCGTGCGGCGCGCATGGCAATAATGAAAATTAAGAAAAGAAGATAAAAAAAAAATGTATAAAGTATTATAATGAAGTGTAAAATTTCAAGCAAGAAAAAAAATACGAAGAACAAGAATAAAATGGAAAAACTATATTAAATAATCGAGAAAGAAAATAAGAAGAACGAAAAGTGAAGAATTAAGAAAACAAAATATAAACAAAATATGTAAGAGACGTGAAATAAGAAGAATTAATAGGAAGCATAAAAAAATAATTAAGAAGGAAGAAAATAAGAAGAAAGAAAACGTTCGAGCGGTGTCCAGGGTAATCCCGGCCCAGGAGTCCAAGGTATAGCCCGGCCCACCCAGTAAGCAGCACTAGGTAGCAGCTCAGCCGCATCGTCGAGTTACGAGCGAGTCCGCGAGTTGTCTGCATGATGAAGATGGATTTAGTATCCTTTTACATTTTATTTTATTTTAAATAGTTTTATTATACATCCAATAGACTTTAATAATATACATTAGACAGAATACCTTTATAGGCCATTATAATTTAGTTAATATTTTTATTGTATGAATACTCTTTATTATTCTTTTTGAGATCCAAACGTTATATTCAGACTTAACAATGGCAGAAAACTTTGATTTAGAGACAGCCCTAGAATTTTTACCAGCTATAACAGGGGATGAAAAAATTACAAGACAATTAATTGATAATATTGAGTTTTACGGTAGCATGATAAATGAAGTTTCTAAACCACTGCTAATTAATTTCATATTAAAAACTAGGTTAACTGGACATGCAAAATTTTCCTTAAAACAAAGCTATTCCGATGTAGAATCATTATTAGAAGACATGAGAAATAATTTATTGCCAAAGAAATCATTTATTTTGTTACAAAATCAATTAATTAATTGCAAACAAGGGAATAGATCTATAAAGAGTTTTGGTTCCGAGATAGAAAATTTATTTACAGAACTAACTTTTGCGCAATGTGAGGGAGATCACTCAAAATTACAAATACTTCGCTATATAAATGAAAATCTTGCAATAGATTGTTTTAGACGTGGTCTTAACAACCATAGAATAGGAATTATAATAGCAGCTAGACAGTTTGTTTCATTATCACAAGCCATCCAGACTGCGATAGATGAAGATACAATTTTTGGTAGTAATAGATTTTGCCATTACTTTAAGCAGCCTAAATATTGTTCTAAAAGTCAGCCCATATTACACAATAGTTATAATAATTTCTATAAAGCAGCACCTCACACCAAATTAGTCACTGATCATCCGCGCACCATATTAGCGCATCAATATGAGGTGTCCAATAGCGTGTGCATTCCGCAAGATCAGCAATTATCGCAGCGCGACTTGTCGGAGTGCACCGATTTGAACAATTATAATAACATCGTAATGAAATTTGATTCCGATGTTAGCTCCCTTAGTAACAACTTAGCGTCTGACACTCGAGAAAACACATACAGTGAAATTGATATAAGTAATGATATGATAGAGCTGTTTAAATGTGATAAGGAATTAGTTGAGCCTTGTGTAGAAATAGAAAATTGTGATAATATTTTAGATTCACAGGAGCCTCGATCAGAAAATTTTGATGAATTAGAAAAGGACAATAGTAAGCAGAAACAGATAGTTAAAAGGTCTAAAGATGTAGAATTAATTTTAGGTAATAATATAGAGGTTAGAATTAAAGGTAAAAGAACTGTTAGGTCTAATGAAGGATTTTGCTTTTATGTAAGTGCAGAGAAAAAAATATATTTAGATCGGAAGTTTTTAGAGATAGGTAAGACCTTTATGAAAGATTTAGAAATATTGTGTAGGAATAGAAATATTAAGGAATTAAAAATGAATAAGAATAAGAATAGTAGAAAAGATATTAAGAAGTTTATAAGATTAATAAAAAAATGTAATGTAGGATATCCAAGAATAAGAATTAATAATGAATTTATAGATGTTGTGAATGTAAAGGAAGTTAATAGTAAATATAGAAAAAGAAATGAGAATAAAAGTAATAATATTAATAGTATGTCGACAAGTAGTGAAACGATGAACAATAAGAGGGAAATATTAAAGAATATAGTTAAAAGGTCAAATATGAACCTTGGTTATGATTACATTAATAATGAAAATATATATATATACATAATTATAAAATAGGAAGTAAAGGAAGAAATGTGTGTGTAGGGGTTGAAAACAAAAAGAAGTTTTTTATAGAAATTTGTGAAAACTATGACAAGCGATCTGTAGGTATAACGTAGATTTAGAATAAAATATGGAATAATAAGATTTGATTTAAAAAAAAAAACAAAACAATGCTTTTATAAAATGGATCAAGGTATTTTTCAATATTTTTTTTGTATTTTAAGTTATTATTTTACATAGATATTATATAATACTTCAATTACATATAGGTTAAAAAAAAATAACAATGTAGTATGTAACATTTTATTTTTTTTCCCAAAGGGGGAAGGTGTGGTGTAGTATATAAGTAGATATAAGATGTATTGTAGAGTCAGTTCGTAAGCAGTCTAATAAAGAACATTAAACCAATAACACGTGTCAATCAATCCTTCCATTACACCATGTCAAATGATTGATAACAACCAATGGACAGAAGTACCAACCAGAAAAAGACAACTTGAAAGCCCTGAAAGCAACAAAACCCAAAAACAAAAGAAAATCGAAAATTATTGGCTTAGTCAACCAATTGCAACATCAAACAGATTTGCTGAGCTTGAGAAAGATACTCAAACGTCGCAAATAAACGACCAAATAGAAAAACCCATTAAACCCCCGCCACTTTATGTAGACAGAGTTAGCAACATACAACCATTACTTAAAATGCTTGACGAAGTAGCCAAAGGAAGTTATGAGGTAAAAATCCTTCGTGATGAGCATGTAAGAATCCAACCCAAAACTACTGAACTATATACAAAGATAGTTCAGAATTTACAAGACAAAACCACAGAGTTTTACACATACAAACCCAAGCAAGACAGGCACTTCAAAGTAGTTCTCAAAAACATCCATCCATCTTCTGACCTAGAAGAAATAAAAGATGAACTTCAAATGCATGGCCACAAAGTCACCAATATCTGGAATGTCAAGCAAAGAGTTACTAAAAAGGCTCTACCAATATTCTTTATAGAAATAGAACCTAACAGTAATAATAAACTTATTTATGACATCCAAAGCCTGTTACACTGTCGAATCCAAATTGAGCCACCGAGACCCAAGCGGGAAATTCCACAATGTGGCAACTGCCAACAATATGGGCATACAAGAAGATATTGCTTTAGGAAACCAAAATGTATTAAATGTGCTGGAGACCATGCATCAATCAACTGTGAGCGCAAGGGAAGATCCAACTCGGTTAAATGTGTGCTCTGTGATGGAAATCATCCTGCAAACTATAAGGGTTGTTTAGTGTATAAGGAACTCCAGAAAATTAAGTATCCTGAAGAATATCAACGCCGCCAAACAGCAAAACCACGTGTCGAACAACAACCAGCAAAAAGGGATATTACTAACCAAACTACCCTGCCTGAAAATCTATCTTATAGCAATGCCTTATCAAACAAATCAACAGAAGTAACTGCAATCAATCCGGATAGCAGCGAATTGATTAAAGATCAACCATTTAAAGACATGAAAGACCTACTTAGTACTCTGACTCAACTAATGCAACAATTAACTTCAATGACACACCATCTTATAGAAATCATGACCAAACTGACCCATTCAACTGCCTCAAAATAGCCATATGGAATGCTAATGGGCTAACACACCATATCCTTGAAGTAGAGACATTTCTGAGATTAAATAAAATTGACATCCTATTGGTATCTGAAACACATTTTACAAGTAAAAACTATATCAGAATTAAAAACTATACGTTCCATCAAACGATGCACCCTGATGGCTCAGCACACGGAGGATGCGCTATTCTGATTAAAAATAACATTAAGCATCATGAGGCAGAACCATTTAAAACTCCTGAGATACAAGCTACAAGTATAATTGTAGAAGACTGGAGAGGACATGTCACTATTACATCAGTGTATTCTCCCCCAAAACATCAAATTAAAAAAGAAGATTACATTCACTTTTTTAAATCATTGGGCCCGAGATTTATTGCAGGTGGAGACTACAATTCAAAAAACACGGCATGGGGCTCACGCTTAACAACTCCAAAAGGAAGACAGCTTCTGGCAGCTATAAACGACCAACACCTAGATACAGTATCAAGTGGAGAACCTACTTATTGGCCAACTGATCCAAGAAAAATCCCAGACCTAGTCGATTTCAGTGTCGTTAAGGGAATCCCATTGTCAAGTTTTAAATGTACTTCGTCTGAAGAACTCTCATCAGACCATAGTGTAGTTCTCATTGAATTATTTCAAGAGTTTGTACAAGTAAAACCAACCCCGAAACTGCACAGTAACAAAACCAACTGGGACATATTTCGGACTTTAGTAGAATCCACAATAAACACAAAATTGCCCCTTAAAAATCAAGAGGATATAATGCTGGCCGTTGAGCATTTTAACGAGTGTGTCCAAAATGCTGCTTGGGACAGCACTCCTGACTCAAAGAAAGATGCAACTTTGATGTGCTCGAAAACGATCAGGGAACTAGTTGCTGAAAAACGCCAGGCGCGTAAATTGTGGCAAACCACTAGATTTCATGTAGACAAATCACGGCTTAATTATCTATCAACAAAATTAAAACATTTATTACGTGACGAAAGAAATGAATCAATCCAAGATCGTCTGCGTAACCTAGACGCCAAGGTAGCTAGTGATTACTCCTTGTGGAAAGTCACAAAAAAACTTAAACGGCCTACAGTCCGTAAAGCACCGATTCGCAAAAAGGATGGTTCCTGGGCAAAAAGCGATTCCGAAAAAGGTGAAGTTTTTGCTGCGTATTTAGACGATGTTTTTGTACCAAACCCTAAACTAAACTCAAACAATAAAGAGAGAGAGCTCGTAGAGTGTCTTGATGAACCTTACCAACTAGACCTACCCATTATGAGGATAACGAAACACGAAGTCATCACCACCATTAAAAAGTTGAACCTAAAAAAGGCGCCAGGATATGACCTAATTACCGCTAAATTACTCCGCGAATTGCCAGATAAAGCAGTATTGTTCCTTACTCAACTATTTAATTGCGTACTAATACGAGGTCTCTTCCCACAACAATGGACGATCGCTCAAATCATAATGATACATAAACCAGGCAAGGCTCCTGAAGAAATGTCCTCCTACAGGCCGATCAGTCTACTACCTGTTCTGTCTAAAGTAATGGAAATACTCTTTTTAAACAGACTTAATTTAGTAATTTCTGAATCTAAAATCATACCGGACCACCAATTTGGATTTAGGGAGAAGCATGGCACCATAGAACAGGTTCATCGATTAGTTGAAGAAATCCATAAAGCTTACGAAAATAAGAAATACTGTTGCGCTGCATTCCTCGACATATCTCAGGCATTTGACAAAGTCTGGCACGAAGGTTTATTATGCAAAATAAAAACACATCTTCCAATAAACTACTTTATCTTCCTGAAGTCTTACTTAGCAGATAGATTCTTTTACGTCAAACAAGGAGAAGACACAACAAAACTACATAAAATCTACGCTGGGGTGCCTCAGGGAAGTGTACTCGGACCGACCCTGTACTTGCTCTATACGTCTGATCTTCCCATAACAAACGGAGTAGTTATAGGCACTTTTGCCGACGACACAGCAGCTCTGGCTACACACGACGTACCGGCACAAGCAAGTAACAGTCTCCAGTGCTGTCTCAATAATATCACAGAATGGCTAGCTACCTGGCGAATAAAAGCGAATGAGACCAAGTCTGTTCAGGTGACCTTCGCCACCAGACACGCCACATGCCCTCCTGTGTCACTAAACTCTGTGCAGATGCCTCAGGCAAATGAAGCGAAATACCTAGGACTGTACTTAGACCGTCGCCTCACTTGGAAGAAGCATATATTTACAAAGCGCAAGGCTCTAAGTATGTTACTCAGGAAAATGTACTGGCTCTTGGACAAAAAATCTCAATTGTCTCTTGAAAACAAACTATTATTATATAAAAGCATTATAAAACCGGTCTGGACCTACGGAATCCAACTTTGGGGGACAGCTTCCAACTCAAATTTAGAGATACTTCAGAGGTTTCAGTCAAAAATGCTTAGGATTATCACTAACGCACCTTGGTTCGTAACAAATCAACAGCTCCATCACGACCTAAAAATAAGAACAGTCAAAGAAGAGATCAAACACGTAATGACGCAATATAAATACAGGTTACGCAAACATCCTAACACATTAGCGATGAATTTAATGAAAATTGACACCAAGTTTATCAGGTTAAAAAGAAAAGCCCCTGCAGATCTATAAAGGGAAAAAAAAAGAAGGGCATGAGTCACTGGACTGATGGCCCTACAAGACAAAATTTACACCCTTGACCGTTTGCTGAATGTTCATAAGCAACAGATTGCAAAAAGAAATATATAAATAAAAAAAAAAAAAAGATGTGCCTTATTTATCAATAATGGTTTGCTTTAACGGTGACAACACCATGGGAAAACCTACATAGCTAAGAATTCTTCAAAAAGAACTTCACAAGCATGTGAAGTCTACCAATCCGCACTATGCCAGCGTGGCGAACTAAGGTCTAAACCCTCTCAGTAGGAGAGTAGTACTGGTATTACTAACTACTATTAGCTTAGCAGCCGTATCTAACATAGGACTGGTATTAGGCACTATTATATGATACAATATTTATCGCCGTCTATCCTTATAATTAGTAGCGCCTACATAATTTCACTTGAATGATTAAATACGTACCTAAACCTATTATTACAATTTATAGTATTGCTCGCGGCTCTGCCCGCGTGAAAAAGTTTTTCCAGGATTAAAATATTTTCTAAAAACTAGCCTATAGCATTCAGAAGTAATGTAGAATCCTATTAGTGAAAGAAGTTTCAAAGTTCAGTAGTTCCTGAAATAAGCGCGTTCATCCAACCAAGCAGTCTTACAGTATAGATTTGCTATACCTAGCGACTCTTCCAGTATATATTATTCTTCTATACTAGCGGCCCCGACAGACGTTGTCCTGCCCTAAAAAGGTAACTAAAATGGCTATTAAAAAATAAGGGTTGATCGTAGAGGGGTGAAAATTTAGGGTTGTAGGTATTTTTGTATGCTGTATCATAAAAAAATTAAAACAAAAAATTGTATGAAAAATAAAAAAAAAAATTTGGGGGTGGTCCACCCTTAACATTTGGGGGGATGAAAAATAGATGTTGGCCGATTCTCATAGATACCGGATAAGCACAAAAAATTTCATCAAAATCGGTCAAGCCGTTTCGGAGGAGTATGGCAACGAAAACTGTGACACGAGAATTTTATATATATAGATATTATTATTTTGACCTCCTAGTAATTATGACTAATGAGACAGTTTTATTGGAGTGTCGATAGTGTGTAGGTAGTTATCGGACCTACCGGGTTTGTTATGAATGATTCGCGCTGATGAATAGGTGTAAATAATGATTTCATTCTTAGAAATTATAACTACATACATGCACTATACATTTACAGGGTGGTAGGTTGCTCACATGAACCACCACATAGTCTATTCCGCCAAGCAATATCCAATAAGTGATGTACTTCTTGGAATGAACGAGCGCTTTGCAATTTAAAGTTTTCGGGTTCGTTTTGCAATGCTACTGTTTTGGTATCCGTACGGTGTAGGTTTGTTTATCAATTGTCGTTCACTTTAACGGTGAAGGAAAACATCGTGAGGAAACCTACATACCTGAGAATTCTCCATAAGAATTTCGAGGATGAGTGAAGTCTGCCAACCCGCACTAGGCCAGCGTGGTGGACTAAGGCCTTAAACCCTCTCAGTAGTAGAGGAGGCCCGTGCTCAGCAGTGAACAGTATAAATACAGGGCTGGTATTATTATGGTGTAGGTAACCAGATTGCTTACCAACAGGAGTTAGGTGCGGACATTTCTTGACTAGAAAAATTACAGCATAAAACGAAACAAAAAGAATGTCAGGAATTTATCCATTTCTAACCTCCGACGGAAAAAGATGGGTCTTATTTGTAGCTCCGAAGCGGATGGCCGGATTTCGATGCGTTTTTTTTTGTTAGAAAAGTTTATGTGATCGGGATGGTTCTTAGCTATATCTGATAAATAAGATCTATTCAGGCGTTTGAAGATAATCAGCTCTTTTCTACTTTCAAAAGGTCGACTGTTTTGAAGTTTGGTGTAGGTACTGTTACTTTGGTGGTATTATCAAGACATGGCAACCTTAAGCTGATGATATAGCATCAAGTAGTCTGCGGAATACCTAACTTCTTATTAACTTGCAGCAGATGTAGCGAGTTTGGGCTTATAAAAATAGTCTCGATGATTAGGTGTTAGGTAAATGTTGATCGAGGCACCATGGTAAAGAAAACTGTAATTTAAAAAGGCTGAGACTGCCTTGGTGGCGTAGTTGTATTATGGTACGCACAGCATGGGACGGAATAACGGCGAAAAGTTTTAGTTTGCACTAGTTGTGTCTCTGCCTACCCCTTCGGGTATAAAAGGCGCGAGTGTGTGTGTTGAAATAAAAATTAAATAACGAACGACACGAAAATATTAAGAAATCTAAAATAAAATGTGTTTGTTTAACCTTTATCTATGTTATAAGTGCCTAGTAATCATTTGGCCCAAGCGTCCTCAAGTCGGGGGACCATTACCTAAAGCAGTATTTTCATCTCCCCGTCCTGGTTTCGGTCCTCCGACTTGAGGACGCATGGGTTAAATCATGTATACTTTCATCTCAAAAATATAACGTGATTTTTATCCCGGAAAGATGTTTTATGACAGCCACGAGCGTTATATAAAGTTAATTAAAAACCCCCTTTATCCAGTGCCCGCCTAAGCTATTGCGGTTCCATGAGCGACCTTTTTTGGCGCTCCTTTTTCGGACTATATTTTTGTTAGTATAAGCATTACGTTGATCAGTCTACCCAGAGCCCGTATCGATTGTCTTAGGAGCCGATTTGATGCCCCGGGTGACGGCCCCGCGCGCCCCCAACCCTCCCTCCTGAAGCCGTACTGCCTTAACTTTATTTCAATAAAGAAGTAACAAAATTGAGACACATCACTATCGATTAGAAGATATGTTCAATATTATTAACTTTTATGTCTAACTAACTAGGTATACCTACTAGAGTAGGAAAATCATTTTCCCTTACCTACAATTATTTCAGTTTCATGATTCATCCCGATGGATGAGACTATTCTCCATTGATTACGTCACAGTGAGCATGTAACAATATGCATGCCCAAATCAAAGTAGTTACCTATACCAAACGTGTTCTGACTACGTGACCTGAGTTTATCGGGACACGTCGCGATTGCAACGTCTGGGGTGATCTGCGAATACGATACCTATTACCTACCTCTTGCTATTTACATGAACAAACTATAATAATCTTTCTCTATTCAATATTTTAGGAGTTTGTGTTACGCGCTCTGTCTACACACGGCAAAAGTGACGATTTAGCTTGCCAAAAATGGAAATATTGATGGTCCTCAATACGTACGAGAGTATGTACGTGCCAACGTTCTTTAGTGCTCGACCAACTAAAAACCGTAAATGTTACGAACTAAAATGATTGATTATCACGGGTGTAGCTATAGCTTTCACATAGGGGGGGTCCGAGGATACCAAAATGTACCGGGATCCGTAGGTCACGTTACACCCCCAGTGATGTTTTTGGTGGGTCTATTTCATCTTATTATAAATGCGAAAGTTTGTGAAATTCTTTGGATGTTTGTTGGAAACGCACATAGACATTATAATGTGTACGTGTTTTGTGGCCCGGATTATAAGGTGGGAGAGACGTCCGTACCCCCAAAACTCCCCTTATATACGCCCATGGTGATTATACCTACATTTTTTTACTACAGTTCCCCAAACTTACCGAATGCCTATCGGTCGCGTACGCTTCACATTCAAACATGTGCAGTAACCCTGTATAGCCTGCCCTAATTAGGCATAGTTTGCGTTGCTATAATTTATTGAATTTCTTTATGTTAAAGGCCTTACAAGTAAGTTTTTAATTCTTGATAATTTTCCAATAGGAACTGTAATTATTTAAAGAAATTCTTTTCACAAAAATAATCATTCTCATCCCATTTGATTCCGAGGATTTTCTTGCTGCTTTTTCGAAGTTGAAGGTCATACAACAATATTATTAATATGGTAGCATATTGAAGCTATACTGAACCCAATACAAAAAGAATACATGAAATTAAAATTGTAGTTATGAATTGCTAGCTACCCGAAATTTAACGCAAAATGAATTTTCAAATTTAGTCCATAATTTAACGGAAAAATTCCGTTAAAAGTAATACGAAGTAGCGATTTCCGTAGAAAGGTACCGATTTTGAATATTCGATTTTCTGCTTTTATGTTTAATGGAAACATTGAAAAAGAAACAGTCGAAAGCAGGATTTGAACCCGCGACCTCCAGCGTACCGTGCCGGTGCTCTACCAACTGAGCTATCTCGACCTTACCTTTGTTCAATTTCAAGTTTCCTATTTTATCTCTTTAAAGGAGATGCCTAGTGATATCTGTTTAACAATTATTACAATTGCCAAACTCAGCGTTACTCTTTTACAGGCGTAAATTCACTGTAACGATATCACCAAACTTTTTTCTAATCCTATATTATGATCACTCACTTAGTTCAAGCTGAAGTTCTGCAATGGGTTAAGAAAATAAAATAACTGCAGTTTTATTCCAACTAGATATTATTTCGTTCTAAATCGTCACTACTTAGTTACATTAAAAAAAATACCGATTTTTTAAGTGACGTCTAAATTTTGTACCCGATAGGTACTTACATCCTCAGGACCTGTGTTTACGTAAAATTATTCTACCATAAAATATTCATATTATATTATACATAATATTTATTACCAAGCTGAAGTGGCAGTGGGCAGGGCACATAGTTCGAAGAACTGACGGCAGTTGGGGCAAAAACCTTTTCGAGTGGGGATGGTCCCCACCAGTACATGGGTACTGGCAAGCGCAACGTCGGCCGTCCACCTGCAAGGTGTAAAGATGACTTGGAGGCCAGCCGCTTTTGACACGTTCGTCTGGAAATCTTTAGGGGAGGCCAGCAATGGTTGGTTGTGCAGCAATGGTTGATGATGATGATAATTCTACCATGTATACCACTACCGCTGTAAGGTCTATTAAGAATTTCTAATTACAGAAACTTTTATAAACGTTACAAAATATTAATTACTGTATAGTAACTATGTATGAAACAATTACAGTTTTATATTATCCACTTGGACGTGATAGGAAACATGTAGTAATATAAGAAGTTTACAATTACTGAGGAAATACATAATAAACTCTTAGCTAAAAGTATATAATCAACTATAATATATAAACCGGCTTTTGATACATAGAACGCTAATTACAGCGTATATATATGGTAAGTAACGCCATCAGCAAACAATTTATTATAAGGGAAAAAATAAATAACAAATAAATGCGAAGGATAAAGAATTACTTTCGGTAGCTAATAAATGCGTATTGCGAACATTATTGTTTTACGTATATTTCTTGTTTGTTTCGCTGGTCGGTATGTCAAGCTCCCAATAGTTCTATACTCTATCGGTTTAGGTATTTAGCTGAATGTAAACAAATAATGACATATGATTCCTGGGTAGTCAACCTTTTCTTACGAAAGTGTTTATGAAGACTGTTGTGTCAATGAATCTACGTCTAATCTAATCAACAAACACTTAAAATGATTACTTTAAACAACTAATTATCAGAAACAAAAACAAAAACTATAATAAATAAACAAATTTCTACAATGCCGATATGTGTCGACAATTTTATTGTTCTCTATTTAACCGAGTAAATTGAATAGCGGTCAGTTCTAATGGCATGCCACGTGACATTGGTACTCTCATAATATGTGGGGTTATCTATTACGATCCATTGGAAAAATGTTCAGCGTGCCTGTCGTATTAGTTCTTTTACACTTGACAGATGGAGATCCTATTATAAAAGTTTTGTACTTTTTAATGCTTAATTGTGTTCGCGCGTATTAATTAATAATTATAACTATACAATGATCAAATTAGTTTAATAAACGGGAATAAAAGTGCTAAGTGTTTTGTAGGTTATGAAGACATTTATTTTGGTTACAACGTATTTTGTAAAGAGAAATAGACAGGTTAAATACCTTTCTTATGACATTTACACACACATACATACACACACACACACGCCTTTTATCCCCGAAGGGACAAGCAATGGCGCAATTATTAATGCATCCATTTTTCGCCGTGCGTATTCCATCCCATGATGTGAGAGGGGGCGAGCCTATTGCGAATTTGTGCCCGATAGCCATAGAAAAACCAAATATCTCTTTGCCCGACCCGGGGATCGACCTCGAGACCTCAGCACTGCAGTCGTACCATAATACAACTTTGCCACCGAGGCAGTCAATTTGTTTACATGTAGTTAAATACCTTAACCGATGGAGTATAGAAATATTAACTAAAATGTTTCAAACTGCAGTGCATTACAATAAGTACCTACTTATAGAATTTGGCTATCTACTGAAAGTAAAATCTTGAATGCGTTTGTACTAGGATAACGTAAACTTAAGGAGATGGAAACGCATGTGAAATTCACAAGGCTGTAAAGACATATAGATGGGACTAGGGAGTTCCATTTGTAAGTTTTACTAGGGTAAGTTCAACACAGAACTTATAAAAAGATAATATAAACAACTTCGTCAGCTAGTTACATACATATATTTCGTAACTTTTAGTCTACATACAACTTACTCAAGTAAAATTTACAAATGTAAATCCCCCTCATTACAAGTATTTGGCAGATGGAACTGCCTATAAAAGAAACATTAATTTGACGCTTTGGCTTACGACTATAATTTTAAAACATCAAGTAGATTCTATTTTACATACGGTGTTTGATATCAAGCTTTATTAGAATCTAATACACAAATTACATTTCACGAGTGTCACGGTTGATTATCAACGCAAACTGACTGCACACCTTCAGTTATACTTTGTTCAGCTGTGTGAGCATTGGCGATATCTCCAGTGGTCTTGCTTAAGATCTCGTAGTGCGCAGCCTCCTCTTTGGGCGGACTCGTCTCGTCTGTTATGTATCTAATGATTAAAAATATTTTTTTTTATTACATCTTAATATGAGTGATCCTTGCAGTAAGTTATTAATTTCGAGTTTATCCAAAACAAAATAATCACATCACGTCTTTATACCTGAATGGGTAGGCAGAGGTGCACCCACTTTTCGCCATGTGTTTTCTACCCTAATATGTGATGGGGGCAAGCCTGTCGATATATCTGGTACAAATTCCAGACACCGGGATGATACTGAGCATGAAAACCCTTATATTAATTTGCCCGACACCGGATTCGAACCCGGGAACTAAAAGGCGGAGACGTACCGCGCGCGCAATGCAACTACAATACCGAGGCAGTCCTAAGTATTCAAACAAAAGTAATCTTGAAAACGAGGTCCGGTTTCGCATTATCATTAATTTGTTAAAATAAAATTGCCGTGTGGCTTTTGCAGCCCACGTGGTACATCATATCACAAGCTTTACACCCCAAGATCGTTTTAAGATTGTTATGTGTCTTAGTAGTCGAATGTTAAAAACAGATTTTTTGAATTCATTGCTATAATACCTTGATAAAACTTACTTAAAATTGTTAATTAAACTTATTTTATCTCCGGAATAATTCATCACTCATTGTATCACATACATCACCCACTCAACAATGTAAATCAAGGTCAACGGATATTTTACGCTATTTAGGTATTGTTAAGCGGGTAAATAATACTAAATTTTACCCGCGGCATCGCCCGTATTAAATCCATTACGCGGATAAAAGCTTGTGATCGGCGTAAAATCTAGTGTATAGCACTCCAGAATAATGTAGCTTCCTATTAGTGAAAGTATTTTCAGAATTTGTAAGTACTTATCAAAGACATCACCCAACATCCAAACTTAGAAACCCAGGACCTTAACAATATAACAGAGCATGTCTAGAGGTTTGAGGTCAAGTCCAAGCCCCTAGGTTCTTCTGTTAAGTAGCAGTACGGAGCCTGGAACGGTGCCCAGTAAATGACAATAGATGGAACCCTGTTACACGAATCCTACCATAGTTGGCGAAATTGTGATACACTTCTGTCTATTCCTAAAAAGGGAAAAAGACGTGATGCTAATGTTAAAAGCTATACGAAACAGTTTCTGCGACGAATTCAAAAACTTACGCCAACCTCCCTTCAGTATTAAATAACCTCAAAAGACAGAAGACGAAGTAAATAAAAGATATCACTGTTCACATACCCGCAAGCTTTGAAGAACGCGGAGGCGGCGGGGTTGTGCGTGAGTACTGTGAGCCGCACGCAGCGCATACGCGTCGCGTGCGCTAGCTTCTCCAGCACGTTGAGCACTCGCTGGCCCAGCCCGCGTCGTCGCCCTTCCGCTTCCACTTGCACTTCGTAACTGTAATAACAACGAAAAAGACTGCCTCGCTGACGTAGTTGTATTATAGTACGACTGCAAGGCTGAGGTCTCGGGTTCGATCCCCGGGTCGGGCAAAGTGATATTGAGTTTTTCTATTCAGTATCAGCTCGGAGTCTGGAATTTGTGCCCGATATGGCGATAGGCTCGCCCCCTATCACATCATGGGACAGAATAATGGCGAAAAGTGGGTGCACTAGTTGTGCCTCTGCCTACCCTTTCGGGGATAACAGGCGTGAGTGTATATATACGAAAAAACTTAAAACAATATATTAGGGAAAATTTATAGAAGTAGGTACTACTTTATGCTGCTTCAGCTTTACCATGTTCAAGGAAACAATTATGCCTTAGTTCGGCACTGTAGATATTGTGTTATTTTGTTACAAACATTATTTTCTTCCATGTGACATAGTTACAGTAATCTCTGATATTTTCTGTGTGTGCGTTTTTAAATATCATTTAGTACCGGGTTCGGATATAAAATCCGATGAGCACGATTCAATTTCAACGGCATTAAATTTATTTTTATACATCACTTTAAAGCCGAATGATCGGTAGGTATCATCTAAGAACGAAATATTTGTGACATTCGCGCGGGTCAATACAAGTACAATGTGACTGCAAGCGAATTACTATAATGGTTTTGCCGAAGGGGTTAATGAGCTGATAAAATTAATTGGTCAATGCATCTTATTTACTGAAACGCAATTTGTGTACAATCTCCGTGAGGTTTAATCTTCAGTTACCAGGGCGCCGCTGGTGTTATCTTACAATTACTGCTAGTGTAGAACAGGAGAGTTAATCCTTACTAATATTATAAATGCGAAAGTGACTCTGTTTTTTCGCGCTTTCACGCCAAAACTACTGAACCGATTTGAATTAAATTTGATAGATAGTCTAGAGCCTGAGAAACGACATAGACTACTTTTTATGCCCGAAAATCTTATACACGCGGGCGGAGCTGCGGGCAAAAGCTATATTGAAATAAAACTATGGATTTTATCGCAACAAATTTGTTTAATTTCACTCCCGACGTTTCAAAGACTTCACAGCACTTCACAGCCTTCATGGTCACGAAGCGGACTGAGGTGTTGGTTGCACGAAAAGTTAATGTCACCTTTATTTATTAATATTTTAACTTGTTGTTTATGACGGTCCGATCTACGCAGAAGGAGCTCATAGTGTCTTGAGGTTTAGCAGTTGGTCTTTTGGGTCCGATTTAATAAGATATATAACTGGATCCCAGGCCTGTGCAAGCTTCTAACCATCTTCTCTATTAGAATTTGGATTTTTTTTCAATTTCAATAGCCTCACGAATCATCCTAGGTAGGAAACGGTGTCCTTTGGCAAAGATTTGTGGTTTGTCAAATTTAAAGTAATACTTGGAGCCTTGTTCCGAATTACATATCAGCAACTGCAGACTGCATGGACCGTCGATATTTCACGTCAGTTATATGTTCTTTTGCCCCGCGCAAATTAGTCCTTAAATTTGTATTTCTTTAGCAGACATAAGAGAGGCCACAGTCACAATTAATTTTGTATACGCCTGGTTCTTCTAGTTATGACAGGCACTTGACAGTTGATGAAAATTAACTACGTACCTAATAATAAGAAATCATTACCTATAACATTTTTATTATACAGGTTTTTAGTTGGCATATTTGATGTGAGAAGTTTTAGCCGAAAACTAAAATTATGTACGTAATCTATCTATACATATAATAAAGAAGAAGATCCGGTGTGTCTGTACATTTAAAGAAATGTGATAAAAAAAGAAAGGGGCTGACTATAGAAGAGTAATGGAACATGTGTCTGTAAGAAATGTGATAAAAAAGAAAGGGACAGACTAGTAATGGAACAAAAGTCAGCGATTTTTGTAATTCTTTTCTGTCTGCTGTATGTTTTTGTGTTTGTTTATTACTGCACATCTGCAAATTTACTAAACGGATTTCAATAAAATTTGGCACACAGGTAGATCATGTCCTGGATTAACACATAGGTTACTTTTTATCCCGGGAAAATATAAAGCGGGGCTTTTATCCTAGATTTTTTTTGGTATATCGGTTTTACCTTCTACGCAACTTTGTTTTTGTTAAATTTATTTTGGGAGTGCAACTACAGTTTTTTTTAGAAGATAATGATATGTGTATTTATTCAAAATATACATATCAAATTGTTTATTATTAATAAGCCTGTAATTTGTTCAACAATCATCTGAATCAGCGTAAAGACTAAACATTATTTTTGGATGTTAAGTATAAGAACATGTTGTTTTTTTTTTAAACAGCGATTTACATGGATATTTAAACATCACGATACTTAATGCCGCCAAAAAAAAAAATAACTAGGTAAAGTATGATTTACTTTTAATTATTACTAAGTTCCACTATTTTTAAAATGAGAACACCTTAGCCGTTAGTCGCTGAATTTTAATGTTCTTTAACTAAACACTGATTCCCATTAAACGGGCACGGATTCGATCCCGCACTACTGATGCACATGTCACATAATTTGATACAATCCGTTCCGCTAAGGAAACACGAGTCGAAGACGGTAGTACTAGAGTGAAATTAACATTGGCAGAGCCTCCGTGATAATGACTGAAGAAAGTTTTCACCCGCGCGATCAGCGTGGCCGGGTGGCATGCGACAACGTGTACTTTGCTATCTGACACGGGGGCATGTGACGTCATCGGTTATCTTTGTAAAGGGTGCACGACGGATGCACGCGAGTGCGCTGGGCAAACGGCATCGAGAAGCAGAGAGATGCGGCTGCTGTGGCTGGTCCTGTGTGTAGCGTGCGCGGGCGCAGCGGACGGTGCGCGCATTCTGGCCGTGCTGCCCACCAACACCAAGAGCCACTACGCTATGTACGGCCGGCTCATTCAAGCTCTCGCCAACAGGCAACACCAACTGACCGTCATCTCACATTTTCCAATGGTAAGTTACGATTCAATGGATAATTTCATTACCTACGTTTTCGAAGTTTCTTTCAATTATGCTTATGTCTGCATGACATTAAAAACTAAATCGACATTGTGAATATGTGAATAATTTAAGAATCTCAAAATTTTACAATTAAAACATAATATGGAATATTCGATTGAAAAATAGAAGTGATAAAATAAGAAGAAATAATAGAGAAGTGATAAGGACCTTGAAAGCTTAATTTGATTAATTCCACGTCATGTAGAAAATCTTCTTAGGTGCAATCTATATTTTTTTTCTAGATAAAGGTAATACTAACTTTTGCTTGCGGCTTCGGTCACAAGAAAAGCTTTCAGGGACAAAAGCTGCGTTTTATATTTTCCCGGGAGAAAAAGTAGCCTATAGCACTGAGCCGTAATGTACCTAACTTCCTATAAGAGAAAGAAATTTTAAATTTGTTTGGTAGTTCCAGACATTAGCCCTTACAAACAAACTCAAACTTTTCGCCGTTTATAATATTAGTACCGATTAATTAATATGTGTTGTTACGAAGAACATTTGTGGATGTAACATTTTGTTACACTTTGCTTTATAGTTTACTTCTGCTACACGATTACAGTAGGTACTGACTATTAAACGATATAATAATATATATAATATTAAAGTGAATAAGATAAGTAAAGCTTATGAAAATTAAAACTACATTGTATGATATCTCTATATTATTTGGGAAGTGTAGGTACACTTTGGTGGGAAGGAAACCACATGTATTATATTGGTGTAATTTATTATATTTGCAATATAGACATTAACACTAGAAAGTGCTCATAGTAACTTTGAAATAAATGTAACTGTATATCTCTGTGAAGCGGCGATAGCCTAGTTGGGAGTGGAACGGACTCCCGAGACGAATGTCCGCAGGTTCTAAACCCAAGGGCACACATGACATTTCAAAAAAAAAAAAAAAATATGTGTGTATTCTTTGTGAATTATCGCTCGCTTTAACGGTGAAGGAAAACATCGTGAGGAAACCTGCATACCTGAGAAGTTCTCTGAATTTCGAAGGTATATGAAGTCTATCAACCCGCACTAGGCCAGCGTGGTGGACTAAGGCCTTAAACCTCTCAGTTGTAGTGGAGGCCCGTGCTCAGCAGTGGGCAGTATATAATACAGGGCTGGTATTATTATTATTATTTATTATTATTATAATTTGTTGTAAGAGTAGCTTAAAACATCATACACTGGCAAATGTAACATACATATACACTCACACCTGTTATCCCCGAAGGGGTAGGCAGAGGCGCAACTAGTGCACCCACTTTTCGCCATTATTCCGTCCCATGATGTGATAGGGGGCGAGCCTATCGCCATATCGGGCACAAATTCTAGACTCCGAGCTGATACTGAATAGAAAAACTCAATATCACTTTGCCCGACCCGGGGATCGAACCCGAGACCTCAGCTTTGCAGTTGTACTGTAATACAACTACGCCACCGAGGCAGTCATAAAAATCCGTTATAGTAGTTTAATTTCAATGATTACATAGAAGTTAATAAAAAGCACAAACACAGTAATATTTTATAAGATCACATATTAAGGTTCTGTCCCAGCAAAATCGCGCACCTGTCCATTGCGCGATCAAAAGTAATGTTTTTAAACCTGTGTCTACTAAGTATTCCGTATTCAAGGAAAGAATAAGAAATTGCTTTACAACTAAACGTATATGTAATTAATATACAATCTCGATAGATATCTCCATATCGATCCACAAAATAACCCATCTAAAATAAGTGATTTGCGAGCTCCAAGCGTTACATTTAAACCTTTATCCTGATTGGGACACTACTGCAATCAATCCGAAAATGTCTAGCAACTGTCAGAGTCATCAGTACGCTCATAATTATCTACGAAGCGGACCTTTTTTATATTTCTTCTGCACGTGTATCTGCCTTACTTGACATTGGCGAAATTGTCCCAAAGCACACATCCAGACAGGTAAAAAAAAATCCACGAAGCGGATCTTGAAATAATTATTTATCACAATAATTTGTATACAATGTCACAACAATCATCAATCGTAAATAATTGCACGCGAATTATGATAATTTTTCAACGTCTGTCATATCTACATAAGTACCTACACCCAATTATTGAATAAGTACATTAATTTGATAAAGAGTCAGATTTATATGCGTTCAAAAAAATAAAAGTGACGAAGTTCATTACGCTATAAATCATTGAAGAGATCATAGGTGAGAGAAAATTAAGATAATACCTGATGATTTAATAAATATATAACAATACCAGCCCTGTATTGTATACTGTCCCACTGCTGGGCACGAGCCTCCTCTACTACCGAGAGGGTTTAGGCCTTAGTCCACCACGCTGGCCTAGTGCGGGTTGGTAGACTTCACATGATACCTTCGAAATTCTTATTAAGAACTTCTTAGATATGCAGGTTTCCTCACGATGATTTCCTTGACCGTTAAAGCGAACGATTTATGTCTATTAGCTGTATATTAGCTCACACTAGAACTTTGTAAAACTGTTATTGGCTAGAAAAGAACAGTGAAACCATGTCAATAACCATATCGTACGTCACATCAAAAATTCAAATTCTCATACTAACAATAAAAACGATTATTTAGGCGAATCACTGATTAATAATGTTAATCAATACAGCCCTCTAAGGCCCGGTTTTTTCAACTGTAGTTATCTTTTTCTGCTGGTCTTATTAAGCTGGACGTGCTCGCAGAGCTGCGACTGTGCTAGGCACTGAGAGCGCGTCCAGTTTAAGAACACCGAGGACTACCCTAACTACAGCTGAAAAAACCGGTCTAACTTATCTTATCTTATATCTTATCTTATTTATCTTCCTGGCAGATAACAAACTGTTAAATTGCTTACTTTTTGTGGTCATCTGTCTTTCTATAAACTAAGATAGATAAGAATACCGTATCCGTGAAGTTTAACTATCTATTGGAGGGTCGAATTTGATCACCTTCATTGGTGTGTTTTATTTTAGGCAAACATGAACATACAGCTATTAATTAATTTTATAATAATCTATGCAGTATGTTATTCAAATTGCAAACTGTCGACATAATGAACGGCAAGTCAGGACCGTTCTTACGTAGCATTAAAAATATAAAATTGTCAGTGCCGCGCCGTCCCTATGTGCGAAGTTTAGACTAACACGAAGTGTGCGGCGCACACAGGCGCTAAGGCAATAGGGACGCCGGGATCAGGATGACATGCCAACGTGAATTATTAAAATGATATTTATTATACTACAACAGATCCTTTATATTTGAGTAGGTAACAAAGTAGGTACAAGTATACCAAGAGGTTATGGCTTCAATTTTAGACGACAAAAATCAGAAGCGCTTCATAGATTCCGCACACAGGCGCTCTTTTGGGACGGTGCGCCCCTGAATATTGTAACATAATAGCATAGAAAAAAAAAAGAAACTAATTGCCATTAGTAAAAAGCAAAAAACCAAATGTTACGTACTTCTGTGACTAAATTGTCAGTATAAGTTTCATTTTTATTTTCCGCAGTAGGTAAGCACAATTAGGGCATATAATTAAGGAAGTCAATCTAGATTATAATAAGTAAAATGTCTGTAGGTATTATTTAGGTTCGATAGATAGGTTTGGAAAGGTCTACTTTCACTAATTTCGACACGCATTTTAATTAATTCGTTTTTTATTGCTTCTGAATGACGAGACGAGCATGCCGCTCGCTTGATGGTGAGCGATACGACTTGTTAATTATGAGATTATTTAATGCAAAAACGTTGACAGATGTAAGCGTACTGACATTACTTTATTCTGGCAGGTCTAAGCTGCCATTAATATATAACATTTCCTCCCCCATAACATAAAAATAACTTGATACACAGAAAATAAAAGCATACTCATTACGTGAGTGTTGAGCACAACAGTGCATGCACATATGCATGCATACTGCTGCTTGGCAGTAGAAATAGACATTGCGGTGGTACCTACCTAGACTGCCCCTCGCATACGAGATACTATAATTATGCCTAAAGCATAATTATAGTATCTCGTATGCGAGATTTCTCTTCGGTCAGAGAGTTCTTGTAGGATTCTTAGCTACTACAGCGCTATTTTTTAGTTGTTATATTTGACAATTGACCTACTGCACACAGGAATTAAACTAAGAATTTCAGTTGCCAAGCCGAAAGTCGGTAGGAAAAGTCAAGCATAAGCGACATTCCTTCGTTACAGCCAGTAATTAATCTAGCCACTTATATAATCGTTATGTAATATAACAGACATGTAAATGTTTGTGTGCAATATAGATTTAGATATTATTTTACATATTATTAAAAATATTGTGATATGTCAATGAACTTGCATCAAATAATTATTGAAGGGTGAGTTAACGACATGATTCATTCATTAGTGTTATCTGTATTGTTTGCACACGCTAGTGTGATTAATGTCCGAACATAAAAAAATCATACGCAAACCTTTCTTGGAGTCATGATCTCGCTGCGTGTGCACTGTGCATGCTGCGTTTTAAATTAATTATTTCTACTAGTTTCCATTTACATTAGATATTATTGATTTGTGAAATTGTATGACAAACATAATAAATTATAGCATCTCCAAGCGTACGTCGTGTCGTTAACGTAGATTCAAGGAAGATGTTATCTAGTATCTACTATGTATAGGTTACCAGATGATCTCCTTATTAGTAAATACACCCGATACAGTCTGTAGAGTTTTTTTTATCACTTGTCTATACCGGGTGGAAGGGAAACGCTCTCGGAAACGAATACAGGTGATAGTATTGGAGATTCCTGACGTGATGGCACTAAAAAAATCGCGATCGCATTGTTACAATTTTAGTAGGGTTTTCTCAAATTTCTGTACGGCTTCACGTATGGATAGATAAATCAAACTAATATTTTGAAAAACATAGTAAAAAAGGTCAATATTTCAAAAAAATCGTAATGACACACGTACATCAGCTGACGGTTTAACGACCGCGTGGCCGGTGCCGGCGCAGCGCGGCGGCCGCCGCCTTGTCGGCGGTTGCTTTGTAGTTTTTTGTACGCTTTACATTGCGCGCGTATGAATTACGGAAGTACTAAAATCGTAAATATTATCGCTTAGCTTTGCAAATGAATATAGTTTTTCGTTAATGTTATTCTTCTCTCTTACCGTTCCGGTATAGAGAGCGTTTCCCTTCCACCCGGTATAATGAATGTCTAATACACATGTTCCATAATTTGTAATGAATACAAATTTATCAGTGTGAAAATCGTGCGACGCGCCCTTTCACCTTGTCTTGGTTGGGTTTTATCTCTGCCAAGTCGACGCGAAGTCGACGCGACATTGAAAGCTAGCTTAATCTACGTGGAGCTTAGAGTATTTATCCAATGGAGACGATATGGCAATAATGTGCAAACAATTTTTTCTGTCAATTCTGACGGGGGGCGAGGTAGTCGCGGCTAGTACACATTTAACAAAAAAAAACCACACGTGCAGGGCTGAATATAAGGTCGCTTTTTACACAATAACACAGCAAAAAACACAATTTCTCTGGAGCACCGCTTAATGTTATTATCGTAGAATGTAATGAAAGCGATAGCAAGTCACATAGGTTTTAATAAAAGTTTATGACCAGATGCGCATTTATGACCAACGAAGGGTTGGCCTGGTCTTCTCATCTCCTTGTTAAATGCTCTAAGACGTGGGGATGTTAGCCGCCTACTAGACAGTCTCAACTCTCACCGCTTGCTCCACTTACACATGTCACTGTATTGATTAGGATGTGATGAGTTACATTAATATGTATTGTTTTATCGTAATAATATAGACTACTGGCTTTTGCTCGCGGCTTCGCCCGCGTGATAATTTTCCAGGATAAAAGTCCCTTTATATATTTTTTCGGGATAAAGAGTAGGCTAAAACCTTCCCAAGATCTCAAAATATCTCCATACAGAATTTCATCGAAATCCGTTCGATACTCTCGCGTACAAAGGCGGCGGGAGACTTGGTTTTATAATATGTAAGAAAGGAAGAATTAGTTTTTCAGTAAGTAGGCGCACTTGATACATTGCAACGCTAAGATTAGGAATCAATTTCAGACATTAGATTTTATCTTAAACGCAATCAACTCATCTCCAACTTAACACAAAATTGTCATAAACGTAAATTGCTATAATTGAAGTTTCTTTTATTCCAGAAAAATCCACCACCGAATGTCGATCAAATCAGCCTAACGGGGACGATACCAGAAATCACCAACAATTTGTCAAGACAGCAGCACACATTGAAACCAGATTTCATCCGAAACTTGGAGCAGATCATGATGGAATGCGTCCACGCTTGTGAAATAGTTTCGCATCTTCCAGCCGTCAAGAAGTTGTTTAACTCTACTGCGACCTTTGACTTGGTTATAGTAGAAGTGTTTGGTAGCGATTGTTTCCTACCGGCAGGCAGAAGGTTTAACGCACCGGTCATAGGATTCCTTTCGAGTGTTCCTCTACCGTGGGTGAACGAGCAGCTGGGCAACCCTGAAGGCACAGCATATATACCTTCCTACATGGTGGGCTACGGACAACACATGAGCCTGTGGGAGAGACTTGTTAACACGATCGCTGTGATCACGGCGAAAATGTTGTATGTATATAAGTCACAAATTCCGTCTCAGGTTGGTAACAGGATGTATTTTTCGCTAAGTTGCTTTTATGAACTCCTACACGTTGCTTTTAGTTCAACATGTTCATGTCGCTAGTCGGCAATGTGCTCGCTGTAAATGTGGCAATAAAACGTAACTCGTAAGACAATGTCGGTTAAATTTAATGTTTCGAGGTCCAGAGACCAATACGTGAGTCACGTGTTAGTCTCTCAAGTCTCAACCAATCTAAATAAAACGAAAGTGAGTAGTGTCGTGGTTTTTGCCACAGTTTATGGGAAGGCGTGGCACTTGGCAGGCGACCTGCATGCTTCATCAGTTATACTATGTATCTATATAAATGACTGCCTCGGTGGCGTAGTGGTATTGCGTACGCATTACGAATACGATTTCGCGCTGAGGTCCTGGGTTCGAATCCCGGGTCGAGCCAAAAAAATTGTGACTGGGTATTTTCATCTTAAAATTTACTCAGTCGCAGCTCGGAGTCAGGAAGTTGGCGGTGTGATACCCCCGTGCCTCGGAAAGCACGTAAAGCCGTTGGTCCTGCGCCTGATCTCTCTCCGGTCATGTCGGATTGCCGTCTCACCGGACTATGAGAGTGAAGGAATAGCGAGTGCACCTGTGTATTGCGCACACACTTGTGCACTATAATATCTCCTGCGTACCTGGCTGATCTCCGTTGAGATTGGCCGCCGTGGCCGAAACTGGCTAGGAGGATTTCACTATATAAAAATCTTTTTCTTCTTTTACAGACTATCGCAGATCGTATGTTTGGGCCTGGTGCTAAATTAGAAACTCTTGCGAAGGAATATAGTCTAGTCTTGTCGAATAGTCATTTTAGTATAAACGAAGTAAGACCTCTGGTGCCCGCTTTGGTTGAAGTTGGCGGACTGCATTTAGACGATACTCAAACATTGCCGAGGGTAAGTTCCTTCATATCCGTTTTAAGACAATTTCTATAGACGTTATGTATCTATAGTCTATACATATAATAAAATTGTAACTGGCCGAAGTCTGTACATTATAGCTATAAAAGAAAAACTAATATGGGGCTCTTTATTAGAGCAACAGAAGTCAAAACAACAGTTTTTAGAATTTTTGTCTGTCTGTATGTATACGCATCATGCAAAAACTAATGCATGGAATTAAATGCATCGATACATTGTTAGAGATCTAACTTGAAATATAGGCTGCATTTTATCTAGATACTAATATTGTAAAGGGGAAAAGTTTAGTTTGTTTGTAGGAGTTAATCTCTGGAAGCGATTTTGAAATTTTTTAATTATTATGAAGCTATATTACTCCTGATTATAGGCTACTTTTTTATACCGGGAAAGTGGGGGCTTTTATTCCGGAAAAACTTTTCACGCGGGCGGAGCCGCGAACAAAAACTATTTATTTATAAATAAATAAAAACAAGAACCAAAATATCACATAAATATGTACATAATCATCTTATGAAGAAATTGATAATAAAAACCATTCAAACACAATGGAGAGTGAGTAAATAGGCAATTAACCCACATTTCATTTGCTTTAGTTGAGAATTTGCTATCAGCCCGACCGAGGACCTAAGACCCAACCGCACAGATAGTGTCAAATGAATTAGATTGTTACCGCCAAAAGTTCGTAATTTCATTATATTTATTTTATAATCGTGTTTTAATAACACAGATAACATCTAGATGTTAAATAAGATAGGATACCATATTATAATTCGCAAACATCTTGCGACAAAAATGGTTATTTTACAAAGATAGAAGCGTAGTACTATTTAGTAACCTGTGTTAGAAGTGTCAAAAACTTGGATGACATATTTTTTTTCTGTTTTCTATTAGCGTTAACGATGTAGAAAGGTATCTTGACTACGGGCATATAGTGGAAGGTAACACAATTTTTTTAAGATAGCAAAAAGGCGTGAAAATTTCATTTATTCCACTAAATTTATTATGTATTTTCATTTTTTAGGATATGAAAAACCTGCTAGACTCATCAACAGACGGCATTATCTACTGGAGTTTCGGGTCAATGTCGCGAATAGAGACGATACCCAGCGAAACATTATCGCTAATATTCGAGGTGATATCAGAGATGCCGCAAACGGTATTCGTAAAGATGAACAGAGCGATGCTGGCGAGGAATCTGACCGTGCCAGATAACATCTACACTATGGACTGGATACCGCAGTACGCTACATTGTGTGAGTATTTACTATGTTACTACTTACTGTACAACCCATTAATTACCATAACAATGTATTAGAGTAGATAATATAACATACTAGTAGTGCTCGTGGCTCCGCCCGCGTGAAAAAGTTTTTCCGGGACAAAAATATTTTCCCGGGATAAAAAGTAGCCTATAAGCATATATTTTCAAAATCGGGCCAGTAGTTCCTGAGATTAGCGCGTTCAAACAAACAAACAAACTCTTCAGCTTTATAATATTAGTATAGATAGTATAGATAATTACGCAGTCCACACGTAAAATTTTATCACATGATATATCGAATGTTTGGATTATATAATTTAATTGTTTTAGTTGGTGATTACGTTTAGCGAACTGTAAACTAAATTTTGTTGCTAGTAGATTTATACAATTTGAAAATGCAATGCAATCAGCCCTGTATTATATATTGCCCACTGCTGAGCACGGGCCTCCTCTATTACTGAGAGGGTTCTGGCCTTAGTCCACCACGCTGGCCTAATGCGGGTTGGCAGACTTCACATGCCCTCGAAATAATTCTTATAGAATTCTCAGGTGTGTAGGTTTCCTCACGATGTTTTCCTTCACCGTTAAGGCGAACGATAATTGATAAACAATACACACATAACTTCGAAAAGTCAGAGGTGGAATTCTCAGGTGTGTAGGTTTCCTCCCGATGTTTTCCTTCACCGTTAAGGCGAACGATAATTGATAAACAATACACACATAACTTCGAAAAGTCAGAGGTGTGTGCCTTGGGTTTGAACCTCCGGACAATGTCTCGGTAGAACGTTCCATTCCCAACTAGGCTATCTCCGCTACGATAGCCTAGTAGCCTGTAGCGACGATTTGAAAATACCTGCATGTTATTTTATTTTATAAATACGTACCTAACTAAAAAAATTATAGGCACCTAGTAACTAATATCAAAGAATTTTACATGGTAAACTGACTGCCTTTGTTATGCCGGTCCCGAGCCATCTCTTCGATAATAGGGTAGGGATTTCCACCATGCAGTTGTAATGCGACTAGGAGTTTTCACACAAAATTTAGATATTTTCTGTTTCTAGATGGGTCACAAGCTCGGTGAATATTTAATTTATTTATGTAGGATGCTTTATACAATGCACCTAAAACGGCATTGGAAATTGTGGCTGATATGGCGATAAATTTGTCTGGCATCATGTCATGGGACAGATATACGCACGGTAGAAGATGGGCTTACTACTTGTACTTCTGCCTAACCCTTGTCTCTTTAGAGACAGACTTCATCTTATATAAAGCGTTTATTAAATTTAAATAAAATTGTAGGTCATCCCAACGTGCGACTGTTCATCTCCCACGGGGGGTTGTTGGGTACTCAGGAGGCGGTGGCGTGCGGTGTACCTATGCTGATGGTGCCCTTGTACGCAGACCAGGCGCTCAATGCGAGGGCCATGGCGGACAGGGGCGTAGCGCAGATAGTCAGAATTAAGGACGCCGACAAACAAGCGTGGAGAAGCGCTCTGCATGAGTTACTTACCAATCATAAGTGAGTGAAGATTTTCTTTGGTTCCATTTTAGAAAGATGTCCGCACTTTGTATGCGTGCTGGGCCTCAAAATCCAACCAGGCTCATAGTTTAGGGATATTAAAGGGGCAACATATGAATCTTGGATCTATTAAAAAAATAAGTTTAGACCCTTCCATTTATAACTAACTTTTTAAAAACGTTCATATTAAGTGTAGTTTTTATGCAAAATAAAATTACATAAATCTAAAATTCGAAGGTCTTTAAAGTCAAACGATTTATTGTAAAAGGCTAATTTTTTTATGGTATGGGGTATTTTTGTCATAGCATAAAATTAAAAAAAAAAAGAAAAGTAAGCATTTTGCTTATTTTTTTTCGCGAAGTATAATGTTTTTTCGATGATAGTATTATTGATCGCATTAACATTTAATTTTGAATGCCTAATTTTTTTTATTCTATCTCACTGTATAAAATCTAACATCATTCAGATTGATTAATTACTAATACATATTTTTCTCAGGTATAAAGAAAACGCATTAAAATTAAGAAGTATATTCCTGGACAGGCCGATGCGTCCGTTAGACGCTGGCGTTTACTGGATCGAATACGTATTAAGGCACAAGGGTGCGAACCATCTGAGATCACCTGCGCTCGATCTCTCTCTACCACAGTACCTGTTGCTAGACGTGATAGCCCTCAGTATAGTCGCCACGCTAACAACCATATACATACTACACATACTGTTCCGATATCTGTGCACGCGATGCATCAAATGGTGGCCAAAAGAAAAACTCATGTTCGAAAAAAGACTGTTTAAACGGAACATCAGTTTCTTTATGTGCATACTGTGGAAGTACAAAGTGAAAACAAACTGACCTCTATGAATGCAATTTAAATAATGTATTATAATGATATAGATGTAAATAATATTGCGTAAGGTATTTATGAAATAAATATTTCTTGTTAATGCTGCCTTTGATTGTATTTAATGAGGAAAATGAAAAGGAGAATCAATATCATAAGGCCTCATATATTACGCAAAATGATAACTTGTCACATCAGTTAACCCCAGCCACATAGGTCAAAACACTTCAGCCTGATTAATCTGTCTATATACATAGTTTTTTTTTCAAGGGATTACAAGCATCTCTATCTAGAGCCCCAAGTCTAGACAAATAGTAACTATGTACAATCCTAACAAATGTACGGTGGTTAGAAAATTAGAGACATTTTAAATAAGTAACACAATAATTTGTAACTGAGTTCAGTTTTACGATAACTTTTGCAATAATAAGGCACTATAATGACACACAAATGGAATTAATAGATTTTGAAATGTTAATTCATACCTTGCGTCATAAGTTTAATACAAATTGAAACCGCCTTCAATAACCAATAAACCCGCAAAATAATTTAACATTACCTATATAATCATTAGTCATTACCTATTTTGGAGTCAGTGACTAATTGCTAGCTAAGCCCACTACAGCATCCCCGGTCTGTCTAAAAGGCGAGTAATATGACCTTTCGGGCGGTCGTGGGGTCTCCAGAGCCCACCATAACCGTCCACTCGACCTTTGAGGTTGCAAACGTGGACGTCGGCGACATCAGCTTTGTGAGGCTCCTTACATTTTCTCACAATATTTTTGGCTTGACCCGGCATACGAACCCAGAATTTCACCGCACAAATCGTACTCGTAACACGTACGCAATGCAACTATGCCACCGAGGCATTTAATCGTCTCTAATAACAAACTTATAAAAAAATATTTACCAGTACAATACAGGCTCTCCAAAGTCCATGTCAAATCTGAAGTGGGAAAAGGCTAAGGGTGAGCCATTTTTCTTTTTGGCAATGAGGTACCATGCAGAGTCTTCTGTCATTTCTTCAACCTTACGGTCACGATTCCAACCCCATGCACATGTTTCGTATCTGAAAATGATCATTAGCTTTTTTTATCATGTTGACCGCCTACGCAGTTCAATGTTGCGATGCTTGATTTTCCCACAAAGCCAAGTAAAAATTCCCCATTTTGCCAATTTTCATAGTTTGTTTTTTAGTATTATATATAGTAACATTAATACATAAATAATTTGTATTATTATGAGTTATTAAGCATCGGACAACATTGACTCCCATGGTGTCAGCAGACCAAAAATAAAAAAATCGTTACACGAGGCTGCACGCTCACATTGTCACCCACTCCCACCCACAATTTGATAGAGAAGACCTACTTACATACCCAATAAATTTTTGATTTTTTATAGCAGTGTTTGATTAACAGTTTTTATTTCTGTAATAATAATTATTTTATTATAATTTCGAGAAATCGTAATAGGAATATATAATTTTTTTATAATAGCACCTCAAAAATATACCCTTTTTTAAAAGTCAGTCTGATAAAAGAACCAAGCTATATAGAATAAATTGAGGGCCACATGGGTCAGCTTGTAAGCATATTATCTTGGTACTGCTGCCTGTCGGCCCAACAGAGAGTTTGAACACAAGCCTGACCCATGGTCAGTGTTGTCAGATATGGCTTGAATCGAAAGCTTCAATGTCACCCAACCTTGTCACTTATGGCCCAAATGGAAAGGTGCACTTTTTTATTAGCAATTAACATGTTATATAAATTATAATATTGTTAGCTCGGCAATAGAATAATGAATGTAAATTGGGCTATTAGGGGTTGTAGGAGCACTAAGAATCATCAGCGTCATAATCAAACTAACAATTCAACTATTGCAAAATATGTACATAATGCAGTGATAAAGTAGCTCGGAAAATATGAGAGTTCTAAGATTATTAACAACAAAGTAGGTAATTATATCTTACAAAGATTTCATATTCCTTTCTGTAAGATCTATGGCCCATTTTTGCACATTTTTATCCAGGTCAGTGACTCTTTGTATGTACATATCGACTTCCAGGTCTAGGTTACTGTATACCAGTAGCTCCTTGCAATGGGCTGCTAAATCTTGTAATTTATTCGCCGAATTCACAACAGACATGCCATCTGCTATACGACGCTGCTCTAATTTTCTAGCTTGACGTTTTTCTTTGTTCTTATTTACTGCAGCAACAGTTTTTTTCTGAAACAATTTTGGTATTTCAACATTTCATGAAATAAATTATTTGGATTTAAAAGTTACGTCGGAAATATGTACATAGTGGACAAAGTAAAAAGATACATACGCCCATTTTGAAAGAATATACAAGTATATATAAATTTAACTACTAAATAATACTTTGTTTACGGCGGGAAACAACAAAACTCCAAAACAGTGATAGCTAGTAAATTCACTTGTCTGTTGTCATTTTGTTTGTCAGTCAAGTCAGTCAATCAATACTGCTCTATGGTGTATATTGTCCATAGAAAGAAATTGACAAAGACTTTATAATTCAGACAGCCTATTTATAACTTACAAATTATATCGTTGCAGCAAATTTATCTACTTCTGTATAGTAAATAGAATATACTGTGTGTCTTTATATGATTAAAGGGTACACATTAGTATAGAAATAATAAAACAATAAGTACACCAAATTAGAATCAAAAAATGTTTGTAACAAAATAAGTACCGATAATTGTGTTATAAAAAAACAGATATGGACACATTAATAAGAAAATTTTACTAATTACTAATTAATGTAAAAATATGTTTTCAAACTATACATAATATTATATTTTGAATCTACAAAAAAACTCGCTATGGAAGTTGGAACTGGCCGCGAAATTTAAAAAAAAAAATCTGTCACGAAAAATCAATAACTCATAGTAGAAAAGAGTTTTGGCGGGAACGTGAAAGTGTCATGAGGTGCTTTTGTTTTAATTTATTATTTTGGTGATACTTAGTGTTATATTGCTTAATTGTGGTGGTATATTATCCAATATAGTTCTATTAAAGTGCTCAAATGAAGTGAATTGAAACAACTGTGTCAATCAAGTGTTTTTTCGTTGCCGCCAAAACTCCTTGATAAAGTCTTGGTAAGGTAGCCACTGCTTTACTACGACACCCAGAGATATCACTTAAGACGAGGCTGTATGGGCTTGAACCCTTTGCCTTCCCTGTAAGGGAGAATTATATAAAAAAAAAAAAAAAAATCATAGTAGAAAAGAATACAAAGAGAATTATAGAAAGAATATCTATCGAAAGTGGCGATATTAAACGGGTTCAATTATTTTTTTTATCTTTATGTTAATAGAAAATCTTTATTATTACTCGTACCATTACTGGCTCTTTGCCAAGTTTGTAATATCTGTATGATTTTGTTCAGATACAATTTATGAGCTTTGTAACGCAACTGGGATTCGCTTTTCAAAGCATATTACGAGTTTCTACCCGTCGTAGTTATAACACTAACATCCGAAACATGAAATACGTAAAGCTTTCACAAACAGAGGATTTAATGCCCACATTAGGACTCGGAACTTGGCAGGTAAGCACCAATTTGTAACGAGACATGTTTTTAAATGCTTTTGCGTCATCTAATTTTCTTACTTCTAGGCACCACCAGATGTGATAGAGACCACGGTTTACAAAGCTCTGGAATTAGGATACAGACACATAGATACGGCGTTCAATTACAATAATGAAGAGGCTATTGGTAGTGCTATTAAAAAATGGATTGATCACGGAAAGGGTGCAAGAAGTGACTTATTTATTACTACTAAGGTGCGTTAGAGATTTATGATAACCCGATTACGACTGTTTACTAAATAACTTATATTTTCTCTTATTTTTATTTAATACGTATTGCTTCCAACGCAGGTAATTTTCTTTTCGCATATAGGTATATCTACAACCCTCTTTTTTTCGCGGGGAAAAACGCGTTATCGCTACCACCACCGGGGGGTAAGTGGAACGGTTATGTTGGTTTCACACAGTCTTATGGCCCACTGTTGACACTCGGGAGTATAGCATCATCCGAGCGAGCATTGGACCTACCCTACACCGGCATACCAACCAAAACCTGCGGTGGCCTTCTTCGGTGCATACGGCACAGCACCGGGGTATCTTGTTGCACTAAGATAGCTGTACGGTACCGCCCCTGCGTAATGCCGCATTGCGGCCCTGTCTAATAAGGGGGCTCAGATGCCCCCGAACTCTAAAGGACGCCTAGATATGGAGTCTACGACAGCGGGAGACCGACTACCCGCATAGTGGTCCACTTCGAAGTCACTTAAATTGGAGTGAGCAGCTCCCTGCGACTTTCTCCAAGCCCCATTTAATCGCCTCTTACGACAGGCAGGAGATGTCGTGGTGGAATTCTCTAGATGCCCCCGGACCACAGGGCATATATATATCTACAACCCTGCTCTAGCTGTAGCATCAAAGAGTATTGGAATACATTGGGAAAGTTGCACATTACTCACAGCATGCAAGATTTATAATCGTTGGCAGATTAAAATTAAATAGGCCATCATTTTTGTCTTGACAACATTGCCATTAGGGAGTGGGGGTTCAAACTCAAGCACAAAACATACAAAAAGTTCATTAAAATCGGGCCAGCCGTTCAGGAAGAATTCAGTGACATACGCATAGAAGAATCATATATAAAGACTAGACTTCTGCTCGCGGCTCCGCCCGCGTGAAAGAGTTTTTCCGGGATAAAAATATTTTCCCGGGATAAAAAGTACTCAGGAGTAAAGTAGCTTCCTATTAGTGAAAGAATTTTCAAAATCGGTTCAGTAGTTCCTGAGATTAGCGCGTTCAAACAAACAAACAAACAAACTCTTCAGCTTTATAATATTAGTATAGATAATATTACATTTCTACTTTCGGTGACGTTTTTAGGACGTAATTATGTATTAAAAAATAGGCATGCGGGATTTCATCCAACCTTTTGCGGGACTATTACTAATTTATTACAAAGCGCGATTACCTATTTATACATACGGCATTAGGTACGGGATCGTGGACTGCTAAATTTTAATTATCTACGTCATTGAAACGAATTACAAAAACATTTAAAGTTGGAATAGCTGTTAGCATTTTCGAATTAATTGTTTTGTATCAGTATGTAACTAATTAAGTATTTACTATAAATTAACTTACGTCCGATATGGTGACAGGCTCGGTCGTTATCTCATCATGGGACGGATATATTATGCTCCGCGAAACGTGGGTTGCACTAGATGCGTCTCTGTTTTATAATATGCATAAGTAATATTGATAGATAGCGATTTTATTTTTGGTGGTCTAACGTTTTTATGGTTTCTTCTGAATTACAGCTTCCTCATGTAGGAAATCGCGCGTCAGACGTGAAGAAATTTCTCGATCTGCAATTAAGTCGTTTGCAGATGGACTATGTAGATTTATATTTAATACACGTGCCTTTTGGTTTTCACTGTGAACCAGAGACCCTCACTCCGCGCATCAAACACAATGGCGACTACGACTTAGATATGGAGACCAACCACGTAACAACATGGAAGGTAACTTTAATTTTGGCTACAATTACTTGTGCAGAGTACGAGTAGTACAAGACAGTGCGCTATTAGGAGAAAATATCAAGGGACACGGTACATTTTCTGCCAATGCCGATTCCGTGCTTTCATCTTCTACAGACACACTGTCATACATATCGTAGACATGGCTGTATTAATATAAAATATGCCGGACGTGTGAAATAAAATATTTCAAAAATTATATCATTCAATAATGTTCAGTATTATGTAAGTACCTAATATATATTATCATGATATTTTAAGAAAATGGAAGAATGTCAGAAAGCGGGACTGATTCGCAACCTTGGTTTGTCAAATTTCAATGAGAAACAAATAGAGAAGATAATAAAATCGGCAACGCTGAAACCGCAGGTGCTGCAAGTTGAACTACATGCTTATTTCCAACAACTAGACCTACGGAAATTTTGCGCAGAGAACAATATAGTGGTGACTGCGTATGCCCCTTTGGGCAGCCCGGGAGCAAAAGATCATTTTGTCAACAAATATAATTATAGGTGTGTAAAATAAATTAGATATTTTATTTCATGAAAGTAACAATTCTGTCGAAACACGTATATTTCAGCCCTGATGCTTTTCCGGATTTGCTAGGCCACCCGGATGTGAAAGAGATAGCTGAAAAACATGGAAAGACAACAGCCCAAGTGCTGCTGCATTTCTTAGTCAATCAGAAGATTGTCGTGATCCCAAAAAGTACCAGTGAAAATAGGTTAAAGGTAGGTAATCCGGTAATTCATTTTATGTCGCTCTTGAGGCGTTATATTTTATTTTTGTTAATTTTCAGGAGAATCTTCAAATATATGATTTTGAGTTATCACCACCAGAAGTTAATTGCCTTAAGAAACTAGACAAAGGAGAAAGTGGTCGCATTTTCAACTTTTTGTTTTGGAAAGGCGTTGAGAAGCACCCAGAGTATCCATTCCAGCTATGCACAGTTGATTCCACAAAAGCCTAGTTTGGAAAAAACACACGATGTTCACAATCTAGTCATTCACTACCTCTATAATTTTTAGATGCTGCCGGTATGGACATACACTATAAAATTATGTTGCTTTAACTACTTTTAGTCAGTTAAACTGATAATGTCTGTGTTATTATGCTTAATAATTAATGCGAAATAAAATTTCAAGAGTATTATGAGATTTGTGGTTTTATTAAAAAAAAAAAAATTAAAAGAAAAGCGTTTTTTTTAATTATGACAGTCTGTACAACATTTTTCTTTGTAAACGATGCTGTAACTCTCCTCTTCTGATCATTGTATGGATCACCTTGAGGATCGCTCTCTCGGGATATTTTTGTTTTAAAAAGTCATGAATGATAGTTTGTTCAGAAACCTGAGAGCCAACCGCGAACCTACGCTTCAGTTGCTTCTCAACTCGTGAGAGCATCTCGTGATCCTCTTCTGTGGTAAAACCTTCGGCACCTGAAAATAGATTTTATTTTGTCTCACTCTAATTATGCAAATTGCCATTTACGATGTATTAGCTTATACCCAAAAGCTTCTTGCCAAACACAAATGCAAAACAGTTCATTTACCTGCCAAACTGCCGGTCATTGCAGCGTCTAAAGTAGATACTTGGAACAGTCTTAATGCTTCCGTGACATGAACTTCCGACGCAAATGGTTGCAGCTGCATCTTAGCCAATGATTCAGATATTCTAACAATGGCTTCCAATTGTCTGAAAAATCACCAGATTTTCACTTTAAAAATAATTAATACTATCCGAATTTTGATTTCCGCATATTCGCATTATATCATGACAATGGATTGGTTTCACCGGCAAGGATTACTCCCTTAGAGCCTGGTGATAGCCTAGTTGGGAGTATGACTGCCGAGAGGAATGTCCGCAGGTTCATAACCCAAGGGCACGCACCTCTGTCTTTTCTAACAAGTTATGTGTGTATTCTTTGTCAATTATCGCTCGCTTCAACGGTGAAGGAAAACATCGTGAGGAAACCTGCGTACCTGCGAAGTTCTTTGTATATCGAAGGTATGTGAAGTTTGCCAACCTGCATTAGGCCAGCGTGGTGGGCTAAGGCTTAAATTCTCTCAGTTGTAGAGGAGGCCCGTGTTCAGCAGTGGGCAGCATATAATAAAGGGCTGGTAGGAATTTTTATTTAATTAATTCAGAAGTTTCTTAATAGACCATGTGTCTTAACTCAAGTCTTTAACTGCCGTCGTGAATATTATGACATTTTGCATTTTTTTACACACACGCACATACACTCACGCCTTTTATCCTCGAAGGGGTAGGCAGAGGGGCAACTAGTGTACCCACTAGCGAGCCTATCGCCATATTATCTGGCACAAATTCCGACTCCGAGCTGATCCTGAATAGAAAACCTTAATATCACTTTGATCAACCCGGGGATCGAATCCGAGACCTCAGCATTGCAGTCGTACCATAATACAACTACGCCACCGAGGCATTTTTTTTAAATATACAGAATTATAATTCAATAGTATAGATACGTGAGATGCTGTCACACTGACCTGACTGTGATAGGGATGGAGAGTCGTTTGTCAGCCTGCCGCTCGTGGTGGTCGGCGCCGGTGCGCATGAGCACGTACCGGGCACGCAGACGCTCGGCGGCGGCGGGCGACAGACGCGGCCCGCAGCGCACGCGGCAGTACGCAGAGTAGCGCCGCAGCAACGACAGCGGCAGCTCGCCCGCCGCCGACTCACGCTCCACGCTGTCGCCGCCCATGTGCACTGAGATTATGTGCTTCGCCAGGGTCTGGAAACATACATTTTTGTTTTTTTTTTTTTAATGGCATCGAATGACGAGACTAGCATGCCGTTCACCTGATGGTACGCGATACGACCACCCATAAACAGTAGAAACACCATCCAGCACTTTGAGTTCCAAAGTACTATGTGGCATTCCACTGCGCTCGTCACCCTAAGACCTAAGATGTTAAGTCTCACTATGTCCTGTAGTTACACTGGCTACAATGCCCTTAAAACCGAAACACAACAGTGCATGCACACTGCTGCTTGGCAGTAGAAATAAACATTGCGGTGGTACCCACCCAGACGGACTCTTACATATGAGAATCCTACCACCTGTAATAATACATTAAGGTTAAACCGTAATAATACCAGCGTCCAGCCATGTATACTGAAGATGGACCTTGGTTCAATTCCTTTTATAAATCCAATGGTGCAGCTTAAAAAGATAGTAATATTACCAGCCAGGAATTGAACTAGTTAATGAGACAAAAACAACAACATACCAACTGTATCATTAGACCATTCGATAGTGTCGCTAATAAGGATAAAATTCTGGGAGGTGATGACAAACGCAAAACTAAAGAAACAGGCCAATTTTCTGAGTTTTTTTTTTAATTTTAATTTGCAAATTTTTCTACTCCACTAATTTATAAGATAAGACTTGCTCGCGGCTCCGCCCGCGTGAATGAGATTTTCCGGCAAGTCCCGCTTTATATTACCTGGGTCAAAAAGTAGCCAATGGTACTCTCTCTCATTATGTAGCTTTATAGTGGGAAAGAACTTTTAAAATCGGTCCAGTAGTTTGAGTTTATTCATCACAAGCTTACAAAAAAAAAAAAACCTATCCTCTCTTTAATATTAATATCCATTAAAATTTCAATATGCCTCAAGAACATTTTGGAAGCAAATAATTTTTAAAATTTACACTATAAAAACATTTTGACATTGTTTTACATTGACTCAAAAACCTTCCCAAAAATTCTGTCAGCTCTCCATCTATTTAAAATATTTAGAAGAGTTTCAAAGACAAGGCACGAAGACTGAGATGGCCAAAGTTCAAGGGATAAGCAATACATAGACTTACGATATCTCTTTTCTCGTCGTGTTCGTCTTTTACGATGAATATCATGTCAAATCTGGAGAGGATGGTGGGCATGAAGTCGATGTTGTCATCCGCTTTGGTGTCGTCCCATCTACCGAACACAGAGTTAGCGGCGGCCAGCACTGAGCAGCGGGAATTTAACGTTGTTGTTATACCAGCCTGAAATAAGAAGTTTTTACATACATACCATCATACCTCTGTCCCATTTCAGGGGCAGGTGGCAGGCAGGCAGAGGTGTATCACTCCCACATTTCGCCAGCTATGCTAGGTCGCATTCAATAGGGGCCTATTGCCATTTACCGAGAACATTTCCAGATTTCGGGCTGATATTGAGTAGAAAAACCTAATATCACTGTATCCGACCCGGGAATCGAACCTGAGACCTCAGTACTGAAGTCATGCTGTAATAAAACTACAACACCGAGGCAGTCCCTGAGGAAGTTTTTACCTTCAATAATAATAAAAGCAACCACATAGCGGACGTAACAAGAAGGAGCTATTTATTAAAGTATTGGTTATAGGATTTAGGTCAGAAATTTTTTCAGTCTGTGATTATATATAACATAGAAATATAATTGCCTTGGCAATGGAAATAGTCTGTTGCTCCATAGCTTCGTGGATGGCGACGCGATCGTCCTCGCGCATCTTGTCGAACTCGTCGATGCACACCACGCCGCCGTCCGCCAGCACCATGGCCCCGCCCTCCATGACGAAGTTACGCTGCCGAATCAAAACTTCCCTATATATTGAGACTTATGCATACATGTATATATACATAAACACTCACGCCCGTTATCCCCGAAGGGGTAGGCAGACGCGCAACTAATGCACCCACTTTTCGCCATTATTCCGTCCCATGATGTGATAGGGGGCGAGCCTATCGCCATATCGGGTACAAATTCCAGACTCCGAGCTGATACTGAATAGAAAAACTCAATATCACTTTGCCCAACCCGGGAATCGAACCCGAGACCTCAGCCTTGCAGTCGCACCATAATACAACTACGCCACCGAGGCAGTCAGTTTGTAGAAAGTTGCAAAATATAAAAAAAAATCATTTTATTGTCATCGTTAAGCTGTATGGAAGTAGCACTGTATAAAAGAGAAACATGTTAATGATACTTACACTAGCCGGATCCCTGATTACGGAAGCAGTAAGACCAGCAGCACTAGAACCTTTGCCTGAAGTATACACACCGATTGGAGCGACTTTTTCAACAAATTTGAGCAGTTGTGACTTCGCCGTACCAGGGTCGCCGAGAAGCAGAATATTTATATCTCCACGTCGAGTTAAACCATCTGGCAGCCTTTTGCGCGATCCTGTTAAAATATTGTAAGATTTAAATACTTATTCAATGAAATATACATAGAAAACAAATCTCCCTGCAAACTAATAATTACTTACCACCGAATAAGAGTGCAGCTATAGCCTTCTTCATATCAACCGCGCCGAAAACACTAGGCGCGATAGATTTAGAGATTCTGTCATATATATCCGGTGAGGCAGCAAGTCTTCTGAACTGTTCTTCTTCATCAGCTGTGAAGGGTCGGAGCCCGCCCGTCACTCCCTCCTCAGCGGTGAGGCCGACTGCGCGTAAGTACGACGCTCGGACGCCTACAGAACCTTTGTCACGATTTTCACGCTATGAAATTAAGTGAAACATATTTGAGTATTAAATAGAAAAAATTAAGGGTACAATTATGTTTCTGGATAATTTTTTTATCAATAAGTTCAAGGAGATATAGCCAGCGCTACAATGTAACTAGTTAGTATTTCTGTTGCTGTTATGAACAAGAAAACTTACCCCCATTTTAGCGATTTTCTTGATAGAATAAATGCCGAGGACAGTGACTCGCGCGCCCGGTGCCACCCGCTCACACAACATGCGGTCGCAGTATACTGTTAAATGACGCGGAAGTTCGCCCTGCGGAATGCTTTCCGGCGCCTCTTGTAGTTTTAAAACCTGAGGTAAAGTATGATGTTAACAACAATTTTTTCTCCAAGAGTATTTAAAAAAATATATTGATATACTATCAGATAATATTATGATTGCAGATTCTCTGGTGCTACATTGATTGTTCCTATGAACTATATATATTCTGAGATAAATTGTGGGAAATATATATGTAAGGATATTTTACCTGGTAATCAATGCATTTACACTTGTCAGGAATAATGAAGTAAGGATCCAGAGGACATTTTGGCCGACCGGCTTGCTCACTACAAATTAGAAAGACAATGGTTATTGCAGATAATATATTTTCATCATTTGGAGTATGATGTTATAGCAACATAACTTATAAAATTAAAATCAAAGATATAAGGACCATATGCATCATACTCGTGAACGGATGCTGCTTGTGTGGACTGGTCTGCCTTTTTCGGTCACTATATCTAAGTATTAGGGGTATATTAACTTGAAGAATGTCAGATCAAATTATTACATGATTCTCGAGAGGGTTATGCACTCGTATTGGAATTGAAAATTTATTATCTCCTTTGCAAGGAACTGCTCTAAACAAAATAAACAAATAGTTAATTGTATTTTTTTTTCTACATATCACACATGGTATTTTATATCTTGAACTGATTTAAAAAATGTTGAAAGAAAATCAAAAAGCCCGACTGCATCAATATCTGCCATCTTTATCAAATTCATTGCAAAACTGAAAAGAAGGAAACAAGATTTTAATTTGAATATTTTATTTTGGTTTGCGCTGTCGGAGGCATAATACGCTCACTTCTCAGAATTTGGTTGGTGATATAGATAGAGCAACAAAATCTCGGAGTGAGCAGATGCCTCCGACTGCATTTGTGAACACTGTCAACTAAGATCATTCAAAAGTAAAATGAAATATTCAAATTAAAATCTTGTTCCTTTCTTGCCAGTTTTGCAATGAATTTAATAAAGATGGCAGATATTGATGCAGTCGGGTATTTTGTTTTTCTTTCAACATTTTTTTGTATTCCCATCTTTTTAGTTTTTTTTGTTCATAGACTACCTGTGTGCCAAATTTCAGCCAAACTCGTGAAGTCGTTTTACCATGTAGAAGTAACAAACGAACACAAACTTCGCATTTATACTATTAGTGAGAAGTCTGATGTGATTCATTAGCCTTTCCTATTCCAAATGCCAACAAAACATATAAGTTGTGTATATATTCGTAATCACTGTTAAAATGTAATATGTTATATTCTACCAGTGTATAAATACTTCAGTAAGTTGTTATTGGAAAAGTTACTGATGATTAAAGTTTTGATTCTCTGTATTGTAAAACTAAAAATCTATTGTCTTGACACAATGCAATATCTGAGTATGGGATTATGATTTACTTTTATGTTTATACTTTTAATGACTATAAATCACTTACGTGTTACACTTGCGAGGCATCACATAGCCCTCTAGCCCAGGTTTAACTGGAAGATTTGGTATGATGTTGCGACATGATCTACACTGGATGGATATTTTTGTTGCTTTAGCCTTTATCCCAGATGCGGAAATTACAATGCCAGGGATCTTCACCAATCTTGACACTGTTTCAGACTAGAATAAATATTAATATGGCTAGCATCTTGCTTGTACATAATATAAACAATAACTTCACTATAGAGTTTTACTTTGTGAATACCTTTATAGCTCATTTTAGTCAATAAGTTTTGCTTTGTTTGGAATACTCACTTTAAGTTCCCTTAAACTAGCAGGGTTTGCATCTGAAGTGAGAAGTACTTGTACATCCTCTACTTTCTCTTCACCTTCAGGTCTCGGTGCTGTCAACTCATCAGCTAACTGTAGAATATGAAATATGAATATTATACACAATGTAGTAAGTATTTATTTATTCATTGGCCTGTTACATCTATTGTTGATGATTTGACTTGTCAAGCCACACGACGGAAGCCAGCATCCGAGTGTATAAACTATTGGATGTTAAATTTTTTATTATTAAAATATATAAAGATAGACAATGATGAGACTCAATGATCAGTGTCCATTCAAAGTCACGTAAATGCTAATAGGTCAGTTGTATTATAATATTTGATCACATTATTATAATAGATACTATTAAAGAAGTCTATTAAAAAATATTATAAAAGAAATTAGTAGCATACATCTTTTGCAGCTTCTTCTAATATTGGTAAGTGTTCTGTAGGTTTTTTGTATAGTTTCTCTGCTAATATTTCGTCAAAACTGGATAGATCTTCAATATTTATTTCTACCCAATAATTTCCCAAGTTGTAATTACGTTTGAGAGCATCTCTGAAATAAAGTAAGCCGTTTATTTACCCACAGCAATAAGAATGGTGTGGTTACACCATTTGGTATATGAATTAACTATTTGCTTAAAATATTGAATACAATTTAAAGTTATACTAAAAATTACGTATTATTACCTGTATTTATAATTAAAATTTCCAGTATGAAATTGACGAATAAATTCTTTGAATTTTTTTTTTACAGCTTGCAGGTTAATTTGATCTTGTGATTCATTTTCTTCAACACCAAAATTGTCGGAGAAAAAGACACCAGGGTCATCGAAACCTTCCATTTTGTTATAATATGATAAAAATCTCTTCAAAAATACTTTTATTTCACTGGTTATTAGACTTTTTATTTATAAAATACGATCTCAAACAGTTACATTTTTTTTTTTTTTTTTTTTTTTAAGTTTTCCCTTATAGGGAAGGCGAAGGGTTCTAGCCCATACAGCCTCGTCTTAAGTAATATTTTTGGTTGTTTTTTTTTCCTACGTACTACACGTCGTAGTAAAGCAGTGGCTACCTTACCAAGACTTTATTAAGGAGTTTTGGCGGCAACGAAAAAACACTTGATTGGCACAATTATTTCAATTCACTTCATTTGAGCACTTTAATAGAACTATATTGGACAATATACCACCATAATTATGCAATATAACACTAAGTATCACCAAAATAATGAATTAAAACAAGAGCACCTCATGACACTTCCACGTTCCCGCCAAAACTCTCAAACAGTTACAGAAATTGGCGCATAAAATTGACATTGACGTGAAATCAGTGATGCGACTTGAGTCGTGTTTTTGCTTGAGTGACTCGTGTGAATTTGTCAAACTCTTAGTCGACTCGACTCTATTTGCACTCGAGTTGACTCAGCAACTCGGCGATGGCTAGAAATGTCTAGAAGTGGCCAATTCACTAGTCGCTGTGTACCTATGTCGCGAACGTTATTACAACCAATTTACCATTTTTATGGCTAATTCAGCATTTTTTAAGTGATAGACCATGCAGAAATTCTATTTAACTAGTGAACAAAAACCCTCAGAGTAAGTATATACCTATAGAGGGCTAATATCGCATCGTGCGCCCACTACCCAGCGTAGGCAGGTGAACTATAGCTACTTATATAGAAATGTTGGCGACTGCTAGGGATGGGCACGCGAGCAGCACCAACGCAACAGTTATCGATAAGTACAGGTCCGGCGGCGCGGTACATATTATTGTTAAAAAATTGTGGTTCTACAAAATATGGCCTTGTGAGTAATTTTAAGCGTATTGCCTTAATATAGATAAAAGCTATGCTGCGAATTGGTGTAGTGCCATGTGGAATGATTTATAAACACGGTACCTCAAGAGCGGTTTTTACAAGCATTAACCTCTCGAGCCCCGACCGGCCCAATCGGGCCGGTCTGACAGCTTGTCAAACTCGATATGTGTGCGTGTTGACGCGCCTTATGTGTGTGCGTGTAGGTCGATTTTCGCGTGTTGACAGACACGCGAAAAATTGCGCTTGCGCCAGTGTGGCCAGCGCTATGTACGCAAGAGGTTAAGAACCAATAATATTAATGGATATTCATTATAATTGAACCAATGTATATAAACCGAGCATCGCACCATGGATTTCTTAGCTAGTCTCCCCAAGCCTAAAATAGTCACGTCTAGTTTTTGAAATATTTATTACCAATGTTAAAAAAATGACAAAGAAATATATCTTAATGATTGCCAACTTATACTGTCAAGACCCGCGATAGAAGCTATGTAATAGCTTAAAAATATTAACGTAATCAGTCAATTTTTAGGAACAGTAATTATTTCTTTCATTTCATAAACAAAAATGCAATTATTAATTGGCTTAAAAATCACACACAGACAAAAACAGTTACCTAAGCTACATTATATTAAGCATCGCCATCGATAGTAATAAATACGTATGCTATAATATGAAAATATTACATCGATTCTGGTATCGACTCGTAACATCACTATCGAAAAAGCGGGATGCGGGGCAGTGCGGGGGGTACAAGTGTTCGCCTCCCGAGCGTCTTTCATACCGCGACGCGAAATTTCAATTTTACTTAAAAATATCCTGAAATATGGCTTGCCTGTGAAACGTGATATTAGAATTCTGTTAAGTGTGTTTCCGAGTGTCGTTTTTACAAGATTCCACAGAACATTTAACCATTTTGCAGTATTAATAATCAAATATTCGCATAGATCTCACTCGCGTGTGCTCACGCCGTTCCTACTCGAGTGACTACAAGCGCTTGCAGCCGGCGCAGGACGATGTTCCCACCCGTGCCTATTGTTCCCACTTGCATACGCGCTCTCTATAGGTATATACTTACTCTGAGATAAAAACCATTGTATTCTATATTATTTCATCTCCCGCATATTAGTAAGTACATAAGGATATTTAAAAATATTTAAATAAATCTTATTTGAGTTACAAGATGTGTAAATAGTCAACTCGAGTGACTCTAAAACTCAAGTTTACTCGAGTACAACTCGAGTGACGTACTGATATTACTCGAGAGACTCGTCTCATAAGATCCTACCAAGAAGTTTATAATATAACTACGTATAAAATCCTTGGATCCTACTCAAGTGGCATCACTACGTGAAATGAAAAAAAATGCTTCATATTGGGAAGGAACCTTTTCCTTCCCAATATGAGAGGAAAATGTATATATGAGAGGGTTCAAGCCCATATATAGCCTCGTGCTATCAATGTAAACGGAGTGGAACGGAATAAACATCAATCTGAGAAATTCAAATACAATCATCTCCACTCTGCAGAAATATTCAGTACCTATGTGTGTAAGGTAACACAAATTAGTATATAATCCGAAGCGTTCAGGATTCAGACTCTGAATTTAAAATGCCATTCCGGATGTATAAGTTTTGCTTATAAAATATGAGTGCTAATGCGTGGCTAACGTGTGGACTGTACGGACTTTAGACTAAGTACTGGCAATGCGTTTTGGCACGAAATTTAAAATTATAGAGTTTCCATGACAACGTTTCAACTGTGATTTATTTCATAAAATCTTGAATACAGCTTGTTTGTGTTGACTCGTTAATGCTAATAAAACACAATATGTGTTTATAATAATAAAATATAAAACGAACTAAAAAGATAGACAATGGGAGATGTGAGTATCTATTTCTAGTTTAATAGCTACATTTCGTACTAACCTACTATCTTAGAATAATAACACCCCTACTATTCAAAGATGAAATGCCACAATAAATAAATGCTTATTTATTTATACAATATCAAAAACATTCTACGGTATAATTAGTTATAGACCGGACATCCAAATATTTCGTCCAAAAGTTATTTATTATCAATTGGTAAAAAAGTCGCTGTCTTATCTGACACGTCCATGTGACAAGACACCTCGGTATGCGGAAATTTTGTAAAGAAAGCAATATTTTGGAAGGAATTATGCTAATTTGTAATGCATTTTACGTAGGTGTTCTGCTATTTCACGTTAGATTGAGTTAAGTACTGACGCACCGGCTCAAGATTTTTGTATGAAAATTTTCCCAATGTTCGCTCTGTATAATCTTAGAACTCTTTGTTTAATATTAGGTAATCATCTGTATCGTCAAAGAAATATACTTAATATTGTTATTGTGTACTTACGCAAAGGCACACCGCACAATCAGAGCAGTTTTATTTTTCTCCGCAAATAATATTTTGTGATAGCGTAAGTCCACCTCTTTAGTGCACCTTTTAAATTATTTACGATTAGGCAGAGTTACTGTCATTTCTCCGAGTTTAAGTACTTCCCATCTCGTAATGTGATAGGCTCTGTGGGTAAGGCTATCGTGTATTCTTATTTGAAATCGGAAAGTTTAGTAGAAAATTAGTACTTAGTTGACCTGGAAACCGAACCTTACGGTTTACAGCCCTACACACGGAACCTATGCTAACTAGAGGCGGCCTAAACTAATTCTAAGCTCTGGGCGGCCAATTTTTGCGAATGCCGAAGGTTGTTGAATCTTGGATGAATGATTGAATGTTTTCGTTCGTGCCCCTTGCAACTCTCCGCTGGTGCTGGCACCAGATAAACAACACGATATAAAAATGAATTGTTGTTAACGCTTGCCAATTCTGGTTTATTGTGTAGCGCAAATCAAGTAAAACCAGGCAGTGACCTGAAAAAGGATGTTATACTTAAACGAATTTGTTGCAATTGGGTAACTTTATTTGGTCCCGCAAAAAAAGGCACGCTAACGCGGGAGAGGCGTACCTGTAGCTTTAATTTTGATTCATGGAGGCAAAGCGGAAATTTTTATGTACCTGTGGTCCCAGCAAATGGACATATGTACCTACATACTTTCGGTATGTAGGTACATATGTCTAATTGCCTACCTATATAGGTAGGCTTTTTATTGTGGGGGCAACTGTCCTCCCCTGCTTACATTGGGGATGCCCCGGGTAAAACGTTTTTTTTTTACAGAAAGAGGATGTAGACACTCGTTTGGAGATTATGAGCGAATACATTCTAAGATCGCTCAAACAGAAGATCGATAAATGGGCGAAATTTATATCGGGCGACGAAAGAGTGAGTACTTTGTGTGCATTGGGTTTGATCAGGATGATGGTTTGAAGTTTTATTTACATAAACCATTCCATGGTATATTTAGGTACCTATTTAGGTATATTCGATACCTAAACACCTATCAAAACCTTCAGCGTGAGTGGCATTCCCGACCTACGAATTAACAAACCGATTTACATGTAATTTCGTTTTCAGCATGTTTTATTCAGATTCTTTGACTTGCCTAAATATGAAATCATAGTATTTCGAATGAACACAGCAGGCATGCTTACATGTTCCACCACGTTTCCCCCTATAAGTAGAGGAAAAATGATATATTTTCTCAGAAATATCGATGACAAAATAACACAGGCAAATTTCCGCCAGGTAAGCCAAATCAACATGGGTAATTATAGTGCAAGCGCTAAATTGTTCTTAGTATTCTTCGTAATATCTTTTTAAACGAGTACTGCAAAGTCATCCCGCTGCTTCTGAATCCTGATGGTACGTGGCGTGGGGCTGGGGTGCAGATTGTGTGTTGACTGACTTGAGAGATGATTCCGTCTTCAGTCAACAAAATGATGCCGGCCTGTTTGTATTCATGGAAGCGCAATGCCGTAGCATTTTCGTTAACGAAGCTCTTTTCATGCATCACGCTCAAGCCCGTGGTGCCTTGACGGCCCGGCGCGGCGCCTCGCAAATGCTGATACTATTTTTATCCTGGTAGTTGGTATACCATAGTAGGTATCTGTTGGTTAGTAGGTATAGTTCATTCTAAATTTTATGTTGACACTCGACACCGACAGATATTGTTTCTCTCGCGGATCGTGATTCATTGAACTACGTTGGGTTCTGCATCATGATGTGGTCGATATAGTAGGTATACCGTATCTTTCACTGAAATTCTTATTTATTCAAAGGCCCTAACTATCGGAGAGATGTCTGGAAACGTGTTGATGGATATAAGTATAATGGCGGACGAAGTAATCGGACCTCTACTGTGCAACCCTGAGAACCAGAAGGGATGGCCGAAGATAGTGCAGAACGATATGAAAAGACATGTTAATGATTTGAGGAATTTGATGACACAGGTAATATAACGTTAAAGCTTTTATGCTTCCTTTTCTAATACGGTCAATTAATTAAGAAATAAAATATTTTTCTTTATACAGCTAAAAGGCGAAATGGCTAGTCAAGTGATGTTGCCAATGCCGGCGGGCGTCGAAAGTATTTATCACGCAGAGGCTCGGTTAAAAGAAAGGTATATTTTAATGAAGTTAGGTAGGTATTGCTGATCATTTATAAAACAAAATTGTAAAGGTGGTCTGAATATCAAAACATTCTTCTTCAAACAACTTTTGTACATTATTAATGGTCTTCTGCCATATAGACAGTTTTGCCACATTGACGAAGCCTGTAACAATTTTAATAACTTCAGCTTTGATTTACAGTGACGGAGAGGACGTCGATTTGTATCTAAAAACCAACATAGAAGGCGCCATTATAAAATGGGCACAGCAAGTGCATGATTTGCTGAAAGAAGATTCGTATATAGGTCGCTAATTCTCTTTATTATGAAATAGCGTATTGTGTTTATACAGACTTTCTTTATTATTCAATGTTACTCTACTTTTGCCACATACTGATATCTAAGATAAGTACGTGTCTTCTTCATCGACTGCTTCTGTAATTAAAAATCTATAATATCTATAACAAAGAAATTCCTTCTTGTTATGGATGTAGATTCTTTCTTGTCTCTATTTAAACAAACAATACAGTGCAGATTTTCCATTTTTTTTATTAAGTTAACTAATTGTATCACACATATATCAATAAACGTCTCTTACCAGCTTTCAAACGGACAAAATTCCCTCTCCCGAACTCGGACGTGGAGTTCTACACGCAGCGGCTGCGGAACCTCGAAGGCATATACTCCCAACTAAGAGACCCTCGCGTCAAGCGCATGGCTCACTACCTCGAGTCCACTCGCAGCGTGTACCTCAGCTGCTTCAAGTCCATGCTCACTAATGTCGTTGCTGGTTTGTGTTTCCTTAGTTTCAATGGTTTAAATATTATTGATGACTATTATATCGGAACATTCTTGTGACTGTTCAAGTTAAGATGAAAATATTTGTAAATGTATTCTAACTTTTAGTTCGCTCACTAGTGAAATTGGTAGACGAACAGTGAATACATGTACGCGATTACCGTTGACGTAAACTTTTAACTGAATAATTACTATAATCTATTGGTAACTTATGATATTACAGCATTAGTTACTTATAAAGCCACTATAAAGTTACTTATAAATAATTACTGCCTCGGTGGCGTAGTTGTATAGTGTACGCGTTACGAGTACGATTTGCACGCTGAGGTTCTGGGTTCGAATCCCGGGTCGGGCCAAAAAAAAAACTTTGTGACTGGGATTTTCCATCTTAAAAAAATTACTCAGTCGCAGCTCGGAGTCAGGAAGTTGGCGGTGAGACACCCCTGTGCCTCGGAAAGCACATAAAGCCGTTGTCCTGCGCCTGATCTCTCTCCGGTCATGTCGGATTGCCCTCTCACTGGGCTATGAGAGTGAAGGAATAGCGAGTGCACCTGTGTATTGCGCACATACTTGTGCGCTATATCTCCTGCGTACTTGGCTGATCTCCGTTGAGATTAGACGCCGTGGCCGAAACTGGCTAGGAGGATTTCATTTTTTTCACTTACAAAGCAGTGACTTTCCGTGGACTGAGATGGTAAACAAAACAGGTGTTGCCCTTCATTATTATGTTTCTTTTACAGCCATAGTAGAATGTCGCGACATATACGTGTACCAGAAACCTTTGGTTATACACTTCGAAACGTTCGAGGGCACGGATTTTTCCGATGCAAAGAACCTCATACGTCCAATGTTTCACTGTATTGGCTTGCTGTGGGGTAATTCTCGATATTATTGCAATGTGGAGAAACTTATACGTAAGTATTTAGCATGTCATTATAAAAATAAATCTACTTGTACTTTATTTGTAAACATCTACTAGTTTGCAACCGGAAACGGTTTAAGGTTTTATATTATTTTTATTGGTTTGATATTGTAAATCTCCTACGACATCCATATTCTAGTCTCAAGAGCTTCTCTAGCAGTGTTGAGTCCGAGTGTAATCAGCTTTTACTGTAGACACATAAATGATTTACAGCCCTTTTGCGTGAGGTGTGCAATTTGGTGATACAGCAGTGTACCAACTCGATAGACCCTTCGGCTATATTCCAAGGTGATCCGGATGAACAGTTACTCAAAATGAAAAAGGCTATCGGCATCTTGAATCATTTTATGTAAGTGCCACAGTAAATTTATTCCGAGCCGATTGCGATTATTTGTTCCTTTTCATTTACAGCAGCCTAAAAACAATTATTTCTGTAATTCATAATGCAGAAGTAATTTTACAGAGACACATATGAAATGAACCGCGACAAAGTGCACACGTTTTTCCCCCCCGGCGTGATGCCGGTGCGTTGGTCCTTCGACTTTGATCGGGTGTTCATGAGGTTCAACGTGTACATGAAGCGCCTGAGAATGATCGAAAATATTCTAGAGGCAACCGTTGAAATCATGAAATTGGAGAAAGTGGAATTTTGTGGATTACGTGGAAAAATATTGAGCACTGAGTGTTTGAAGGTACGCTATATTATTTTACGTAGTTTATTTATTACCAATCAACACTGTACTGTGTGAGGAAAGAACTTCGAAAGATTATTTTATTCTTCTTATGTAGTATTTGTTTTGGTGTCATATGCAATGAGTGGATCAATATCTTTCAGGTGTTAGAAGAATACACCATGATATACCAAAATCTAGGTAACATCACCTATGATCCCGCCGATCCAGAATCTGAAATCTTCCTCCCCGATTACAATAAACATATGGGCGTATTAGAGGATGTGGATAGACGACTAGCGTCGCTATTTTCGCAAGGTCTAGACGAGTGCCATAATTTGGAGCATTTCTTCAAGGTAAAAATATTCTTTTCATTTAGGTTATCGAAAATATGGTAAATATTAGAATAGTACACTAAAATGATTATTTATTACTACAGTTTTTCCAAATTATCGGTGATTTATTTCATCGGCCGTTAATTAAGAAAGAATTGAAACCAAAGTTACCGATTCTATTGGATTTTATGCACAGTAATCTGGATGCCGTGAAGGAGATATTTGACGAGGAAATGTCTGTAAGTTTTATATTAATGCAAATTATTGCTTTCGTTGGTAACAATGTATATTCGTATGTTTAGTAATCATTTGTATTATACTTTTAATAATGATTCTGGCAGAAATTAACAAAAGGTCCTGAGCGGCCGATGGTTGACCCTTATTTACCACCCGTTAGTGGCATGCTCTGGTGGATCAACAAGTTACGTCGAAGAATTCAAATGCCGATGGAAGACTTCATACTGTTTGAAGATCCGTAAGTACATTGTATACAATATTAATATTATGACAGATCTTCATAGTTAAACTCATTAACACATCACTTACTCCTTTATCCTTTTCTTTATAGGATAGTAGAAGTGGAAAATGCAATGTACATGAAACAAAAACACAATGAAATGCTTGGGTACTTGAACTCGCTCGAAGATAGACAGTTCAAACAGTGGTCTACTACAGTACCTCCGATTTGCAAGCTGCACTTAGCGAAGAATCTTATCTACCGAGATCCACCTTTCGTTAGAAATAACTTTAGTCCTGAGGTAAGTTCTCAATCTATGTAGGTACTATTCTGTTTGATTTTGATTTTGGATTGAATTAAATTAATTTTTACTCATCTATTACAGCTTGTTATGTTATTGCGTGAAATACGCTACATGAAATATTTGGATAAGCAAGGTATACCAGCTGAAGGGCTTGAGCTATACGCTCGGAATGAAAAATTACAGGTGTCGTATTTTATCTATGATATTAATATTGTAGGTGTTACTTATAGCTCCGACCGCATGAAGAAGTTTTTCCGGCATAAAAATATTTTTCCGCTACAAAAATATATTCCCAGGATAAAATGTAGCCTATAGCACCCAGGAGTAAAGTAGCTTCGTATTAGTGAAAGAATTTTCAAAACCGGTTCACTAGTTTCTGAGATTAGCGCGTTCCATCAAACAAACTGTTCAGCTTTATAATATTTGTAGGTATAGGTTTTAGATATGATACAATTTTGTTTAATTGATTTACCTATATGAATACAATATTACGGTTATTTTAATGATTTTAGAATCAAAACAATTCTTTTTTAAATAATTGTCTATCCAGGCTAATTTAAAATTGTAGGTGGGTTACTTTCCAAACGTCGTTCGTCATCTTGTAAAAATTGTAAGTAACCTTAATACTTTATTAGGATTTTGACCATGTGCTATTGGTTACAGTACGATATGAACCGCTTAAATCGTGCCATATCGTGGTACAATGCGATCCGCGAAGGTAGCCACGAGACAGAAGTAGCTCTAATTGAGAAAGAGATTTATGCTATTGACCAGCTCCTTGGACGAGGAGTTGAAGAGCTAACCTGGAATGATGACTGTGAGTTTTTATTTCTTGAGCTTATTCGTGAATAATAAATACATGGATATCATGGAAAATACTATCAATAACATCAACTAGGGTAATAACTGTCTTCACTGGCTTGGCGTGGCTTTAGCAGACTGTGGCATTAATTCAAGCAATATTGAGCTTGTATAAAATATCATCTTAAATCGCATCGACTCTTCGATTTTTAGTTACCGAATGGATGGCGGAAGTTTACACCGCTATCAACACGTTGCAAGAACGAGTTTTAACTGCACAGACTAATGTGAAGCGTGGTTTGGCTAACATTGCCGCGTGGGGGGATAAGCCACTGCACAACCGCAAGGAGAACCCTGATAAGATGGAGTTGCTGGCTGTGAATGAACGGCATCCGAGATTTTTAAAGAGGTATTCTATTTTTACGACAAAAATGATTGATGTGTACCTATTATTTGTTGGTTTTACCTATGTACTAATGTTTAAATTTGCAGGCGTAGTTTAATAATAGTAAGTCACCAAGAGTTCGTCGATATACTTAAAATCAATTACAAGCTGTTTTTCAACATTCAAGACGAAGAAGAGGTAAATTATTTCTTCAGTTGGCCCTTGCTTCCACGTTAATCGGAGTATCGCTGTAAATTTTTCGAACATTTGCTTTAAAAATATTAGTGGGAGTAAGATTAGTAGGATTATTGCATTTTGAATCCAACGAGGACAATAATATTGTTATAGGCCGAAGAAGAAACAGAAGTGTTGGAAGAAGTTGATGAGTCAACATTAGACGAAGACGAGAAAGCAGCTCGCGCCGCTAAACTCGCCGCGATTGAACAACGCCGCGAGGAGAGACGTCTTGCTCGGGAAGAGAAACAGCGGATTAAGGAGGAGGCTGCTCAGATAAAATTTGAAAGAAGAGAGGCTCGACGACTGAAGCGAGAGGCGAAGGAAGCGGAGAGAGCAGAGAGACAGGCACTCAAAGATGCTGGTGCGTTAGTATACAAGTATATATCCTAACTGGTGATTTGCATACATGCTACGCCTATAACTATACTCTATACTAAATATAATATATCTAGAGATTATTTTGACGCATCAGGATCAGAAACTAGCAAAGAATATTAATGATATTATTATTCAATATATCCATATATATTTATAATTAGGTGAAGAAATAGAATCGCCGACTGAAGAAGAAGAACAAATTGATGATCCTGAAGAACTTGCTGATATTGAAGCTGAAAGAAAAGAAATGGAAGAGGAGGCATTTAGAGCAGAGCGTTGGCCAGCCTACGTCGGATACGTCGATTCATTGGTTAGTAACTATAGAAGGTACTTTTTATACGGTAATTCAACCATTTCAAAGAATAACATGTTTTGAAACCAGCTGGAATCATCATTCATCCCTAGAAATGATTTCTTATGAAATAGAAAACATGTTAACAATGATTGACGATTTTTTTCATTACTTCACGTTACATGTCCTAAGCCCGTGGTTCTATCTGCTTGTTGACCCCTGTTTGATAGGCTCCTTTTACGTGCGTTACATTTTAAGGTATCAAAGCAAGTGATGAAAGCGATACAGTCAAGCTTAGATTTGTTCGAGAGGCAAACCGACTTGGAGAAAGGGCCGAGGGTAGCATTTATGGAAATTTTAGCAGAACTTAGAACTCCAGGTAAGATAGTATAATAAAGGGTAGGTTTAATATTTTGGAAACAAAAACTTGAAACTATCAACCAATCATGACTTATCATTTACTATGTCGTATTAACTTACCAAACTTATAATTCTCTCAATGATGTCATAAAAGTTGCAATATTTATTTTAGAGACTCCTCCACTCGCTGATACTTATAATTTTTTGGAAAGATGTAACCAACTATTATATCTGTTCAATTAATCTCTCTAGTGGACTCGTTTTTATGCGTGCTTAATTTTATAGACATATTTTTCTCTCCATCCTTGGACATGGATGATGACGACGGTCTCTACGACACTCTGAGGGAAATGATGAAAGATATGTTCCTACAGGCAACATTGTTCCCGAGGATAGATCCTATAGTGCCGATTCCCACTTATGAAGGTAAAATATAGGCTCGCTAATAGTTGTTGTTATATTGTCATTTGGGATAATACTAAAAATATTGAATGCAGATGACATTGCTGCCGAAGATGCTATGATTGACTTGTACCACGAGATATTGAAGAGGGTTGAAAACAGTATTAATGATGTGGTGCAGTACGCATCGGTATGTGGTTTTAATGTTTCTATACAGATATGAGGGATTTTGATGTACCTAGATAACTAGTAAATAATATTCCCTACTATAAGCTTCTATAGTACGTAATTAGGAAAAGAATTTGTTTTTGCAACAACAATAGTAGTATTTGTGCAGTAGACATAAAATAAGATCCTGCTTGCAGAAATACGAAAAATATACATTCTTGTGGATGGAAGACAGGCAAGAAGTTTTAGCTGGGTTTTTAAAGTACGGGCGGGTCATACCCCCGGAGGAGTTCGATAAGTACAGATATGAATATGGCACCGATCCACCTGAAGCTAAGCCAAAATTAGAACAATACCAAAATGAGGTACTTTAATGTTTATAGGGTTGATTTAAAAGATTTTGTTACAACAATGATCAAATTGAAAATGTGTTCTTTAAAATGGGTTCCGCTCATATCGTCTAATGCATTATCTCATTAATATTCTGAGCTCACGTCTTTAAACTTGAAATATCGAACTTAACAGATTGACAAATTCAATACAATGTATGATGAAGTGGTTGCACTTCCTGGCGATTATCTTTGCAACGGTTGGTTGAAGTTAGACCTGAGGCGGCTGAATCAAGCAATCATGAACATTATTTGTAAATGGAGTAACTTGTACAAGCAGAACTTGAAGGATCATGTGCAAACCAGGTAATTTATTAGCAATGTATTCAGTGAGTCCTTTAGATTGAATCATACAATTAAACTGAAATTAATTGTTTCCAATTTTGCTTCCTTATGTACGACACAGTTTGGACGATCTAGAAGCATTCATAGCTTATGCCAGTAAGGAATTATCTGTAGAACTTGAAGATGATGATTACGAAGGGTTGTTGAAAGTGATGGGCGTGTTGATTGAAGTGAAGGCGAAGGTAGACGCGGGCACAGAACAGATGTTCGAGCCGCTTAGAGACATTATCGACGTTCTCAAAGAGTATGGTGTTGACTTCCCAGAGGAAACCTACGAACAGGTAAAATATATTAAGTAATATGTTGAAATCTCGCAAAGGAGATTTTATATTTAGAAATAATTTAATAAATAATTGCCTAAGATTTTCTAGTCTTTCATAATGAGGAAAAAAATTACGAAATTAAATTTTAAGCATACTTACCTTTCGGGGCACAACCACCCAGTAGTAACATAACGTAATTTCTCTGCAAAACCAAGCAAAGGACATTATTATTATCTTTTACAAATCTATGTACATTATTTTATAATGCTCGCAAATGGATGGTTGCAGCCTGCAAAGCATCATCAATATTCGGTACATATTTTGGTAAGACTAAGGGATCAATTGCTTCAAATAATATGTTTCATGAATTATTTGGTTTATTCGTTTTTATATTATAAAAGGCGCATGGTTATATCCGTATCATTTTAGAAGCTTGTCTTATACAGCTTAAAATAATTATTGTTCTTTTGGTCTACTTTACGAAAATAATGTGTTTTTTAGCTGGACGTTCTACCAGAACGTTGGCGTAATCTGGTGAAGCTAGCGACGGTGATGAAAAACAATGTAGCACCATTGCAAGCTGCGCAGGCGGCGTTGATTGCCAAACGAGTTGCGCTTATTAACCTGCGACTCACCATGTACAGAGAACAGTTTAAGCTGAAGGAGGTAACGCCTATTAACAATTTTGTTTCAAATAACTGATTCTGTTATTTGAAACAAAATTGTTAATGTGATATTTTCAATATTTAGACCTCGTGAATTTAACCGATTATTGTTAATTACTTTTTGGTATCATTTTTAGATGTTTTTGGAGAGTTGCAAAGAGCCCTATAGTCAAATTGATAAAGTACACCAAGAATTGATTGGTTTCGAAGATATAGTAGATTCGCTGAAGAAGTCCTGTGCATTATTCGATATACAGCCACCAGATGAAAAGAATCTGAAGCAATGTCGACGCGAATTAAAACTTATTAAGGTATCTAAGAAATATTGAAATTATGAATAATCAAAAAATCTCTGCTCATGGCAATGGCCGATTTAAATTTATTGAAAATAAATTTAACATACTACTAAAATACGAAATAAATGTAACTTGAGTCATCAAAACAGATTTAGACAAAACTCAATCTCAATAGTCTAATAATAATTTGCACATAAAATTATTTGTTCATTCAGCAACTGTGGGATTACTATCATCTCGTGATGGGCACCATTGAATTCTGGAAGAAATCGCCATGGAAGAAGATTGACGCAGATGGAATGGACCAAGAGTGCAAACGATTTACCAAGGACCTTCGACAGTTAGATAAAGATATGAGAGTTTGGTTAGTGCATAGTCATAATATACCTACTTTTTTGCTAATATTTGAATTTATTTCTCCAGTACACCAATGTGATAGTTATTTTAATATTTAATAACAAAAATGACAAATGTATCATTTCCAGCATTTATCGTAGTGTGAGATACTAAATAAACATATCTAATCACAAAAAAAAAAAAAAAATTATTGATGAACAATGTAATTTCTAGGGAACCGTACGGTGCAATAGAATTCATAATAAAGAATTTGATGACGTCCTTACGAGCAGTCACTGATCTGCAAAACCCAGCGATCAAAGATCGGCACTGGATCGAACTTATGATGGCTACTAAGGTAAAATTATGGTTTGATATTCCTTTTGTTGGTGTAAATATGTAACATAATGTAGAATTTTATTTTTTTCATGTAGAAACCCCTAAATGCACCTATTATAACATCCATCAACCCAGAATATGTTCATACATCATCACCAATAGCGTCATCTAAGACCACATTAAAAACAGTATCATTCGAGGAAATTGTGAATGACTTTAAATCGTTAGAAGATTTATCTGGCTCTGTAGAGACTTTCAGTATTGAGAAAGAGAGTGAGCAGGAGCTACTGAAGGACTATGATAAATATTTGCAAATACAAGACTTTAGAAGACCAAAAATGCAAGAAAGTAGTGCTAGTCACAAATTCTTCAAGTTGAATAGGTCTTATTCTCTGCAAGAAATGAAGGAGCATGGCTTTGAATTAAAACATACACGAAAAAAGTCTACGCAGCAACAACTCTCTGACTACCCTCCGATATTATCAGAGTATATACTGTAGATTTCGTGTACTAGATTAGTGTTAATATATTATGTATATACTAAGTAAGATGATAAGGTACGTACTTTATGTAAAATGTATATGACAATTTAAATATGAATTAATTATTATTTAACTAAGTAAACTCTTTTTTTGTTATTCTGACTTTTGTTTATAAATAATTTTAAATGGACAAATTTCTTTTCAATTGCTTCTTTCCATATTTTTTATATAATAAATACGTTAAGCATGGAAAACATCACATAATTGAAAGGGTTCATCAGTTGCACTGCATCATGTACGTTACAGGTTAAATTCAATATCACCGATGATACAACTCTGGCAGATTTGTTGGCATTGAATCTGCATAAATACGAAGAGGAAGTGAAAACTATTGTTGACAAGTCTGTTAAGGAAGCGGCAATGGAGAAGACGCTTAGGTAAAACAAATACGATGCTTTTATAAATTCTAATCACTAAACATGCTGCCAAGATCGACTGCCAATAAGAATGTTTACATTTCAGAGAGTTGGAGGTCATATGGGCTATCATGGAGTTTGATTATTCTATACACGATAGAACAGGTATCAAATTACCTAAAGCAAGCGAAGAATTAGTGGAGACCTTAGAAGACAATCAGGTGCATTTAGCAAGTTCATTAGCTATATTATATTATGGAATTTATCTTTGCCACTAGGTACAAAATACCTGTTTAGTATTTTTCAAAACTCATTTTTGTTCATAGAACCAAGTACAAAACATGATGTCTTCTAAATTCATTGGATTCTATGAAGTTGAGGTCACGGCGTGGCAAAAGAAACTCGGAACTGCTGATGCTGTAATAGCACTTTGGTTTGAAGTGCAAAGAAAATGGCAATACTTAGAGAGTATTTTCGTAGGTTCTGACGATATAAGAGCACAGTTACCAGAAGATTCCAAGAGGTTTGACGGCATTGATAAAACTTTCAAGGTGAGGAATATATATACCTAATATCTACCATAAATGTAGTTAACACTGCTTGGCATGAGGCTACTCTACTGATGAGAGCTTGCGCATGTGTTACCCCTTTTACCTATTTAAAGCCTTTCAAGTAGGTCGTAGGTATTCAAGGCTTTCTGTTAGAAAAGATTTTACGATAATCATTAATTATACGTAGTAATAATACTTTTACATACTTATCATCATCATGAATATTCGATTCTATAGGAGTTGCTAAGAGACATCGCAGCTACACCGAACGTAGTGCAAGCCACCAACAAGCCAGGCCTGTTGGACAAGCTCGAGGAACTGATGAGAGCACTCAACTTGTGCGAGAAAGCACTCAACGATTACCTGGAGACAAAGAGATTGGCGTATCCTCGTTTCTATTTCGTCTCCTCTGCCGATTTGCTTGGTAAATTATTTGTATTCATGTTAATCAACTTCTATTTTCGGTCGATATGTTATTGCTTAAAAATCTTGAAAAATATTGGTAATATTTTTTAGTGAATTAAATGTATAATTTACTATACATATGTAGACAACTTTGAAATTATTTTTAGATATCTTATCAAACGGTAACAATCCACCGGCTGTATGCCGCCATCTGACCAAGCTATACGATAATTTGGCGAAGCTGGTGTTCCCTAAAACTGGTAGTAAACATGCGTTTGAGATGATATCGAAAGAGAATGAAGAACATGTGCCATTTAAAGCACCTTGCTGTGACTGTTCCGGAAAGGTGCGGTTGGTGTACTATGACTAGTTTGTTTTCATTTTACTTTGTAGCAATATTGAGTGGAATAAACTCAACAGTAGTTTGTTTTTTAGGAAAAGTTGTTTTGTTATTTTTCAACATAACTATATCCAATATGATTAAAACAATTTGACAGGTCGAGAAATCGTAGGCAATTATCTCATATAAATTTGTGTCGTCGTGTAAATAAAACGCTTGGCGACAATATTTAGGAAACATCGAGATCGTGGGCGTAACAATACCTATGCTTGAGTTTTAAATAATTTTCCCATAAATCGCAATTTATTTTAGGTGGAGTTATGGCTTAATCGTGTGACTGACTGCATGCGGTACACCTTGCGCGACATATTCGAGCATTGCGTGAAGTCGTATGAGGACAAGTCTCGCGACGAGTGGGTGTTCGACTGGCCCGCGCAGCCCGCACTCGTCGGCACGCAGATTTGGTGGACAACGGAAACCAATCAAGCGTTCGAGAAGTTGGAGGAAGGTCAGGCTATACTGCTGCTTTTGCTAACCCTGCTATGGTTATTTTTTGTAGGTTTTGTCTTGTAACCTAGTCAACAAATAGTGATGCTGGTTTCCCATTACTGAATGTAGGCTGTTTTTCTTTTCACAAATCAAAAAATTAATTAGCTAAAAGTTGCTAGATTATTTGATTTTTGAACATACTTAACATCCATTCTAGGATATGAGAATGCCCTAAAAGATTACCAAAAGAAACAAATCGCTCAGTTGAATGCGTTGATTGTATTACTGTTGGGAGACTTGACAGTCGGTGACAGACAAAAGATAATGACCATTTGTACCATTGACGTACATTCGAGAGACGTGGTTGCTAAGCTGATTGTGGCTAAAGTGGAGACTTCTAATGCATTCCAGTGGCAGAGTCAACTGCGGTATGTGCACTCCTACCTTTGTAGACTGCTACTTGTAAGTTTGATGGAAAAACAGTTTATTGCTTTATGTGATAGCCTTTTTTTGGTCTTAAAACGTCTTAGAATATTCAAACTCTACAAATCGAACTTGTTAACACTACAAAGAAATTACTGTTTCATAAATAGAACGCTACGTTTCATCAAGTAAAATCCTGTTAAATATCAATTTGTGACAATTTTTCAGACATCGATGGGATAACAATTTAAATAACTGCTTTGCTAACATTTGCGATGCGCAATTCCTTTATGACTATGAATATTTGGGGAACACACCTCGTCTTGTTATAACACCATTAACTGATCGATGCTACATTACACTGACTCAGGTACTTGCTTACACACTTCAATAAAGTTACTTAAGTTAATTACATCGAATATACGGATATCATAAATTTTCATGAATATATATACTGTAAGTAGTAATTTGAATGTTATGTAGCTGTAGTGGGATTTTAGATATTACAAAATAATAAATATAGGTATATAGTTAGTTCTCTAATGTTTGATTGAAGCGTATCATTCACGCCGTGGCTATAAAATATTACGAATACACAGTTCTCAATATTTGCTGAATGATTTGTATAAAACAATACCTACTGTAGAATCAAATAAATCCTCTCGCCAACTTATAGAGTCTTCACTTGGTAATGGGTGGTGCACCGGCGGGCCCGGCCGGAACTGGTAAGACTGAAACCACTAAAGACTTGGGCAGAGCGCTTGGTATTATGGTGTACGTGTTCAACTGCTCCGAACAAATGGACTACAAAAGCTGCGGAAATATTTATAAAGGTGATATAGTAGTGTTATAACTATAAGACGTATGAGATATTTGGATTGTTTAAAAGAATATGTTCGATTACATAGGTTTGGCTCAGACCGGTGCGTGGGGTTGCTTCGACGAGTTCAACAGGATTTCGGTAGAAGTACTGTCCGTAGTGTCGGTACAGGTAAAAAGTTTGCTCGACGCCATTAAAACAAAGAAGAAGAAGTTTGATTTCATGGGCGAGTACATCACCATCATACATACAGTCGGTATGTTCATCACAATGAATCCTGGATACGCGGGACGAACCGAACTACCTGAGAATTTGAAAGCTCTCTTTAGGTAAATATTTTTAGTTAGTTAGACATAGCTTCACGTCGTTACGATATTTTAATTTGGTATTGAATAATCGATTACACTGTAAATTTTCCTTGATCTGCTAAAGGAAGATATATTTTATTTAATTACGTCATGACTTAAGTTTTCCCACTATACAAGTGGGTGTATTATAAAGATTCATCAAGTAGGTATACATCGGAAATTACATTATTTTCAGACCTTGCGCCATGGTAGTGCCTGACTTTGAGTTGATCTGCGAGATCATGTTGGTGGCTGAAGGTTTCCAAGAGGCTCGTCTGTTGGCGCGTAAATTTATCACCCTGTACATGTTGTGTCGCGAGTTGCTATCCAAACAAGATCATTATGATTGGGGCTTGAGGGCTATCAAGTCTGTGCTTGTCGTCGCGGGCTCTTTGAAGGTAATTTAAAATAATCATAGAAAACACCACATTTTTTTATTGATATAATCACGTTCTTTTATATTCATAATATGATAGAGAGGTGACCGCTTAAGGCCAGAAGATCAAGTACTAATGAGGGCCTTGCGAGATTTCAACATACCGAAGATCGTAACGGACGACACGCCCGTGTTCATGGGTCTTATTGGCGACTTGTTCCCTGCGCTAGATGTGCCTAGAAAACGGGACTTGGACTTTGAAAAAAGCTTAGTGGATGGTGCCATATCTATGAAGCTACAGCCGGAGGCAGGATTCATTTTGAAGGTAGACACTTATTTACATTCATAAAATGTGTTATTTATATTTAACTTTTGTTGTACACGCTATTAGAGGGTTAATTTACCTTGAGTATATCTACCACGTTTTAAAAATGCAGATGGTACAATTGGTGGAATTATTCGCCGTCAGACATTCTGTATTCATCATCGGATTTGCTGGAACCGGAAAATCAATGGTATGGCAATGTCTGTACAGAACATACGCCTTGTTAAAACTGAAACCATTTTATAACGATTTGGATCCAAAAGCTGTTACCAATGATGAGCTGTTTGGAATCATTAATCCAGCAACTAGAGAGTGGAAAGATGGACTCTTCTCGACTATCATGAGAGACATGGCTAATATGCCAGGAGATGGACCCAAATGGATTGTACTAGATGGTGATATTGATCCAATGTGGATCGAAAGTTTGAACACCCTGATGGATGATAACAAAGTAAGTGCTACTCTATATTATGATACTAAATCGAGTATGTATTTAATCAAGGTAAGTAATATAGCGTTGATTTCAAATGAAGATAAAGTGATTTTTTTTTTAATATATTTGTGTTTTTGTTGAGGTATTGACGTTAGCGAGTAACGAGCGAATTGCGTTAACGAAATCTATGAGACTGTTGTTCGAAATATCAAACTTAAGAACCGCTACACCAGCTACTGTGTCCAGAGCTGGGATTTTGTACATAAACCCACAAGATTTGGGTTGGAATCCGTAAGTTCAGACTCAAGTATGATATGCATACATACATATACACTCACGCCTTTTATCCCCGAAGGGGTAGGCAGGGGCGCAACTAGTGCACCCACTTTTCGCCATTATTCCGTCCATTCCGCCATATCGGGCACAAATTTCAAACTCCGAGCTGATACTGACTAGAAAATGATTAAGTAAATAAGTTAATCATTCGTTATGTAACAACCATCAAGTCATTCATTGGAATATTTTGATAGATCTTTATACTTGAAGTTATCATACTAATTACAGCGATTAATTTATCATAATATATTTCGTTTTAATTTAGTTTTTATTTTTTAGCTTTGGTCCTAACATTCGGTTAAGTAATTTATTTCAACAAACACTAAGAAGTGTTGCAATTTTTAGATTTGTAGCGTCTTGGATAGAAACAACGCGGGATGATGAATCTGAGAAGGCGATGTTGACTGTGATGTTCGACAAATACATACCCTCATTACTGGAGTCGTGTAAGAAGTACAAACGGATCACACCGCTAACGGAGCTACAGCAGATTCAGCTCACTTGCTATCTGCTCGAGTGTTTCCTGAACAAATCACTGCTGCCCAGCGATTGTCCCAAAGAATGGTCAGTATATAAAATATGTTTATATAGTTCTATAAAATATAGTTAATTGAACCTGTATAAAATGTCTTACAAAGGTTTATTTGACAGAAGAGTTTTAGTGTTTCTTTAGTTAGACTGTACCTACATTGTTTAAAAAGGGTAACCTGCTTGTGAGTATTTATTATAGTATTATGCAAATAAATACTACTATTGTTGTTCCACTAAGGCGCCGTCAGATTTAAAACAAAGTTTAATGTATTTTATTTGAATCACTCCTTTTGCTTCAGGTATGAAACCTATTTCGTGTTTTCCGTTGTCTGGGGATTCGGCTCTGGTCTTTTCCAAGATCAACTCTGTGATTGGCGCAATGAATTCAGCAAGTGGTTCTGTAATGAATTCAAACAGATAAAGTTTCCGTCCACTGGAAACGTTTTCAGCTTCTTTATTGATTCAGAAACTAAAAAAATGCTTCCGTGGTCGGAAAAGGTTGAAAATTTCGAGTTGGACCCAGACTTACCATTACAGGTTAGACACGGTTTTGCCGTTTAATAGTATAAAATTGTGCAAATTTCGAAAATGTCTAGTACCTTATTTATATAAAACACTTTTTTTTTTACCCAAATAGCTATTGAAATACTTCAATTAGTAGGTAACTTGTTTAAAGTTTTCGATATCATACTACAGTAGCAGTGGTAGTTCCATTATAATAAAAAAAACTTTCAAAACCATTTTCCTTCAGTCTTGCTTGGTGTCCACTTCTGAGACCACGCGTATCAGGTTTTTCATGGACTTGCTGATCGCTAAACAGAAGCCAGTCATGCTGGTCGGCAGCGCCGGTAGTGGCAAAACAGTCAGTGTCGCGGCTAAACTGAACTCTCTGCCCGATTCTTATGCTATTACTAATGTGCCTTTCAACTTCTACACCACGTCCGGTAAGTTGAAATATAAAATAGGCTACAGAATAAATAGTTGTGTTTTTAAAGATCTTTTCGCTAAGAAACTCTATTACATGGATATTCAGCTGTTTTTTTTTATTGAACTTACTCATTCTTTTATAGTTATTACACAATACGTGTTTGTTCCAACAGAAATGATGCAAAAGGTATTAGAAAAGCCTTTAGAGAAAAAATCCGGTCGTAACTTTGGTCCTCCGGGAAGCAAATTTATGATTTACTTTGTAGACGATTTGAATATGCCCGAGGTAGACACGTATGGCACAGTGCAACCGCACACTATGATAAGACAATTTATGGATTATAAGCACTGGTATGGTACCACATCGTTAATTTTTTTTAAAGAAGTATTGCTTTATATTTACTTCAACACTGTTTGTTCTTGCAGGTACGACAGACAGAAACTGAGCTTGAAGGATATTTCTAATTGTATGTTTGTCGCATGCATGAATCCTACGGCAGGTTCCTTCACTATTGATCCTCGTCTACAAAGGCATTTCTGTACATTTGCTGTCAGGTAAAATTATAGCATGAAGTGTTATTTTTCGAAGTTATTTATCTTCTGTCCAGCCACTATTTGCTCTGTGAGAATTTAGTTCAAGTAAAATCTCCTTAATTGTCTCATTGTATTAGGGTCATATTTTTGTTTCCAAATACAATCTCCGCTTGCAGTTTCCCTGGACTAGACGCGTGCTTCCACATCTACAAGCAGATCCTGTCTCAGCACTTGAACAATCCTCTGAATAAGTTCCTATTGGTGGTGCAGCGGTACTCGGAGACCCTCGTCAACGCCGCTCTCACCTTGCACAACAAACTTGCCACCATGTTCTTACCGACCGCTATCAAGTTCCATTACATCTTTAACTTGAGGGATCTGTCTAATATATTCCAAGTGAGATGGTTGATCAATATTTAGCTAAAATATCGTGAAAATCGCAATTCATAAATGTTAAAATTACTTTGGTGGTACTTTAGGCAGGTAAAGTTACAAAATATACTATGTAATACTGTGGTGATACCAATATAACTTTTAAGTTCATTATTTTAAAGGGCATGCTATTCACAACTGGTGATGCGATTAAAACACAATCAGAATTAATAAGGCTATGGATGCATGAGGCGACGCGTGTGTACTCAGACAAACTCGTCGATTCTGCTGACAATGAGAACTTCCAAAAGCTTATAGCCGAAGTTATCAAGAAGAATTGTGAGGTTAGTTTTTGTGGAGTTGTGAAAGGAGTTTCACAAATTAAATAAACAACTGCCAGTCTGGACTGCCTCGGTGGTCTGGTTGTATTACGTATATATTATGCGGTATGACTGTGATAGTGTGGCTGTAATATATACTAATAATAAAAAACTCTACGTTGACACCTTTTAAACTTTAGGAATTCGATGAAAATGTGGTGTTTGAAAAGCCATTGATTTACTGCCACTTTGCGGAAGGGGTGGGAGATCCCAAATATTTCCCAATTAAAGACTGGCCGCATATCAAAAAGCTGTTGGATGAGTCTTTGGCGGGTTATAACGACCTCGTCGCCACCATGAATCTTGTGCTCTTCGACGACGCCATGTATCATATCTGCAGGTAATAAATTGTCTTTATATCAAACCTAATATCGATGTTATTTTGAGTTATCACTTACCGCTAAGCGACAAAGCCTTTGAATAAATTAAAAACAAATATCACACCATCCATACCCACTTTTTATTCAACGGCCGATGTCAATAAATAATTGAAATCCCCAAGTTCGATGCAATAAAATCAATGACAAAATAATCCAATTAAAATCAGTTATTTGTAAGTAATTATGTTAAACAAGCTTTATTCTGATTGGTCCATTTATTATCGATCCCAATGTAGGGATTAGAATCGTCTATTGAAATCCGCTGCAATTCGAGCTAATCGCTTGCAGGATCAACCGTATTCTTGAGGCACCTAGAGGCAATGCTCTATTAGTTGGAGTGGGGGGCTCTGGGAAGCAGTCTCTCTCTAGACTATCTGCTTTCATATCTTCCTTAGAAGTGTTCCAACTGCAACTGCGAAAAGGATATGGCATCAACGATCTTAAACTTGATCTGGGTATGAGACTACAGTACTCACTTTTATAATTAATCTTTTACTTCGAAGTAACCTATCTTTATGGCCAGATTAATAAAGAATCGACCCTCTTACGCAACCTCAATATTCAAAGAATCTGCAAAATTACGTAAATGAATTCGTTAAACAAATTGTATGGGAAATCTACCAGACCTTCGGATGGTGTTAAATAGAGGACTGTATCCACCACTCACCTGCACTTTCAGCACTGCTCGTTTCCCTGGGTACCCAGCGTTGGTGAATGGCCATAGGTTGCTGATTGCCGTCAAGTATTGCACCACACGTATCACTAGTTTATTCTTGGAATAATGTTAATGTTTGGAATATAAGACACAGCGCGCACAGAACTACGTTGCGTTCGAAGCGGTTGCTTTTACGGAAGAGAGTGAACGTCTGTATTGCACGTTCGGGGTGGCAGCACTTGTCGCTGCTTAGGATGCGTTCGGATTTTGTGGCAGATACAGATCCGTTCATAATAGAAAATAAATAATTGTATGCCGTAGTATTGTGCCAGCATTACCTAATTGTAAATTAATAAAAGTACGGAACATGCCGCCGACCTTAAAATAACCTATTTTAACAAAGTACTAAAACTAAACTAACATAGGGCTAAACTGAACTAGGCACTTTGAAATTAATCAATAGGAAGGGGACAGACCTTCACTACAGGTCGTTTTGTGAGTGTGTTACCAATGCGTACCGTCACAACACGAGTAACACCGTCAGCGCCCGGGTGGAGCTGATGCACGCGAGCCAAGCGCCACTGCAGTGGAGGTAATGTGTTGTCAACTAACACAACTACGGAACCTACGTTGAGAGGTGTCTTCGTAGTGTCGTGAAACCATTTGCTTCTTTGCTGAAGTTGGTGAAGGTATTCAACACTCCATCGCTTCCAGAAGTGTTGGACAGCTTGTTGAATAATTTGCCATCGAACAAGGCGAGTAGTACTCTCAGCCGATAAATTAATTTCTGGCAATGAAGTCAATGGTTGTCCGACCAAAAAGTGTCCCGGAGTAAGAGGTAATGGATCTGAAGGATCATTACTCTGTGTACAAAGTGGTCTAGAATTAAGTATGGCTTCTATTTGACATAGAAGTGTGTTAAATTCATCGTAAGTTAAAGTTAGTTGCCCTATGACCCGATAAAGATGGGTTTTCATGCTTTTAACGGCAGCTTCGAATATACCACCGAAATGGCTTGCGTAAGGTGGGTTAAAATGCCACGTTATGGACAAGTCTGTTAAACTTTTACTAATGTATAATTGATGGGCCGTATTTTGTAGAAATGATCGCAAATCTTTTAAATAGTTATAACAGCCTACAAAGTTTCGACCGCAATCGGAATAAATATCTGAACAAAGTCCGCGTCGAGAAATAAAACGGCGTAAAGCGTTAAGGAATGAATCCGTTGTTAAATCGGGAACTAATTCAAGATGTACGGCCTTTGTTGACATGCATACAAAGACGCAGACATATGATTTGAAAATTTTGGAATTACGAAATTTACTAGATTTAAGATTAAAATGCCCGGCGAAATCTATGCCTACGTGTAAGAATGGCCTAAGAGCGCTCACTCTTGCAGCAGGTAAAGGAGCCATTGGCGGCTGCGGAGCGGTAGGACGCGTGCGAAAACATTGAATGCAGCGACGCGTGCGCATACGGACTGCATCACGGGCAGATATAATCCAATACGTTTGAGATAAAAGGAATTGTAATGTTTGCGGACCTACGTGCAAATATAATTTATGAAAATAGTCTATAAGTAATGACGTAAAGAAATGTTTTTTGGGTAAAATTATTTGATGCTTGGCATCATAAGAAATGTGGGCACGTTGTATCCTGCCGCCGACCCTGAGAAGTCCGGCGTCGTCTATGAACGGTTTAAGTTTATGAAGTTTATTTGAACAAATGTCGTTATCTTTTAAACGTAAAATATCTTCAGCAAACTGATCTTGCTGAACGAGACGGATAACTCTTGTTAAAGCGAATTTGGTTTCAGAAACCGTAACATGCGGATGCGAGTAAGATTGTGTCTTACGGCATTTATGATAAAAGCGAAAAATTAAAGAAACAACGCGCAATAGTTTTGGCATTGACGAAAATCTTTCAAGAAATTTTAAATCTAAAGTTGATTCCTTTGAACTACTAAGAATATGCTGTCGTCGTTCTTCGTCAGTATGTAGATCGACGTTCGAAACAGGCCAATTAGATTGAGACTGTTTGAGCCAGATGGGTCCATTAAACCACAAGTTCTGATCTAGCTTAGACGGGAGCACACCTCGGGATGCAGGATCCGCGGGGTTGTCCTCGGAACGTACGTGTCGCCAGTGAGCAGCTGGAACTCGGCTTGTCGTCTCCGCAACGCGATTGGACACGAAAGTGCGCCATTCATGGGAGGACGAGCGTAACCATGCAAGTGTGACCGAAGAATCACTCCATGCGTAAACATTATCGATAGATAGAATTTTAGTATAAGTTACAAGAATGTTTTCAATAAGTTTTGATAAAAGTACAGCTCCGCACAGCTCTAAACGGGGGAGCGTGATACGTTTTAATGGTGCGACCTTTGTCTTTGCAAGAAGGAGATGAACATGAACAATATCGTGAGGATCAATAACACGTAAATATACACAAGCAGCGTATGCCTTCTCGGATGCGTCCGAAAAGCCATGTATTTGTATGTCTCCGTTATGATTAGGAATCACGTGACGCGGTAACGAAATAGATTGTACTACGTTTATATTTTGGTGCAGTTTTTGACCAATAAGTAAATTGTCGTTAAGTGAACGACCATTAGTAGTTTTGCAAGAGGCGTCAAAGACAACTCTAACTTTAGTTGTAGCAGATGACCTTTTGACCACGCAATGGTGAGGGATATAGTAAGGAATTTTATTTGAAACCGTGTGCTCAGTGACCGGTTCCATGTGATCTAGGTTTTCATATTCTCTGAGACATTTAATATATTCTTCTTGCAAAGAAGGATCGCGAGAAAGCTTTTGTTCAAGCTTGTAAAAACGATTAAGAGCAATTTGGCGAGAATCGCCGAGAGGGGGTACATTGTCCTTAAAAGGAAGGGAAACAATATATTTACCGCATTTATCGCGTTTGTGGGTATTAATGAAAATAGACTCACAAAGAGCTTCTTCTTTGGTGAGAGGCTTGATATCAGGCATCGACTCAAGCTCCCAAAATTTTTGCAATTGCATATCAAGTTGATATGTACTAACATTCATGCAGACTTGTGCTGGCAATGAATGGGAAATTTTACCGTTAAGTAGGTAACCAAAAATACTGTTTATTGCCACGGGTGTACCCTGTGGGCCTTTAATGTTATCATGTAGTAAAATACTATCAGTATAGTCAGAACCTAGGAGAAGTTCGACTGGACGCGCAGAACGTAATTCTGGGTCCGCTAGGGGTAAATTTTTTAGATGCGGAATGTGCTCGAAAGAGCTTGGAATGCGAGGTAAGTAACTCGTTAACTTGGGTAAGATTAGAGCTTCGATAATTAATTTAGGTTCTAATTTATTGTGAGGCGTAACTTCACACAAAACGTAACCACGCGGTTGCTCACTTTTATCGCCTATACCAGTAACTGTCATGCTGGTCTTAGCATGATAGCGTTTTAAGCCCAGTCGCTGGACGCATGACTCCGCAATGAGAGTAGCTTGGGAGCCTTGGTCGACTAGAGCGCGCACAGGGCGAGGAGAACTCGAATTATCATCCGTCGAGCGAATATTTACCAACGCGGTGGTGAGTAGAACCGTACAATTTAATTTATCAGAAAAACTACGCATTGATGTGGGTGACGAAGAAGGTTCCGCTGCCGAAGTTATCTCGGGGGAAGGTATGGTACATTCGCTAGTTAATGCTACATTAGAAATTACATCATCATGTATAGAAGTATGATGACGTTTCGAACACACACGGCAATTGTGTCGAGATTTACAATCCTTGAGTTCGTGTCCAATAAATAAACAATTGTTACAAATTTTATTTTGTTCGATAAAATCTTTCTTTTCTGTTAAAGTTAATTTACTGAAGTTAATACACTTATTTAATGAATGTGAATTTTGTTTACAATAAGTGCATGTCTTAACATAATTAATAGCGTAAGGAGTTGAAGTAGCAGCATGGATACTCATCGAGCGCGAGTGACGTGAATGTGCAAACGGCGCGTCAGAGGTATGTATAGATGTAGTAGTACGGCTAGTACGGTTTGCGTCGGAGTGGGAGCGCGCGACGGCTCGGCCCCAGTGGCGCGGCGACGCGGCAGGAAGAGAGCGGCGGATCGCGAGTTCGGAGCCGGAGGCGGGCGAACACGGCATCAAAGCAGTTGACATGGCCTCAGTGGCAGCCAGCTCTTTATTTAAAAACTCAATTAAATTATTGACACACGGAATAGTACTAGGCGAACTTAGCGACAATTCAAAACGTTTACGAAGAGTAGGTGTAATCTTACGTAACAAAATATTTAATAAAATGAAACTCCATTCTGTAACTGGCAAGTTAAAAGATTCTAAAGCTGTTAAGTTTTCTTTATAAACCATCAGAATGTTACGCAAACTATGTTCGTAATTTTTATCAATAACTGGATCTATATCAAGGATTTTGTCTAAATGTTTATTTGCAATTATTCTGTCGTTTTGATAACGATCTAACAAAACTCGCAAGGCATTATTATAATTATCCCCTGTGATGGGAAGCGATTTAATTAAGTTATAAGGTTCACCCCGTAAGGACAAAAGTAAATAACGGAAACGTTCTACGTCAGATAAATGTTTGTTATCATGAACTAGCGATAAGTACAAGTCATAAAATGCATTCCATTCAGTTAAATCACCACGGAAGGTGGGTAACGTAAGTATCGGCAACTGATCTCTCGTATGACCTTCACTATGACAACAAGGGGTAGGCTGAACGCTAGCTACACTTTGTCTACGTTGAATATCTTTTAAGTGATCAGCTGTGATTTGCACTTTGTAATATAAAGTGTCAAAATTGTTACGTATATCTAATTGTTCTTGAGACTTAAATTCACCGGTTTTAGCTAATAATTTTTCTATTTTGCTTTGTACGAGAAAAAATTGTTTTTTAATGTTATTAAGTTCCCTAACACGGGCACGAAATTCCACTTCATCTGTAGCACAATCAGCCATACGTTGTATGCTGTTCATGAAAATATCACGTTCGAATATCAATTGATCTAACTCCATGACTATGGACAATAGTTATTTGTATGATAGAAATATTATACTTGTTAGGTAAGCAGTACACTGATAGTATAGCGAAGCTTAACTTATTAACACGAAATGTTAAAAAGTTATTTTGCCGTACGAAATACGGGTTGTAAATTAAATATGAAATGATGTATTGTGTCTAGTACGAAATACATAGACGACTTGATAAGTATTGTAATGTAATATGTATATGTGTATTATAGTAAGTGTAGTGAATAAAACGTAGCTTGGAGTGGCGCGCGTGCCGTTGGATATTTAAACTCGTTTGACGGGAATGTTCGACGCGAGCGCTTACGGTGTGGCATAGGCCGAACGAATACCCACAAGTTAAGAAAAAAAAAATGGAAATTGTAAAACTCGCTATTTTACCTAGTAATTCATTCGATAAATGAATTAGTACGTTCGAAAAAACAGTACGCAGTGGTATTGTCGAAAAACAAATACGCTAAGCCTAGGCAAATGGAATTTAACACATTGCTAACCGAGGGTAGGTTCCACGGGTTAAGCAAATTAAAGTGTCGAAAAACAACTTTAATGGAATTAAACCAGTAATATGCTAGCACAATGACTTGAACATACGGTTCGAAGGTCCAGAAAATGTATGGGAAATCTACCAGACCTTCGGATGGTGTTAAATAGAGGACTGTATCCACCACTCACCTGCACTTTCAGCACTGCTCGTTTCCCTGGGTACCCAGCGTTGGTGAATGGCCATAGGTTGCTGATTGCCGTCAAGTATTGCACCACACGTATCACTAGTTTATTCTTGGAATAATGTTAATGTTTGGAATATAAGACACAGCGCGCACAGAACTACGTTGCGTTCGAAGCGGTTGCTTTTACGGAAGAGAGTGAACGTCTGTATTGCACGTTCGGGGTGGCAGCACTTGTCGCTGCTTAGGATGCGTTCGGATTTTGTGGCAGATACAGATCCGTTCATAATAGAAAATAAATAATTGTATGCCGTAGTATTGTGCCAGCATTACCTAATTGTAAATTAATAAAAGTACGGAACACAAATAATGAAGCAGTTAAACTTAGTGGCTATTGTATGAACGTCTTAATAATTTAACGTCGACTTCCCTTACGGTTTGATAATAGGTCTAGTTAATTTTCAGCGACGTTATACATCAAAGCTGGTTTGAAAAATCTAGGCAACGTATTCCTTATGACTGATGCTCAGGTCGCAGAGGAACGATTTTTGGTATTGATAAACGATTTGCTCGCTTCTGGTGAGATACCGGAATTGTTAGCTGATGACGACACGGAAAACATCATCAATGGTGTCAGAGGAGAAGTATGTATAAAAAGGCTTTCTATTGGAGTAAAGGACACACACAGATAGCCTAAACCATATGAAAATTGAAAAAGAAAACCATTAATTTCTCATATTATTATGTAACAGTTTTTAAATATTAAAATATTAATTGATTTTAGACCATAATACTAAAATGTTGCAATGTTATATAATATGTAACCTCGTTTGTCTCCATATTTTATTGAATAAGTAAGTTCAAAACCATCATGCTTCATATATTTTTTTAATTCAGACTAAAGCTTCCGGTGTCCCCGACACCCGTGAGAATTGTTGGAGATTCTTTATCAACCGCGTCAGGTCAATGTTAAAGGTATGTTTAAAATTAATAACTTTTTAAAAGAAACAATGAATATTCTATTGAATGGAACTTATTTAAGAATAACATAGTTTTATATGCCTGCCTCGGTGGCGTAGTTGTATTATGGTACGACTGCAATGCTGAGGTCTTGGGTTCGATCCCCGGGTCGGGCAAAGTGATATTGAGTTTTTCTATTCAGTATCAGCTCGGAGTCTGGAATTTGTGCCCGATATGGCTATAGGCTCGCCCCCTATCACATCATGGGACGGAATAACGGCGAAAAGTGGGTGCACTAGTTGCGCCTCTGCCTACCCCTTCGGGGATAACAGGCGTGAGTGTATATGTATGTATAGTTTTATATAAATTTTATCATATCGTGTTTTTGTATCCTTTTCCTGGTTTAAGAACCAAATTTAATTGATTGGTGTTTTGTTGCAGTTTAATAAAATCAAATAAATATAGCAGTGCTTGTAGACTAATATCTGGCGGTAAAAGAATACTCTACTCACTCAGACCGATACTCGCAATATAAAAACCTAGATACTTAGTAGGTTTATCTTTTTCACTAGGTAGTGTTATGCTTCTCACCGGTCGGCGCAACACTCCGAGTGAGGGCTCGTAAATTCCCTTCGATAGTGAACTGTACTGCAATCAACTGGTTCCACGAATGGCCGCGTGAAGCGCTGCGCTCCGTGTCAAAACGGTTCCTTGCCGAAGTTGAATCTTTGCCGGTAATGTTATTTTATTCAGAACACATTTGCGGCTTAGCTTCCTGTATTGCTTATGTCCGTAGGCACAATGACCACATATTGTAAGGTGACTCATAATTTTTTGTAGATTATAAAAAAAGACTGCCTCGGTTGCGTAGTTGTATTACGGTACGGTACGACTGCAATGCTGAGGTCTCGGGTTCGATCCCCGGGTCGGGCAAGGTGGTATTGGATTTTTCTATTCAGTATCAGCCCGGAGTCTGCAATCTGTCTGATATGGCGATAGGCTCGCCCCCTATCACACCATGGGACGGAAGTGAGTATGTGTATTATAAAAAAAACTGTAACGGTAATATTTGTTTTTAAAATCAGCAATTGATCGAATATCTGATAACCTATTCAAGTAATTATGGTTTTTTGATATTCAGCCCGAAAACAGCGGTTAGCCCAATGTACTGACTACTGACATGCGTTGGCGGTTAGACCGAATGGGTAACCCAGCCTGAGGCATCTTAGTTAGTAAGCTTTCTGTAAAGGCTCGCATTGTATGCTTGTCTTAAATATTTTAGCTACATTTGGTGGAGCCAGTATCAGACTTCATGTCCCATGTACATCAAAGCGTAAATCAAATGTCGGCGGTATACTTCCAAAACGAGAAACGGTACAATTACACGACGCCCAAGACGTTCTTAGAACAAATCGCTCTCTACACAAAACTGTTGAATGAGAAAACCAAGAATTTGAAGATGATGATCACTAGACTTGAAAACGGTTTGGAGAAATTGGCATCGTGTGCTGCTGATGTCGCTGTATTGAAGGTAAGAGGCCAGCGAGCTGTAGGATTGTTGTTGTAGGATAGGTATAGGGATAGCTGTAGGATCGTCTCATACCTATGCATGTTTTGTTTTATAATCAATATAATGTGACAAACTAGGGCCCGATAATTTATTTCTGTACAAAATTTCCGTATTGTTTAAACTTAGACAATTTACTAAAGTCAGATGTAGCCGTGATGATACATAGCTAAATTTGTTGATTATTAATAGGTAACTCTCGCCGAGCAAGAAATTATACTGAAAGAAAAGAACCGAGCAGCAGAAGCGCTTATTGAAGTAGTCGGTGCCGAGAGCGAAAAAGTGTCCAAGGAAAAAGCATTTGGTAAAGTTATAGTTTTATAAATGCAACGAAACTAACAGATAATTAAAATTCGATTTCCTTAAAAAATAGTAGCATTTGTAACTAACCATCGCTAAACTACAACAGCTGCTGAGGAGGAGAAGAAAGTGAAAGTGATTGAAGAGGACGTAACAATAAAGGCGAAGATTTGCGCGGATGATTTAGCGAAGGCAGAGCCTGCTCTGATCGCCGCCCAAGAAGCCTTAAACACATTGAATAAGAACAATTTAACTGAGCTGAAGTCCTTCGGCTCACCGCCCGATGCCGTGGTCAACGTCACGGCGGCGGTGCTGGTATTGTTCTCCAAAAAGGGCAAGTTGCCCAAAGATCGTTCTTGGAAGGCCTGCAAAGTAAGTTTTCTTCGTTTTTTTTTGTACAAATACCTATTAAAAGTCTAAAAATACCATCATTTAATTTTGTTTTCAGCTTATGATGGCCAAAGTGGATCAGTTCTTATACGATCTAGTTTATTACGATAAAGAAAATATCCATCCTGATGTGATAAAGGTATTTTAGATTTGTTTATACTTAAAAAAAAGTTTTAATGTTTGTAAATTGTCGCTCGTACAACATACTCCAAGTGAAATTTAAGTGATTGTGTGGTACTATTTTATTCACATTTTATTCGATGTAATAAAAAAAATGATGTATTAAATTCATTCAAAGAATTACGTTACTCCATACCAATCCTTAGGCAGCTCAGCCATACATCAAGAACCCCGAGTTCAACGCCGAGTTCATAATGTCCAAGTCTGCTGCGGCGGCGGGGCTGTGCGCGTGGGTGATCAACATCTGCAAGTTCTATGACGTGTACGTCGTCGTCGAGCCCAAGCGACGCGCCCTCAACCAAGCCAACGCGGAGCTGCAGGCCGCCAGGGACAAGTTGTCGTTCCTCACTGATCAGATCATGGTATGGCTTCTAATCGCCGTTTTCAATAAACTATCACAATCGGTTTTTTCGATACATTGCGAATATCGAACAATCAGTTCAAGTTTTTTGTTACATACTTACGTGATTTATTTTGATTGAGTAATTCTCGAGATCGGATCGAAGATTAAAATTGGCAACGTTTATTGAAAACGACCGTTAGTGTTTTTGGTATTCATTATGATTCACTTGTAAGCTTAATAATAATTTTGCTGGGTTTAAAGTTTTATAAAATATGTACCAGGCAGTAAAAAAAATATTGATTTCGATAGGACCTTGAGGAGAAATTAGGAGGACTAATGAAAGCCTTCCAAGAAGCCGTAAATGAAAAGATGAAGTGTCAAGCAGAGGCTGACGCTACGAACGCTACTATTGACCTGGCCAATAGATTGGTTAATGGATTAGCCTCGGAGAAAATCAGGTAAAATGATTTGATGGTTTCTAATATTTAGTCAATTATAATCTGTTGTTTTGTGACTTTAATGTCCTATTTTTGTGCAGATGGTCAGCGACAGTAGTAAATTTGAAAGAGTCTGGAATAATGTTACCGGGTGATGTGCTATTGGTCACAGCGTTCATCTCATATGTGGGCTGCTTTATGCGCGGCTACCGCCAGCAGCTCATGAACGATGATTGGATCCCGACCCTTCAAAAGACAAACGTGTGATATTATTACTTTTACCGCTTTTTTATATTGCTTTAGTATGGTATATTCAATTCATTTATTACATTCTTTAATATTGTTATAGCCTAAGATTGATACAACTGAGGGTCTAGAGCCGCTATCAATGCTGACAGATGATGCGCAAGTCGCATGTTGGAATAACGAGGGCTTGCCAACAGACTCCATGAGCACAGAGAATGCCACGATCCTAACCAACTCGGCGCGATGGCCTCTGATGATCGATCCGCAGTTGTAAGCATTACGTTCCATTTAAGGATTTATTTGATTCCCTCTAATATCATTTTTGAAAATCTTATACTGATAGATTTATAAAAAATTGTCCTCCACTGCTGAGGTACTCCTATTCTATTTACAGATATACCGTTTTATTTCCACTATCCAGGTTTTTAGTATTATTTTTATGACGTAGGGACAATATTGATAGTTTGATTACTTTGCCTAAACTCTAACTCTAGGCAGGGTCTTAAGTGGATAAAGTCGAAGTACGGTGACGCCTTGGTGACGATTCGTCTGACACAGCGAAACTACCTCGATTGCATCGAACGCGCTGTCACAAATGGTGATGTAGTTCTGCTGGAGAACATCGGAGAGACCGTGGATGCTGTGCTAGAGCCTCTGCTCGGCCGTGTCCTCATACGCAAGGGTCGGGTGCTTAAGGTACTGCAGTAGATATCGCTTAATATTAACTGTTTATTGAACTACTTAATAGTTTTAAAATATTTGGATCAATAAAATAAAATATATAAATAAAATCATTAATGGAAATACATTGAGCCGAAATAAAAACACAAGATGTTGGTAACGACTGCTGTCTCTGTTTCAGATCGGAGACCGAGAAATTGACTACCATCCGGATTTCCGTCTTGTGATTCAGACTAAGTTGGCAAATCCTCATTATCAGCCTGAAATGCAGGCGCAATGCACGCTTATCAATTTCACCGTTACAAGAGACGGGTACGTATTGCAAAGAAAAATGCAGTTCCAGTAACTGTAAAATTTAAAACTCTATAAATATGTTTTTACGATTTAAAACAATGTAATTGGTCAAAGTACTCTTAGGCGTTACTTATTGAGACCTGTACTTTTAGTCTAGAAGAGCAGTTGTTAGGTGAAGTGGTGAAAGCAGAGAGACCAGATTTGGAATCACTAAGAGCTGGTCTGACGAAACAACAAAACGATTTCAAAATCACACTTAAGACTCTTGAAGACGACTTGCTGAAAAGACTTGCGACAGCCGGTCCTGATATATTAAGCGATTCGGCACTGGTCATCAATTTGGAGACCACCAAGAAAACCGCCGCCGATATCGAGATAAAGGTCGAGGAAGGCAAGACAACTGCCATTAAAATTGATGAGGCTCGAGAAAGATACAGGTAATGTGTCTATCATATGACATCTTATAGAAACTAAATTGTTCATTCTTAAGTATATGTCTTTTATTAACTTTTTTATACTGGTACGGCAAAGGGATCTCCCTGCAACTGGTGGCAAGCGGTGTGGGGACTAGATGGAGTGTTGACTGACCCTCGCCAGTCGAGACAATTATGTTTGAAACCGTATAAACACAAGCTAATCCCGGAACGTGACACATTTACATGGGGCACTAGGGGGTTGTACACCTTGTGTACGGTGGTTGCTATCCAGGCGAATACAGTAAATCCAGCACTAGCTAAAAATCTATACTAATATTATAAAGCTGAAGAGTTTGTTTGTTTGAACGCGCTAACCTCAGGAACTACTGAACCGATTTTGAAAATTCTTTCAGTAATAGGAAGCTACATAACTCCTGAGTGCTATAGGCTACTTTTTATCCCGGGAAAATATTTTTGTCCCGCAAAAACTTTTTCACGCGTGCGAAGCCGCGAGCACTACTAGTCATAAATATAAATAATATATGTATAGCATTTGTGAATTAACTCGTAATACATGATTCAACAGACGAGCTGCCTGCCGCGCCTCACTCCTCTACTTTATTCTTAACGATCTATACAAGATCAACCCGATGTACCAGTTCTCTCTGAAAGCGTACAGCGTGGTGTTTAGAGACGCTCTGCAACGCGCCGAGCCCGCCGACGATCTGGAGGGACGCGTGCGCAATCTACTCGATAGCATCACATTCTCGGTCTTCGTCTATACGAGTAGGGGGCTCTTTGAGAGGGACAAATTGGTGTTTTTGTTCTTGGTGACTTTACAGGTACATAGATTTTGTACTACACAGTAATTAATAGATATTGTGATATTTTTTATATCGCTTACCCGAGGGCCACGAGCCTGATTCTCCAAGTGAATTAGCTTTGCGCTGAAATCTTCAGCATCAAGCGTCAAAAACAAATGTATGATTTTTCATAATATAGATTCGTATATTACAGCGTCAGGCTCGTGGCCTGGCTATTGGGGCCAAAATGTAAATAGTGGGTACATAGACGATACACGAATTTAATTACTAACACATTTTTCACAAGTCAGCTGAACTCAGTAAAATTCTGTTTTTCGTTTGAATTGAACTATTATATTTGAAAATCCGTTTTTTGTGTAGTGACATGGTTTTTTGCTGAATTGATTCGAAGTAAAAAAATAATCATCAATGAATACAATGTGCAGTTTGTTAATCATGTAAGTAATATTTTAGATATTGCAAGTAGATGGTAAACTCGAACCACGAGAATTGGATTTCCTTCTGAAGTATGCGGTGGCACCCGAAGTGTCGCCGTATCCGTGGCTCTCTAATAACTGTTTCGGTGGAATCGTGGCACTGTCTAAGATGGATGCCTTCGAAAACCTCGACAAAGACATTGAAGGAGCTTCCAAAAGGTAGTTGTTTTATATAAAACTTATGATCGTTATTATCCTACTAATATTATAAAGGCGAAAGTTTGTAAGAATGTATGGATGTTTGGATGTTTGGATATATGGATGTAAGGATGTTTGTTCCTCTTTCACGCAAAAACTACTGAACAGATTTCGATGAAATTTGGCACACGAGTAGATCATGTCCTGGATTAACACATAGGCTACTTTTTATCCCGGGAAAATATAAACCGGGACTTTTATCCTGGAAAAACTTTTTAATGCGGGCGGAGCCGCGGGCAAAAGCTAGTGTTATAATAATAATACCAGCCCTGTATTATATACTGCCCACTGCTGAGCACGGGCCTCTACTACTGAGAGGGTTTTAGGCCTCAGTCTACCACGCTGGCCTAGTGCGGGTTGGCAGACTTCACATACCCTCGAAATTCTTATGGAGAATTCTCAGGTATGTAGGTTTGCTCACGATGTTTTCCTTCACGGTTAAAGTGAACGATAATTGATAAACAATACTCACATAACTTCGAAAAGTCAGTAGTGTGTGCCGTGGGTTTTGAACCTCGGGACATTGTCTCGGCAGACCTTTCCATTCCCAACTAAGCTATCGTCCACCCGTTATTATGTTACGTATGATGCAATTTAATTGACATGTTTTTAAAAGATTATTTTTAAAAGTTAATCAACCAAAACTCAATACAGATACCTACTTTTTTTGACATCTACTTTGAAAAGTAATCACAGACAAACAGCACAATTCTTATGTTGTTAACAGATGGCAAAAGTATTCGGACGGCGAAGCTCCCGAGAGAGATAAGTTGCCGGGCGAATGGAAGAACAAGACTCCATTACAACGTCTTTGCATAATGCGGGCGTTGCGGCCAGACCGAATGTCCTATGCTTCAAAGTATGTAACCACCATTGAAAATTTAGGTTTACCTCTATGTTAAAATGTAATATAAAATGAGAATATTCTACAGCGCATTTTGTGAAGAGAATTTGGGCACGAAATACGTTGAAGCTCGAACTCCACCGCTTGAGAAATCGTATCAAGAAAGTAACGCGACTACTGCTATGTTCTTTATACTGTCTCCTGGTGTAGATCCTTTGAAGGTAAGCTACATGTAATGTTGAACAAACATATGGCACATATTATATAGTTTATCTCAACAAATTTACATTATGTGAACATTGAAAATATTTTAATTGTTACATAATTTTCATTGCATTGCACTTTCCAGTAACACCAGGTTTCAGTCACATGTGAGCCGGGAACATGTCGTGTACCGGTTTAACTCGTATTTCACTCGCGTACAGTTTTTGTTTGTAAAGCACCGGTTCCTACATTTTTATACGCTACAACGAAACTTGGCACCTTTTTACTCATACATGCCCCATTTGTAGATGAAAGCAGCCATTCCTTTTCTCTGTGTACCTATGTTTTTGTAAAAATAAAATTAAAAGTTGTTCTTAAATTAAGAAAAGTTGCAAGTACCTAGGTATTAGTAATCAACAATATTTGAATTGCGACGTTCTGAAATTAAAGAAACAATGGGCAACTAGCAAAAAAACATGATAATTCAAATCGTTTATTTCGTTTTTGCTCCGCTCATTTTAGGATTTAGAAAAGCTAGGTCGCAAGCTAGGCTACTCGACAGACAAGAAGAACTTCCACATCGTGTCATTAGGTCAGGGCCAAGAAGTGGTGGCGGAAGAGGCGATGAGCGTCGCTTCAGTCAATGGCGATTGGGTCATATTGCAGAACATACACTTGGTCGCCAAGTGGCTCGCTACGCTAGAGAAGAAGATGGAGGAGACGTTTGAAAATCCGCTGCCGGAATATAGGTAGAGGGAATTTAACTCACATTATTGGTTTTAAAACTAAGTCTGTATAAAAATGTACAGCCATTTGCTAAGTAGGTACATTAAAACATTTGTATTGAAGACAGAAATCAAATTGTATTAAGGCTTGAACGTTAAAGAAACAATATCATAGATAGCATCAATATCCACTTGAGACACAGCTGATTTCAATAAATGATCCTAATTCCTAGTCTACTTTCGGATTGACAGTGCGAGTGGCCCAATCAGAATATTAGGTATACTTACTATGTATACCTAATAAACTCTATTCTGAGTATTACTTATCATTTACTAATAAGTTATTTTGATTGGTTTATTCTAAGTATTGATCCACAGTTAGCTACTGATCTACCGTTAGCTATCAGCAAAATTCTTGCATGGTATAAAACAAAGTTCCCCGCCGTATCTGTCTGCATGAACGCGATAAACTCCAAAACTACCGAAGGGATTTTGGTATGGATAGTTTGAGACCGTGGGAAAGACACAAATAACTTCTTTTTACCGCAAAAGCTCCTTAACGCAGACGAAGCCGCAAGCAAAAGCACAACATAAGTAGTTTGACATAATGAGCATTGTTGTATAGATTGTTCTTGAGCGCTGAACCGGCTGGGGATCCCGCATACCACATCATACCGCAAGGTATTCTAGAGTCGGCCATCAAGATAACCAACGAACCACCGATCGGCATGTGGGCCAATTTGCATAAGGTGATTTATTAAGTGCATTTCGTGACACCTTGACTTACATTTATGAATATTTTTTACACAATTCGTGAGGAGGACAAAATAATCATGCTTCTATTACTCAAGATGTCGTTATCTGTACATAAAACTATCAATGTCGGTCTAAGTACATAAGTATGTAGTTGTGTCACTTGAAAGCTTTTTTCCTCATAGATTTTTTCTTGCAATAAACCTCTTGTACCTGTATTTTTAGAGTTTAGATAACTTCAGTCAAGAGACCCTTGAAATGTGCAGCAAGGAAGCTGAATTCAAAGCCATTTTATTCGCGCTCTGCTATTTCCATGCAGTGGTGGCTGAAAGACGTAAATTCGGTCCTCAGGGATGGAACAGGTGATTACCATCTTACACCACACTATTTTAATATGTAGATCGTAATCGAGTTAACTTATGAAAATATCTGCTATATTTGATGTTTTAGCTCTATTTACTTTCATTCACTTGATATTAATATGGATTCTGTTTAGTTCATTCAATTTTACAATTGCAGAGTTTATCCATTTAATTTTGGCGATCTAACAATTTGCGTATACGTACTATATAACTACCTGGAGGCGAATCCGCGCGTGCCGTGGGAGGATCTGAGGTATTTGTTCGGAGAGATCATGTACGGTGGCCACATCACTGACGATTGGGACAGAAGACTGTGTAGGACTTTCTTGCTAGAATACATGCAACCGGAATTGGTTTGTATTAGCTTGATAATATACTAAGAAGACATATTATAAAATATAAATATTGCTAACGAATGATAAAGATAAGCCACTTTAAAATGGAAAACAGTTTCTGCATTTCGTTCAGGTTAGACGAGTTTATTGAAGAAGTAACTGGCTGTTTAACCCATCCTATATTATTAAGCATTTTTCGAGGGGAGTCGAGTTAAATATGACAGTAGCTGGGCTGTGTAATAGACATTATTTGTTTTATAAAATAATTCACTCCGATTCTTCTTTCATATTCTTTTTCCTATGTACAGGTTGATGGTGAACTGCAACTAGCGCAGGGCTTTATATCGCCTCCCAACTCTGACTATGTCGGTTACCATCAATACATAGACGATTTATTGCCAGAAGAGACGCCCTATCTCTACGGGCTTCATCCAAACGCTGAAATTGGGTATTTGACCACGGTATCTGAGAGGTTGTTCAAGGTAACGAAAAATTTAATACCTTAAGTTACGTATTTTCGTATTATTTTATTAACATACCTATGAGAAATTCAGGTGGTGTTTGAAATGCAACCTAGAGACGCCGGAGCACAAGCTGGTGGTGGCGCTACTAAAGAAGAAATCGTATGTATCCAAATAATTAAAATGTATTTTTATGATACAAATTACGTTCTACTAAATAAACTTTTTCAAATTGCAATATTTCGCAGTTGCATTAATTGACCAAATAATAGGAATATTATTTACATTTTGATCTGACTTGACTTGTTTGTATTGTTTTAGCTTTAAGCATCTTTGCAGCTTTTTTTAATAAAGATACGCCAAGTAACAACTGACTTATTGAATAGGTGCGGTTCATGCTAGAGGACATTCTAGACAGAGTTCCAGAGCCGTTCAACTTGGCTGAGTTGATGGGCAAAGTGGAAGAGTTAACCCCGTATACAATCGTAGCGTTGCAGGAGTGTGAACGAATGAATCGTCTCATGGGAGAGATACGAAGATCGCTGAAGGAGTGTGAGCTCGGACTTAAGGTGTGCTAGTCCGGCTTTATTGTTTACTAGCTGATGCCCGCGGCTCCGCCCGCGTTTAAAAGTTTTTCCGGGATAAAACTCCCGCTTTAGATTTTCCCGGGATAAAACATAGCCTAAGTTACTCCTTATTACATCAGCTACCTGCCAATAAAAGTCCCGTCAAAATCGGTCAACCCATTTTAGAGATTAGGCGGAACAAACAGACAGATAGGCAGACAGACAAAAATTGTAAAAAATGTTATTCTGGTGTATGTACCGTATATATATTCATATACATGTAGTAAAAAACGGTTATTTCAATATTACAAACAGACACCCCAATTTTATTTATGTGTATAGAAGATTAACTTTAGGTACAAACAAGTCAGTGAGTGGACAATGCTTTGGGTCTTGCCTACCTTTGGATGATGTAGTAATGAGATGGGGGCAGGGTTCTCAGCAGGAACTATTGTTAGATTTTACAGTGCAATGATACATGTGTGTCTTCTACTATAATATATTTCAATATTCATTCGATATAATAATACATCAATATTCAATTTTATCACTCAGGGCGAGTTAACAATCAGCAGTGACATGGAGAACCTCATGGAATCTCTGTTCATGGATAAAGTCCCGGATTCCTGGACTAAACTCGCATACCCCAGCCTGCTGGGTCTTGCCGCATGGTTCTCCGATCTTTGTCTTCGTCTATCAGAATTAGAAAATTGGTCTGGTGATTTTAATGTGAGTCAATGCTTGAACTTCGAAATGAAAAAATATCCAATTATAACAATAAAATTGTATATTAAATTCTGGCTGTTGTTAAAAATAAAATAATCGATATTTTTATAGCTAAACGTTTTGCTTTTATGTGGAAGCTAAATCCATCAAACTTAATTGCAGTTATAGCATTAATTATTAAAAAAATCGATTTATCCGAAGACGACTTACGTTGATCGACACCTTGATACAATATTGGCAATGTTTTACAGCTACCGCCGGCAGTGTGGCTTGCGGGCTTCTTCAACCCGCAATCTTTCCTCACTGCCATCATGCAGCAAACGGCGCGAAAGAACGAGTGGCCTCTTGACAAGATGTGCCTCAATTGTGACGTCACCAAGAAGAACAGAGGAGACTTCAAGTAAATTTCATAAAAAAATGCTTAAGTTCAGTATCAGCTCAGAGTCTGGAATTTGAGCCTGATATGGCGATAGGCTCGGACCTATATCATGGGTCGGATACGTACGTCGAAAAGTAGGTGCACTAGTTGCGCATCTGCCTACTCCTTCGGGGATAAAAGGCGTGTATGTGTGTGTGTGTTGTTTCAATTTGAAACGTTTCATAATGGTGTTTCTTCCACTATGTTTATCTACGCATGACGTCAGTTGGACTATATAGTTTGTATCGAGATATTTCAAGCTACTTAAAAGATTTTTGATATTACATACCTATCAATTATTTTATACTTACAATGCCATTGAACGGGCTACGAACTAAGTCCGTCAATTAACGCTATACCAAAAAAGCGTTTATAGCGTTGCTCTTACAAAACAGAAACGGTCCTCACACTTTTTAAAGTACACATGCACATCAGGCCAAGGTACAGACTTTGTTAAAACATCTGAATTCCAATTGTGTCCAGCGCTCCACCGCGTGAAGGCGCCAACATCTACGGTCTGTACATGGAGGGCGCGCGCTGGGACACCGCCACCGGCGGCATCGTCGAGTCGCGCATGATGGAGCTCTTCCCCGTCATGCCAGTCATTTACATCAAGGCTGTCACGCAGGACAAGCAGGACACGCGCAATGTGTATGAGTGTCCCGTTTATAAAATCCGGTGAGTCCGTGAGATTTTTATAGGAACCGTTTATTCATAGCCAGTGTTCGTCTAAGATAGCCAGTATTAGACCAAATAAAGAGGCATTAAGTAGAGCGCTTGCGTGATGATCAGTCATGCTGATTCAAAATCAGTAGCAAAACTAGAACTCCAAATCATAAAGCGCTTCTCGCTTGATAAATAGATTCTAATGATGTCTAGTAAACTAAGTATTCCTTCCAACGGACACGAGATTGATTTCACAATATAAAAATAGAAAACAGTAAATTAATCTCGGCGGTAATCTCGAATATTATTATACCTGCTACATTATGTAACTAATCTTCGAGGATCAAAACAATTCATAAAACTGATAATCATGTGGCCGTCATCACACACTTGGAAACGAAACAGTGGAGTATTCAATGTTTTTTTGATCGATGGCACGAAAATGTGGCCTTACTGCACCTGATGGTCAGTGACGCCCAATTATAATTAATATAAATCACAAACCGTTTACCTTCTACATACCAGACGCCGGCCGATAAGACACAAACAAGACCAAAGACGTCCGCGATTAGTCGGAGTCAACGTCCGGCAGCCCCACCACAATAGACAATCAACTTGTAGTATTTATATAATAAGCGTTAAGGATTTTATTTTAATCTCTTGCAAACTGTCTTCACTCAGTGGGGCTAGGATGTTAAAAAAAACACGATGCGTCTCCGCTTCGTTTTACTGTGATTGGTTGAGTGACTGACGTGTCGGTCTATCGATCAATCACAAACATCAAAATACCGATACGTCAATCTCTCAACCAATCACAATAAAACGAAGCGGAGACGCATCGTGTTTTTCTTTTCACATCCTAGCCCCACTGTACTCGGTTGGCGGTCCAATTCATCATATCACATTGAATCCGTCTCGGAGTTTCATTGATAAGTAGGACGTACTAATATTTATCTTTCGTAGCATGCGGGGTCCGACATTCGTCTGGACTTTCAACCTGAAGACTAAGGACAAACCCACTCGGTGGACGTTAGCAGGTGTCGCCTTGTTGCTTGGCGTGTGATGTTTTCGCCGCGAATTTCCTTGCTGTTAGTTGTTATATTTGTGTAGAATCATATTTTAACTTATTTATTATCTAATTGTATATTTTTAATTGTTTTATTAGTTTAATAAACATATTAAACAATACCAATTTCTATTTATTTGAATGTAGGATTGAACAAAAAAAAATAATACACAATATTGCTTTTTTTATTAAAAATAACTACATACACTGAGATCTTTACATAGTTTATTTTGTGCAGTCAACAATGGACGGAGCAGTTACCTCTTACAGCTGTGCATATTTTTTTATAACAGGAAGACTGCAATTTAGTCATTAAAACAATATAATATTTGTTATTTATCACTATGAAATTAAAAAAATATTTAAAATATCAGATGTTAGTCTTCAGTCAATGAAAATATGCTACGATATAAACACTACATATGGCAGTGTTAGAATTATACGATCTCGACATTCGGGTTTCAGCCACTTTTGGATTTCGATGCGCTTTGAGGGTTATCGTTGTCGGACGGAGGTTCGGATCCCTTCACCGTAAACGTAACATAGTATCTTTTATTCTTGTCTAGTCTTTCTGCTGGCAGAGCTATCAATTGTTTTTCTGTGCCATGTGATACTTCCAAAGTTACGTGCGCTTTACCTGAGCCTGTTGGAGGCTTTGAATTGATCTTGGGTAAGAATCCTTTTGATTTGACACTGGGACCCGCGGTGGATGGTTTTGGCATTGTATGGTGGTCCCATTTATATGGCACTGGAGTAGACAACAGAAGTATTTTATAAAAAAAGATATACTTAATGAAATATATCATGGGACAGTAAATAAGGCGAAAAGTGGATGTTCAGTGCACTAGTTATACCCCTAACTACTCTTTTGGAGATAAAATCCTAAAAGCATGAGGGTTTAAGTGTGCGTGTTCATTAATTTTAGCTGTAAGTACTAATATTATAAAGAAAAAAGATTTGAATGTTTGTTGAATCTACTGAAGCGATTTGAAAAATGCTTTCACCAATATAAAGCAAAATTATCAGCGAGTAACATAGGCTACTTTTTATCCCGGTTAAATATAAAGCGGGACTTTTATCCCAGAAAAACTCATTCATGCGGGCGGAGCCGCGAGCAGAAGCCTAGCATTACAATAAATTAAAGAAATATTCAATAGTAACTTCTTATTAATATTTATAATATTTTTTAAAATTACGTTTAAATTTATACTGTGAGGAGTAGATAGAAGTGTAACCGTTAATATTCGATTCGCGGAATTTTATCATCGTGCATCGTGTCTGATGGGAAGCAAGGTTCATGCCTCGCTCCCGAACATAATTAGAGTCGTTCGCAATTAAAATACATTATACTATTTGTACTTACAATACGCAGCGCATGGTATGCCAGTGTAAGCATGGATGGCATGAAAGCAGCGATGCGTTTTGCTGGTACAGAGACATGGATTATCAGGTATAGCGCTCATTTTATAGAGTTCGCTCTCTCCATAATCGAAGTCTATCGGTTTCTCAGGTAAATTGTCTAAATGCTTCTTGCCACTTTTCTGTAGTTTCCTTAAACTTTCATAGAGAAACTTTTCAAAACTGCTAAAAGTATAATCAGGATTGTTGTAAGGACCCAGACCAACAGTGGCTAAACTCGATTTGTTGTACTCATCAATGGCCCTTTTAACCAAAATTGCCTCATTTGCTTTGCTCGTTCTTATTTGTAACCGTTTCAATTCTAATAGGTGCTGGAAAATTTTCCTTTCACAATAATATCTGTAAAACAAATATTATATTTAGTTAATAAATTAACATTATAAAATGATATTGTATTTACAAATTTGATAAACTTACCGCCTCATGTTTGTTTGGATACGCTGAGTGACGGATTTCATGTCGACAGCATACTTATCACCCGGTTTCCGCACCGGAATTCTGCTATCTGACTTTCCTGAATATCGGCCGGTGGCGTTTCTTTGCCGATAGTATGCTGCCAGACGTGGGCTCGTAATGCGTCGTTGTAATGCTCTTGGACTTGGTTCAAACCCCGAATCCATTAATCCACTCGACTCATAACCTCTTTCTGAGTTTTCACTCTTCGATCGGATTGTGCTTCGACTTTTTGTCCTACCTTTTTTTCGAAACCGCTTTCTGCGTCCATTGGCTTCTGTTTGACTATATATTTCGTTATCGCTAATACTAGGAACCCTACCATATATACTATCTTTAGTTACCTTATTGCTAACATACATTTCTTCTGATTTACTCGTTTTCTTTAAAATGCTCGATGTTACATCACCGGTTGTTACATCGCTAAGTACTTTGTAACTTTCTGTTTCATAAATGCTATTCTTTCTGCTGATGCTTTCTTGACTATCTTTAGAAATTTGTCTAGAATGTTTCGGAGAGGTATGAGATAATGGCAACTCGACATCACATTCTTCTGATCCGTTCTCCATAATGATTTGTTGTACTGCCCTTTCATTTTCAGGTAAATCACTTTCGAGAACTGAGATGAGACCCTTCTCGTCATTTTGAATATTTTCTGTGCTACTTCCAGTTGCAGATGCGTATTCATTTCTTTTTTCTTCCACTTTGATCTCGATTTCTACAATATTTTCTTTATTTTCACTATCCTGTTTTTTGTCAGATTCTTCGTTACCAGCCTCATGATGAACTTCTTCGCCCATTAAATGACCGGAATCATTACTAGAATCTCTACTTCCAGAAATTTCTTGAGTTTTGGCAATAGTCACAGCTGTAGACGACTTCCTTTCTTCAGAATCAGATTTTTCAATACTTGATGCATCTAAACTAGTCTTTAAATCCCCTGAAGCATCTTTACTTTTATCATTAGAATCAGGACCGGAGAGCACCTGAAATGATTTTTTACGTGTTACTCCTGCTTTTGTATCCATGGACGTGCCATTTGTTTTTAAACTATTTTCGGGTGAATGTCGTTGACCAGAATCCTTGCTAGTTTCTGGTGATTCTTTTGACTGAGTCTCAACTGATTTTTCTACCTTATTATCTTCAATTCTAACAATATTCTCAGATGTAGTCGATTCAACTTGGTTTTCTAGTTCATTCTCAACTTGTGGCACAGCTACAAGCTCCTGGCTTTTATCTGCTTCTTCAGTTTCTACGGGTGTTTTATCTGCTTCTTCAGTTTTTATAGGTGGTTCCTGTTGAGTTTCAGAAATATTCTCTATTTTTTCTGTATCTGCATCAGCACCACCTCCTTCCATTTTCTCCTTTTCTGATTGTTGTCCATCAATACTTTGTTGCGTTACATTCATATTGGCAGTTTCAATAGACACATTATTAGATGCATCAACAGTGACTGTTATTTCAGAACTTCCATGCTGACTAGACTCGCGCTCCATATGAATTTGTGCTTCCGTTATCACCATATTCGTTTTCACTGAAACGGTATCGGTTTCAGTTTCACTATGGCCTTTAATTTTTTCTAATTGATTTTCTTCCTTTTGAGCTTCCGATTTAAGTTCATTAACACCAGTGTCTGCGTTTATTGATACGTCGTCAGTTTTTTCAACACTTTGAGAATTGTCTCTACTTTTGTATTTAACTATATTAATCTTTTGTTTCATATCATCATTTTCTATATGAATTGAAGTTTTTTTTCCCTTACGTTTTGTACTCCGCCTTTCCGTTGATTCTGAACTGCTACTTTCAGAAGGCGAACTAGTCTTTCTTTTACTCCTTTTGCGGTGTCTTTTGCTTTTTTTCTTTTCTGAATAATTTTCCGATTCTGAGGAGCTATTTGAGCCTGATCTATAGTGTCGGTAGCGATGTTTTGCACTATTCTTATATAGTCGCGATGGTTCACTTTTAGATCTATTTTTCTTTGACCTTTTATGTTTTCTTTCATTGTAATCCTTCTTAATATTATCATCGAAATCAGTGTCGTATCCGTCGCTGAAACTTATTTGCGTGTGCATTAGCCTTTTTCTGCGCTCATAGTGTTTTTCTAAATATTTATTTTGCGCTTTTTGAATAGAAATTCTTTTTTCATCTGACGAAGATGTACTACTGCTCGATACGCCATATTTACTTTCTCTGAAACGTGGTCTCTCATGCACAGGACTTGAAAGTTCGACCACCTCTCTTTTTTCTATTCTTATTCTATCCCGCACATCAATTTTTGTACTGGTAACTTTTCGTGTGGGTAATGATGTTATTGGAGCACCGTCAATCACAATTTGCGTATTTGCCAACTTGGATGCAGGTAAGCCTCCGTGCATTTGCAAGTACTTAGCAACAGTACGATGGCCTCGACTTATTGCTGAGTCTAACGGCGTTAAAATTTCATTTTTTGAAGATTTTGCTACAGGATTGACTTCTGCACCCCTGTCTAATAATAGACGACAGAGATCCGCATTGTCTGTAGCTGCCGCAACATGTAAAGGTGTACGTCCGTCGTGATTAGTTGCATTTACTTGGGATGGTCTACCGTCCAAAAGCCATTTAACTAAATCTCGTCTTCCTGATGCCACAGCTTCGTGTAAAGGTAGGTCTCCTTTAGAATTTCTTAGCCAAAGATTGGCTCCTCTTGCACCTAAAACATATTTATTATGACTATTACTTAGAATTATCTAGCAGTGCAGACAGATTTTTTACTTACCAAGTATTCGGACAGTTTCTACTTGTCCTTTAGCGGCCGCCGTGTGGGCTGGACTGCGCCCTCTCCTATCTTGTCGATGAGCGTCAGCTCCGTGCTGTAATAACGCAACAGTAGCGTCGGCGTGTCCCAATGCGGCAGCGTAGTGAAGCGGTGTGCATCCATGCGAATCAGCGATGTCCACTCGTGCTCCACATAAACCAACTAAAGTTTCTAGTGCTTCAGTGTGACCTCGAGCCGCTGCACAATGTAATGCAGTCAAGCCGTCTCTGCATAGGAAGCACATATTTAAACAATAAAGAGTAAACAAGTTATTAATCCAACCCTCACATTTTATTTTGGGAGCGGAGCAGGCAAATAAAGCTTTAAAAACAAAGATTGATGGAAATGCGTTAATCATTATAAACTGAATGGTATAAGAATCACCGGTCTGAGTCATCGACTTTTGCTCCCGCCTGATGCAGCGCTAGCACCGCAGCCGCTGATCCTGCAGAAGCAGCCCACAATAACGGAGTGCGTCCATCCGCATCTCTCACATCAACACGCACTCCACCTTCCTTAACTAAAGCGCGAAGAACTTCCAGAGATGCACCTCTGCTCTGTTGACAAATAGAATACACAGGTCTATGAATGTAATAAATGGCGTCCTAAGGTGTAGTTTTTACCTAATATTTCATTTTCTTTAAATCAAATAATGTTAACTTATATTTGATTGATTAGTAGCGTTGTGATTATGTGACTGTTAAATATTTAACCTTATTTATGCATTGGCCTTGCCTGGTGATCAGTAGCAGCGGGAGCCCCACACATTTGCGCAGCGTAGTGCAGAGGATATCCGCCGTGCTGGTCAGGAGTAGCGGCGTCTGCACCTGCTGCCAATACCGCACGCAGAGCTCCCACTTCACCGCACACTTTTAAAACACAAAGTAGATATAAGTTTTAACGTAACACTACAGATTCATGATCAGTGGATACTAGATAAAAAAAAAAATTGCTGTTGAATTCTAGACACGATAATTCCACGTATTTTCCATCACCCTTAGTCAGCACAAGTTTCGGATTGGTAAATCTTAACTGGCAAAAACGTAATTGGTACCTAACAGAATAAAATTGTACCTGTAATTTTAAATGTACCAAGGCAGGAAAATACGTGGGTAATATAAAGGCGAGCCAAGAGAGCATTAACCGTTTATGAACCTACCGATATTTGTTTTATTTCTCGTATTAGGACAAAATTAGTGTAGGGAATAAAGATCTTTGTAATTTATGATTAAATCTAGTCCCGGGAATTCCAGTTAGAGATACCTACTGAACTGTATGTACTCACTACACAGTGCATTTATTTAATTTACTATATGCTATCAAAAACGCTTATCGAGTATCCCATTTCAAAACAAACACTGTATTTTAAGGTATTTAAGAAACGCAGTACTGAAATAATTTTATTTCAAAGCAATAAACGGATGTAATTTGATCAGGTTCTAAAAAATAATTTAAATAACGTACGAATAAACCAGGCGGCCAATATTATTACGATTACCTACTCACCAATTGACCAGATCAGGTCTAAAAGGCTCCGCAGGTAACATTATCAAAAGAATCTCTTTATAATATACTCATATTAAAAGTTTAACTTTTATTTGTAATCAAGACAATAAATTTATTTTCAACACCGACTAAATCTTATAAACCTATTGGTAATTCTGTTACATAAAGCTAAACCGATCGACATCGTGCATAAAACATGGGGCCATCAATCTGACATGATGTGACCTTTCTGACGGTTTTTCTAGATATACGTACATAGACATACATGAATGTGGAGTGGACTGCGGCAGTTCAAGGGCCTGACCTTGCCACCCGCTCAATAACAACTGGACACGACCCCAACCACCCCCTAAAACGCGGACTTGTGACCACAACCACCCGCATTATCATTAGATGAATTATACTGCGCCATTTGGTACTGCCGTATCTAACAATCTTAGTTTATTGCCATGTATATTGAACGCGAAATACATTGGCGCAAGCAAGCGTTTGTTGTGTCGTGATAACATAATTAATTTCCCTAACAGGACTTGTACTGTTAAAAGGATGAAATATGGTATCGCGTTATCTTTATATTTTTCAAATTTTATTCGATAGGTTAAGTCAGGAGTCAAGTTTTACTGGTGGTAGCTCTCACATGTGAGAGTCTGTCTGGGTGGGTACCACCGCAATGTCTATTTCTACCGCAAAGCGGCAGTGTGCATGCACTGCTGTGTTTAAAGACATAGTAGCCAGTGTAACTACTGGACATATTGAGACTTACTATCTTATGTCTCAGGATGACGAGCGCAGTGGAATTCCACACAGTACTTTGTAAGTCAAGGTGCTGGTTGGTGTTGCTATTGTTTATGGGTGGTCGTATCGCTTACCATCAGACAAACAGCATGCTAGTTTCGTCATTCAATGTCATAAAAAAAAGAATAAAATGTCACAATTGCAGTTCTTACATAATGCTGCTTAGCGGCAAACATAGACGATGCGGTGACGAGGTGGTTTCTCTTATACGAGAGACTAACCATTAAAAACTTATTACATAACATATTACGTCTCTTATAATATTATTGTTCTAAATCTTGAATCTTCGCATATAAAAGTAGTGAGGCCTTGGGTTACCGCTTGAGGTTTAAAATGATTGTAAAGGTTGTAGTCCTTAGGTCTCGGTCATCTCATAGAGATAAATAATTTTGGGGAACCATGGCTACAGTAGATGCAACTTGCAACTTGCACAACTTTGCGAGTTAATAAAAGTACGTATAAATACAACTTCAAAGCAATGCTGCTGCTGGCGCAACTGGGTTAAACATTGTAATTTTTTTCACTCACCCACTTAATTGCTATGGTAATGCTAAAATTATTAACATGAGTAACTTATGGTCCTGTCAGGTGGTAATTAACGACCTATGCAAATAATTACCCATTATTCATAAAATTAGCACGCAGGTATATGTGCCATATACGGATTAAAACGTAAGATGTCTAATATTAGCAGTGTTAAAATCCTCAAAATAACAATTAAGTATTGATACTTTGATACTGATTATAACCTAGATTTTTTTGTGTCTATCTTCGAGTTTAAAAAACCCAAAAAATTTATAGCAACTAAGAAACTTCTGGAGTTAACAACTTGAATAACTATAGTTGCCGAAACTTTCTTTCTTTCTTTTTGAAAAAAAACAGTCATATTTAGTTGGCAAAGTACAGGCTATCATGATTATGCCCTTTGGAAAGGGGGCTTTGGGAGAATTTCGCCAGGATATCTCCTGCACGTAGTAAAAGAGAACTTAACAACGAGCACTGAAAGTCGCGAGCTAACGATAAGGGCGCGTGGTCTTAGCACTAATCAAATGTGCATTTAATGTTGATCCCTTAGAATATATTATTCTATGGTTGATCCCATGATAGACGGTTGTACGAAATTATCATGCAATCGTGGACACCGAAGGACAGGACATTTGGTTAGTTCTTTACATGATGGCTGTTCAAGCAAAATTTTGATGCTTTCAGAATCTTTAATACTCATGCACTGAAGTACACTACAGCAAGGCTTTTATAGTCTGCTAGGAAAATTTCACAGAAACCCAGAAGTATCTATAAACACATAAAATAGGCCACGATTATGGACGCAGTTGTTACGAATTTCTAATTGGTTAATATGAAACGATTTCTATGGCCCATAGTGAGACAATAACATAGAATTCTGATTCGATATAAATACAACAATGTTTTTTTTGTGGTGTAGAATAACAACTTGATTTAATTATACGAACATATAAATAAACGGCAAGTCGAGTGTGCAGCCGGTTGGCGGATTTCCGCCATAGCTGATCAGACAAACGGAAAACTAGATGACCTCGAAATAATATAATATGCTACAAACTTCGAACTGCTGTTAGTAATTATATTATGCACTCGACATACCTACATACAGAAACATGCATGTTGCATACATTATGGAGTTATACCTAATGAGCTTTACAGGACTATTACGTGTATAACGATTAGCTAATATTTGGTAGTTGTTAAAATCTGGAAGTTGTACGAATTCTTCGAGAAACACGTCAAATAGTTACAACCTAGTTGAGATCATAAGACCAAGTGCAGGTAGCCTACTATTAGTTCTAACAGAATATTTCTAGATAGCCCGTACCTAGTGAGATTGTAAAGGATGGCTTTGTTATTATGGTCCGAATCTTTAAGAATTTAAACAACACCTTTTTAGTATATGAGATTTCAAAAAAAAATATTATTCCAATTTGTCTCCTTTAAACTGGTCTGTACCTATCACGATTCACGGATAACTGACTCAAGCGCAAGTGACGTTAGCGTCTAATCTAAAGAATCTTTCACAGAAAATGGGAGTGCAATTCTTAGATCACAATTTATAGACAGAGATTGGTAGAGCACGAGGCATTGTGGGTAACTAATTGGTGGCGTGCATGCTCACCGTCAGCCGCGGCCCGATGCGGTGATAACTACGAAGGCCGCACGCCGCTGAGTGACACCGGTTAGATAACTATTCACTCCACTCTGACTGCTGGAAGGCTTTATCTACTCATAGAGCGTACTCTGCTTTTATTAGCAGTGGTATTCATAGGTACAGATTAATTTTTAAATTTGATTTGAATTGGCAGACTGAAATCAATGTGCTCTACTGTGGTGTTAATATTTATAATACATTAAACTTAGTAACTGTCACGGTGGCGTAGTTATATTACGGTACGACTGTAATACTGAGGTCTCGGGTTAGATCCCCGGGTCGGACAGAATGATATTGGATTTTTCGGACAGAGTGATAGGCTCGCCCCTATCTCATCACGAGACGGAATACGCCCGGCAAAAAATGTGTGCACTAGTTGCGTCTCTGCCTACCCCTTCGGGGATAAAAGGCGTGAGTGTGTATGTATGTATTAAACTTAATAACTATTTACTTTAGCATGGTACTCACCGGTTGCCCAATGCACTACAGTATGATGTTCATCATCCCTCGCATTTACATCGGCGCCTGCAGCCAGCAGTGTCTGCACTAGGGGCACGTTCCCGTGCACCACGGCGAGGTGCAGTGGTGTGAGACCGTCGGCGTCACGCGCGTCGGCCAGCGCCGGCGCCGCCATCAGCACGCGATCTGCGCACGCCGCCCGCGCCGCCTGGCTCGTGCCTGCGCCGCTCGACGCGCAGTAGTGCAGCGCGCAACGCAGTCCACGATCACGGACGCGCACCGACGAAGGCTGGGTGGATAGTTCGTTACAAATAATCCTGTATTTCTAATAACTGACCATGCTGGATCCGCTGCGATATTATGCTAATTTTGTCTGTGAACAGGTGATAGTGGTGTTTTGAACACCATAATATTGTAGATCACACACAATCCTACAATATTTACTGACATCTTACTTAGTATGTAAAATATCCATGAATTTTTACCACCTTTCAATACATACATGTCTCGAATATCGTAAATGTTTAAGCAAACTGATCATGTTTTTAAATGGTACAGGAATATTAAATTATTCTAAATCATAAACATTCATTTATCGACGTTTTGTGTCGAGCCTATTCAATATGAGTGAATGAATAAAAAATGAAATAAAAGGGAACGGTATCGACTCTACATTACCGGGTGCTACACGTGGTGAGAACATTCAACATTATGTCATTGGCGGTTGTAGTTCGTGCATGTTAGACAATTCCTTTGTAGTAGAAGTCGATTCCACACCTATTGATTAACTGTTTCCCTCCGGTTCGGCAGCCCTCGTGCTCACGTGCATTTCCTTGAAAGCTTTTCAATTCGGCGTTGTTTACGTCACTCGAATTTAAGTTATCGCCGTAGGGGAAATCAAAATTAATGGGCTTAAATTTTACAGATTGTAGTTTGTATAAATAACGATATAGCTATTTGTAAAAGGAATTTCATGTAAGCGGCTTTAGTAGAATGTGCATGTTGATGCAAACAACTGAATGACGCAAAAGCTATAGTGTACATGCACGAGTGAACGGTGTGTTTAGTTTGACCAACGCAACATCGCGTGCTGAACTTCCTGCTGGTGTTTTGTTTTACACAATACCTCACCGTATCGTACAAAGCTTACATGCCAATATAGTCCTTATAACAATTTATCAGTCAAAAAGTCGATATACATAAAATATGAATATGAGTTACATAAAGCCCTGGTTTTTGAGAACATCACTGCAATGCTGACATGTTTGTATGGCGATGACTGATCAGTAGTGACGTTGAACTCACGTCCTTGTTGAGAATGTCGACAACAGCCTTGTAGTCGGCCTGCTGGCAGGCGTACATGAGTGGGGTGCACCCGTGCCGCAGCGGCGCGCTCACATTCTCGTCTCGCTTCGAGCCCTCCACCTTCTCACGCTTGATTTTGGAGCTCTTATCAAGCAGGTCGCCCTTGTAACGGCTCTTAGGCTTCTTCAAGATGCTGGGGATGGGCTCGCCCTTGCTGCTCGTCGCGCGCTTTTCCATAATAGAGAGTGTTAGTCGCCACTTTCCATGTATGAAGAGGCTACGCTCTCGAGGGGCGAGCGGGCGCGGAGGGCGCGTGCCTCAGACTGGCCGAGAGTCGCCGAGCCGGCCTCCCGCTGCCCGCTGCCCGCTTGGACAAAGGTGGCGCTGGGCGGCTCCACGCAATGCCCGCCCGACTCCTAATCTATTACCAACCCCTAAACAGGTCACCCTCTGGCACACCGACTTGGACGAATATTAATTGTATTAGTGTCAAAACTATTGACACATTGATAGTATTGAGGTCATGCTATTGCTATATTTTATGATACTTACCCAAAACCGTACATAGATTTTCTTTCTGATAAAAGAAAATATTGCCTACTGTTTCAATAAACATGACTAATAAAATAATTTATTTCAAATAAAATAAAATAATTTGTTACTACTTTGAACGTTAAAATTAATTACACCGTACGTTCAAAACAAAATAAACAAGATCTTATCAATTCTGAGTAAAATAGTTCTATTGACCTTCAAAGTTATTCGTCAACTTCTGACAATTCTCAAGATTATAGCGCCAAATGATGAATAGTTTTACTAGAAGACACCAAGCGAGAAAGATATTTCATTTTGTAATAGAACATCATAGCGAACTTGTTTTTACAGATCTTGTTAGAGTGGTCTCAATATTGTTAATAGGTAATGATTGGCTTTACGTCTTGTAGACGTAGTTAGTAGCAGGTGTACGCCGGGTGACGTCAGCCGGGCGCGCTTCCATGACTGATCATTATCGTCTCCACATTTCATGGCGCATTCGAGCTGATTAATTGCGTACATAACATCAGAAAGAGCTTTCCAACACTTCAAACGTCATTTGGAACATTTTAAACAACACGCATCACAATTTTAATTATAACTTCACATATTTTTTCAAACAATAGCTTTCAGTTTTCTTAACCTTCGTAGCCAGAACCAACGTTGTACTACGTAAAATAATAAAGAGTGACTAACGTAGGTCGCGCTGGCCCGGTTCTATGACCTAGACACTGCAAAACTTTCGCGAATAGCCTGCCATTAATTGTGATTTTTCAACTTTATAGTGAGAAAACATAGCACCTAAATATGACTCACATGATTAAAATTACTCGGACTAACTATTACTACTAACCTAGTTTCGTGTTCACACGAAATTATAACGGTTTGCATTTAAGCACAAAAAGGGAATGCAAAAAATAATTAACAGCATATTCAACGTGGTAAACAACGTTGATGCATTAGAGAAAAATATTGTAACAATTAGTATAGTAGGTATCAATTATAATTTTAATTGACTTAATGATCGTTAAATGAATATCGCTGAAAAGGCGAATATGGGCGGAAAAACCAGGGACCACTTATTTTAAAGCAATATATGTGAAACTATAGGTACTACTGATTGTGACTAAAAGTCATTCCATATCCACCGATACACTGAGTTCACTAAATAGTTTGTCGATAATGTCCAAAAGACATGAGCAAAAATGGGCTTAAAATTCTAACCAAGATACCTACTTTATACATTAGGTAGGTACTCCAAAAAACTGGGGCTCTGAAATAAATCGTGTAATTTTAAAGTCCTGCGATTTTGAGATCAATGTAATTTCCTTTTGCTTAATAACTATACTTAAATATAACGTTTTAAAAAAGTTATAAATGTAGGGTCTAAAAGAATTTTTAATGGATCCAAATCCATACTTTTGTCCCTTTAATATCTACAAACTTTGAGCCTGGTAAGATTTTAAGGCCGACAAAGGAGATGTTACTTTTTGTAACTTTACTGCCCTTAGAAAAAGCGTACATCTCCTTTGTCCGCATCCAAGTTGAGTTCGGGACACGTAAATTGCCCTTGAATGATAGGGGCTACAACTAGAATAGGAAACACCCTGGTGCTTTACATCAATCCTGGTTGTTATTGGTAGCAACTATATCAACCCCATCACATCTTTGTCAGTATACGGCATTGTTAACATTTACGTTACTTAAAATATGAACACACAATTTAAAAATCTTTTATTGAAGGATTGCAAGTAGTGGTTTTAATATTAATATCAAATAGATTTCTGTAGGTGATATCATATACCTACATTTAATTATACTATCACATATTGTAAACATTTTTATAAATATAAAAGAAACTTAATTTTATTAAACATTGTTTCCTATGAACATTTTAATTGAATAGAATTAGTTTGCAACATTATCATTTATTTTAGAATAATTGCAATTAATGTTTTAATTTATCAAACTATTATTATATTTGACTATCGGTTATTCTTAACGACATAAACAGGAAAATCACAGAGAGCTTGTCGTAATAAAACAAAACAACATTTAAATGAATAATTGAATTCAATGTAATATAGTAAAACTAAATAACACCTATTTTTGTTTATTTAGAACGGCTCTAGGACATATTTTAGTGGTTATCCTACTAACATTATAAAGGCGAAAGTTTGTAAGAATGTATGGATGTTTGGATGTTTGGATGTATGGATGTTTGGATGTATGGATGTTTGTTCCTCTTTCACGCAAAAACTACTGAACGGATTTCGATGAAATTTGGCACACGGGTAGATCATATCCTGGATTAACACATAGGCTACTTTTTATCCCGGGAAAATATAAACCGGGACTTTTATCCCGGAAAAACTTTTTAATGCGGGCGGAGCCGCGGGCAAAAGCTAGTATAGTATAATTGACTGTCGGTTTATCACTTCGACTGGTACATAAACGTGCATCGAATATTATGCATGCAAATTTACGAACATTAGAACTGTAATGACTGCCTCGGTGGCGTAGTTGTATTACGGTACGACTGCAATGCTAAGATCTCGGGTTCGATCCCCAGATCGGGCAAAGTGATATTGGATGTTGCTATTTAGTATCAGCCTGGAGTCTGCAATTTGTGCCCAATATGGCGATAGGCTCGTCCCCTATCACATCATGGGACGGAATACGCCCAGCGAAAAGTGGGTGCACTAGTTGCGCCTCTGTCTACCCCTTCGGGTATAAAAGACGCGAGTATGCGTAGAATTGTAATAATTATTAAAATTGATCGAGTAAAGTGTATTATCAACACTTCCGATCTCTTTATGACTTCGCCCGAAACCTTGGACCGTCTTAATCTGAATCGTAATCAGTTGTAGAGCCTGTATGAATTTTCCGCTTGTGCTATACCTGTTTGATGAACGCATACGTATCGTACTGACGTAATACATAATGTAGGGATTAAAGAACGTAGTATTATTAAAATAAAACTATTTTGCGGATTTCATCGCGGTTTTTTAATTTATATTTTCTCCCGACGTTTCGAAGGCTTTTCAGCACTTCGTGGTCACGGGGGGGACTGAGGTGTTGGTGGTCCGTAGTATTATAGTTATAAATATTTTAATGTCACATTCACTTGACCCAAAATGACCTATTCGGCCTTACAATATAAATGACGTGATTGCAGGCGAACGATATTGTAATCGATTATACCTATACACTTGGTATTTAAATTAAAACAAATAATAGCAAAATACTATTCTTAAATATTTAACACGAATATATATGAACCAGCGTCATATATTAACGGATGTATAATGTAAAATAGTTTGTATTGGTGATCTTCGCGCCACCAGTAACAGAATAAAATTTTAAACTAACGAATTTTATCATGACAAAAACTCTGCTTTATCAAGGTTTCATTTTGGTAATTTTAAGGCGATTATTTTGTTTATAGTCATCCTCTAAAGAGCATTATATTTGATTCATAAAAATTAGGCAAAAGGATTGCATGCCTTATCATTCAGTTTTATGAGAAAAGAACATGGCAAGCAATAAATATTCCTCGAGTAATGTAAACAGATTTGCAAGAACTTACGAAAGTTAACTTGGTGGTCACTTGCAAAAGCGTGTTGCTGAAGAAATATTGCCGCTAGTGTAAACACATCTGGAAGATCTTGCGCAATATATTGCTGAGAGAACTTGCTAGTCTAAACTTACCTAACCAGCAGATAACTGCAACAAATTTTTAACTTAGCTTGTTTGTTAGATTTAAACAAAAGTTAATAATTTATTCTAATTTAGTCCATAAGGCCTTTATTTTATTACAAGTCGTAAGTGGTTTCAATTTAAAAACTTTAGAGAACGCTCTTCTTAAAAAAATCTCACCATTCATCTATCAAGAAAAAAACCGTACCTACAAAAATAATGAATTTGATTATGTAAGTCCTTGACACGTCTTAGTAATAATTCTTCTAGATATGTAACGAAACGAAAAGTTCATGACAACCTTTGCGGTCTCAAATCTACAAAAATATCGCATCTAAATTTTGTGTTACGCAACATTCATTCGCATAATTACAACCTAATTCGATTAACTGACATACAATTATGTGTAGGTTAAAGTTATTACAGAATGTTTCACGCATAACATTTCTTTACGTACACATTATCGGTACCAAGTCACGCAACCCTTAATGCCAACTTAGAATCTCTCGTGTTTCGCTGTAGTTTCCCTTAGATTTACCAGTGATGACCCACTGGCCTCAATAGTTACGAAATGGTCAATAAAGGATTTTAAATCTTACGGCATATAAACTTTTGGACTCGGAATTAAGTTGCCATCATATTATGGCATTTAAAGGAGACTTAATTACATAGCTAAAAGAAAGGTTAAACACGCAAAGGTCTAGACAGAATCGATAGGTAACATACATTATCGCTGCAAACGTGCGTTAAATAATAATTATTTTAAGTTATTAGGTACTAGGGCAAGGGCATGTTTGCTAGTATAATTATATCATAAGGATAAATGAAATGCTGGACGGTTGTCACTGAAATCAGTGCATAAAATGAATACACATAACTGAAGTGGATAAGCGGTATTGCGATTACCGACAGCACTGAATCCTGTTTTTCACACTCCTTTATCAGCCTTCGTGGAACAGCAGTCTATGAGCCGGCTGTTAACGGTAGCCATAGGTTCAAGTATTTGTATTATAACGCTTTATTATTTGAGTGTGAAAGTTTTGCAGCTAGTTCCTAGTAAGCTACTACACAAGACTCATCGTACTGTGTCTTCAGCACTATGTGTAATTACTATCGTATCATCATTTCTCCCTTTATGTGTCGGTAACGTAATAATCTGACCTCGCAGTTTCTAGTTACTCTTGGACTTACTTATTCAAGTAATATCTTAAAAGTCATGCATAAACACATCGATTATAAATAGGTGATAAGAAACCAATTTATTTTTGTTGTTCCTTTGTAATAGAAATATTTTTATGTATTACTCTTATCTTTTATTTTATATCCCTCGACTTAGACAAAGTCAAAACGATTCACTATTTATCTTTTTAATATGTATAACAATATCAAAGGAAAGTTTTGAGTACATACGCAATTTTTTATAAATTTTGTTAATGTTTTCTCTTAACGTCAGCTTTGCCAAAAGGAAAGGTATAAAAAGACCTCATTGATGTATCCGTAGAATCTCTTAAACTATAGAAGTAAATAGAGCCACTTGAAGCCCACTTGATCTTTTGTTTATTTTTGGTATAAAAAAATCAAAATATTATGTAAATTTATTTATCATTGTTAAAATAATACGTCGCATTCAAAGTACACTTATATTTTACGAGTCCTTATCTCTCATCCCTACATATACACACTATATGTTATGACCTTAGTGTACATATTACTACCATCACGTGCGTAATAACTAATAACGTGTATCGGTTATCATTGGGAATTTCCTCTTTTCTTCGAAACAAGAACTCTATATTTTACTCTCTGTTGTAGATAATTTTATCCACGATGACGCGCAGGGTTTTTTAATACATCAATGCTCGTAGTCCCTATTTTCGAACGGGAATTTCGCAGGATAAGGGAACCTTGATTATTCATTGTAGTGTGTGGGTGCACAAATAGGTTATAATTGTATATATCGTCATCATAATCTTCCTGCCCACTATCATTGAATTACTTGGGGTCGGCGCAACAAGTTTTTCTCTTCCATTCTCCTCTATCTTTCGTCATCAAGTCATTCACGCCCTTTTCTTTCATATCATCTCTCTCTCATTATGATTGTATATATATAGAACTAAAACAAAAACGGAAAGTAATCACTTACACTTGGACTGTAAGTGATTAGGGGAAATAGTGGGGCGCGTCATTGTGAACGGCATCATCTATCAATTTCTTGGCAATCGATGGCGAGGGTCGGAGTAGCTCAATTGGAAGAGCACCGGCACGGTACGCCGGAGGTCGTGGGTTCGAGTCCTGCCTTCGACTGTTTCTTTTTCAGGATTCTATAAAAATATAAAATCATTAACCAGGCACTACATGGCCATTGACATGTATAAAAAATCATAATATAAAATCATCTATCAAATCAGACTTCCGTCGATTCTTCCTTCAGGCTAATGCTGATTTACTTAAGTTTAACGTAATACAAAGGTCAGTACAGGGACTATCCCGCCCTCACACTCGCCACTGCAACTACTGTAGGACAGGATCAACAGAGACACGCATTTTATGACACCGTGCGGTGAAACTCAGCGAGTCTCAGGGAACACTAATCTGTCTGTAACCCGCAACGAAATTAATCAAATAGAAAGATAGGGAGGAGTTGGAAACATGAATTGACCAGTTCCCTCCATAGCAAAGCGGGAGACAAAAATTGAGGTATTTTAACCTCAAGTTTAGAGACCTTTACAACTAGAAAAGCCAGTTGTAAAGCACCACGGATAAAAATTAAATGAAAGGGTCCTATCGTTTAAGCCGTTAAATTTGATTCTAATAATAGGTAAGGCAAAAACGCCGGAAAGCACGGAAATTCAATCTAGTCTCTACAAGGTCCATGTAGTGTACAAACTCAGACGTTATTTGCATACTATCCAAGATGATGTTGCGCTCATCATGCCAAAGAACACACTCCCAAAGTACGTGATGTGCAAACTGTTCATATACGTAACCAGGTGTAGAGCATGGGCACACAGGAGAGCCAACCAGCCTAAAAGAATATAGTTTGCCCTTAAAATTAAAATTACCGTGGCCGGTAAGAAATTGCGATACACAATGATCTATTTCTAGCCAAGTTTTATTTAGGCGATCGCGAACGCATAGAAAGTTTTATATAAATGACACCCTTTCGATGATACGTCCGACTTATATTGCCATTCGTTTAACAGCTAATTGTGTACATCAGTGTGCGGTTTAAATAAACAAAAAATCAGTACAGTCTGATGGTAGGGTACTTGTATTCATCTGGATGTCCACCACTGTATATACGGAGTTCGTCCGATAATGGCCACGTGTATCGCGTTCCGGAACCAGCCTGTGTATCTGACTTCGAACAGATCCACATTCGCACGTTTATCTGGATGCCATTCCACGTATCATCACGCGCACAGCAGTCACTTCCCATCTTGTATAAAAAATAGGTCATGGTATTAAAACAAGCAGCGAGGTCATCTATGTATGTTCACTCCTCGTAATGTTTGCATCCCGTGACACGTATACTGAACATTTGACGCGTCAAGTGGATAATGTATGTTAAACCCATGTTTCTATAAAGTATGCAACTTTTATGCTATATTGCCATATCTTTTGTTTGTGTTCTTGTTCATGACGAAAAGAATGGAAATAATTCTTATAGTACTTTACCTGCATTCAAAGAAAATGGTCGGTGACGAAAAATTTTGACTCATCTTTATAGATTAGAAATTGCAAACGATTTACTTAGTTGCTAGCTTTGGAATAGCAGAAATGGGATAGTATTTATTTTATTAAACAATCATTTATAATACTAGGAATGTAGTACGTAATCGTTGTAAGTAATTTTTTTTTTTTTTTTTTTATTTTTTTTTTTTTCAACAACATGGCTAATATATTAAATTATATTTCAATTTGAAAAATCTTTTTTTGGAACATGACCACATAAATAAAGTAGATTAATTAGATGCTGATGGCTGATAAGGCTTCGTTGTGAAGCGAAGGTCGCGCGTGGTGAGCGAGCGATGAAAATTAGCGGCGCTACGTCATCCATGGCTCGTGCTGGTCACTGGTGGCAGAATGTGGGTCACCGATCAATCACGATAGACGCAAGCACGCCGCCCGACGCGCTTACAATTATATGGAAATTAACCAAGTGGCCGGCAAAGCACCCCTGTGGGCCGAGTATAAACAAACGAAGAGCTGAGTTATCCAGCAAAATAAACTGATTCAAAGAAGAAAGGGATGGCTGCATAGTCATTTCATGCATAAAACTTACGTAGGTACTCTTCTCTTTTTATTAACTACTAGGTGTTGCACTCAGCTTCGCGCGCGTTAAAGACTTTCCCGCTACAAAAGTACCTAAACACTACGACGCTAGCACCATCTATATAAACATCAGAGTAATAAATGCCATTATTTCCCATGGGACCAAATTACCTGGATAAAAAGTATGTGTTTATCCAGGACATGGTCCACCCGTGTGCAAAGATTTTATCGAAATCCATTCAGTAGTTTCTGTGTTTACTTCTTACAAACATGCAAACATTTTCTCAATTTTTCGTATTCATATTTTATTAATCGTATTGCCCTCGGCTCCGCCCGCGTGAAAAACTTTTTCCGGGATTAAAATATTTTCCCGAGATAAAAAGTAGTCTATAGCACTCAGAAGTAATGTACATAACTTCCAATGAGTGAAAGAATTTTCAAAATCAATTCCATAGTTCCTGAGATTAGCGCGTTCAATCAAATAAACAAACTTACTTGAGCTTTATAATATTAGTATGGGTTATAAGTATAGATATTATATATTGTAAGTATAGGTAATATTAAGATGTAAGATTCTATTAATTATTTTTTATGATACATAAATTACATTTTTACGATAAAATACATGTATCAATTAAATTACAATTTACAAAGTCGTCGATGACAAAAAACGGCGATATATTTAATTAGAATACCTTCGTTGATTGGGGATCTATTACGACTCCGTGAATCACGTTCTTAACAAAAAAGACTCTTAATCGATTAAAAGGCGTATATATGCTTGAAGATTTCAAACGAATGAAGCCACTTCACCGCATTTTATTACAGAAGGAAAACGTCGCGACGCGGAAAAGCACATAGTTAGCAGATATATTGTTTTGTATTTCTTGGATCACTTGATCTTGATTCACTAATCACTTAGGTAATGCTGTAGATGTTTTTGAAACTTGTTTTCAGGGACATCAACTCAAGGCACTATTTTATTAAAAACTAGCATTTGCGCGGCTCCGCTTGCGTATAAATGTTTTGCCGAGATAAACGTCGCCCTTTATATTTTCCTGGAATAAAAAGTAACCTATATTACTTGCTGATAATTCTAATATAACTCCATATTGGTAAAATCAGCCCGCGTGAGAAAGTTTTTTTTTGGGATAAAAGTCCCGCTTATTATTTCCTAGGATTAATAGCCTATGCATTATATTAGTGAAAGAATTTTTAAAATTGGTACAGTATTTTTTGTTTTTATCCATTACAAAAAAAAACTAATTTTTCCTCTTTATAATATTAGTATAGATTAACTGTTACAATTAACAGCCTATCGAAAATTTCCGCATAGCCTGATTCTTTTCACACGTTTGTTTACGACCTACAGATAAACGAAAATTGAGTCATACACACTACATACCTATTTTATAGCGCCAAGTTAATGTTAAGTTATTAGGTACTGATAAAAACTATATGAAATGAACTATCAATGGAAGGAAGTAACAGATATCAAGTCGGTTAATAAAAAAGAAATCGTGGGCTGAATACTTCATAAGCCAATTAATATTTTATCAAAATTTCATGGAAACAATTATTTTATAACAATAATAAGAGTGGGACGAGATTTGCCCGAATGAAGTAACTCCAACACTTAATATATTTCGTGTTTTGGATAATGTAAAAGATTGTTCCATGTAGAGCTGACATGAGGAATTGTACATTTAAATAATATGTAAACATCAAAGGTCTCGTATTTTTTTTTATAATTTTAATATAAAATATAAAATCCAGTCTAAATATCAAATCAAAATAATTCAAAATATAATACTGGCAAATAATATTGACAACGTCGCGTCATGACAGTTAAATTCCGTTAATTAACTAGTAATAAGAACTAATACCAACTATGCGCAATCTCCTCAAAGTTACAACAACCACCTAATTGATTCCATATTGATTAAAAAAAATTATAATGGTCGTCCTCATTTACGACATATGTAAAAACCAATCAATATATCACTTACCGATTATAATTGTTTCAAACCTATATGCACAGTTCACTTCACTATTTTAAAACCAGATTAAAAACCTTAACCTTCGTCGCCACTATACCGAAACTCTCTTCAAATCCCTCCACATATGTGTCCAGAAACGTCGATAACAGCACAAAGAAAGCGTGGATAGACACGTTGCCCATTACAGTAATTATTGGTAAATAAACAGTTAATGACAGGTGCTGCGTGGGCCGCGGCGGTCGTCATGGCAACCCGCTGGACGCATGAGGTTACCATGGCTGGCGTGCCGAGGGTGCCACATTGTGCAAGGGTGTTTAGTCCGCTGAGTGTCGAGTGATTCCGTTTGATGAAAATCAATATCGATTACATCAAACCTTGAAAACTATAAACTGTTTTATCGTTTGATTGATATCGTAATTTTGTTTGAATGAAGTAGGTTCTTCAAAATTACCGCATGGTTAAGCACTCGAATATTTTTGTTATTCTGACTCCTATTTTTTTTATTAGAGACATCAATGCAGGGAATTGTTATTTACTACGTAGTGACAGATTTCGTTGGCTTTTCATGAATGAAATTAGGCAAAAAAGACATATATAACAACATTTATTAATATACAACAGGACATTTGCCGCGGACGCTCCTTTTGCATCCAGGTAGACAAATTGAATTGGTAATTCGTTCAGTTACTCTGTTATCGAAAGACAATCGCACACAGCTGACTACCAATGTTGTGGCGTTGACTCCTAGTGCAGCTGGGACGGGGAGCATGTGATTACAAGGCGACGAGGTGCCTAAAACCTCACATTTTCCATTCCACTGCACTTGCTTGTCGACAGCACATGGATTCTTCTGGCAGGCCGGTATCGGAGTGTCTTGTGGTAAAGTTAGATATTCGCCTTCCGGGCACGGGCCTTGGCGGAACGCTGGCCAGCACAAATCTGACGCCGGGTGGTATAAGTGAGCTGGAAAACGGAATTACAGTTAAAATTACCTAAATAGCCTCACTTATAAAACGTTGTAGGTCAGTTTTGCATTTCCTTTTTTGACATTTACGGTGGATTTCATTAAATCGCTCGATTTCAAAGAATCCCATCGCTTTTTTAAATCCATTGCAAAAATGGACCAATGAAATATATATTTTTAAATGCTTACGACTAATGACTTAATGTTTAATGCCAATGACTTATATAATTTATAATTGGTTAATTCTCAGGTTCGGATCGAAGATTAAAATCGGGATGGTTTATTGAAAACGGACGTTACTACGTCGATATAAGTTTCAAAACCTATGAAACAAAACAGTGGTTAACTTAATCACTAATAAGATGCAACCATTAATAAGATGCTTTTTCACTGGTGGTAGGTCTGTCATATGTAAGACTCCGTCTGTATGGGTACTACCGCAATGTCTATTTCTACCGCCAAGCAGCAGTGTACATACACTATTATGTTACGGTTTGAAGGACATTGTAGCCAGTGTAACTACTGGACATAAAGAGACTTAACATCTTATGTCTCGGAATGACGAGCGCAGTAGAATGCCACAGAGTACTTTGTAAGTCAAGGTGCTGGATGGAGTTACTACTGTTTATGCGTGGTCGTATCGCCATTCAGTACAATAAAAATTACTATCATTATAATTAGAAACTAGTATAGTATAGTAAACTAGTAGTAGTACTAGTATAGTAAACTACTATAACCATTCCGCAGTCACAACTTAGGAGCGGATGACTCAGGTTATAATGGTACTTAATGAAATATAAGCAAACCAAAGATATTAGAACTCTTTGAAGTGAACTAACCTGGTCTACAGTCACATATCCAATCGTCTTTCTGATCTCCCGGGTAGTACAATTCATTAACTGGGCACATGGCTGGTAGGAATACTGGTTGACGGTTCTGCAAATCAGATTACAATTTTTTATTTATTTTGATTAAAGTTGTTCATTCACTTTATAAGAACAAGATAATTATTAATAAGGCGTTATTCATTAATAAGGCGATGTCTCATTATTAAATATGTATTCAATAAGTCAGGAAAATGTTCTTAAATATATAGATATGCGCACAGGTGACGAAAGCAATTTTTTTAAAATACATTGAGTTAAACACACACACACTCACGCCTTTTATCCCCAAAGGGGTAGGCAGAGGCGCAACTAGTGCACCCACTTTTCGCCGTTATTCCGTCCCATGATGTGATAGGGGACGAGCCTATCGCCATATCGGGCACAAGTTCCAGACTCCGAGCTGATAATGAATAGAAAAACTCAATATCACTTCGCCCGACTCGGGGATCGAACCCGAGACCTCAGCATTGCATCATACCGTAATACAACTACGCCACCGAGGCAATCTTATTAAGTTAAAGATTAAACTTAATGGACAACAACATGATCCATTGGTTTATAAATGCTATTTACTTACTAAGGTATTTAACACTTAATAGATATAAAGGAAACTTTTAAGTACCTACAAATAAAGACCTCCACATCGAATATAATCGACAACCTAAGTATATCATACATGTAAATAGCAATATTTACATACAGATTTTAAACCCCTTTAAAACGCCGGATTAAATCGAAATTTGGCATACTTATCACGAACCGATGATAATTCAATATTTTAAACTAAAAACACGGTTTCATAGAAAGCCTAATCAAATGATAATTTTAATAATAATTTATATATTGTTAGTGATATCTATTGGACCATAGTAGAATTATAACCAAACTGGTTACTCTTATGTGTAAATAAATCCCACTCGCCACAAGATGGAGCTATCGTTTATTTTTAGTGACATCTGTTGGACAATAGTAGAACAGAACTAAAATATGAAAAATAAATAATATGACATTTTGATAATATCTTAAAGTACCTACGCTTTTTTCACAATAAAATATAAAATTTATTATAGTTTAATAATATATTTATTAAAATTTATATTATATTTTCTATAAAGCGTATTAGTAAGCTTTTTTTATTTTATAAATAAATACTGATTTGTTTCATTCTGCTAATCACAATAGGAATCTGATTTCTTCCAATTGACCTTCAGAATTACTTACGTACCGACCTATAGTTTGATACACAAAGATTAAAAAAACAATTACGTACTTCTTTATTTTTCAAATCAGGATTTTCTTCCGGTTCTGGAAATCCAATGACATCTGTAGTGTTTTGTGCGATCGACGAGCACACGAATAAAAATGCAGCAAAAACTTTTAACAAGAAACACATTGTTGTTTGTAAAACAAAAACTACTAGTAATGTACACACGTAATGAATGTTTGAGGTATTTCAGAATAAAACATAAAATTTGACTAGAACGATCGGTAATTATAACAAATTGTGTCAGAAACGAGTATTCAAACGTGCTTCACGACGCTGACTAGACCGCAGATTGCGATGCTGTGTGTAGGTAATGTATGGTGACCGTATTGTGACTTGTGTTCGTTCGTATGAATCAAAACAAGTTTTATAAAGGAACTGACACATATAGGTACCGCCGAACTACCAGGGCGGGAGTCGGGGCATAAATATAAAACCAGTGAATAGGCCGGTCAATTTATACAAAAAAAAAACGTGCTGAGTCTGCATTAATTCCTAACAAGCTGGATTTTTGTACAGACCTTAAATACGACATTACAAATGCTATGTCAAAAGTCCCCATCGATCCCGCTTGTGCGTTGTTTTTTATTCGAGGTTAAATATGCCTAATTTTCCTTTTTTGCGTATATCTCTAAATTGGTGAGAGCTATCGGAAAATGAGTTAGAGAACGTTTGTAGATCGTAAAATTCTCTACAAAAAGGTATTAGTACTTTTTTCTTACAAAGCACCATTCTCAAGTTATCGCGATTTCAGACCGTAGGAAAGTCGTATTTTCTTTTTGGTGCACATATTCCTACACCACCTCTGAGGTAGTGTACTCGGCGCTTTTCTAACTTGGTTTCCCCAGTAGGAACACTCCCAGATATATAAAGCTGGAAAAAATATTTTACTACAATCTAAATCTTAGTATGATTTTTTCTTAATATACAATTCATTGGCTTTATGAACGTTAATAAGTCAAATCATTGCCTTGGTTTTTCCGCAAATAATGTCATATACGCCTAAGTAGGTAATTCAATAGTACTAATATCTAACAGCCCAAATAAACCAGCGCGGCGTACCTAATGGACATAAGTATCAAACGGATCATATCTCCAGACGAAAGTAATGGTTCATGAGAGGGATTAATCGAGAACCGAGTGCAACATAATGACAGGAAATGAAAGAGTGGTTGAATGAATTTGTATATTTAGCATATGCTAAGAGAGAAGAGAACATTCTCTCGAGACGGATTGTAATGGAGATATTGAAAGAAGAGCAAAAATGGGAAATAGCGCCTTGTACTCGATTATGGCTGGCTAAAATATTTGTCATAACACTCGGTTAGCCATTCACCAAGGAGTCCTGGCGACAGCACTAATGTATGAGAAAGGAATGCTTCGGTGTTTTGGCCACATTGAAAGGATGTATGAAACGAGAGTAATAAAGGAAATGTATGTTGCAAAAGTGAGTGGTAATGTTGGACGGGGACGTCCTAAACGTACCTTCATGGCCCAAATTGATGACCTCTTAAGGAATGGTCAAATAAGGAGTTCTCGCAACCGACGAGCATGTATGAAGAGAGTGATGACTGTGGAAAAAGCGAAAGAGGCTAAAATGTCCTTCACACCGGAACACAACGGAGCATACACACTGCTGCTTGGCGGTAGAAATAGACATTGCGGTAGTACCTACCCAAAGGTTTCTATTCTATTGCCATTAATGGTTGTAGAAAAGGATCTTGGCTACGGCCGCTGCGCTGATATTATTATGCGAATGTGTGTCAATGGCTCTGGTATTCCCCATGGGGTAAATTAGAAATCGTATATCGTAATAAAATAAACTAGTGAATCGTGTCTGACTCAATATTATGTACGTACTCAATGTTTACATCGTACAGGGATTCCCACAGAAGCATCCTCTTATCCTGTAACCATGACAACATTTGTATCGGGTATTTTGTTTGACGTCACTGTACTAAGAATTTTTTATTTGGAAATTTCGGTTAAAACTTTTATTTATACACTTTGTACCCATCTTTGTACACTTTAGTATATAAATTATCACTTGACCTTTTCCTTCTCGGTGAAGATTATATTATAAAAAATAATATTGTTAATTACAATTTATCGCTGCCTCGGCGGCGTAGTTGTATCATGGTCTCGGGTTCATCATAAACTAGAAATTTACAATGATTCCGCTAATTGACCCACAAGTAACTTTCGAACTTTAACTTTAAACGCATAACTATGTACCTACCTATAAACTAATAGCATAAGGACGGGGGGACTGAATAGGTAGATACCTAAAATAATGTCGTAAGTACCTACCTAACTACGTAGTACATTTAAAATACTGTGCTCTACAATAACAAACTCTAGACCACTTGTAACAACAAAATAAAAACTGATGATGAAAATACTACTTTAGTATATTTGCTGGGTGGTGTGAATATTCTGTTAGAATAAAATTAAAAACTTCACCCTGAAAACAAAAACTCCCGCGAGGGCGCCTGGGTTATTTATTTATTATTTATTTATTTAACACTTTATTATACATCGATATTTTGTAGTATAAACATATAATAAAACTAAAATTATAAAAACACAAGTACAATTGGCGGTCTTATCGCATTCCGCAATTTCTTACAGACAACCTTGGATGGATTGGAGAAGATATGTAATTTAATAGATGGGTGTCGACTGATACAGAAAGATGAATGATACTATGATATGTAAAAGATGACGATGTACCTACTAATATAATAATCTATACTAATATTATAAAGCTGAAGAGTTTGTTTGTTTGTTTGTTTGTTTATTTGTTTGTTTGTTTGTTTGTTTGTTTGTTTGAACGCGCTAATCTCAGGAACTACTGGTTCGAATTGAAAAATTCTTTTTGTGTTGAATAGACCATTTATCGAGGAAGGCTTTAGGCTATATAACATCACGATGCAACTATTAGGAGCGAAGAAATAATGGAAAATGTGAAAAAAACGGGGAAAATTATTCATCCTTGAGGAATTCCATTGCGTGCGCTGCGAAAACGGTTCAAGATACCAAAAATATATGTATGAAAGAATTATTCCTCTTGAAATGATCTAAAAAAATGTCCGCGACAGTATATGTCTATCTTTTAAGATTAACTCTCTAGAACCGTTTTTATGGTAATCAAATTTGGTCGAAATTAATGCATTATTTGTTAAGAGTTGTATCAACGTCATAGTCGTAGAGTGATTCAACGGGAAGGTTTTTATGTATGTACTTTTAGCCCGGAAAAACTTATTAACGCGGGCGAAGCCGTGGGCAAAAGCTAGTATAATATAATACCTCCTATTGCATACAATAAATATATATCTATAATAATAAAATACATACACAATTCACCGTTACCGAGTTAGATAAGGGTACACAAGTTAGTAACGACACGAGGCCCGCCCCCGGGGTACAGTTTCAAGAATAAAATATTAAGCATAACATATTACCATGAACAACATGCTTAGGTATGTACCTAATGTACCTAGGATATGTATCCTAAATGACAACGCCGTTTTCTCGTCAAAATTCTCCAACGCACCTTTCATTCCTCTGACAGCATTAAGTCATCGAGGTAATACCTACGCATTGTATATGCTTACTTTCTCTAAATTCTAATACATACCTACTGCAAAAAAAAACTAATCTACAATTTACGCATCCTTAACCTTATGCGCGTAACCTTCGATGAAGACCCAAGACAGCGCCTGAGTGCGAAATCTATGAAGCGCCTCTGATTTTTGTCGTCCCGTTTCGACATGAATATTTTTTATTGTTAATCAAGAAAGTAGGTACATTCAGCTTTCTTACATACTCAACCATAAAGAATACGTTGTAGTATAACAAATATAAGTCCAATAATTATTAAAGCTGGTGTTTCATCCTGATTCCGGCGCCCCCATTGGTTTGGCGCACGTGTGGCCGCACACGTAGCCCATAGGGACGGCGCGGCGCGGCCCTTCACTTAGGGATTTACCTTTCTTGTATAATTGATGTTGGTATGGCGAGCTGAAATCACTTTGATATTGTGTCTACCCTCATGACGTCAATCGCTTCTTATCGCATACCTTAGGTAGATTAGTAAAGTAAAAGGTTATGTATAACAAAACGAAGAGGTCGCTTGAATGTGAGTACCATGCCTACCCTGGTACCCATAAGCAATTTCCACAATACGTAGTGGGTACTTTGAATTACAAAATACGGTATGTCATATTATCGCTCAGATATTATTCAAACTTAAATTAACATTATTTAAACACAATAGCATTCAAACCGAAAGGTAACACTGATTGCTTGATGGCAGAAAAAACAAAGCTGTAGTACTTACCTATCCTTATAGACAATCGCTCATGAGAGACAGACTTACTAATATTGTATGTACTTTAGCTAAAACTGTAAATAGAAGCGGCCGCATAATTCACTATATTTGATACACTACAAAACTCTATGTTATTAAATATGAATAACGCAAGGTAACGTGCATTTATAATGCATGTGTGCACCATTTAAAATGTTTGTATTATGGAGTTTAACATAATCATCAATCTATTTGTATTTATACAATACTGATAGATTAAAACCAAGTGAAATCTTTTATGTGCCTAGATACTTTTTTTATAAGTAGGTCTAGGTATAGATTCATATCTCACCATATCATATCGTAGGATGTGACGGTGATAATAACATATGCGCAAAATTAAATTTTAAAGTTCTCGCTTCAAACATTGCGATTATGCAAAGTAGGTAAATAGACAAAACAACCTAGTACAACAGGTTTGCGTTTATGATAATCCTCCGCGAAATAACAAGTTAGCTGTCCATTTATACTTATATGAATAGGTACAATGTTGATTTAAAATATATGAACAAATTGTCGTAGAATACTAGGCACGTGATATTCTACAATACGGTATTTTGCACATGACTAACATTTATGTATTAAAAACCCACCCATACATCAATGATGACTAAACACATTTTTTGATGCATATTGATCACTCATTGATTTTTGTCTTGTGATTTCTCGTGCCATTTTTTTGTTAAATGCAATACCGTGTATAAAATCTTCATTCATATCAGCTAAAATCCTCCAAAAGCATGTATTTTATATCGCTCGCATTACGATCTCTGTGTTATTTATTTGATTTTACTATACTATGACTTAATAATTACACTATTTTAAGACATGTTTTTTTTTAAATCGTTTTTTATAGCAAAATATTTAAAATATTTAACGCCTACTCAAACAACAGTTTATAGTATAGGAACATTTACTCCAACGCGCAACCAGGCGAAGGAAGAAAGGAAGCCTTTTTTTTTCCTCTTCGGCGCATTAGGGACAGCTGCGGGCTTCCTCTGACTCAAGTGTCTAAGTTGTCATCCGCAACCGCCCCCGCGCGGTGGCGCTTAATGCCCGACAACTCTTGTGGGGGGGGGCACACATACTATCTCGCGGCGGACAGTAACCGTGCCGACCGACCCGACCCCCCTAGTCCCTATTAGTCGCCTCCTACGACAGGCAGGGGATACCGTGGTGGAATTCTTCAAACGCCCCCAAACCACAGGGCGGGAGACGCCGGTCAGTCGTCCACTCGGCGCCTCCTACGTCTCCTCTGGCGGCGGGAGGGATCTTCACGCTCCCGATCCCTCTCGGCACTCTCCTTCTGTAAGAGGACAACCTCACAAAAGTGGGCCACCGCACGCCAGGACTTCTGGCTGCCGACCATGGAAGCGACCACGGCGGGCAACGAGAGGTCTCCTTCGAAAGGAAGCAAGCCTGCGGCGGCGTCGTGCGCCGGGTCAGTCACTTCCCTGCAACATGGTTAAGGAGGCCAATGTATGTCACATGCAAAGAGCATTATAATACTACGGAAAGTCACATGCGTCATACTCGTGAACGGGTGCTGCTTGCGTGAACTGAAATAATATAGTTTTGGCAGTGTGTTTATGAGCCTCTCATCCAAAGTATTATAATCAAATTATAATGCTCTTTACTCTGATCGGTACAATAATTTTATACCCATATGGATTTTTCATTCCGTTTAACAAACTGAAGAATAAAATGTGACGTCACAGCTATCTGCTGTCTCTCTCTTTAGAGTGACAAAGGTTTATTTTCAAAACCAGGACGTAACATAATTAACTGTCCATAATAATATGATATGATATAATATGGCTGCCTCGGTGGCGTAGTTGTATTATGGTACGACTGCAATGCTGAGATCTCGAGTTCGATCCCCGGGTTAGTCAGGTCAGGCAAAGTGATTATTTTCCATTCAGTATCAGCTCGGAGTCTGAAATTTGTACACGATAAGGCGATAGGCTCGCCCCCTATCACAGCATGGAACGGAATAACGGCAAAAAGTGGGTGCACTAATTGCGCCTCTGTCTACCCGGGGGATGAGAGGCGTGAGTGTGTGAGTGTGTAATAATATGATATCGCACCATAATATTTATTTTTATCTGTATAAAGTAATGCGGTTTAAATTAATTATGAAAACCAACTACAGCGGCTAGTAATAGTTGATATTTAAAAAATATAATTTGAGTTAGAAAGTTTATTCCAAACAAAATTGGCATATTTACATACTTTTTTGGTATGTGTAGTTCGGAACTACTAGTTCCACTTACATAAAAAAAATACCTCACCACGCGGTGGTGAATTCAGTGGCGGCCTTGGAGGAGGGGGGCGAACCAGGCAACCGCCTGGGGCCTCGCAGTTACAGGGGCATCTTGCAGCTCCTTGGGGGCACGTTTTTTGGCACGTTACTTACAAAGCTGTTAAAAAAAATTATTTGCTTCGCACGGGGCCCCGCGTGCTTTTTTTTTGCGCGGCACACAGCCTCACATTGTATATGTTTTACTTTCCCCCGCGACTGGATATGTTCACGTTGTTTGCCCGCCTTTATTACCAAATATGGAGACTGTAAGGTTAGACAGAAAAACATTGGGATATTTAAAAATGAAAACTACAGTTATTGTTAAATTTAAATATAATAAAAAAAAATAAAAAACATACTCATAAAAGTAAACAATCATACATAAAAAAATAATACACATTTAGGAAGTTAATAACCTAATTTTCAGTAAGTAATTTTGAAATATTACGAATATCTATTTTGTGTGATTTTACAATTTTTGCGAGTATTCTGCGAACTTTTTTTCTGTAATTATCCATAATAATACATATTGTGTTTTAGAGATATTTTCCTATGAGTTGTGTAATTCATGGTTGCAGAATTATTTGCAATCCAACATCTAGTGTGAAATTCCATAGGTAAGTTGATAGTAAACAAAGTTGTGTAGATATTTATAGCAAAAGTAATAAACACGTGGATGTTTTACAAATTACAATACTAAATAAATTCTTGTTTGAGAGCCATGGAATCAAAAATTAACGCTACATTCTGCGGGTGAGGTTTCGTCCTTAAATTTATTTTTAATATTCTAAAACTTCTGTGAAGAAGCCAACAAAACAATTAAAGTTTGCTAAAGATCACCATAATGTGCTCTCTTTCGGCAAATATATCTTTGAATTTATAAAACAAAAATGTTTTCGGCGACTAAAAGTGTAATGTTAAAGCAAAAGTCTTTATGTTATCACTATATGTAATTTTTCTTTTAAAAAAAATCTCAAATATTAGCAAAATTTCACTGCAAAATATTTTCAATTTCTGACTGTATAATCATGAACAACTTTAATAAGAAATAACTTGTAATTAATTTTCTTCTTTTATCTCTTCATCTTCTGCTGCAATACTTTCTTTTATTTCTTTAAACTTATTTCACTGGATGTCTTCACATTAACTGATATATTGAAATCTTTCAAGTCTTGACGTTTCAATGGTGGTTCATATTCATTTCGCTGACATGTAACGTAAAAAGTAAATATCAATCAATAATAATATATTTAAGTACCTATACATTTTAGACAGAGGCGGAGGTGCCATTTAGTACACTCAGATATCACCCAATGTACCGCCGTTATAAAATTTGGTGGGTCGCAAGCTTAATGCCCTATCCTACTAATCTTATTATATTATAAAGGCGAAAGTTTGTAAGAATGTCTGGATGTATGGATGTTTCTTTCATGCAAAAACTACTGAACGGATTTCGATGAAATATGGCACACGGGTAGATCATGTCCTGGATTAGCACATAGGCTACTTTTCATCCCAGTAAAATATAAACAGTGACTTTTATCCCGGAAAAACACATTCACGCGGGCGGAGCCGCGGGCAAAAGCTAGTAAATAATAAAGTCTAAGTGGATCATAATTATACCAGTGAAATGATAAAAAATAATGTACTTACAGCATGAGTTTCTGGTAATAAATAATTGTTTTTGACATCTACTGCCATATTCCGAGAAGTAGAAGACACATTATCACATTCAGAATCATAATCTTCTGTCTTTAAATGTTGACTAGTAATTCTTGCAGACATCAAATTGACCTTTTAATGGTATTTATATTTAACCACGTTTTTGCTTATCTAGATCTTTAAGAAATCTGTAAAGAGAAATACAAACTCGATTTTATTTTAAATAAAAGTTTCAATAAATCAATGCTGGATACACTGAGAACTCGATTGTAACTGTTGATCCTCAGTTTTTATTTACGATGATTATTTAAAGATTAATAAGCTTTATAATATTCATTAGTAAGGTGGCTAGTATTACAAATACTCTAGCACCATTGTCAAACCGGTCCACCAAAGCTTACACCATGGTCACCCTAGCCTCTTGTTTACAAACACTATTTACAATACAAAAAATCACATTTAACATTACGTTAATATGAAAAAAGTAGTCATATATAAAGCAAATCACATTAAGCGATATTTTTCTACAGTTCATTTATAAAATATTCACGTATTTTATTACATTTCGTATAAATATTGATAAAATTATAATATTTACACAATATTGATTACAATGAACTTACCTGTAGAATTTCACATTAAATGATGGATGCCAAATATTTCTGCAACCATGAACTACAGAATTCACATTAAAATATCACTAAAACACACTTATTATTATAAATAATTACAGAGAAAATTTCGAAGTGAACATTTATTTGACAACTATATTGACATCGAACTTAACGTTTTATAACAATGTTGCCGAAATATGTATTCGCAATTACCAATTAAATGAGGAAATTTTGTTTAACTAAAATGTTAATAAGGATAAAAAACCTTAAGGATATCTTATTCAACAAGAATAATTCTGAAATGAAAATAGTACTTATATCATTATATAAGATATGTTGAAAATATTGATATATATATGATTGAGACGACAATAACGGTATTGATATTTTTTTATGGGTGGGGAAATAATCCGTAAGCTTTGGCAACATAGGTTAAAGAGTGAGTGAGATAGAAGACAGCTCAAAAGGTAATTTTTTTGTCTTCACAAAAATGTGTGTACCGCGGTCTCCATTAGATAATATTATAAACTTCTTGGATCGGTATGACACAATGACACATTGGTGATGCAACTCAAGTAAGATTTTATGACTCGAGTCATTCAAATAATTTCATTCCGTCATTCAACTCGTAAAGTCTGTCTCACGAAAGAAGTCCCGCGGCAACATGTGGAACTAATTATGACAGATGTCGCAGATCGGCCAAGTTGTCGTTGTCAGGTGCTGTTTACGTGCAGTGTTGCAAAAGCACCCGATTTATCGGGAGATCTACCGATTCTGTTTGTAGTCTCCTTAGATGATAGAGGATATCAGGTGAAACCACGTGATCTGAAGCCAAATATTACTCTAAAATGGCGTCGACTCCGGCCACATTTCAGTGTTGTAGTGACTGTTATATATCACATCGATATCGATCTAAATATTCGTGTTTTATCATTTAATTTTACTGAGAAATCATTATAATAGCGTGTTTGTAAATATGCTTTGATGTTTGTTAATAGTTAACACATCTGCCGCTGAATGTATTTTCCATGCAGGTGAAAGGTTTTTAATCTAATATGAAGGGGTAAGGGACTATCTAGGGTGTATATTTTATTTTCTACTCTAAAATAGATGATTTTTGTTGACTCCTCAAGCCCCGCGACGGACACCGGTGTCCATATATATAGCGTTTTCCCATACATCTATATATATAAGCAGGGGAACGGCTAGGTAGCAATTTTCATATGGATATCCTATTATATAGGTGACCCTCCTAGCAATAGTAAATAACCAAGAATAAATATTGGTAGAAAAAGAAGATAAAGGTTAGAGGTACAGGGATGTGCATTTGGTATGATCACCAAACGCACAAGAATTACCTTACCCAGCTACATTATTTACCTTGGAGTACAAAGACTAATTTGCCATGTATAATTCTTTTGTATTTAAATTCATCAGTTTCACACCTTTAGGAAATATCAGCGTATTACCTGCCAATTTTAGTTTTCTTTTGATACATGTGTATAGGTTGTAATTTTATAGAGAGCCCAGAGCGGCGCTAAATTAATATTTAATATAAATATTTAATATAAATTAGTCAAATTGATTTATTCGTGACATAATAATATTAAATTTTGTCAAAAAAATTCTTCTTAACACTTGTTCAGTGTGTTTTTTTTACCGTGGTACTTATATTAACGTAATTAATTATGGCTGATTTAATTATCAAAAGTATTAGTCAAAATTGATATGATTTCCTAAATTTACACAAACGTTTGGTATTGAAATATAACTACATTGTTGAATTTTTCGCGATTATTTATAATTTTTATCCCGACGTTTCCGGATTTTTGAATCTGTTCCATGACAATGAAGTGCAGCAAAACCTTGAAAATTATAGTGAAAACATACGCAAAATAGTTTTATCTCAATAAACAAAATCAATATTTATATCGATAACTTCCAAACGTGACTGCACGTTGGAACAACACTATGTTTTTATGTAAACATTACAAATACTTATTCGTTTTAATTTACTTGGTATTAGTCATTTTACATAATCACACATATCACATCATGGGACGGAATAATGGCGAAATGTGGGTGCACTAGTTGCGCCTGTGCTTACCCCTCGGGGATAACAGGCGTGAGTGTATATGTATGTATGTATAGTCATTTTACATTGCGTGTAACGATGAAAAAATTATTTAACATTCAAATAAACGTAATATTCACTAAATATTTTATATTAAATATTGATTAGGTGAAAAATTTAAACTAACCTGAAAGTTGACAATCTTTCGTCAATTTTGCAATAATTTGAATTGCACCCTATGATGCAACACCTCGACATAATAGAGTTTGCTCAAATATCCTTAGAATTTCTATTAAAGCACTTCAGCATAGCCACAGTTCCCAGTAAAACTTAAAACAAACTCTGCGTGATACAAGATTGACAGGTCAACTACTAACAAATATGCATTGAATTTTTACCCTAAAATGGCGTCATGTCAAAAATAGGGCTTCAAGGCATTGTTGTTGTAATATAGTTGGCATTGCATTAATTGACAATAGAAAATTGTAGTCTAGGTATTGATCTTTCTTTACTTACGTAGATTAGCCCGTATAAAAATGAGATAGATATATTTTTGACATTAAAGTTCATGTTTGCATCATATTTATATAAGAAAAAATTATATGTGCAATTTACGTTCCTTCCTTATTTTCTTTCTTCGTTGGTAGTCTCCCGAAATACCGATTTTATTATCATATCTCCCGATCTATTGTACTAAAATAAAATACTGAAATAAAACTAGTTATTCGATTTCCCCCCTTTATTTTATATTTTATTTTATATACATACGGTGTTTCGAAGATATTGTAAGCTTGCTCCATTACTATGCAATGCTACAAAGCATTCAAAACGTTGATACATAGTAAAATAAAATTGTAAACCCGTCCCGATAACCTTAATTCCCCCGTAACGCAGATTCTTTGATACGGGAATATTGTTAACATTTTTGTTTTACTTTTTTATAATCACCAAAAAATAAACTTTTATTGCTTTCGGGACGTCTAACACCTCAAGGCTAGCAACATTACGTCGCATGAGTGTGGCGCCGTGTCTGTGGGACTTCTTTCGTGAGACGGACTTTACTCAAGTTTTCGAGTCACTCGAGTTGAATATTTACACACCATGTAATAGTGATGCGACTCGAGTCGCCTTTTTACTCGAGTGACTGGAGTCAATTTGTCAAACTCGTACTCGGTTTAAAAAAATATTGATTCGAGTCCATTTGCACTCGAGTGGACTAGTCAACTCGGTGCACCGAGTAGCCCCAGTAACCACTAGAAATTACTAGAAGTCGTTAATTCATTAGTCGCTGTCTACATCGCGCCCGTAATTGCTACCATTTTAACATGGTTATGGCTAATTCAGCATTTTTCATGTAATAGGGCATGAACGACTATGACTCGAGGCACTCGAGTAATTTCAGTACGTCACTCGAGTTGTACTCGAGTTAATTATTAACTTAACCCTGTAACTGGAGTAAGATTCGTTTTATTATTTTTAAATATCTTTATGTAATCACTAATATATCGGAAGATGAAATTATGTACAACATAATAGTTATTGTTCACTGGTTAAATTGTATTTCTGCGTGCTCTATGCTATGAAAAATTCTTAATTAGCCATAAAAATCTTAAATTAGTAGCAATAACGTTCGCGATGTAGACAGCGCCTTATAGTAATTTCTAGCGGCCACCGAGGCTAATCGGTGGAGTCGTGTTTTGTTTTTCGACATGGCGACTACTTTTTATTTCTAAGAATTTATATTTATTGTTTTGTATCTGCTATTATTACTTGACATTGGCGAAATCACCGATAGATAATCGGTGGAGGCCATAATTTAAAAGAAGAAGAAAAAGAGGCTAATCGGTACATCGAAACGACTCGGCGACTCAAGTGCAAATGGACTCGAATCAATAATTTTTTCACTCGATTACGAGTTAGACAAATTAAAAACATGACACGAGCCGCATCACTAGATGTACTATGAAACGAAGAGACAGTGTTTACGTCAACCGTGATTTTTATGTAAGTGAAATGTCAAAATGGGAGTGAAAAATTTGTTGAAGAAAACAATGTGAAATCGGTGTATTTTTCATTCTTAGAATGAAAATAATTTCCGTAATGACAATATAAAATCTCCATCGCGATGTTCACTAAAAAATCCCATCAGGATGTCAAAAAATCGACGGTTAAAATACAAGACTCGAAGAAGGATTCTGCAACTCGACTTAAACATTTGAAAATCGTTTTAGGTAAGTTATTACTGTTTCTAGTAATTAGTGGAAGACAAAAAAATATTATGAAATTGAAATAACGTTAATTATCGAGTGATAGAGAAGTGAAAAGTAGTACATTCCGTTCATGCTAATTAGTCAGGAATAACTGTACCTGTAGTTGTTGGTGCGGCTTACAACTGTTTATTGTATTACAGAACCGCTGTGGATATTAGTTTTAGGATTCTATTGTAACGGGGATTTGACCTATACGTCCGCAATCCAAAGAATGTATGAATTTTACCAAAACCACTTAGTGACAGTGTGGTGTCTATATATTACCCAGTCCAATACCATTTATAAGCAAATCCAATCTTTTAATACGACAATTGTTTAAAATCCAGTATTTTCTTAAATCATCATCCAAATAAACTTGTAATTCAGTTTGAAACATGCTGCTTTAGATAAAAAAAACTATTGACTCAGCGATAAAATGTTATAACAACATGAATAGATTCTAATGTTCCATGAGTATGAATTATCAGTCTAAATGCTGTTACTAGGGTAATGTTACAAATATCTTGTTCACATTGACGATGTATAGGTTAACTTGATGGCTTCTTGCCATTGTTTTAGTATTAAACTAGGTATTGCTTGTGACTTCGCCCATGTGAAAGAGTTTATCCAGTATAAAAGTGTCGCTATATATTGTCCAGGATAAATAAAATAGACTAAAACCTTTCGAGCGTCTCAAACTCCTTTAATAAAAATGCTTTCTGTAGTATTTGAGATTGTTGTATACAAAAGTAAGTTGTAGTCAGTTGTATCCAATAGACTACAAATTATTTTTAACTAGCTTTTGCCCGCGGCTCCGCCCGCGTTATAAAGTTTTTCCAGGATAAAAGGCCCGCTTTATGTTTACCCGGGATAAAAAGTAGCCTATGTGTTAATCCAAGACTTGATCTACCCGTGTGCCAAAATTCATCGAAATCCGTTTAGTAGATTTTGCGTGAAAGAGGAACAAACATCCATACATCCAAACATCCATACATTCATACAAACTTTCGCCTTTATAATATTAGTAGGATATTCCGAATTTTTTTTGACAAAAACATTTTTGAGAATGATGTGTAAAAGTGCCCTTAAGGGGCTTAATTTTTTTTTTCTTTTTTTTTTTTCTTGGTATTATTTGCGATCGGTCCACAGACCATAAGCAAATTTCTGGAAAGTTGTAAGTGGCGTTATGGTGGGGCGGCCATCGCCGCACCTACCAATTAAAGAAGGTGGCCCCTTTTTAGTCTATTGACCACCGCAGACGAGTCCAATAACTCAGCAACAAGCGGATTTGAGTGAGATGACAATCGTTCCTTGTGTTGTAGTTTATACCGTTGAATTTCACTTAGGACTGTTGGTACATTCAAGTAGTCGTGAACCTCAACATTTTTGGTGAACCAGGGAGCATTGACTACTGCCCTCAGGATGCCGTTTTGTACTCGCTGCAAACATAATATGTTGCTTTTGCTAGCGATGCCCCACAGTTGGATTCCGTAGGTCCAGATTGGTTTCAGAACCATGTTATATATGAGCAGTTTGTTGTCCACTGATAAAACAGAATTTCTTCCCATAAGCCAATTAAGATTGCGAAGCTGGTTATTGAGTTGGTCTCTCTTTTTTTTGATATGGTTCTTCCAGGTAAGTCGCCTGTCAAGATTGAAGCCTAGATACTTTACACATTCACAGTGTGGCAAGGTGTCATTGCCTAGTCTGACGGGAGGACAGTTCCCTTTTCTTAGTGCAAAGGTTATGTGGTTCGATTTAGCTGCGCTAGCTCGTATACGCCATTTACAAAGCCATCTATGAGTTGCATCTAGCTGTTCCTGTAATTTGTTGCTAGCAATATCTGGGCTTTCGTGGACTGATAAGTAAGCTATGTCATCAGCGTATGTTGCCACAGTGACCTCTGCACTTGTTGGAAGGTCTGATGTGAATATCTTGTAGAGTACAGGACCGAGAACTGAGCCTTGCGGCACTCCCGCTTTGATGTCATATAAATTTGATCTTGATCCTCCTTGTTTAACTTGAAAGAGTCTTTCAGTCAGATATGATGCAATGAGTAAGAACATGGAGTGAGGTAGTCTTTCCTTTACTTTTACCAGTAAACCTTTGTGCCATACACGATCAAAAGCCTGCTGCACGTCAAGGAAGGCTGCTGAGCAGTACTTTTTGCGTTCAAAGCTTTGCCTAACGGTATGGTATACTCGGTGGACTTGTTCAGTGGTAGAATGAGATTTGCGAAAACCAAATTGGTGAGGTGGAATAACTGCGTGATCGTCCATAGCTGATTGCAGTCTGACGAGAAAAATCTTTTCCCAAAACTTGGATAGTACAGGCGTTAGGCTTATGGGACGATATGATGAGGCTTCATGTTCAGGTTTTCCCGCCTTGTGGATCATGACTACCTGAGATATCTTCCAGAGAGCCGGAAAGTAGGAAGTTCTGAAGATTGCGTTGAACAGGCAAGCTAGAAATGTGATGCATTTCCTAGGTAGGTTTTTTAATATGATAGGTGAAATCAGATCATATCCCGGAGCTTTACCAGAGTCGAGAAGTCCGATTTCTTTACTGACTTCTTTTGGTGAAGTTGGTTTTATGGGGAGACACATTTGTAGATCTTGTTCCAAAACTGCATTGAGATCGGACTCATCAGTGGAGTTCTCGTTTGGAGTGAAGACAGCGGCTAGATGCGCTGCAAAGGTCGCTGCCTTCTCAGCATCTGTTCTGGCCCAGGAGGTTTGCGTTCTAAGAGGAGGATACGATTGTTGTGGCTTATTTAGATTTTTAGTCGCTTTCCACAGGGAACGCTCGCCAACACCCGACGGAGATAGTGACTGAAGGCAGGTTTTCACCGTGTCATTTGTCGACTGTTTGAGTGTGAGTTTAAGTTCTTTGGCTGCTCTGTTAAGTCTTGTTTTCTCTTGGGGGTGACGAGATTGGTGCCATATCCTTCTTAGACGTCGCTTATCTAATATCTTTTCTTTTATGTGAAGAGGATTGGAGCACAGGTTATTACTTTCGTTTTGAATAGGCGTGTTTTTCCAGGCCGCAACCTGAATTAGGTTAGTAACATATTTACAGGCCTCATCTACCTCATTTTGATCCTTGAGAGAGACTGACAGACTGATTTTCTCATTAATATAGTTCTTAAAGCCATCCCAATCTGTTTTGCGATTTGTTAAGAACTCTGGTTTTTCTCTGTGTAGTGCAGTAGTGCTCACTGTCAGGATTATTGGTGTATGATCTGAGGATCCATCCAAGCTTGATTCGATGGCTGTGTGTAAGTAAGTTATGCCTTTGGTAATAAAGAAGTCCAGAAGGTCAGGCAACTAAGGGGCTTAATTAGTTAATAAATTATTTGATTTGACATCGGCATATAGAGAAAGAGACTGAAAAAGAAATATCTTATGATGACTGGTCATGTTTATTAAGAAAAGCTCTAAAGGTGTTACCAGCAATGTGTATCATGCAGCATTTTATAGAATATCTAAGGCATACAGGCAATGTATGAAACATTCATTTTATACTTACAACGCACCAGATATTCTATACTTTGTCTAGGTAATATATAGAATGTCTGCTTCATACTCATTGCTGGTGACAAAGGTACTATGGCCAATTTTACCACTTGCTTATAAATGCTATTTGTCTCATAAATGTATAAGGTGACCAAACATAAATGTCAAACTAATCTAAGAGCATAGATCAGTGTGACTTTTACACATGTTCCTTATTAATTAGTGTCAGTAATTTCTTCAATAAAGTAAAATTAAAATATAATGAGGTCAATAACCCAAAAAAAATTTACTATGTGACCAAACTACTTTGTCATGATGTTTTCCCTACCACTATACATTCAATCCATTTAGTTTAAACTCAATTAGTATGACATGTGGATACATGAGTTTGGATGCAAGGAAGCCAGTTTTGCAAACTAATGCAATCATAAAAATAAACATTACGTAAAACCTGTGAAATATTCGCATAATAAATTAATCCTTTGCTGAATCACCAGGTATTCTGTGAATACATGCTGTTGATGTTTTCTTATATTGTATGGTGCTTTTGTTCCAGAACACTTTGACTCTGATGAAGCCAAAACATATTTTGAAAATAATTTTAGTCATGTCTACTTCATATTGTATGATAATTTCATTCAAGCCGAAAATAACCTTCGACAAAGAGGTAATTCTTACACTTTCTTTACTAATATAATAATTATACTGTAATATATATCTGTTTTATACAAAATACTTTTATTTTACTAGAAAATTTATATAAATATTTCTTTTTTTCTCTTTTTGTGGTACAGAACTTCCGTTTCATCTCGGTGAGTGTTGGATGTATTGAAGTGCATCAGTAATGAATTGTCTTGTCCTTTGTATAATGTACATAAAGTATTATTGCCGGTTAAGTAATATTTAAAATTATGAAATTTTGTTTCTTTTACCAAATCATCTATATACTTTCATAATAATATATAATTACGCCATTAAAACAAATAACAACAATTTAATTAGGGCCCATTAAAATACATTATTGGACATTAATGAATCATTAATTTTTTTCTTGCCAATATAAAGGGTCTAAAATTATTGTAACATTGCTATAAATTTTAAAATAAATAACCTAACAAAAAAAATACAATGTCAAAATTGTTTTCACAAAAAAGACCTATTCTTGCCTAGATAGGTTCCCTGTATCCCTTGTGGTTTCAGTACCCCGTATTATGCTTGTAAAAAAAACACACTACAGCAACAATTATTACAAAGGCAATATCTCATAAATGAGACATAAAATTGTGCAATTTTAAGTATTGCTTAACCATGACGTAAGCATTACTATTCATCTTCACAAGGAAATGCATTACATACACATTCATATCACTTAAAGTTATCATCTGCTTATCTCTTAACGCTGTGGAGATGGGTATATTAGGTGGCTTGATGTATTATCAATATAATAAAGTATTAGGTTGCTGTGTTAGTTGCCGTGATTACTAACCAACAGAAAATATATGTTACACTTTAATGGCTAGTTAATGTACATTTGTTGAATAGAGATTATTAGAAATAGTATGCATTGAAACAAAATGTATAAAATATATACTTATTATGTTATTTATTCGATATACAACATATATGTATGTTGCCTAACATGTAACCAAACATTTTGTGCAACAAAGCTAGAATATGTTTAGCAGCATATTGTTCGATAGTACAAACATGACATCTTACATCTTTTACTGGTGCTAGGTCTCTCATGTAAGATTCTGCCTGGGTGGGTACCACCGCAATGTCTTTTTCTACCACCAAGCAGCAGTGTGCATGCACTGTTGTGTTTCGCTTTGAAGGAAATTATAGCCAGTGTAACTACTGGACATAATGAGACTTAACATCTTATGTCTCAGGTTGACGAACGCAGTGGAATGCCACACAGTACTTTGTAACTCAAGGTGCTAGATGGTATTGCTACTGTTTATGGGTGATTGTATCGCTTACCATCAGGCAAACGTCATGCTCGTCTAGTCACTCAATGTAATAAAAAAAAAACATCTCCATATTATTAGAAAAACTGTCAATAATTAATCAATACACTATTGCTAACCGCGCGAATGGAAGTGGAATGTGGATGTTAGACATACTACTTAAGACCTGTGTTGATGAGATATCGAAAAAAAAATTACGAGCATCTGTTCTTGTTTTATTACTACAAAAAACATAATTGTACATTTTGCACGTGTAAAGCACAAAAGCAGTATCTATGGTTATTTAATACACAATCAGAATATTGCAACTATTGCGATTCACAAATGGACATAATTATGACGTCATCCTGCATGCAGCCAGTACGGTCGTAGTAATGTAAATTGAGCTTAAATCCATAATCACATGCATACACGAATTTAACAGGTTTATCCATATTACCACAAGGTTTGATTTTACATTTAACAAAGGGGTGACTCATCGACTTAACCAGTCATGAGCTGTATTAACATGTTAAAACGTTTATAGTTTTTTAATGACCATACCTAACATTTTTCATTTGGCTTGAAGTAATTAATGTATTAACACAACATTCAATTTATGTATGTATTTTAGTCCACAAAGCTGGCAGAGAAGAATTAGAAGGCGCATTGTCGCTCCTCGAAAAAGTATTATGCCTTCTGCCAGAACTAATAGGAAAGAGATGGCAGCTACACTCTTTGACGAGGATATTTTCAAAACTCCTCCATAGTGGCAATTCACAGAAATTAAGGGCAGAAGCTGTAAGGTATTACGATAAAACATGCATTTCTTTATTAAGTACTAGATATTGTATGATTTATTTATAAAGACGAAATTAATTTAAACTTAATATCATGTTTTATATCTTAGGTACTTTTTATTATGGTATCAAGCACTAGGTGACAATGCACCGTCGGAAGTGCACAAAATGTTTGCGGTACTCGTGCCGGGAATGCCGGACCCTGGCAACTTGCCACGCAGCTCGCCGCCCAGACCAAAGGCTTATGACATCACCACCAACCCTCATGACTCAGGAGACTTTAGCATGGACGACATTATGCAACATCCGAACTTTAATACAGTTGCAGACAATGCGAAGAAAGTTGTTGTTGAGCAAACACCGACTGGTATTATGGGGAAATTGGCAAACGTTTCAGCGTCAATATTCCACGATACTAACGCGCTGAACCCGGTACAAAGTGTGGAGATACAACCGCTACTGCCACCGAGTGCTAACGAAAAGGCTATTGACAATGAAACCAAATATTTCTTTGAAATTTTGCTAGAAGGCATGGCTACCTCGATCACAAAGGTTCAATGGAGAGACCGGTGTCATGCTAAGGCAATGAGATGCTTTGCGTTTTTACTGGAGAAGTTCAAACAATATTATTTGCCAATAATCTGTCCGCAGTTTAATCACAAAAATTCTCTTTACAAACCCAATTTAGGTAAGTATAAATATTTCTCATCTATGTTTATTATATTTTGTTGATTTCAGGATAAAAACCCTTATGTGTTACAGAGTTGCCAGTCCAACACAACATACTAGAAGACGACTATGTGTTGTGTAGAGTGACCCTTATCAAATGGGTGGCTAACTACGCTCATTTCATGAAGAAGCAGGGCAGTGACGGCGGGCAGCCTTCCTCCATGACCAGTATAGGTTCCCACCTGCCGCACTCGAGCACGCCCACGCCGGCCACGTCCCTGCACCACGAAGAGGAGACCTCGTTCACTGTGGGCCACCCGTCTGACTCCAGTCGTGCCTCGTCACACGATTCCGCTTCTAATACTCCACATCCGAGTCTCGAATCAGGTATTTGTTATTGTCTACATATTTAAGTAAAACTTGGATATAGCTTAAGAAGTGGAAACGCCAACACACATATTCCAAGTTAACGCAAGTAGTTTTAAACTTATATCGACGCTGAAAAGCACAAACGCTGTTTAGCGTTTAGCATAAACAGCATTTATGCTTTCCAGCGTCGATATGCAAATGTGACGTTATACCTAACCTATAAGAATAACGTCACACACCTTACACCTCTTTTTATAGTCTCGCAATGGAAAATCATAATAAAGATTGATCAGAGAAGAAGAAGATCACCTTTATACTTTAAAAAAAGTGAAAACAATAGTTTTGTTGCCAAACTTCCATCAGTTGCCTAAGGCCACATTTTTTCAACCGTGGTTATCTTTTTGTCCGGGTCTTATTAAGATGGACGCGCTAGCAGTGCCTGGCCCATTTGAAGTGCGAGCGCATCCAGCTTAATAACACCGAGCATGGGCGTATATAACGGGAGGATCCCCCCCCCCCCCTTAGCTTACAATAAACTACGTTACGCCACCGGCCCTCAGAATTTTTGGGGATCCGGATCTTCCCTCCACCCCTTCTAAAATACAGTATCATACAAGGCAAGAACCCACCACGCCACTAAGATTTTTATATCGTAAGACACCTCCCCCCCCCCCCCCATGTGAAAGCTATAGCTACGCCCTTGATAGCGAGGTAATCCTATGTATTGGCGAGCTAATCTGGGTTTTTTCGACCGTGGTTAGGGTGATCCCTACGGTTGAAAAAACCCGGGCTAAGTCTGTTATGTGTTGCGGTGTTCGGGTACCCAGGGTCCGGCGTATACGAGGAGCTGAGCGCGGAGCAGGTGGTGCGCGACGTGCTGTGCTGCTGGTCGCGCGAGCACGTGGACTTCACGGTGGAGGTGCTGCGGCAGGCCTTCCTGCTGCCCTTCTCGCACGCCGCCGCCGGACGACGCGTCATCGCGCTCTACAAGGACTGGATACAGATGAATGTATGTTCAATGTAATAGTGTTAATTGGGTCAGCTTTCCAAGTGGCCGTGGTGGGCGAAATACGAAACTGATCATTTTGAACTATGTTACGAATGAGCTCGCCAACTTTCCAAAATTTTATCCTTATAAGCGTTGCCATCGAATGGTGTAACGATACAATGGTTTGTTTTTGACAAACTCAGCAGGTTCGAATCTTGGCTATGGATATTGACTTTTGAAAAATTCAATGATGCAGTATTAGTTTCAACAAAATCGGCCCCGAGACTCCTTTGAGCGTGTTTCGCTATATTTTCCCGCAACTTTCTACGTCAATTCTAAAGAACATACTAAATAAAAATAATACTTCTTTTGTTGACTTTGTTTTATAAGAATCTACATTGCGATTAGCTTCTGAATTCTGAAAAAATATACAGTACATAGGTGTTAAAACTCAAATTAATACGATGTGGATGAAAATAGAATGACGTAAATTTTACATGCCTTGTTAGTAAGAAATATAGAGAAAAAAAATTTTGGTACTTCCCAGGTGTCCGAGATCCCCCCATTCCTAGTAGAGAACACGTACGAACAGCAGATGTCGCTGGGTAGCGGCGAGTCCGCCCCGCCGCGGCGCCTGCGCAACGACTCCTACCTCGGCGCACTCGGCAGGGACAACGTCATGGTGCGAGCTGGCATGCAGGTACATAACATAGGCTCGTGTCTGTATTCTCCATGGGGTAGGCAGAACTGAACTTCATACGATGTATGGTCCAGTTTTCCCCATTTATTTCCGACCATGGGTGAAACACAATTAATAGTTTACAATTAGTGGAATAGTGGTTCCATTAGACAGTATATTTATATTTTTTACTCTGTTTTACTCTATATTTTTCTAGTTTCAAGTTTTAGTAACCAAAGCATTGTAATAGCTTAGTCAAAGTTATTAAACCCGTTTGCAAATAATTACGTACAATCAGCCTCATAAGTAGCTGAACAAATTCAAAAGCTTAAATCGCCTATACACTATTTATTTTATTACCAAAGTGTTTTCTTTCTTCACAAACATAAAATTTAAGATATTTACTTTAATGGACACAAAGAAATAAAAAATGATTCACCTAAGCTTAATGTCTAAAAGCGATTTAAAGTTTTGAATTTGTTCAGCTACTTTGTGTCTGACTGTACTTCTATGAATTGCATGTAAATGCAATAATATTACTAAATTCAAATGGATCGTTTCTTCCTCTGTTCACAGAACGTGCTGCAAATATTCATGACGCAAGCGGCAAACGTGTTTCTGGCGTCGCCGTCGCCGGTGGCGCCCCCCGGCGCGCTCAGCCAACAACAGCTGCTGGAGGAACAGACGGACACGTGCAAACGCGTCCTCAATATATACAGATACATGGTGATGCATGTTGCTATGGACGCTAACTCTTGGTCAGTATTGTTGCAAGGACTTGACCGTCTTAATGGCGTATTTAGTTAATACTGAATAACTATTAATGTCTAATTAATGACATTAATATATTTCAATATATTTTGTTTTTTTTACAGGGAACAATTATTACTGGTACTGTTACAAATAACTTCGTTGGTGCTTACGAAAGTGCCACCGAAGCGAAAACAAGAATCTCTAGGTACGTACCGGTAGCCATATAAATAAATAACTCATAATAATCGAAATGCTAATATAAATCCACTTGTTTCAGGTGGATTTTTAGCGCCCGCCTTATTCCAAACGTTGATAGTGACGTGGATCAAAGCTAATCTGAATGTGGCTGTGAAGCCGGAGCTGTGGCAGAACTTCATGGAGCTGCTCATGCGGCTCACGCATTGGGAGGATCTGATCAAAGAATGGGCGGTGAGTGTCGTCTAAAGAAAAAGGTTGTCAATTTTTTTACATCTGTTTCGTGTTGTTTTTGAAGCCGACAGAAAAGATGTATAAATATTGTCAAATAATTTGACCTAGTAGGTGGGGCTTAGGGTAGGGAATTACTGTAAGCAAAGTTGCCTGATTTATTAATCGGTCGGTCGATACGCCGTCGCCCTACGGGTATCTGCAAGCGATGGGTCGTGTTGTTTGCTGACAGCTATACTGACAATACATAAAACAACTTATAAAATCATTAAACAATGAAGCAAGGTAATTTCGATTACAATTTTATAATTTAGAATTATCTGTTTTTAACAATAGTTCTTGTTTATATCAGAAAACAATGGAGACCCTGACCCGCGTGCTGGCGCGGCACGTGTACTCGCTGGACCTGTCGGAGACGGCGGGCGGTGTGGGGGGCGGCGGTGGGGGCGGGGAGGCGCGGTCGCGTGGGGGGAGGAGGGTGGTGGCCGCGCCCCCCGCACACCTGCCGCGCCCGCCCGCGCTGCACCACGTCGCCACCGCCTCCAGGACGCCCGGTACCAACCACAATATTAACGCTTCAGGCCCGCGTGGTTACATGCAACCATGACAGCTCCTGTCATAACAGCTAAAATCGTCGTTACTACCCACGCGATAAGGTTTTAGTATAAAAAAAAAAAAAACAAATGTCAGCTGTCAAACCCACGGTCCCGGATAGGTTAACAGTTATAAGTCCGATACCAGCAAGTACGCGGAAGCTTTAAGGTCACACCAATTAACGAAAAAGTTGTCGAAGGACGTCTTAGATGGTATGGCTGTATAATGGAAAAAGGGTTGGATATAGAAGAAGACATTCGATACTAGCAGTTCATGAACTCGATAATGTCAACTTTACAGTCGCATATTGGCATATTCACGCCTTTTATCCTTAGAAGGGTAGGCAGAGGTGCAACTAGTACACCCACTTTTCGCCGTGCGTATTCCGTCCTATGATGTGATGGGAGTGATGGCCTATCGCCATATCGGACACAAATTCCAGACTCCGGGCTGAGACTGAATAGAATAATCCGACTTCTTCTTAATCTTTGCCCGACCGGGGATCGAACCCGAGACCTCCGCATTGCAGTCGTACCGTGATACAACTTCACCACCGAGGCAGTCCACTTTACAGTAGAGGCGTTTAAAGGCAAAAATAAAATAACTTTTCAAATACTAGTTTCAGTAATGCAAAGCTTCGTTATTCAGAAACGATAGATGTTGAACTTATGAAAGGTAAAAAACAATAACTTTTAAAAAATAAATTGACAGAAATAGACTTTGGGTAGTGTTATTTGCCAGTATCGAATTGATAACTGCTGATTACAATATACGATCCTAATCGCTAACATTGTATCCATGCCAAAAATAAACCAATTAAAATAAGCATGGTAAAAAAACTGTTCTAATTGGTCTATTTTCACGATGGATTAAAAAAGCTATTGGGATTGTTTATTAAAAATGGTGGTTAACAAACATTTCCGATCGCTAACTACTGGACCTATTCGAAAAATTCTTTCACCAATATAAAGCTACATTATCAGCGGGTAACATAGGCTACCTTTTATCCCGGGGAAATATAAAGCGGGATTTTTATCTCGGAAAAGCTCATTCACACGGGCGGAACCGCGAGCAAAAGTTTAGTACGAAATTATTTGAAAATTTTGCGTATAATTTAAGACTTATGATTCATATTACTTTAAGAACTTTTACGAATATTTAAGCAAAGGACATGTCCAAAAATGGGCCTGAAAATCTAAACAAGGCAAATTATGTACATTTGGATAGAACTCCTGAAAACTAGCCTTATGCAATAAATTGTTTAATTTTAGAGACCTCCGATTTTGAGATGCATGTAATTTTGTTTGGCTTGAAAACTACACTTAATATGAATGTTATCAAAAAAGTTTGTTATGAATGGAGGGGTCTAAAAATATTTTTTTATAGATCTAAGTTCCATATGATACCCCTTTAATATCCATAAAGATTGAGCCTGTTTAAAGTTTGAGGCCCAGCACCCATACAAAAAGCGGACATATCCTTTTTGCGATGTTTATCATCATCATCATCAGCCCGTTGCAGTCCACTGCTGGACATAGGCCTCTCCCAAGATACGCCACAGAGCCCGGTCTGCTGCTTTATGCATGAAGTTGCTGCCGGCCCTCTTGTGCAAGTCATCCCGCCATCTGGCTAGAGGGCGTCCCACGCTACGTTTACCAAGACGCGGTCTCCACTCCTGAACACGCTTACTCCAGCGGTTCTCTGTTCTGCGACATATGTGGCCAGCCCATTGCCACTTTAACCTACTAACTCTCAGTTTATGACGATGTTTATGACGCAGGTAAATCCCCGAAGGCTGCGCATGATTCGCAGCAGCGTAAGGAGGGCTCGACGCGGCGCCAGCTCACGCGCTGTCGCAGCGACCCGCACCTCGCCAAACATGGACAACCGCAAACAGGTACGTACAGTCAGGAGCATAAATACCTGTAAAGAAAGAAAGAAAAACATATTTATTAGTCACAGCTTATAACGACGTACAAATGACATAAAAAGAAAAAATGCATACAATATGATAGTATGTGTTATTACTTTAAGAAACAGAAAGTTTGCACGTCGCGTCGTGGCTGTGACAAGTAGGTGACCACTCAGCATAATGTTGTACTGCGGCGTGAGCCACAGCACAACGCTGATTTTCAGTGGTCACCTTGGGTGACGTGCAAACTCAAATTGTCAAAACAAATTGTACAAAATCAAATTGTCAAATCGCCTATATACACGTTAAGTTACACTGAAAAAGAATCTTAGTTTGAAGTAAAGGCAATATCTTTTATTTTTGTGAAGTGAAAAAAAAGATTAGTAAGAACACAAAAGTATGTTGGCAATTTGAAATTTTGAATTTGTTCACCTACTTATGCTGGTGACTGTACATAAACTCCTATGGACACATACATAATATTGATTATATAGAGGCTATTGCTCTAAAATTGTTTTCTCGTGCTATGTTAAAGATGTGAAGATAAACAAATGATTTTTATTTGTTATTAGAAGAAACCAAAGAACAAGAAAGCTTCAAGCCCAGGCGTTGGTACTCACTGGATTCGTTAAGGAATTCGTTACAAACTGAGGAACGGGACTCTGCGAGTGGTATGTAATAAGGCAATGATACGTAAATCGTAAATTTTTGTATCTAAAAAATAAAACATACTTTTTTTGTTGTTGAAGGCTCTCGTTCGCCGTCACCGGCGCCCTCTAGTGGTATCGAAAGTAGTTCAATAAAAGACTCCCCACTCCAGATTGACTTGGCATCGGACGGTGGTAATGTTGGTAAGAATTTTTTTTTTATGAACTAACAGGTACTATAAAAACTTGAATGTATTGACTATGGCTCATGTAACACTTTTGTTTTTCGTAACTCTTGTACTGCCCGCATTCTTTTGAATGTTGACTGTCTCATTCACTCGCGTTGGTCACCCAGACGTCAGTGCGAGACAACACACTCCGTACGTGCCGGCGGCACTGATAGATAGTTCATTGTTTTGGCGCCGCAGTCAATAAAATATGCAAGGGTAAAATATATCAGGAGATGCAATTTGGTATGAGCAGTGATGAGTGAGATGTATGATGAAATAGTGGCCAGTGAAAACCAGTTTTGATTGTCATAGAGCAACTTATGCTGAGATGGTCATCTAATTGTCGCGGTTGGGACATAGAATACGTTTTAATCACTGCTTTTTTTTTGTTACATACGGCGTATTTCATGCGAAGTGGACAACGAGAAAAATGTCAGGTTCTGGATTTTGTTCATAATTGGGCCAATTGGATTTCTATGGGACCTAGATTAATGTCCATCATTAATTTTTTTTTTTTTTTTATAATGGCAACTGATTCCTCTGAATTGAGGAATATTACTGCCAGTGTCACCTGTCAAGTGACGCATTCATGTCATTATCATTATCGTTCAAACAAAACAAACAAGAAAAATCGTGTAACTAACACAAATGATGTTAATTAAATATGCATGCAGACATGTCGCACCTTTAGGATGAAAACGACACAATTCAAAAAGCTAGAAAATTGGGTTATCGTCATAACACTACTTAAAACGAAGTACTCAATACAACAATAGTTCAAACACAGCCATATTCAAATAGGAAAAGGACAAAACTGTTATATCAGTCCCATTTTTATTATTATATTTTTATTTATAAATAAGGGACTAGCTTTTAGTCATTAAAAAATGTCGACTCAATTTTCTATTTTTTGAATTGTGTCGTTTTCGTCCTAAAGGTGCGATGCATGGTCCATATCAATCACAATTTTATATTATATATGGTTAGTAATGCAACAAGTGCCTTCATAAATGGTTTGTTGCCTAGGCTGAGGATGGACGAAACATTAACAGGGAGAGGAGCATTATTTATATTTTTTAAGCTATTGCATAGCTTCTATCGCGTGCCTTGAACGTGGAGACCGAATCCAGAAATTCCGTAACGAAAATAACCTGTCACGACTCACTCCGACCGGCACAGCGGTGATATTTTATTTTGAACTCTATCACAACCATGTTGAGTGTAAAATTCCATAAGTAAATTTAATATCGCAGTCTTGTAAGAATACAATATGTAAGAGGATATGAGCTGAATGTTAAACGATAAAAGGTCAAAATTACCGTGTATTTAAAAATTGTTCCAGTCAGTGAAACGTATCGAAATGTCAAACGCGGCGGGATGACTTGTTTCTAAGTTTGAATTTTTTGAAAGTTTTAATTTTATATCTGTTCAAAGAGGTTATAAATATTAGAATTGCCTGATTAGAGTTTCGGCGTTAGGGCACGAGTGAAATTTGGACAATAGAAAAAAATTAAATAATTATAATTACATAAGTTGATAAAAAATGCAATGCAATAGCTTTACTGCGGCAGTCTCCGAGTGCCACACGTCTTTTTTTAGCCTAGTTACGAATGAATGAATGTTGAGTGAACTGAGTTTTAAATGTCGAAATAATTTGTTTGTTTGTAATGCAGGCGAGTGGTCGGAGGGCGAGGGCCTGGGCGTGGGCCTGGGTGTGGGCGTGGCGCTGGGCGGGCGCGCGCGCGGGTGGCTGCCCGACGTGGCGGCGGTGCTCTGGCGCCGCATGCTGGCCGCGCTCGGCGACCCCAACCGTCTGCGCGACCCTGCGCACCACCAACACTTCTACACCTACCTGCTGCATCTCAACGACACGCTGCTCAAGGTACCACGCACGAACATCACATAACACCTTTATAACGAAAACGACACAATTAAAAAAAACGATAATTGAGTTATCGTCATAAAATTACCTAAAACTGGTCCTTTTTTCATGAAAATACGACACAATTCAAAAACATCGGAAATTGAGTTATCGTCATAAAATTACTTAAAACTGGTCCCCTTTTCATAAAAATCATGAAAAAAAGCCCAATATAACGGTTTGGTTCTTTTCCCGCTTGGATATGTCTGTGTTTGAGCTATTGTTGTATTGAGAACTTGTTTTAAGTCATGTTATAACGGTAACTCAATTTTAGATTTTTTGAATTGTGTATTTTTGTTCTAAAGATGCGCCTTGTTCAATTTAATTCTACTACACATCTAAATCACTTTGAATTTCATCCTGCAGCATCTAAATAACACGCTACTTAAGACAAGTCTATTATTTTTAAAGAACGATAAAAATTAAGCTGGTTCTGAAGTGTGCAAAGGTAACCGTCCGTCCGTATAAACTGCGCATGCGTGGCGCTGTCGTTGCTACTTCAAGGCGAGGTAAAACTGACGATACATTTGCATAATTATAAACGGTTAAACTTTTGGCTACATATCAATTTATTAATCTTTCGGGAAATACTTAATTAACGTTAGGCACGCACGCCCGCGCGCACGCGCACACACACACACACACGCACGCACTCACAAACACGCACGCACGCACTCACACACACACACACACACACGCACACACACGCACACGCACTCACACACACCCACGCACTCGCACACACCCACGCACTCACACACTCACACACACGCACGCACGCACTCGCACACACGCACATTTTTTTGGAAGTCGTATTATCTCTATTTATATTGTCTGTCGAACACGAGTACACGAAATATAATTATTTAGTTACTAGGGCTGAAATTAATTCATATGACAAAGTGGTATGGGCCAATCATTTCCCTTTACACATCTTGTAAACTAGTCTTATTTGCCCCCGGCATGTAAAATGCTCCCACAAATGATTAGTACCTGAGTGATATTATTAAGCATGGATTGATTAAGATTTTATGGTATTATATTACATTTATGTATATTCCTTCCTAGCCGATTTCGGCCATGGTGGCCAATCTCAACGGAGATCAGCCAGGTACGCAGGAGATATTATAGTGCACAAGTGTGTGCGCAATACACGGGTGCACTCGCTATTCCTTCACTCTCATAGTCCGATGAGACGGCAATCCGACATGACCGGAGAGAGATCAGGCGCAGGACCAACGGCTTTACGTGCTTTCCGAGGCACGGGGGTATCACACCGCCAACTTCCTGACTACGAGCAGTGACTGAGTAATTTTTCAGATGGAAAAACCGTCACAACTTTTATGACTCGACCTGGGATTCGAACCCAGGACCTCAGCGCGCAAATCGTACTCGTGACGCGTTCTCAATACAACTACGACACCGAGACAGTCAAACATAAATTTTTATACAGTCACTAGCTTTTGCCCGCGGCTCCGCCCGCGTCAAAAAGGTTTTCCTGTATAGAAGTCCCGCTTTATATTTTCCCGGGATAAAAGTAGCCTATGTGTTAATCCAGGACATGATCTACCCGTGTGCCAAATTTCATCGACATCCGATGAGTAGTTTTTGCGTGAAAGAGGAACAAACATCCAGACATCCATACATGCATACATTCTTACAAACTTTCGCCTTTATAATATTAGTAGGATATTGACTGACTGCGTTTATGTTTCGTTAAGTTGGTTCTATCAAATTCTGAAATTCCCTTCATTATTAGTTGTTTTAAATACAGTTGGCACTTCCTGTGAGTGGGCGATAGCCTAGTTGGGAATGGAACATTCTGCCGAGACAATGCCTGGAGGCACACATCTCTTACTTTTCGAATTTACGTGTGCATTGTTTATCAGTAATTATCGTTCGCTTTAACGGTGAAGGAAAAGATCGTAAAGAAACCTGCATACCTGAGAATTCTCCATTTCAAGAATTTCGAGGGTATGCGAAGTCTGCAAACCCGTACTAGGCCAGCGTGGTGGACTAATGACTAACCCCTCTCAGTAGTAGAGGAGGCCCGTGCTCAGCAGTGGGCAGTATATACAGGGCTGATTGCAGGCACTTCGGACGCACTACTCGTACATTTTTAAATATCTAAAATAGACTGGTTACTGCAATTTTAGTAACAAAATAATAAATGAAATATTCTTTGATTGTACATCTTATTTATTATGTATTTTTACCTGTACGGGCATTATGTACTTGTCAACCCAATGTTCCTTTCTGATGGTCAAATACCTGTTGATCTCTGAACACCTACCATGTAGTGGCTACTCTTAGGACAACTTGCCTATTTTAACGCTAATATAAAATCTGTAATGCGACAAAGCCGAGATCCATTAAAAAGATTGTATTTTTATTTATTTCTTATACGTGCGCGACAATGTTACACTAATACACATGATGGTAAGCGGAGAGAGCCCCAAACAGTGTCGACTGACGAGATGATTTATCCTTCACCCTTCGACACTTCACACAATAGGGTAGTTGACTACTTTTTTTTAAATACATTTATCAAACATTTATGTCTTCTAAAATCTAGAGGAAAAAGAATTTTTAAAATACAAGCAATAATAAATGAGTTATAAAGCTTTGAAGTTTTATGGAAGGGGCATCTGTCAGATAACGGACACAGCAGAATGTGACGTCACTGAGTGTCGCCAGCCATATCGCTGCGTGCGTGCGAAACAGATGAAGCGATATCCCCACTACGTCCCCACTTTTGCTCACAACAATATTTCAAATATGAATATCTGCTTTAGTTGTCAACCAATTTTGATTCTGATTTTACAGAAGAATTTAGTTTTCGTATTATGTTCTGTTACATATAAAAAAATGTACAAAATCAAACATAGGAAACTACCCTATTATGCGGTCTGTTTCAACCGGATAGGCCGATCCCAAAGGCGATACACTAATGTGGGCCACTGTGGCGAGGTTTGACACCTTATCATGGGCGTATATGGGCGGGGGTTTGGGGGTCCGAACACCCCCTTAGCTTACAACAAACGGGCCACAAAACATGTACACTATTATAATGCCTATGTGCACTTCTAATCTGAATTCTGTATCCACATCACCTCGGAGGTTGGCAATCAACCTATACGTTTCAGCCGACATTTTTTACCACGTACTACTAAACTATGGAACCAATTGCCGCCAGCAGCATTTCCGGCCAGATACGACCTGGCGACCTCCAAAAAAGAGCGTATTCCCACCTAAAAGGCCGGCAACGCATCGGCGGTGGCGGCGGTGATCACTTACCATCAGGTCAACCGTATGCTCGTTTGCCCCCTATATCATAAAAAAAAAAATTGGCGACGGGGGGGGAGGTGTATACGTGACCTATGGCGGTACATTTTCGTATCCCCCCCCCCCCCCCGGTCACGTGAAAGCTATAGCTACGCCCGTGCACCTTGTGTACGTGGGCTCTACGGGCGGATACGAAATATATCCTGCAACCACTGTTACTGGTGGTAGGTCTCTCATATGTAGGAATCCGTCTGGGTGGGTACCACCGCAATGTTAATTTCTACCGTCAAGCAGCAGTATACCTGCACTGTTGTGTTTCGGTTTGAAGGACATTGTAGCCAGTGTAACTACTGGACATAATGAGACTTACCATCTTATGTCTCAGGAAGACGAGCGCAGCGGAATACCACACAGTGCGTTGTAACTCAAGGTGCTGGATGGTGTTGCTACTGTTTATGGGTGGTCGTATCGCTTACCATCGGGCGAACGGCATGCTCGTCTCGTAATTCAATGCAATAAAGAAAAAATATCAAAATAACGTCTTATTACCAATACAAATAAAAAGAATTACCGAGTGATGCCCTACAAATACTTTTTTCCTTTGTTTCATACGGATTCAGATAACGGTCCTAGCGTTTTCATCTTTATCTCATACGGATTGGAACTGCGTAAAACTCGGTCGCTTAACACCTGTGCCTGAGATGTCATTGATACGGCGCGTAAAAACGTGAATACCACTTATATTACACATTCACGATTATGACGCCGTACTTAAGTAAACACAAGTTCGTTTACCGCGCAACACCTATACAAATTAGGAGTACTTATTTAGTGATTTTGAACCGAGCCTCTATAAAAACACTTGCGTAACAAAATCGGTTTTGTACTACGGCCATCTGTTAATGGTTATCACAAATAATGGTACACTCGAGTCACTTATCGTTCGATATCGGTCAATGTTTGGCAGATGTGCGACATAAAAATCATTCGCGTTCATCTCGTTGATAATTTTACTTTGTTTATAAATAGTGTTTTGTTCATCGATAATATCTAAAACTGTTTAACTGCTCTCAGAGCACGCTTGTTCTATGAATGGTGTTGTTAAAATTGTGCGAACTGTTGTCTAACTCGAAGGTATTTAAGGACTGCCAATGCGAAAGAAGAGCAGGAAAAAGACGGATCCTGAAAAGGCGGCAAAAGAAAGAGGTGTTTGTTTTTCGTTTTTCCAAAAATGTCGAAAGTTATGTGGGTAGTTGTAAATTTAAATGACGTGACAAATAGTGACACTGATACTAATGTATGCCGTATAATGTCGAGTGATAGATGTGTTTTAAAATTAAATATTTTTTTTACGCATTAAGTCGTAGCGCTGTGTGTACTTTTATGGATTATAAAGTGTTAATATCTACACCGGAAATAAAGGAAAATGAAGAATCGAGCGAGGTGCAATATACATAAGAAAAATCAATTATTTCTTACATTGTTGAAAAACGTGATTAAAGAATGTTAGTCTAATTGCGCGCGTGGTAAAGAAAATTGATTTTCCGTGCCACACTGCGTCGAATTTGCGTTCTTTTGGCTGATAATAATACCTGCGTGTGGAATTCTTTAAAAACAAATAATGTGACTGAATGTAAAATTTGTTTTTATTGCATAAAATTTTTCTAAAGAAAAATTACCAAATAGAAATTGACATAGAACGAAACTGTTATATTTGAGAAATTAAATAAACAAATTTACTATGAATATGTTTGTGATAAGTAAAATGTCTCGTATACACTTCTAGAAACAAACGCCATCTGCTGAATTTTTTTTTATAATTTTATATTTTAACAAGTCTAACCTAAAAACCTTTAATAAAACCAATTGTGTTATTATAGATAAGCGCAAATCAGACTCTCAATGGCAACACGGAGATCCACGTGCCGTTCAACCTGGTGGCGGGCTGGTGTCTCGAGGCCGAAGCTTTGCCACCATCGCACAGGTATGTTTCACAATCATTCTCTTATTATATGTGCATAATCTTTCCTATAAGGGCATGCACACTGCTGCTTGGCGGTAGAAATGGACATTGCGGTGATACCCACCCGGAGAGACCCTTACATATTATGAGAGACCCACCACCAGTAAAAATGCTTTTTTACAACCGTTAACTCTAATGGTAAGCCAAAAATATGCGAATGACATATCCTATCAATATGTCTTTCGCACGGATACGTCATTCGGGTACATTTTTTTCTTTTCTATTAGCGGCTACGGGTCCTGGGGCAGTTAGCGTTAACGATTATAGACAGGCACATTGGCTACGGCCTCTGAAGCGGCTATTTTTGATTCGTAGGTATAAATGTTAGTAAGTTTTCCTATTAAAAATAGGCGATATTCGGGATTTGAGTTTGAAAACAATGAACAAATCACTTAACAGGAAATGTTAGCACGGTTGGTTAAATGTGTGTACACAATATTGGGTGAAAGGGAAACGCTCTCCCGTTCCGGAATAGAGAGCGCTTCCCTTCCACCCTGTATAATACTATGTAGTTACTGTGAAATATAAACCTGTCCAGATCTGCACCAAAGTTGTACGTAAAATGAATTTTATGTTATCTGTTATAACATGATATTTATAACAAATAGAAAATGAGGTGTGCTTTTATAGACGACGATTCAAAACAAAAGAAACACCATATATTGCGCGTGCGCATAAATGATTTTAATGCAAAAGATAGTTCTATATAGTCACCAACATAAGTAGCTGAGCATATTCAAAATTCAATTTGCCTACATACTTTTGTGTTTTCTCTTCACAAAAATAGAATAGAAGAGATTTGCTTTATTTCACATGAATATTTTTTTTTTCCAGGTTAACTTGCGTATATAGGCGATTTGAAATTTCGATTTTGTACAGATATTTATGCTGCTGACTGTACATATTAAAATTCAAAATAAATTATTTTTGTATGGCAGGGCTGGTAAACTTCTCGCTCTGCGATTGCTGTGCGAGTCGACGCAGGCGCAAGGCCCGGGCGCGCCGTCGTCATGCAACAACAGGCTGCATTTAGCGCATCTCAATCTATACCAACGAGCTCTACACCATGGTACGTATTTGTTTCAAAGTTATTTCTGTAACTGTATAAGGGCGCATTTTCATTGGTCGTTAGTGTCCGCATACGGGGTGCGGGAGATTTTTGAAACGCATGCCATAGGACCCGCATGCGGGGAACCGTTTTCATTAGTCGTTAGCGCCCGCATGAGAGGTGCGAGAGAATCTGGATACAGTTTGCCGGTTGGTTAGGATATAATATGAGAAGGGCGGGGAGTCCCCGCATGCTTTGTATCGACCGAGTTATAGGCTGACTGAATTCATTAGTCGTTGTCCCGAATGCGGGGACTCCCCGCATTCGGGACAACGACCGACTTATCGACCAATGAAAATGCGCCTTAAGTTAGCTGATTTGTCAATCATTTTTAGAACAATAGTCCTCATCTCCAACATCCTACGTAATAGAAAATTTCCCTATAGATTATATTATATGGATTATAGAGCTTATAATTCCTTTCACAAATTTATTATTTAATGCTCAGTCGGATATTTGATGAAAAAAAATGCCATTTAAAAAATTAAGTTTACATAAAAAATTTTATTGGTGAAGATTTGTAATTAGCATAGGACTATATTTTTGTATATACCTACTATTGATGTTATTTGTCTGTAAATCTTCCTAAAATAAATAAATAAATAAATAAATAAATAAATAAATAATAAATAAAATATACAATACAAAGTCATAATTCCTATTTGTCAGGTCTCACCGGGGAAGACAGATCAGTGGTGGACGTGTTGGTGGAGTATGCGGCGCCGAGGTACTTATCGCTCGCTCTCGATGGCTACTCCTTGTTACTGCTGGACTTCGTGCACGCGTCCACCGTCGTGCTCAACTCCTCAGACATGGGACCGTCGGTGAGTGTTGCCATTGGGAAAAAATTGTAGGAAAAATACCATATTTTGAAGTGACAAAAACGATTAATAATAATTATAATATGTTTGGTCTAGTTTAGTATATCTGTCGAAGTTGCAAAATTAAAGTGTTTGTGCTGTATCTAACCATATCATACCAGCCCTGTATTATATACTGCCCACTGCTGAGCATGGGCCTCCTTTACTACTGAAAGTGTTGAGGCCTTATTCCACCACGCTGGCCTAGTGCGGGTTGGCAGACTTCTCACACCTTTGAAATTCTTATAGAGAATCTCTTAGGTATGCTGGTTTCCTCGTGATGTTTTCCTTCATCGTTAAAGCGAGCGATAATTCACATAGAATACACACATAATTTTTTTAGAAAGGTTAGAGGTGCATGCTCTTGGGCTTTGAACCTGCGGACTTCGTCTCGGCAGTCCGTTCCACTCCCAACTAGGCTATTGCCGTAGTATCTGACGCATGGTCTAAAATTGTAATATACTCAAGTGAAAATTGAATATTTTGGAATTAAATAAAACATATTATATGGAAATTCGAAAACTGTGTATAGCATTACAAAGTAATAAAAAAGTATAATAAAAAAACATTTTTTTCTTAGTGTCCTCGCACAGCCGCCGTGACATTCCTCGGCTCCTTGTTGTCTTTACCGGACGAACTGATGAACGCACCAATGCTTCAACCATATCCTCACCAGTACAATACAGTGTCCTGCCCAGATCTCAAGGTTTGCATATTTTGAAATATTGGATCGACATAGTTAAGAGTTATTTATTTTGCGTCTGTAGTGGTGAAATTAATATTCTGTTGTAGTTTTGTAGTTAGTATGTTAGTAAGAATGTTTTTTTCTGATAAAATATTTCTTACCGGTGATAAGTCTCTCATATTATGTAAGAATCCGTCTGGGTGAGTACCACCGCAATGTCTATTTCTACCGCCAAGCAGCAGTGTGCATGCACTGTTGTGATTCGGTTTGAAAGACATTGTAGCCAGTGTAACTACTGGACACAATGAGACTTAACATCTTATGTCTCAGGATGACGAGCGCAGTGGAATGCCACACAGTACTTTGTAACTCAAGGTGCTGGATGGTGTTTCTACTGTTTATGGGTGGTCGTATCGCTTACCATCAGGCGAACGGCATGCTCGTCTCGTCATTGGAAGCAATAAAAAAAATAGTAATCTGTTTATAATATTATTCTAGCGGCCTGTCCTGGCTTCGCACAGCTAGCAAAGCATATCATCATACATTTATTTTTCTGTCGTATAAAATGTTTATGAATTATACGCATAAACCTTCCTCTTACCATTGGTAAAAAAAAATATGAAAGTCCGTTCGGTAGTGTTTGAGTTTATGGCGTTCAAGAGACAACCAGATGCGATAGAGGACTTTGCGGGATAAAATTCCCGGTATATAATGATTCCTTATGTTTACGCGAATGTTAGACATTGAAATTAAACAATTATCACGGATTTTATCGCGGGTTTTTTATTTTATTTTCTCCCGACATTTCGAAGGCTTTTCAGCACTTCGTGGTCACGGGGCGGACTGAGGTGTAGGTGGTCCGAAAAGTTAATGTTACAAATCTACCTTCAATTTATAATTATACAATATTAAGGTGTTAGTACATTGTTTGCGGTCCGGTCTACGCAGTAAGAGCTCACAATGTCTTGAGGTCTGGCAGTAGGTCGTATGGGGCCCGATTTGATTAGATGTATTACCGGGTCCCAGGCTTGTGCAAGTTTCTAACCATCTTCTCTATTGAAATTGGGATGTTTTTTAATTTCAATAGCCTCGCGAATCATCCTAGGTAGGAATCGGTGTTCTTTGGCAAGGATTTGTGGCTTGTCGAATCTAAGGTAATGGTTGGAGCCTTCTTCTGAGTGTTCAGCTACTGCAGACTTCGTAGAGCGTCGGTGTTTAACGTCAGCTATATGTTCTTTTACGCGGGTCCCTATATGTCTTTTTGTTTGGCCGATATAAGAGAGGCCACAGTCACAATCTATCTTGTATACGCCCGGTTCTTGTAGAGGTATATGGCACTTGACAGGTGGTAAAAATTGACTTATCTTCTTAGGCGGCTTAAAATAAGTTTTTATGGAAGCACGCTTCAGGACGTAGCCAATCTTGTCGGTGACTCCTCTTACATAAGGTAATACAACTGGGACACGATCAACTGTGGCTGGTTTCACTCGGTCTCTGTGACGGCGGCGTGGAATTTGGAGCTTGTTGTCTCGCAGTACTTGCTTGACATGTTGCAGCTCAGCGCCCAGGTGTTTCCAGGGAGAAAATAAAATAAAAAACCCGCGATAAAATCCGTGATAATTGTTTAATTTCAATTCCCGGTATATGTTTTTCCGGGATAAAAGTAGCCTATGTCCTCCTCTGAATCTCAAACTATCTCCATACTTATTTTCTTGCGGTTCCACTCTCAGAAAAAGATTTTCCGGGATTATAGTTCCGGTTTATATTTTCCCGGGATAAAAATAGCCTATGTCCTCCTCTGGATTCGAAACTATCTCCATACCATTATTTTCTTGCGGTTCCATTCCCAGAAAACGATTTTCCGGGATTAAAGTCCCGGTTTATATTTTTCCGGTATAAGAAATAGCCCAGATCCTTCCCAGGGGCTTAAACTATCTCCCTACCAAAATGCATCCCAATCGGTTCAGTTGTATGGCTGTGACGGCTCCACTCGCGAGGAAATAAAATCCGCGATGTGATTCCCGGGTAATATTTTCCGGGGATAAAAGTAGCCTATGTCCTTCTCTGGGTCTCCAACTATCACCATACTGATTTTCTTGCTGTTCCACTCGCAGAAAACTATTTTCCGGGATCAAAACCCCGGTTCATATTGTCCCACGATAAAAGGTAGCCTAGGTCCTTCCTAGGATCTTAAACTATCTCCCTACAAAATTATATCTCAACCGGTTCAGTAGTTTGGCTGTGACGCGACTCCACTCGCGAGATATAAATTCCAAGATAAAATTACCGGTTTATGGTTTTCGGGGATAAAAGTAGCCTATGTTACTCCTGATAATGAAGCTCTATATTGGTGAAAGAATTTTTAAAATCGGTCCAGTAGTTTCGGAGCCTATTCAATACAAACAAACAATTAAGTCTTTCCTCTTTATAATATTAGTATAGATAGATGAATTTTTCAAGTGGGCGTGGAGGGCGATATCCGTAACTATGAGAAATAGCTCAAAATGCTCAAAGGAGTCTTTGGGCCGATTTTGATGAAAACTAATTTACTATTCGGAGCCAGGAATCGAACTCGTTGATTTAAAAAAAAAAAGAACACTGTATCATTACATCATTGGATAGTGTCGCTATTAAATATTTTTTCTCATAATCAACGACCTTGATTCCTACCTCCGAATATAGTTTTTTTTTTAAATCCAATGATACAGTTTTAGTTTTCATTAAAATCGGCCCCGAGACTCCTTTGAGTATTTTTGCTATGCCTCAGTATCTCATATATGCTTACTTGAAAAATTTACTCTGTATATAATTTGTATGTGACAAAAACTTGTACAAAATACCCCTTATAACAATTCAAAAAATGAATGCTTTATTCATACGAAATCTTGTTGTTAAATCCCGAATACGTTCCTCGATCTTTGAGACTGATTATGAAGTACAACAGTATAGACGGTAATATTGTGTGTACACAGGAGCACGTGCTGAACATCGTGGTGCGCGTGTGCCGGCGCGAGGGTAGCGCGGGCGCGCGTGGTGCGGGCGCGTGCGCACTGGCCGCGCACCTCGCCCACGTGCTCGCCGTGCGCGCGCACCAGCCGCGCCTGCCCGACTACCTGCTGTGTCTGCTGCAGATGCTCATGGTCAGTGCGCACACACACACACGCACGGACGCACACACACACACACACACAGTGAAAGAGATACACTTTTAGCGGCGTTAGGATCGTCGCCGCTGTTAGAGGAACAGATGGTTACATTCCTCTATGGAAGGAAAATTTCCAGTCAGACAGATGTTGCGCCTGACCGGCCGCGGCCCCTCCGATGGTTCTTACTCGGAGGTGGTATATATGCTTTAGATCTCTGAAATATTGCAAGTGCAATCTGGGAACGTGTGTCGCCATCTAGCGGTATTATTGGGCGTTGTCTGCTAAACGTCGATACCACTTCAATGTTCGATGGTCGGGTCACCTTGCTAACTACTGAATGTAGTAGTTCCCAGCCTTCTTTGATAGGTGGCGGTGTATGATAATTGTGCCGCCACACACTAAATACATTTAAATTATCCTTTAAATTAGTGGCAGAAAAAAGTAAAAAAAATGTGCCATCACCAAGCGGACCAGCGGAAGATCAACGCTGGCTTTATCGCCAGCACACGCTGAGCTTGAGTCGTTTTATGACAACGTTAATTTTAAGTTTTCATTTTTTTTTAATTTTCATAGGTGAAGTTTGCCATAAAATTAACTGCTTTTCTTTCTTTTCTTTCTAAATATGGAAAGAAATTTTGCGCTAGTGGTAGCGACCACCATCCCAAGGTGTTGAACCCGCCATAATGGACCACATAAGGGGCGTTTCGGGATCAATCTGTGTATATATGGTTTCAAACCGGCCGCCATAATTGTGTCGAGTAATGAAGTTATCTTTCCATGAGCGACATTCATTACATAGAGTAGGGTCTGGATAGAGTCAGTACTCTACTTTCCACTTACCATCAGGTAACAGAGAAACTGTTTCGTGCCCGTATAAATCCAGATGTGGAACAATGGGCAATGAGTTAAAAATGATATTATGAAATCCGTAAATATTTAAAAGTTGAAACTGTTATCATTTTAGATTTTATTTAAATTTCCTAATTATTGATGGTTAATTTTGGGTTTATTAAATTAATTTCGAAAAAAATTATAATAAACACGTGACTTGTGAACTCGACACATTTGATCGTTTAGCGCATGATTCACGTCCACGGTAGCTCTTTTACACACAATTCATACGACATTGACATAAAAACTGAATTGAGTTCCTTGAGTTAAGTGAAAGGCAACATCGCATGCGTAAGTGACACATATTATTCTTAGAATAATATATCACTTTCTCTAATATTTGACAAGTATGTGTATGTTAATACAAATTCATGAATTCAAATGCCTTTCACTTAAAACTTCGTTATATTTGTTCCTAACGTTCCCTCAACAGTTATAGAAACAATAAATGAAATTACGACCTTTAAATTACTGTATCTGTTCTTGTTCTTTTCAAGCCTCATTTTGATGGATCAATTATTGCTAGAAATAATTGTATACAGCAATTGCTAACAATATTCATTTTTTAAACATCTGTCACAACAGTCGTATGTATGCCAACGCGGGCGAGGAAAAAAATTCTTATTTATTTTTGTATTTTCTTTCCATATCATATTTATAGTCTGATCAACAAAGTGCCTTTCAGGTCGAACTTTTTTCCGCTTTCGAAAAATATGAACGAGGTGTCATACGGTTCGGAATAACGTGTAGATGATTTAAAAAAAAATCAAGCGCCGCTTGTAAAAATTGCAAATGTTATAAACAATTCACTGGAAAAAAATGGGATTTAGTTTTTTGCAAATGTCTCAAATACTATTTGTCATTTTTCTAATTTAAAAAAGGTTCATTCTAACATGGAAAGATTCATAAAAACCGGTAAAGAACCAACGAGTTATAAGCCTTTGAATATCGGTAGAAGTGATAAGTGTCAAGTAGCGAGAATAGAGGCGCAATACGCGCACGTGACGTCATCGAGAATAACGATACGTGCGAAAGAATGAGATGGAGTGATATCCCCACTACGCTCCCACTCCTGCACCCTGAAATGAATTAATCAGATTCACACTGCTTCATTTTTTAACTAATTTTAATTGAATTTTCAAATAAGAGCTTCTTTTTCGTATTTACTATTACACAAAAATAATGTACCAAATCAACCATAGGAAAATACAATATTTCTGATAATTCCGTTTCCATCTCTTATCCAGTTTCCCTAATTTTGAAATTGTCAAAATGTCAACAACAAATGTAATGAAAAAAAAAGATCGCGGGCTAGACTTGACTCACCATTGTGCATTTTCAGACAGAGTTAACGTTTTTAAGCAAAAATTGCGTAAGATTATTGATAGCAACAATTGATCCGTCTTACGCTTGCCGCACACGTTCGGTTTCCTAATTAGGTTTCCTGATCAGGAATTCAGATTCAAGAACGTGTGCGCGCGGAGCATTCAGGTTTCCGAATCTGAATTCCTGATCAGGAAACCTGATAAGGAAACCGAACGTGTGCGGCAAGCATTAATGAGACATTTAATTATGCAATTTATCAACATCATTATTAATATGACGTATAATTTTCAGATGAAAAACAAGAACTTGGCAAAAGTAGTGAGCGACTGTATACTAGCGCTGGCCGACTACTCAGACCGCATAATAGAGATGTACCCTGGACTCGCTGGTACGATTATTGTATTGATATATTTAGTCTGACATAAATACATGAAATTATATAAGTATTTCCCGGAGTCTAGAATTTTTGCCCGATATGACGATATGCTAGTTGTGAATGGAACGGTCTGCCGAGACAATGTCCGGAGCTTCAAAACCCGAGGCACACACCTCTGACTTTTCGAAGTTACGTGTGTATTGTTATCAAGTATTGTTCGCTTTACGGTGAAGGAAAACATCGTGAGGAAACCTACATACTGAGAATTATTCATAAGAATCTCGAAGGTATGCGAAGTCCAGAAGTGGACCAAAGCCTAACCCTCTCAGTACTAGAGGAGGCCCGTGCTCAGCAGTGTGCAGTATATAATACAGGGCTGATAGCATGGCGATAGGCTCGCCCCTATCACATCATGGGACGGAATACGCAAGGCGAATAGTACTAGTAGTGCCTTTGCCTACCTCTTCAGGGATAAAGTAAATTTAGTAAATGTATCTAGATAAGTTTTTACTGTTTATGTTGAATTTTTCAAATATTGTATCTAATTTCCTCAACGCATAAAAATGTCTCACTAATGCCAAAACCTATGTATGAAATGTAATTATTAATTTATTAAATTATTATTCTATATGTAACCCTAATATATTTTTACTACAACATATCCATTTTCTCCAGGTAAAATAATAAAATGGATATGCGCATGCCTGGTGCAAATATCGCCCAACAGCAGCCGCGACTCAGTGAAGCCGCTGGCCGGCTCGCTGCTGCTGTGCCTCGCGGAGTTGGCCGTGCGCTGCGGACCCAACTACCTCATGCAGGAGAAGGACGGGGACCAGACCCTGCTCCTCATGATATTTAAGGTACGGTACCATAATGTGCCACCAAATAATTTGAGGTTTAAGACATTTATTTCTCCACAAGAATTACATTCACTTACTTAGAGAAATACAATATAATTACTTACTGTCAGAAATATAATATAATGCGCGTACGAGAAGTCGATAGTGCGTAATATACACTTCAATCTTATTTATAAGTAAAATAGTTATAATATCTACAAATAAATTCTCTTTTGTTTTACGATAATAATTATAGTGTGCAATTTAATACACGAGGTTGATGAACATCATTTTAACATAAGTTATTGATATTCACTAGAATAAAAACAAACAAACTTTGAGGGTAGTAGTACAAGCCGGGTTTCATTTCAAATTGCACGTAAGTTAATTTAATCATGGACGTAAGCAGGTGCCCCTTGGTAACTTTTTATTTAGAATGGCACATGCGTCATACTCGTGGACGGGTGCTGCTTGTGTGGTGCTGCTGGTCTGCACTTTTCGCAGATATTTATTTTGCCCTGAATAAATAAATGATTCGTATAAGGGTTATGCATTCGTATTAGAATTTAAAAATTATTACCTACTTTACGAGTATATAAATGAACTGCCTAAACAAAATAAACAAATACTGAATTGTATTTTTTTTTTCTCTATATCATGCATTGTATTTTATACCTTGAACTGATTTGAAAAAAGCAACACTAGAATTTCTTGCCCGTTCTTCTCTGGTTAGAACTGTTTTCCGAACTGGTGGTAGAGTTAATATTGACGGAATCTAAATAATGTATAACATTTTATGGATTCGAATAAATTTATTTCATTTCAAAAGAAAATAAGATATGTTTTTCTCTCGGCTTAAAAATTCTAGAGATCGGATTTTGCAACCAGCACCGCTCACCTGACATCTCTTCTTCTAACAACTAAATATGTATATACTTAATTGGTATATAAACTTGAAGTCATTCATAAAATAAGATCATCATTCAATGAGTACTGTCTCACTTATTCTCAAGAATTCTGTTTTTCTTTATGATAATGATGACTCATAATATATTTTTTAAACAGTAAAATTTTATACTATTATTGAATATCATTGTTTTGTAGTGCCAAAAAGTGATGATTTTTCTTGGTTCTTTATGGTGATTACAATACGGACTATTTTGCGGAATGTCAAGTGTTTTGATAAATACATGTCTATCAATTCAAGAGTGATTCATTCAATGGCATCTGTCGCGAATAACGGAAATATTAGTTTTGTTTCACTAGCGTGTTATTAATCTTCAATGTTCAAGTATAATTTTTGTTGGTATTTGTAGCAATTCCATATTGTTTAGGAGACTATAGTTATATTTTTATTTTCCATATTATATGATAATACTAGCTTTTGCCTGCGGCTCCGCCCGCGTTAAAAAGTTTTTCCGGGATAAAAGTCCCGTTTTATGTTTTCCCGGGATAAAAAGTAGCCTATGTGTTAATCCAGGACATGATGTACCCGTGTTCCAAATTTCATCGAAATCCGTTCAGTAGTTTTTACGTGAAAGAGGAACAAACATCCATACATCCAAACATCCATACATTTTTACAAACTTTCGCGTTTATAATATTAGTAGGATCTTGTATATCGCTCCAAACCGATAGGATATTTTCGTAGTACTAAAATCTGAGTTTGAAAAGAATACACAAAACTTCAATCAATAAAAAAATATATTTGCAACAAATACATAATATAAAAAATTAGAAACGTACAAACAGTGACTTGTGTAGTAAAACCTACACTTTAAGCATCAATGCAGAGATGGTAAATTTGTCCGGGCTTGTTTTGGACGAAATATCTTGCCCAAGTATTGTGAAGTTGGACGAGATATTTCGTCCAAATTATTGGTACAAGTTTGGACCGGTTTAATGCTGGGCGGCGGGTTGCTCAACGTGCTCCTGGGGTTGGAAGCCGTGCTCGTCGGCGATGAAGGTGACTGTGTAGACGAGCCCGTCGGTGCCGACATATTTGTAGCTACCGTTCACCTCGATCGCCTTGTGGTTGTCGCCGAAGTCTTTCAGCGTGCCTTTCTCCTGGCGCGCTGTGCCGTCGCTCGTCTCGAAACTGCAATGAGATTGTGTTGTAGCTTTTGTTTTATGATAGAGGTATTGATGGTGTTTGGTTATGGTTTAAAAATAATTCAAGGTAGTAAAAAAATATATTTTACCACTGAATTTTGAATCGGTAGTTGCTAATATTCTACAGCCCCTGAAAAAATAATTTATAAAACTTGAATACTCACTCGAAGTGGTAGCCCTCGGGGTTGACGTCCAAATCCTGCTTCAGGATGTAGACTTCGTGGTGGGGTGATTGATGCTGGGGCGCGGCGAGGGCGACGGCCACCATGGCGAGAGCGACGAGCACCTGAACAATATCAAAATATATTTTAACCATGTTTTTGCTTCAATTTCAATTTTCACTTTAATATCAAAACATACATTGTCGATTTAAATCATTTTTAATAGATTTTTTTACTTACGATTTTCTGCATTATGCTTTTGTGTGGAGTTGTAGGTAGGTGACTACTGCGCTGGTGTCAGCTGTTGAATGTACCGACACCGCCGCGTGCGGCCGTTTTAAATGCAAACACTAATTGGTGACAACACTACGATGTGCGTCGGCGTAATGCAGTGCTAATGAAAAGAGAGAATACTCGTCCCATAAAACCGAAATTCGGCTTCGTCGTTACATAAGGCATTGTTTGTTCTATTGCAAATACCATCTTGTTAGCATTACCGAACAGTCTTGAACTGTGACCTTTACAGGTTTTACATGCGGTGATGAAAGGCACGAATGGGGCTGACATTGAGGGTCTGTCGCTGCCCGTTGATGAGGACTTCGATCCTAATATCCAGCTGGATAACCTGGGACCGAAGACTTCACCGGCGTCCACTATCGATGTGAAGCTGTGGGCTCAAACGGTGAGTTGTAGCTGTGAGAGATTCTAATGACTTAATTAAATGACTGATGTCGATGGCGTAGTTGTATTGCGGTATATCGGCAATGCTGAGGTCTCGGGTTCGATCCCCGGGTCGGGCAAAGTGATATTGAATTTTCATATTCAGTATAAGCCCGGAGACTGGAATCTGTGCCCGATATGGCGATAGGCTCGCCCCCTATCATATGGGACGGAATACGCACAGCGAAATGTGGAGGGGCTAGTTGCGTCTCTACCTACCCCTTCGGGGATAAAAGGCGTAAGTATGCGCGGAACTTAGATGTTATAGTTCTAAAAGAATGAGTTTTTTACAAATTGGTACAACTTTCATTAGTATGGGAGAGCGCAACCTGCATTAAGTTCAAGTGCTAACTAATATTGATGACTCATAAACAGCGTACTAAACAACAGTGATCGTGCAATTACCTACTTTAATGCTTAGACTAGCAAATTCTTGCAGCAATATATACGCAAGAACTTCCACATGCATTTAAATTTGTGACAATATTTCAATGATTCTGTAAACATGCGACTTGCCGCTCTGAAGGTTCAAAATTTGCTGCAGACAGCATGCCGTGATTGTTGTAAAAATGATTGTAAAAATCTGATTCAGTAAGTTTTATTCCTAACTAAATCTCGCTCAATGTTATAGAATTAAAGGTACTTATGAAGTTAGAAGAAATATCTACTATATTTTCCTTTACTTTGATGAAATATAGAGGAAACATTTTATCGTTTACTAGCTTTTGCCCACGGCTTCGCCCGCGTTAATGAGTTTTTCCGGGCTAAAAGTACATAAAACCTTCTCGTTGAATCACTCTATGACCATGACGTTGATACAACTCTTAACTTAATAATGCATTAATTTCGACCAAATTTGATTACCATAAAAACGGTTCGAGTGAGTTAATCTTAAAAGATAGACACATACTGTCACGGACATTTTTTTAGATCATTTCAAGAGGAATAATTCTTTCATACATATATTTGTGGTATCTCGAACCGTTTCGCAGCGCACGCAATGGAAGCCCTCAAGGATGAAAAATTTTCCCCGTTTCTTTCACATTTTCCATTATTTCTTCGTTCCTAATAGTTGCATCGTGATGTTATATAGCCTAAACCCTTCCTCGATAAATGGTCTATTCAACACAAAAAGAATTTTTCAATTCGAACCAGCAGTTCCTGAGATTAGCGCGTTCAAACAAACAAACAAACTCTTCAGCTTTATAATATTAGTATAGATAAAAGTCCCTGTAATAGTGTAGCGTTGTTTTACAACTAAAAATAAGGTAGGTTCATATGTACAATTATTGTGGGCCTATTTTTTTTTTATTTAGTAGTAGCGTTGTTTTACAACTAAGAATAAAGTAGGTTCATATGTACAATTATTGTTGACCAATCTTTTTTTCATATATAGTATTTCAAGAACTTGTCTATTTATTTTCGCGTGTTTTTATGGTCATTGTTAATTGTGTATATTAGGAACAATAATTGTGGACCTATCTTTTTTTTTTAAATATAGTATGTCAAGAACTTGTCTTTTTATATTCGCGTATTTTTATGGTCATTGTTAATTGTGTATATTGTATGCAGTTAAATAATTTACATATAGTAGCATTTAAAAACCTTGTGAAATATGTCATCCATCCATATTAAGTGTATGTAAATAGTAAATACTACCGTTAAAACCAAATATGAACATTGCATATTTTTGTTGGTATTTTTAATTTAAGCAATTTTGACCTAGGTAAAAAATTACCTTATGAGTTTCCATTGTTTAATGCTTATTTTACATTTCATTAATTTTACGGGCATTTTTTGGTTTCCTAGATCATGACTCGACTCACTGCATAAAATTTTTGGGGTTAGTCTTCCATACAAACATTACAGTGATTTTTTTACATAATTTTGTATGAATATAAATATTGGAAAAGTTTCAAGAGGCATTCTATTCGCCCAATACTTCAACTATTCAACCAATGGACACCATATGGCAATAATGCGCAAACAATTTTTTCTGACAATCCTATCGGGGGCGAGGTAGATACGGATAGCACACATTTAATAAAAAAAAATCATATGTGCAGGGCTGAATATAAGGTCGCTTTTTACACAATAACACAATCGCAAGTCACATAGGTTTGAATAAAAGTTTATGACCCGTTGCGCATTTACGGCCAACGAGGGTTTCGCCCGGCCATCGCATCTCCATTGGTATATACTCAAAGGCCAAATAATATGTCGTTAGATCTGTAAGTGGACGATAGCCTAGTTGGGAATGGAACGGTCTGCCGAGACAATGTCTGGAGGTTCGAAACCCAAGGTACACACCTCTGACTTTTCAAAGTTACGTGTGTATTGTTTATCAATTATCGTTCGCTTTAACGGTGAAGGAAAACATCGTGAGGAAACCTGCATACCTTAGAAGTTCCTTATAAGAATTTCGAAGGTATGTGAAGTCTACCAACCCGCACTAGGCCAGCGTGGTGGACTAAGGCCTAAACCACCTCAGTAGAGGAGGCCCGTGCTCAACAGTGGGCAGTATAATAATACAGGGCTGGTATTATTATTGTTGTTATTATATAGATCTGCACACAACTAGTCCTATTCCTGGGCCACTGGCCGCTGTGGAGCGGGTGCCAGCTGTCGTGCCTGGTGTGCGAGCAGCACGACAGCCCGGCGCTGGGCGGCGAGCTCGGGCCGGCGGTGCTGTCCGCGCCGCACGTGCAGCTCATGCGGCTCAGCGACTCCACGCTCGCCTCGCTGGTGGACCTGCCGGCGCTGCACCTGCCCGCCGCCACCACGCCAGGTCTACACCACTACACTATGTAGATAATTTCCCTAGTGGCAGTGATGAGACTCCGCTCCGGGCATATTCCGACAAATATGTTTAAACATCTTGTGGGGGCGTCAGACTCACCAAACTGCTCAGACTGTGGAGTGAAGGAAGATGTACACCATATTTTGTCGGAGTGTGTACGGAGTGGACCTCATATTTTAGTTTGTAATATAGGGGATTTTAATGGAATGTTGTCTGCTCCTATTTTAGAGGGGGCTAGGACTTTGGTTAAAAAATATTTTAAGTGTACTAGGGTGAACGGTTAGTCTGTAGACATAATTATATTTAAGTGGACGTATGGAGCGACTTAGTCGTAACACACGACAAAGCTCCTTAAAATAAGATTAAAAAAAAAATCCTGATGTCTCCATCCTCTCTCAGTGACCGTCCTGAGCCGAGGTTCGTAACCCGTTAGTGGGTTGCCCTCAGTATAGTCACTTAATTCAAAGGGTTGCGAGCGCCTTCTGCGTTCACCCTAAAGACCGGTGTGGCCAGAAAAGCCAACTAGTGTCAGGCTACTGGCAGTAGGAGCATTAACAAAAAAATATATATGTAGACGTACGCAGTCGTTCGTCTGCGGTGTTTAGCGCTCGCTGAGAGAAAGTGTTGTATGTTTTGCATCGAATGACGAGACGAGCGTGCCGTTCGCCTAATGGTAAGCGATACAACCACCCATAATCAGTAGAAACACCATCCAGCACCTTGAGTTACAAAGTACTGTGTGGCATTCCACTGCGCTCGTCATCCTGAGACATAAGATGTTAAGTCCCATTATGTTCGCTAGTTACACTGGCTACAATGCCCTTCAAACCGGACCACATTAGTGTATACACACTGCTGCTTGGCGGTAGAAAAAGACATTGCGGTGGTACCCACCCAGACGGACGGGTTTCAATTATAATTTTCTTTTAACTCATTAGTAGGCCATTCGTCGAGTTGTAACTCACTATACTATAAATTCGCAGACATTGCATTCATGTTTCTTGATTTTCTGTCCAAGCCTAAAAATGCAAAAATAATTTAGTACAGCTAGAAGACAAGGTATTCATGTAATTGCATAATTATTTCTATACAGGTCTATCGACGTCGGATCGTCAAGTGCGCGTGTTGCTGCGCGACATCGCCGGCAAGGCTTGTTGGGACGCGTCCGCCCTTTACTACGACCCGTCTGTGGGCTCGCTCGAGCCGCTTGAACCGCTGCCTTTGCCTGACAGGTAATAAGGAAAGCTTTTTCTAGACAAGTACTAGTTAGCAGTGCCGGCATTAGATACCCTGGAACGTAGTTTAAAAAATTTACATACATACGGATCGAATACAGAACCGCCATTTTAAAGTCTGTTAAAAATGACTCCGACCCCTTTTGACTGTTTTTTAGGTCGCAAATATTGCGTTTATGTTATGTAGCCTTAGGGCCTATGGCGCCCGGCTCCTAAAACCAGTACTGGTCATTCATTAATTTGTTTTAAAAAATTAAAAATATGTGTTTGTTATAGCACGGACAGTCCCCGAGATGACACATTATCGTCCTTACCACCGCCGCTGCCGCCAGACCTGTTGCCGGACTACAAGAACTCACCGCCGGACAAGCATCAGTTGGACCATGTAAAATGAAATTAACTTTTTTCATTAATGTTTTTTGTACTTGGCCCTGTCTTAGACATCTTCTTTCCTTAACTTTATCACTCTAATATAGATTCAGCCCAGCACACATTTTCAAGAATATTACATAAATGAATGAGACTGCCTCGGTGGTGTGGTTGTACGGTTTGACTGCAATGCTGAGGTCTCAGGTTCGATCCCCGGGTCGGGCAAAATGATACTGAGTTTTTCTATTCAGTATTAGCACGGAGTTTAGAATTTGTGCCCGATATGACGATGGGCTCGCTCCCTGTCGCATCATGGGACGGAATACGCATGGCGAAAAGTAGGTGCATTAATTGCGCCTTTGCGTACCCCTTCGGGGATAAAAGTGTGTACATAAATGGTACATTCAGGAGTAATAGTGCGCCTAGTCATGACACGTACAGATTGGTTAATGTTGGAGCAAACGTTTGTTTAGGTGTTGGCGTACATCGGGCACACGTCGCCGGAGGTGACGTGCGGGCGGCGGCTGGACGAGCCAGGCGCGTCGCCGCTGCCCGCCGGCGCCGAGGACGAGCTACTCGCCGCACTCGTCGCGCACCGCAACAACGAGCGGATGTATCTGGCGCAGCGCGATAAGTAACTATATTTTCAATATTTTATACAACACATAAATGTACGTATCTCGGACGTACTGATTGAAAGTTTTTATATTATTATTACATTTGTTTATTGAGAGCTATGGTACTGGAATAGTTTTTAATGTCAACATATTAATCCTACTAATATTATAAACGCGAAAGTTTGTGAGTATGAATGTTCCGAAATCCGTTCAGTAGTTTTTGCGTGAAAGAGTAACAAACATCCATAGATTGATACATTTTTCCAAACTTTCGCCTTTATATTATTAGTATAGATATTGTCATGTGTTGTGGCAGATGCCTGGAGCCGGAGGTGTCGGAGGCGGTGTGGTCGAGCGGGTCGCGTCCGTTCGGTGTGTGCCGCGTGCTGCTGGCCCAGCTCGGCACGCTGGCTCCGGCGCGCCGCACTCACGCACACCTGCTGCGCCGCACCGACCGGCTGCTGAGGGAGCTCAGGAACCTCGACGCGCAGAGGTTACACACACCACCACTTGTCTTATTTATTTATTGAAATTATACTTCTTTAGGTGCGTTATGAAAAAATTAAGGGAGTGAAATTTCAAGATGCGCGCACATCACCGTAACGAAAAAGGTTGAAGCTGTTTGATAAAAATGAAAAGTGAATATAAAATAATAAAAAAATACACACACACTCACGCCTTTTATCCCCGAAAGGGTAGGCAGAGGCCCTACTAGGGCACCCACTTTTCGCCGTTATTCCGTCCCATGATGTGATAGGGGACGAGTCTATCGCCATATCGGACACAAATTACAGACTCCGAGCTGATACTGAAAGAAAACCTCAATCACGTTCCTCGACCCGGGGATCGAACCCGAGAGCTCAGCATTGCAATCGTACCATAATAGAACTACGCTACCGAGGCAATCTGTTTTAATTTTAATAACAATATCGGATATTAGGTCTGTATACGATGAATTATCGATATATTATATTGTTAGCTGAGCTTTGACTTGGTCAGGAAAAATTAAAATCACTATTGGTTCCGCCTGCCTACTTTTACGTCTCCACGTCACCCGTTCTTGCGAATCCTCCTCAATAAAACCATTGAGTCTCATGTTTATCAATACAACCTTAAGCCTGCACATGAATATAGTATTTAATAATTTCAGATTAAATAACATTTTTCTTAAATCGTTTCAGATGTCGTGAGACTCATAAAGTGGCCGTCATATACGTGGGCAAGGGGCAGGAGACTCGAAACGAGATCTTGTCGAACCGCTGCGGGAGTCCAGCATACGAATCTTTCTTGGCTGCTCTTGCGTGGGAGGTGTGAATTTTTCTAATCAACTTTGATGATAAATCTTGTAATATATAGATATTTAGTGTACACGTAGCCAGTATTACTACTAGTAGTAACACACGCCTGCATCTAACCCCTCCCCCCGTGCAATATATTTATCTAAGATTCGAGATGATAGAAAATAAAACACTAATTGAAACCGGTACATGCAAAACAGGTCACATAGGCTGATTTGTGGTGCCACCAAAAAAAGTAATTTTAATGAAATATAATCAATAATTTTACATACACCTTGTGACTTCTCAATCAACTGATTATACAAAAAAAAACAATTTTATGTCACTTATTACAGCTGTTAAATAATCACATAAATTCGTAAATCATAGACTACAAACACCGTACGATAATCGTACCGTATGTATGATGCGTCGCCTACAAAGATGATAAGGTATATCCGTAAACTGTGAAGTATGTATATTTCATACTCAGTGTGTGTTGTCGTGTGCAGGTGGAGCTGGAGAGTCACGTGGGTTTCGCGGGGGGGCTGCGCGGGGGCGGCGGCGGCGGGGTGTCGGCGCCCTACCTCGCCACACTCACGCTCGAGGCGCTGTTCCACGTCGCCACACGCATGCCCGCCGACACGCCCGACGCCATACTCAACAAGGTACAGTCACCAGCATAAGTAACTGACCAAATTCAAAATTTCGAATTGCCTACATACTTTTGTGTTCTTACTAATATTTTTTTTCTCTTCACAAAAATATAATAGATTTACTTTATTTCAAACGAAAAAAAAATGGTTCAGTTTAAGTTGACGCGTATTATAGGTGATTTGAAATTTTGATTTCGTACAGATACTTATGCCGCTGACTGTACACACTTTATATGAAGATGCATATTCACCACCATATAAGATTAAAAAATACTTAATGACTGAATAATAAAATTGAAAATTAAATATAGAACTCAGGAATCGATAGGGATAAATGATTTAATATGAGCTAATTTTACCAACGTTCGCCATTGTTTACATCACTGTTACCCTAATTCCTGTCAACAAACATCCCGACAATGTTAGGTCCTTAGGGGATATTGCTTATAATATGTATAATGCTAATGCTTTACCTGCTAATAATATAATATCTTGGCGTTACTGCAGACACGGCACCTGGGTAACGATGAGGTGCACGTGGTGTGGAGCGAACACTGGCGGCCATACAAGCGCGACACGTTGCCCACGCAGTTCTGCGACGTGTTGATCGTTCTGTACCCGCTGCCCGGCGGGCTGCTGCGCTGCACCGTCTCCAGGAAACCAGACGTTAGTACTCCGTCGATCAGTTTGTTATGTTAGACATACTACATCAGTCTGGGGGTTACCATACTCAAACATTATAATCGATAGACTTCTGGTCGTTACTCTGCCCGCGTGAATGAGTTTTTCCGGGATAAAAGTCCCGTTTTATATATTTCCCCGGAATAAAAATAGCCTATGTTACTCGCTGGTAATATAACTTTATATTGATGTAAGAATTTTTCAAATTGGTGCAGTAGTTTCGGAGGCTAATCAATGCAAACAGACAATCAAATATTTCTTCTTTATAATAGTATAGATAACGATGTGGAGCTTGACGTGCGTAGCGTCCCGACGCTACGTAACCATAAGGAAATGGAATTCTGAATCCTACTAATCCTATTATTCCTATTAATATTATAAACGCGAAAGTTTGTAAGAACGTATGGATGTTTGTTCTTCTTTCACGCAAAAACTATTGATCGGATTTCGATGAAATTTGGCACACAGATAGATCATGTTGTGGATTAACACATAGGTTACTTTTTATCTCGCGAAAATATAAACCGGGACTTTCATACCGGAAAAACTTTTTAACGCGGGCGGAGCCGCGAGAAAAAGCTAGTGGATTAATATTATGTGGATAAGAATAATGAAATATTTGTGTGGTAGGTGGGTGTGTTCGGTCCGCTGTGGGAGGAGTGCATCATCCACGTGAGCAGCTGCGCGGCGCTGGTGCGTGGCGCGGCGTTCGCGGGCGGGCGGGCCGTGCGCGCCACCATGCCGCTCTACCAGCACGCCTACAGCGAGCGGGCGCGCTGTCTGGACGCGCTCGTGCACCACCACACACACCCCACCACCTTCGAACAGTTCGTCGAGCGCATCCGCGAGCCCGTGCCGCAACACAACATCTACACCAACACCAACACCGGTCAGAACGCACTGCCCTGTCTGCCGCCCGCTTAATAACACCTACATCCCGCTACCGCTTTATGGTTTGTTTATTTTAATATCAACGAGGCTACAAATTGTTGCTTTATACTATTTTTTTTTTTTTTTTATGATCGAGCTGTGACCTGGTGAGACGTTGTATCGTAATCTGTCAATGTAAAACTTATCGGTGGTCGTGACGGTGGTAATCGTTTTTGGTAATATAGAAAGCGTTGGTGGCGGCGGCGGCGGCAGCGGGCGGCTGGCGGCGGCGCTGCTGGATGCGGGCGCGAGTGCGTGGGGCGGCGGTGCGGAGGCGGCGGGGGTGTCTCCGCGGCCGGTGAAGCGGCTGGGCCCGTTCAAGCGACTGCCGCAGGTGCCGCACGCGCCGCACACCGCGCCGCTGCCCTCCGACCCCGCGCCTCCTGCACCCCCCGCACCCTTGCTGCGCCGCAACCGGTGAGCTGCCGTTACAAAACAACCCCTTCACAAGCTTCTTGTTGTCTGATGACTGATATAAATGCGTTGTCGTCCGTGTTCGCATCAACTATTATCATATCCAAAAGTATTAAAAATGAGAGTAATGTATGTAGTTAGTTTCATTTATATTAAAACAATAAATTTGCTGTTTGTCTGTTTAATGCTTTCAAACTTACAATTACGTAGAGGCTCAAATTTAACCTAGTTTGTCTATTTTGTGCAAAGTATTTATTTGTTCCAACTACTTGTATACAAATAGCGACGACAGATTATACGAGACTAATTCGTAATTTTTAAGGATCATGTATGGTGCATATTCGCGTGTAAGCTACTTGTGTCAGAAATATTACTGGAGAAACGTAGTCATGAGATATTGTTGTGTATTTCTGTATATCAAATGATAGCATCATTGTGACCTTTAGAATAAATCAAGAATGTACTTAAATCTTGTACCAAGGCAATGTCATCATGGATAAAAATAATGTTAAAGAAAATTGTGTAATATGATTCCAATATGGCGGGTGCTTTTAATTTAAATTGAATTAATCAGTTTGAATATAGGCTCACATATTTGTTCAATTATTCCTCAAGCATGGAAAACAAACCATGCCCGATATGTGGAAAATACAATGTGCATTGTTAAAGCCGGCTCCGGTCTCCGAAGTTGAGTATTCGATATCGATGTCACTGTCGATATGTTTATCGATAATGATATAAATATCGATTTGAGAATCGAGAACATTGATGACTTTGATTCGTCCATTGAGAGATTATAGAACCACTGCGGACTTAATGAAATTTTGATGTACTTAAATATTTTGTAAGCTTTTTAAATATCTGTAGTATTTTGCATTTAAAATGCAATGTTTGTGTTTGTGAAATTAGTCTTAGGAGATTATGAATAATATGAATAAACCGTTGATGCCACTTCACTATGTTTTTACATTCATAATTAGCAAATCGCTCCAGAGTTACGTTTCTGGTGTATTTTCACGTTGTAATTGTGGCTAAACACGACATAAATTATGCAAACATCGAACATTGCATGAATGTTTTCTGTACATATGTAAACTAGTAGAGCTTTAACTGTTGTAGGTTTTGTTTATAATATTATTTATTTGCATATGAGATTGATAATATAACATATTATACTACTTCTAATTTAAAAGATAAACATTTATAAAACGTAAATTCGTTCGCGATTACTCGATATGGTCGCTCTGAATCTCACGGCCTAGAATATAAGGCCTACGTTTTTAAAACATAATTATTAATACAAAATTCACCTTGGGGCGATGTGGTAGCCTGGGTGCGATTCCCACTTCGCTGGTCAGGCAATACTTTTGGTGGACTCTTAGACATAATTTTGCGAATTATTCCGAAGAAGGTTTTTATCAGCCAGGCGGTTGTGAAAACTAAGTCAAACGGTTTTAGCAGCATGAATAAAGCAATAGATGGTGAGCATCCTATGTGGAAACAAGAAGAAACATTAGTTTTGTTTTTTTTTTTTTTTTCGGTAACCTAATTATGAATTGGCCTAAGCATATCAAATAATCAATATATATTTGTGTAAATAGCAGCTGACCTCAATTTTTTACGAGATACAATTGTCTCAAATTGAATCATTATAACATTTTCGGACGCACAAGAATTAGCGACCATGTCGATTATCGTGTTCTAAGGCGTACATTAAGGTAATTTAAAAATCAGTCGAAACATACTTGTTTGTTTTTATCAGTTTGGCATACTACTTGTATTTTAAAACATTTCCATTGTATCTTTCATAAAATTATCACTAGATTTGTGTCGTCATTATAGCTTTACTCTTTATCAATAGGTTGATTGGCACTTATTTGAAAATTCCACATTCCACAAAGTATTTTACTGTATGTGCTTCTCAGATTGGTCCTGGTTACCGAGATTATAAAATGATTAAATTGCATTTATGTTACCTAGAATGGTATACTGACAGTTGTCGACATCATCAATGCATTCCATACATAATATTTTTTGAAGAATCTATATTGCTTCTCAGTATCATATAGGTATCATTGATTTATTATTATTAGTTTTACTAGTAACAAATGCTTATTTCCAATTTTTTATTTAAACAGTATTTTTATAGATATTAAGACTGACACAAGATATGTATTGAAAACACTAAGTATTAAATTGTTATTCATATTATTTTAGTAAACAATGTGGTGGTATTACATATATTTTATTTCAACTAATTTATTTCATGTATTTGTTGATGAAACAGAATCTTATGTGGTCACATAAGCATATGGTTAGTTATTAACCACAGACATTATGTATTGTAACCAAATTTTATATTTAAAACAAGATGAAAATAAAGTTTTGTTAAACTTTTTTATGTTTTATTTACACATAGGTATGAAATGTATATTTATGTTTATAACACTTTCATATTACATTAGATTTTAAAGCAAAAATAATTATTGTAAGGTGAAAAGATTTTTGTATGTTTGTAATGGATAAACCAAAAAACTATTATCAAAATTTGTTCACTTATAGGAATCTACCCTGGTATACTATAGGCAATTTTTTGTTAACGCAGGTGAAGCCATAGGCAAAAGCTAGTATCATTATAGTTGCATAATTTGTGCCCATTAATATATAAGCGAAAATTGCTAGACTGTCTCGGTGGCGTAGTTGTATCACAGTACGACTGCAATGCTGAGGTCTCGGGTTCGATCCCCAGGTCGGGCAGAGTGATATTGAGTTTTTCTATTCAGTATCAGCCCGGAGTCTGGAACTTGTGCCCGATATGGCGATAGGATTGCCCCCTATCACATCTAGTTGCGCCTCTGTCTACCCCTTCGGGGATAACAGGCGTGAGTGTGTGTGTGCTAAAAATAGAAGATTAAAACTCCACATCATTTTACAAGTTATAATGAATACACAGCATACATTTATAAAAAAAATGTTTCTTCTCACAATATTTTACCTCAAACCAATAGTTTTAGGTAATTTATACAAGCCACCTTGCAAAACCAGCTGATGGGTCCTCACTTTGGTGTCCAGAAACTGTCTCAATTCCTGGAGACTGCATTCAGTACCAGGTACTTGTGATGCAAACATCTTCAACATCTGGTGTATGCGGTCCAAAGGCAATGAGTCCAAGTTTGTCAACATGCCGACAATATAAGACCAGAATACTTGAAGTTCACCTTCCCTCTGGTCGTGAGCAGAAGCCATGACACTCTCCGTCTCCTCATCTTCACAGATCATTTCTTGAACTTGATTGGCAGAAACATTTGCCTTGTTTTCTGTCTCATCTGCTAACACAAAATAATCAGTCCCTTTTTCCATAATCAGTCCCATTGTTTGCCAGTATGTTATTTTCCTTCTTAACACAGTAACCGGAACTTTCATAACTTGATGTAGCTCTTCAATGGACCATTGAGGCTTATTTTGGAAATGCATTATCAATGTTGCATTGAATGGTGATACTGTCAAATCTAGTTTCTTCTCACCAATCTCTATTTCAATATTAACATTGCCAAGATGTGGCTTCCAACTCAATGTTCTGTTGCCTTTTAGAGCTTCGTATGACTTAGTGTATGCTTCTAAATGTCTTTTAATTTCATCTGGTAATTCCAAGTTTTCATCCTTGAAAGGTGGCCAAAATTGTGCTGACAAGATCATAGCATTTGACACAAACTCCTTATTAAGTTCTTCTATATTGCTATCTTGATGAATAAGAGAATTTATTCTCTTTGAATCTGATATATCTTTAAGCATAACTTCACAGAAATGAAGCTGTGCCTCTCCAAACCTCAATTTTAATAATTCTAAATACCTAATTTCTTTTTCAGTGTTTATAACACTTTGGGCTAAGAGCCGGTCAGCTAACAGAGTTCTGTACTCATTTACAAATAATTCTTTACTACCATATACATTAACAAGCATGGATATAATATCACTTGTTCTTCTATCTTTGGGATCAACTTTAGGGTCAGCATCCACAGGATCTGGATTCCATTCATCCCATGCCTCATCATTGTCTCCATCACCTTCTGGCTCCCCAGTGTACCTTGCTAATTCCTCTGCCAACTCACTGCCTGCACCTTCCTCAGTGAGACTGCTCACAACACTCCTGACTGTATCCTCCCTGTTCCTTAAATAATTTCGAACAGGCTTTGTGACAGTTTCAAGGATAACCCCAGAAGGATCTAGATGCCTCAAGGCTCTTATGGTAGATATGTAAGCTGTAAGTATGTCGGGAGTGTTGACTCCAGAGTGCAACAATCTTGTTTCCAAAGCATTTTGCAACTTCATACACAAAGTAGATCTTAGGTCAGTTTTGTCTAAACAAAACTTTATATCATCCACAGCAGGCTGGGAGTCAGGATATTCAATAATGATGTTGAAGAGTTGGTCTATTCTTAATTTTGTGTAGCTGTGGTATAGGTAGTACCGTAGCTTTTGCTTGAACTTGGATATTGCGTTTTGTATATTTTTGTCATCTGGAGGTGGTTTAGATGAGCCTCCACAGTAAATTCTGGTGAGCCATGACATTACTGTAGTGTCCAGCCAGTTCTCCAAAAACCCAATATGTGATACATCAAAAGTACCTGTACATAATTTTTGTATATGAGATTCTATCCTCAACTGTATAAAGTTGGTCAAGACTTGTCCAGTTAATCTTTCTAGTAGCTGTAAATCCATTAGTTTTCTGTTAGTTTCATGGAACACTTTTACAATGTAAGCACAATTGCAATCAGCATACTCATTTCCGCAACCAGAGCACATAATGTCTTCACTCATATCAGAATTCTCATATTCATTATCAAAAACATTGAAAGATATTTTATAGAAATGATTTATAATTACTTGGAAGTCTAAAGGAAGCTGAGACAACAATGTGGCTCTAACAAGTTGTTTGAATCCCAGGGCGACATCCTTCTCACCATAAATTGGTTTGCTATCATTACAACTGCTGTTCAAGATAGTGAGTCTGCACAATATTGATGCAAAACTAGACACTGCTTCATAAAGGTCATTGACAGCAGACTTGAACAACTGAAAGCCTCTGACGTCTTCATTAACTTTGATAAATTTTGACCAAAACTTAGGCGCAACGTGTTGCCGTAGGTGTTTCTCAATATGTATCAGTACCAGATCGCGAATCTTTATTTGAACACCTAAACCTACAATTATGTGCTGTACTTCATCGTATTCGGCGTTCGTGCAGTCACTGAAGATATTGTCGTTCAGTATGGGAAATGCATATGTTATTTTGTTCCAATAAACCTTCAAATCACCTGTTTTGTGAGACATGATTAAATCTGTTGAGATATAAATAGTAAATACTATATTGTCCACAACTTCATTTATTTACATTGAACCAAAGTGACAACTTACAATACCTATATACCAAAGTACTCTGTGACTTACAACCACAGAACACTATTACTCTAGGAACAAACTGACCAAAGAGCATTATAATACTACGGAAAACTGACATAATTATTACAATAATAATAAGGCATGGTATAATGCGTTTCAACGTTAAGTTTCGATGGCGTTATGTTGGCAAGAAGGTATAAGCAGTGCTGATACATCATACAAAATGTGTTACCTTGAAATAAAGGACTTTTTTTTAATGGGAACATGTTTTGTCTAGTAAATTAAAATATTTTCGAATCAAATACATAGGTAATCGTAAACTATGTACCCACTTTTTAAATAATTTATTATTAAAATCTTTAAATTCTGCCGTAACTACATAATAATTAACCAGCTTTGTAGTTTCCAATAAATACTTCTTTTTTCTAAGATATATGGTGCAGGACACGAAATTGTTATTTCACGAAATTACACTGTGGAACGGAAGTAAATCAAACACCATAAAAATAATTGATGTGTGGGTAGATATTTAGCAGCTAAATCAACTTTAATATGTTTATCTACTAACCTTTTCTTAACTACATTTTGGATAATAAATTAATAAATAAAACAAGACGAATATTTCTTTATCATAATGGAATGACATTAGTTTGGAAGAGTCATGGAAGCAAGTAATTATTAAAGTAAGCAATTATGACTAGTCAGCACAAAAAACACAAAACATTAATAAGCATATAATACATTGTATAATTACACCGGCTAATTATTTATTGTTGTTTTAATTGATGTTACACCATTATTATTATTTTCGATATGGTCTTTTTGTTCAAGGAAATACATTGATCCTCTGGTAACCCTATTTTTTAAACTGAAATGACGGGAATTTTCTTCATAATGTCCTCCATTTTATCAGACAGGGGTGCCAGTTCACGCCATCGGTAAAAAGATTTAAAACGCACTATGTATTCTTCAGATTTTAAATACATTTTGTCTTGTGCCCTCTGAGTCAACACACACATACACATATACACTCACGCCTGTTATCCCCGAAGGGGTAGGCAGAGGCGCAACTAGTGCACCCACTTTTCGCCATAATTCCGTCCCATAATGTTATAGGGGGGCGAGCCTATCGCCATATCGGGTACAAATTCCAGACTCCGAGCTGATACTGAATAGAAAAACTTAATATCACTTTGCCCGACCCGGGATCGAACCCGAGACCTCAGCGTTGCAGTCGTACTGTAATACAACTACGCCACCGAGGCAGTAAAAGTCCTCTGAGTCAAATAGCATTATAATCACAGAATAAGGACTATAAGTATCTTTATATTCAATTATTATAATACTACTATCATAGAATAAAGATATCGGTCTTATTCATAATGACACATCGCAACTTTATAGGGCCGTTATTAGAGGCTTCTTAAAATTTCTTATTCATAATGGTTCAATGACGCTAAAATGGACTTGTAAGTCTCCTATAAAGTTGCTTCGATTTATAGGAGCTAGACCCCTATTTTACGCGTACGATAACAAACAAAATGGCCGACGTCGGTCAGCTGTTCCGTGTTTGGCGCCGATTTACGATGTCACTGATGTCAGTCAATTATTTATAAGTAAACAACACATCGATCTCGTAGCGCATATTTTCGTTTCAAGAAGTATTTTAACTTACGCATTAATAATGGAAGCGTTACAATCCCTGCACAGCATTGCAGTCATTGAAAATACTTCGCGTAGGAAAGTTTATCGTCAGAGATTTGATCCGTTTTCTCTGGATGGCGAGGAATTCCGTAAACGGTATCGTTTTTCCAAACGAACGGCTGTTTTTATAATTGACCTAGTCCGCGAAGAGTTGCAGCTGCACCGTAAAGGTTGTGGCACATCACCAGAATTGCAAGTATTAACTGCAATAAGATGTTGGGGTCGTCGTGAGGTAAGTTAATCCTTTTCGATATTTATATAAACTTAGGTATACCTAATAACGCGTTACTTTTAAGACTCCTTTTCTTTACAGATTCAAGAAGATGCTGGAGACCTCCATGGATTATCTCAAGCCACTACCAGCCGCATATGTAGCAGAGTAGCGCGTGCGCTCGCACGACACTCTGCAGATTATGTAATGATGCCCACTTCTTTTGCAGAGGAACAACAGCTAATGACAGAATTCCACCATGTAAGAGGCTTCCCGTCTGTAATTGGTTGTATTGATTGCACGCATATAAAAATTAAAAAACATGGTGGTGATGCAGCCCAATATTATATAAATAGAAAAGGATATTATTCCCTCAATGTTCAGGTAAGGTTTTCAGGAAGTTGTATACTAGAATAGGTTTTACTTTATTGCATAATCAAGATTTATTTATTATTATTGTAGGTGACCTGTGATGCTAGTCTTCGGATCAGGGATATTGTTGTTAGATGGCGAGGCAGCACTCATGACTCCCGGATATTCAATGAATCCACCCTTAAAGAACGTTTTGAAGCAGGTGAGTTTAGAGGTAGACTTTTAGGAGATTCAGGGTACAAACTAGAACCATATTTATTCACACCTGTGTTGAGACCACTTAGTCATGCTGAAGAGAAATATAATGAGGCACATATTGCAACAAGAAATGTTGTGGAGCGTTGCTTTGGTGTGTGGAAACAGCGCTTCCAATGCTTGCTCCATGGCATGTCTGTAAAATTAGGCAATGTGAAGACTACTATTGTGGCTCTTGCAGTGTTGCACAACATTGCAATTGCTCAAAGAGAGACATATGCCACAGAGGAAAGTGTGTCTGATATTGAACAGGTGTCTGAATCAATTAACATTGAACCAAACCCTAGACAAGGTAGAAATTCTGCCATTTTGCAGGCTTTTATAGGTAGGCACTTCAACGATTGAAGTGTTTTACACTTAAATAATATTTAATAAAACATCAGTAATTTATTATAAAATATTTTTCTTTTATTATCATCTGAACCCTATAGGATTATAGCATAAGATTTAAATTACTTTATGATGATTTTTTAACACCTCCTTTATATTTCCAGGTGCACCATGCAGGTGGATTTTAGTATCCTACAGGATTATACCATCAAACTAGAATTATTTAATAATGATTTGTAAAATACCTTTTATGTTTTCAGGTGGAGGATTTGCTGGAAGCACATCTATTTTTATCTATGTAAAATGCATGCATTATGTGTATTGAACATATTGTAAATATATTTTGAAAAAAAAAAAACTATGATAATAATTGATGACGAAAAAATTAAGCTCGGAGTTTCTTTTTGCCTTTCTTCTTCAGGTCGTCATCCTTAGCGTAGCTAGTGAAAGGCTGGTAGGTTAGGATCTTAGTTGTCCTCGCCGGCGAGGGTCGTGGCGCGATTTCCTTCTCCTCATAGAGTATACTTCTCTTTTTTAATATTAGTTTCACTTTCCTTCCCTAGCAGTACCTAATCCTGTCCATGTCAATTTCTTCTGTACCTACTAGCCTGTACAGGTCTCCTAAATAATGCAATTGAAACAAATAACTTTGTATTGTTTTGTCAAAAAAGCTTTGTATACGCCTACGTAATAATAAAGTTTTATTATATTAAGTATTGTATTACTTTAACTAATAACTGAAAAATATCTTTCACACACATAAAACAACAGTATCTTACATGAATATAGCATAAAACACACACACTTACGCCTGTTATCTTCGAAGGGGTAGGCAGAGGCGCAACTAGTGCACACACTTTTCGCCCTTACCGTCCCATAATGTGATAGGGTGCGAGCCTATCGCCATATCGGGCATAAATTCCAGACTCCGGGCTGATACTGAATAAAAAAACTCAATATCACTTTGCCCGACCCGAGGATCGAACCCGAGACCTCAGCTTTGCAGTCGTACTGTAATACAACTACGCCACCGAGGCAGTCATGGTAGGTATACATGTGGAGCAATAACTATATACACCTGTATTAAGACCACATTGTTGCGGCACAGAGAAATGCAATGAGGCAAGTAGAAATGTTCTTTTGATATATAGAGTCAGTGCTTCCAATGCCTGCTATATGTCCCATATCTGTAAAATTTGACCAAGTGGATATAATTAGCTATTGTGGCTATTGCGATTTTATACAATTTTGCAATCGCTCAAAGAGACAGTAGTAGGTAGTAAGTAAGTATCAGGGGATAGTGTGTCCAATATTGAATAGATAGGTGTCTGAATTAACATTGACCCAAAAAATAGATTGGGAAGGGATTCTGCCAACTTGCAGGCTTTTATAGCAAAGCACTTCAATGAAGTGCACACCCAAAGTATAATTAAACATCATAAATAATCTAGATACTTTTAAAATTTATTATCATTCAGTTTTTTCATTAATATCATTTCTTTTATTTTCATGTTTTTATTTCTCTGCCTCTCATTTTCCATTTGCATGGCATGCAGCTCTTTACGGCACTGAATTTCGCATGCCGCTATCTGTTCTGCAGGTGTGCGACAAACCTGAAACAATGCAATGTATAAACGTTCATAGTAGACAATGGCCTAGTTGGGAACGCAATGGTCTGGCGAGACAGATGTCTGCAGGTTCAAAATCGAGACTGATTTTTCGGAAGTAATGTGTGTATTGTTTATCAATTATAATCGTTCGCTTTAACAGTGAAGGAAAACATTGTTAGGAAACCTACATACCTGAGAATTCCCCAAAAATTATTTTAAAGGTATGTGAAGTCTGCCAACCTGATCTAGGCCAGCATGGTCAACTAAACCCTGTCAGCAGTAATGGAGGGTCCTTGCTCAGCAGTGGGCAGTATATAATATGGGTATGGTATAAACATTACACATAATAGAATTAATTTTATTTTAGGTTTGGGTGGCTATCATCGTATCGGACACAAATTTCCAGATTCCAGGCTGATATTGAGTAGAAAAACCCAATATCACTTTGCCCATCCTAGAAAATGAACCTGAAACCTTAGTATTGCAGTTGTACCATAATGGAACCTTGCAACCAAGGGAGTCTTAAATTAGCTAGTTAAAGATATAAATATAAATATGATATGTTTATATTTACAACTAAATTTTATTTGTAGTCTGTCAAGGCCTGTGATGGACACCGGTGTCCATATATATAGGGTTTTTCCATACATCTATATATATAAGCAGGGCTTGACGGGTTAATATTGTATGCTACTTAAATTTATTTAAAATTTACTTACTGCAAGAACCTTCTTTTTCTTATTTATTCTTTTTTTTGGTGGTGGACCTGAACTGCCTGTGTGATCTGCCTCTGGACAATGTGGCTCCACAACTGGCATCTAGTAAATAAGTTATTTTTTTAAAATATATAACAGCATCCTTCTGATTTATAGTATGGAACTGGAATTACTTGATACTGATTTGTAAATACCTCATTTATTATTTCACCTGCAGGTGAATTTGAAGGTGTTGCAATTTCAGATGGAAGTGCAGGAGGAGGCCCAACTATGATCTGAAAACAATATGATTTATTTCTTCTAATATTAAATCTAATTATTGTTATACTGTTTTAACTTTTTTTTGTTGAAATAAATAACACCAGGGACACCATAATCATGTGTGTGTTGAACTGTGATCTTTACACTGCTTTTAGTTTGAATTTTGATTTAACATACCTCTTCAATAATATTATTTACACTAGTTGTAGTGTGTTTGTAATATATTCTCATCCAAAATATACAAATAGTTAAAAAAAAAACTATGACTCAGTAGTTACATAAAAACATGCCATAAATGAATATTACCTGATTTATACTGTCAGAGTCAAATTCATTGGTGTCAGTAGCAAATTCATTAGGCAGCCAGCTGCTAATGTCGTCACTACTGACTTGTATTACTGGTGGTGGGCCACCACCAGTCTTCAGCAGCTCCTTCCTCTCTTCCGCCTTAGCTTTTTTGGCCTTCATTTTTAAGAGGCCCCACTGTGCCTTCAGCTGCACTACTGAGCGTGGGGTACCATTACACATACAGTTAAAACTGAAATAAAAAACGAGTTTGATTAGGACATGTATTAATTGTGTATATTGTTGGACATGAAAACAATGCAAAAGTAGCAATATTAGAATTAAGTTAGCACCTCTCTCTCAAGCCATTCCACGCCGCCACCTTCATGGAGTTGGAGTTAGTGTCCGTGTTTTTATTTTCGAGGACACTAACCCGCTCCCTCACCAGTTCCTTTAGTATAATCTTGAAAGCGAAAAAATACTGTTAGTAATGCATGCATGAATAGCTAAACCAAACTGGAACTTTCAAATAAGTACGCAAAATAACTGCACCAACCTTGTCTTCTTCCAACCAATTTTCACCCCTCTGCCGTTTTTTCGGTAATTGCTGCATGCTACTTAAGGACATTAAATAGTGCAGTTAAAGGACTCATTGATCCTACCAATTCAATCTCTTTCACAATTCACAGTTTCTTACTATAATACGTACGAAACAATGAACATATCTACGTTAAAAGTTTCCCTCCAATTTATACTATGAATTTTTTTTTTTTTTTTTTAATATAATTTTCCCTTATAGGGAAGGCAAAGGGTTCAAGCCCATACAGCCTCGTCTTAAGTGATATTTTGGGTATTTTTTTTCTTAACTATACCTATACTATGTCGTAGTAAGGCAGTGGCTACCTTACCAAGACTTTATCGAGGAGTTTTGGCGGCAACGAAAAAACACTTGATTGGCACAGTTATTTCAATTCACTTCATTTGAGCACTTTAATAGAACTATATTGGATAATATACCACCATAATTATGCAATATAACACTAAGTATCACCAAAATAACGAATTAAAACAAGAGCACCTCATGACACTTCTACGTTCCCGCCAAAATTCTTAATATACTATGAATTTATATTTGACAACTGACATTGACAAGTTTTTTTTTTGTTGTTTCCAGAGACAAACCTGTGTATAAATTGGGGGAAATCTACTGTATTATATTTTTTTCTACGTAATGGCAACATCATGTACTATAAAGGCAATTTGCTTATCGTAGCTATAAAAAACCATTATGAATAAGAAATTTTATCGAACGTTCAATAGGCTTATAGGTCGTTATAATTATAGGAGGTTTTAACCTTCGAATAGCGTTTTATTATGAATAAGACCGATAGGGTTTTATCATACATCTATATATATAAGCAGGGCTTGACGGGTTAATATTGTATGCTACTTAAATTTATTTAAAATTTACTTACTGCAAGAATCTTCTTTTTCTTTTTTATAATTTTTTTTGGAGGTGGACCTGAACTGCCTGTGTGATCTGCCTCTGGACTATGTGGCTCCACAACTGGCATCTAGTAAATAAGTTATTTTTTTAAATATATAACAGCATCCTTCTGATTTATAGTATGGAACTGGAATTACTTGATACTGATTTGTAAATACCTCATTTATTATTTCACCTGCAGGTGGATTTGAAGGTGTTGCAATTTCAGATGGAAGTGCAGGAGGAGGCCCAACTATGATCTGAAAACAATATGATTTATTCCTTCAAATATTAAATCTAATTATTGTTATACTGTTTTAACTTTTTTTTGTTGAAATAAATAACACCAGGGACACCATAATCATGTGTGTGTTGAACCATGGACTAATAAGAGTATAGACTAACGATCCCCATACATTGAAGCGTACTTCGCTGTTTAGTACATTGAATTCAACTAGATGGCACTAAGATCCATAAAATCATTTGAAATGGTTATTTCAATGGCGCAAATGAGAGGATGGATAAAATAAACAACTATCGGTTTATCTGATAGTTATTATTACGCCTAGATGGCGCTATAAACTGTTTAACTCACAGACTACTACAATTATTTTGAGTATTTATGGACTGCATTGGCACTTAAATATATCATTACTTTTTGTAAAGAAAACTAGGCAGGTATTAAGTTATGTGGTGCCACGCGCCGCCGACGACACATCGTTGGCCGGTTGTTTAGCGCGTATTACAAGTTTTTTATATGGGGACACCACTTCTTTTTTGACTGAACTTTATTTTTATATTTTTGTTATATAGCTAATATAATAATACATAATATATTGGGATAGTTTCAAATATCTGCTTGTAACGGTTCCAACGCTACAACAAAATGTTTTTTTTTTGTATAGGGACTCCCCCTATTTTTAAACTTTTTTTTATTTTTAGATTTTTCCTACGGTTACACACAATTACGTTCCGTTCGTGTAATATTACACTCAGCGCTGGCTAGCCAGTTACTTTGCTTGAACTTGGCTTGACACGCTACCGCGTGTCTAGATATCTTTTTACACCAAAAAGGATACTAGATATTTAAAAAAAAGTATGTATTGAAAAAGTGGCCGCTATTTTGGATGTCTTTGTTTTAAGGCCAATTGACTTCAAAATCGGTATCTGGGCATATCTTTAGTTAAATAAGATGGATCCGATGTCTGAACTGAAATATGAGGCCGCCATTTTGAATTTATTTGTTTTAAGACCAATCGACCTCATAATCGACCTCTGGGAATGGCTTTGGGCACAAAGGGCATATCCTATACTATAATTGAAAAAAGTGGCCAATATTTAGGCTTCTTTATTTTTAGGCCAATCAACGTCAAAATCGATACTTGAGCATAAGAAAAGTGGTCGCCATTTTGAACTTCATTGTTTTAAGACTGATTGGATTTAGATAGATATTTGGGCTTGTCTTTAGCCAAATAGAATAATTAATCGAGGTTGGAATTTAAAAAAATGCATTTCATGTTAAATTTGTTTGTTTAAGGGCTATTGGTTTTAAAATCAAAATACGCTGGACATGACTATAAACTATAGTAGGTAATATGGCCACCATCAAAGCTTGTTCAATTCTCTTCAATAACGATATCACAGCTTTGCTATATCGCAAAATAAATAAATTGTCTTCGAATTTTAGAAGACGAAGTTCGAAGTCTTCGTGGCCTGTGGCAGCAAACAGGAAATAAAGGAAATGGTTCTGTGAAAGCATCAAAATTGGTAACAAAATTAGGGAGTCGTTAACCTTCATTTGAAATATTGCTATAAGCATAAGTAACCGCGTAGTAGAAATGATCTTACCATATTTTCTTATCGTCCCCCATATCGTTTTGCCTTGTTAGGTGACCATTTAATTATTGTATCCCTTTTAACTTACCCCTTTTCACCAGACTTAAAAGGCTACTTAGGTTGATTACCTTATTGATTTTTAAAAGTATTTAATTTTGATGTGAAAATATATTTCAATTTTTTCTATAATGGAAGGCAATCCAAAAAATGTATGTTATAAATTCAGGGGATACAGTTTGGTGTCGCTGCTATGTAGCATCTGTTATTACACCATCTATTGCTATTCTAATTATTCATTCTCATTTAATTTTTAAAAACTAAGCCATTAAAATAGTGTAAAATGTAGTTGAATAAAGTCAAACTATTGACATAACTTTGAAATTATTAACATAATGTGGGATGAACAGAAGTGAGCCAAGCAAGAAAGATTTTTTTTTTAATTTTCAATATCCCACACGTCTGAAAGTCAGAAGTTTGCTTGATTTTACAATAACACTGGTTTCTGCAACGGGTGGTTATAATAAATTATTAAAATGCACATGAAGAAGTGTTAACAGCTCACAGTTGTGGTCTCAACTAACTTGAAAATATTGAATAGTAAGCTACCGTTGCTATTTCAAACAAATCTGTTTCTGGAAGTCAATCTTCTACACTTTACAGGCTGTATGGTTGATGGAAGACTTTGAAAACAAATAATTAATCCAACATGGTGCTCATTTTTATCACAATTAAAACGAATCATTATAATGTGGTTAAAGGCATGCCCAAATATCGATTTTAAAGCTAATGGGCCCTAAAACAAGTTCAAAATAGCGGTGCCTTCTCAATTCTATCATTGGATGTGCCTTTTATAGATAAAAGCTAAAAAATTACTTGATATCGATTTTGAGGTCAATTGGCCTTAAAACGAAGAAATTCAAAACGCCGGCCACTTTTTCGATTCCGACATTGGATCTGTCTTTTATAATCAAAGATATACCCAGCTATCGATTTTGAGGTCAATTGGCCTTAAAACAAAGAAATTCACAATGGCGGCCTCTTTTTACAATTCTGACATTGGATCCATCTTTTGTAACTAAAGATATGCGCAGATATCGATTTTGCGGTTGATTGGCCTTAAAACAAAGAAATTCAAAATGGCGGCCACTTTTATCAATTATAGCCTTGGATCCGTCTTTTGTAACCAAAGATGTACCCAGCTATCGATTTTGAGGTTAATTGGCCTTAAAACAAAGAAATTCAAAATGGCGGCCTCTTTTTACAATTCCGACATTGGATCCATCTTTTGTAACTAAAGATATGCGCAGATATTGATTTTGCGGTCGATTGGCCTTAAAATAAAGAAATTCAAAATGGCGGCCACTTTTATCAACTCTAGCCTTGGATCCGTCTCTCGTAACCAAAGATATTCCCAGCTAACGATTTTCAGGTCAATTGGCCTTAAAACAAAGAAATTCAAAATGGCGGCCACTTTTATCAATTCTAGCCTTGGATCAGTCTTTTGTAACCAAAGATGTACCCAGCTATCGATTTTGAGGCCAATTGGCCTTAAAACAAAGAAATTCTAAATGGCGGCCACTTCTTTCAATTCTAACATTGGATCTGCACTTTAAGCCTAAAAGCCTAAAAAAATACTATAATAATCATGTAAACTTAACATAATCAACTGACTTTTGTAAGCTGATGCACCGCACATGCAAAATATTTGGTAAAAAATCAACAAAATCACGTTGATCCCCGGTTGTCGCTAAACCGCAAGTGAACCTTGATAAAATAGCTTGTGGCTCTGACATCGTCCCTGACGCGCCCCTGATTTAGGTGAAAAAGTATCTGAGCCTCCTCAATAGGTTCCGAGATATTGACCATGCGAAATTTTACCCACTGTGATATTATCTGTTTGGTTTTTGTATATTCAAATTAGACGAAATCACGCACAGCAGAACTCGCTGTGCCCATACCTAGCGTCTCGCCCGGCACCCGCGCGCGTGGTGCGGGGCAGTGTGTGAAGCGCCTTACTGCCATCTGTTGTATGTCCATTCTAATGCTAAACTATTTTGTTTTACGGTACAATGCCACCTAACGGGACATTTTTGAAACCCGGCAGATCTTGAAGTTTCCAGGCTAATTATCAGCGCCATCTAGCAATAAGCCGGGATTTTGCACTTTTTCAGGTGAACGCTTCAATGTATGGGGATCGTCAGTCTATACTCTTATTAGTCCATGGTTGAACTATGATCTTTACACTGCTTTTAGTTTGAATTTTGATTTAACATGCCTCTTCAATAATATTATTTACACTAGTTGTAGTGTGTCTGTAATATATTCTCATCCAAAATATGCAAATAGTTAAAACAAAAACTATGACTCAGTAGTTACATAAAAACATGCCATAAATGAATATTACCTGATTTATACTGTCAGAGTCAAATTCGTTGGTGTCAGTAGCAAATTCATTAGGCAGCCAGCTGCTAATGTCGTCACTACTGACTTGTATTACTGGTGATGGGCCACCACCAGTCTTCAGCAGCTCCTTCCTCTCTTCCGCCTTAGCTTTTTTGGCCTTCATTTTTAAGAGGCCCCACTGTGCCTTCAGCTGCACTACTGAGCGTGGGGTACCACTACACATACAGTTAAAACTGAAATAAAAAACGAGTTTGATTAGGACATGTATTAATTGTGTATATTGTTGGACATGAAAACAATGCAAAAGTAGCAATATTAGATTTAAGTTAGCACCTCTCTCTCAAGCCATTCCACGCCGCCACCTTCATGGAGTTGGAGTTAGTGTCCGTGTTTTTATTTTCGAGGACACTAACCCGCTCCCTCACCAGTTCCTTTAGTATAATCTTGAAAGCGAAAAAATACTGTTAGTAATGCATGCATGAATAGCTAAAACAAACTGGAACTTTCAAATAAGTACGCAAAATAACTGCACCAACCTTGTCTTCTTCCAACCAATTTTCACCCCTCTGCCGTTTTTTCGGTAATTGCTGCATGCTACTTAAGGACATTAAACAGTGTAGTTATAGGACTCTTTGATCCTACCAATTCAATATCTTTCACAATTCACAGTTTCTTACTATAATACATACGAAACAATGAACATATCTACGTTAAAAGTTTCCCTCCAATTTATATTTGACAACTGACATTGACAAGTTGTTTTTTTTTTGTTGTTTCCAGAGACAAACCTGTGTATAAATTGGCGGAAATCTACTGTATTATATTTTTTTCTACGTAATGGCAACATCATGTACTATAAAGGCAATTTGCTTATCGTAGCTATAAAAAACCATTATGAATAAGAAATTTTATCGAACGTTCAATAGGCTTATAGGTCGTTATAGTTATAGGAGGTTTTAACCTTCGAATAGCGTTTTATTATGAATAAGACCGATAGTCCTTATTCTGAGACTACTATGCTCTGATTTTTTTTTTACTAATTTTCCCTTATAGGAAAGGCAAAGGGTTCAAGTCCATACAGCCTCGTCTTAAGTGGTATTTTCGTTTTTTTTATTTCCTACGTACTATGTCGTAGTAAGGCAGTGCCTACCTTACCAAGACTTTATCATGGAGTTTTGGCGGCAACGAAAAAACACTTGATAAGCACAGTTTCTACAATTCACTTCATTTGAGCACTTTAATAGAACTATATTGGATAATATATCACTGTAATTATGCAATATAACACAAAGTATCACCAAAATAATGAATTAAAACAAGAGCACCTCATGACACTTCCACGTTCCCGCCAAAACTCCACTATGCTCTATTTCTTTCTCTCTTTGGCAAGGCGCGGTTTGCGCATCTGCCAGAGTCATTTTTTTTTTTTTTTTTTTTATATAATTCTCCCTTACAGGGAAGGCAAAGGGTTCAAGCCCATACAGCCTCGTCTTAAGTGATATCTCTGATTGTCGTAGTAAAGCAGTGGCTACCTTACCAAGACTTTATCAAGGAGTTTTGGCGGCAACGAAAAAACACTTGATTGACACAGTTGTTTCAATTCACTTCATTTGAGCACTTTAATAGAACTATATTGGATAATATACCACCACAATTAAGCAATATAACACTAAGTATCACCAAAATAATAAATTAAAACAAAAGCACCTCATGACACTTTCACGTTCCCGCCAAAACTCTCTGCCAGAGTCAATGCTCCGAGTTCTGACAATAATTATTATAGGTGTCATTTAGGGATGGCAATTCTTTCCCAAAAAGATTGAATTATAATCGATTCGAATCGAGACCTGATGAATCGATTCACAAAAAAAAATATTACCACAAAACTGTATGCCCTATGGCCTCTTATTGCAGAGAAAACTGGATCAAAGCATATTTAGATGCAAAATAACATGAGGCGACTTTTTAAACATTTATTTTACATAATCTTTAAAAAAAATTAGCTAATAGGTTCAGGTTGCAGTGTGAGCAGCAGACCAAATCTTTTCTTGATAATTATTCTATGTCTTGAATATTTGTCTTCAGGTGAAAAACGAGCTGAAAAGACACAAAAGCTTAAATACTTTTTTAGGCTGGGGGTATAATTTATCTTTGCTACATTTCAGTTGCCTATAGAAAAAAGTCGAATATCTATTTTAAGTTTCGACCTTTGATTAATTATTATAAACCTAGATATCGTGCCGCGCTGCGACGAAACTAATACAAACAGGCCAATTTTTATTAAGCTAATATGCGTGACAGCTGTCTCATATGCTATCTCTGCATCATTCTGCATATCCTGGTGTTCACACATAATGATACCAGTTATTTCATGGTTTCTATTAAAACTGAGGTAATAGGCAGCACCGCAACTTCATCTGCTCATAATGTGCTTAGAGAAGAAAAACTTGACACAAACCCTGAACGGTATCTCTGTAAGGCACAAGCCAGTTCCTGAAACTGACCCAGCACTACACATATCGACTCGTCATCCCTGTGGGTACTGCCGGTTAGGTCGAGAGGGTGGCATAGGTTCTGGGCATGCCTGCGCTACCTAAATCGCGTCCCAGGCGGTTCAGTGTCCAATGTGGAGAGGACACTTCACCCACCATAGCTTCTAAGCTGGTGGCTGTTGGTCTCTACAGTCATCAAAGAAAGTGTCTCAGAAGAACTTCCAACAGTTGACACTGTTTAAATCATCTACAATAAATGTATTAGGCCAATGATTAAAACGGGGAGAAAATTATATCCATGAAAAACAACAAAAAATAATTCACTCAAGTTCATTTAGTGGGAACAGTTCACATTATCTATTTCCATTTGACCACGCTAAATGGAGACGGCCGCGTTCAGATTTAACAGATCCAGAGGACGATATCACTCTGGCCATCCACCGTAAGAACGAGTTTTTGAAACTCACACACTGCACACGACCACAGTTCCGTCCTCGCCGTCGAAGACTTCGTCGCGCTCCCCCGACCCCCCTAACAGTTCCGGCCCGCGTGCCGACGAAATAAACTAATAGGATTAGGTTAAAGACCAATCTTCCCCACTAATCGCTGATGTCTCATCCTCCTTCAGTGGCCGTCCTGAGCCGAGGTTCGTAACCCGTTAGTGGGTTGCCCTGAGCATGGTCACCTAAATTAAAGCGTTGCGAGCGCCTAAAGCGTTCACCCTAAAGTTTGGTGTGGCCAGAAAAGCCGAATCTCGTCAGGCTACTGGCCTATAGGTCCGTGTTAAAAATAAAATAAAACAATATCTATTTTTTTTCGACATTTTGAAACCTTCAGTGTCTATCTAGGTATATAATTAATCAGAGGTTTTGATATCATGCAGTGTGTGCATCACATCTGCATTGAACTTTTTTATATTGTAACTAGTAGTGCTCGCGGCTACGCCCTCGTGAAAAAGTTTTTCCGGGCTAAAAAGTAGCCTATAGCACTCAGGATTAAAGTAGCTTCCTATTAGTGAAAGAATTTTCAAAGTAGGTTCAGTAATTCCTGAGATTAGCACGTTCGAACAATTAAACAAAGAAACAAACTCTTCAGCTTTATAATACATAATAGTATAGATATATTGAGCACTCATAAATAAGTCAATAGAATTGTATCAGGATTTAGTTATATTTCCAAAAGAATCCTCACCTGGATGTGCTGATAATGTTGGTTTGCCTTTAGGATCAACGGTCTGAAAGTTAACAGCAAAATGATATAATTAATTATAGTTATGCTGTCTCTTAGACATGTTTTTTCCTATAGACCCCACAAAGAAAATGTTTATATGCACACTACATATCTTGTAAGGTTTTTGAGTTTGGTGTTTTATGAAATATGAAATAGAAATAATTAATTCAGACGCAAAAATGTGCTTTCAGTATGTGGCTATCATAATTATTCGTCAATGGATTATAATCTTCAAATTCACCATTGTTACGGGGAATAACCACACTTTGCTATGAATTGTTGGAAATAGAATTCTATAATCCATTGTGGACTCCCGTAATAAATCAAATACTTGACATATTGTGATCAAGAGGAATATATTCTGCAAAGAGAATATAAACACTACGTTAGAATATTCTGTAGAATGAATCACATTAATCATATAAACACTATGTTATATACTATATGTGAATATAAAAGAATATGTTCCATAGGCTATTAATACCAATACTCAAAGTTTATACCCGATAAGTAAAAGACACACAAGAGATACAGCAGACCTTATCAACAGAAACCGCCACATGTTTTATTAAGGTTATATCAAAACATTTACCGATAAAGTGTATTGTCTATCTCCATTTTCGTCTAAATAATATCTGAGATACATTTTTCACTTATTTTACTTAATACTGCACAAAACTTTAGAATCTTTTCAAAAATCAACGATTACGAAAATACAAAAGAAAGAGCATTATCAAAATCAACATGTCACCCAAAGAGTTTTTTTATATAATTTTCTCTTATAGGGAAGGCAAAGGGTTCAAGTCCATACAGCCTCGTCTTAAGTGGTAATTTTGGTTGTCTTTTTTTTTATTTCCTACGTACTATGTCATAGTACGGCAGTCTAGCGTTGGGTAGGACACGATATAAAAAAAGAGTTTGTAAGAGTAGCCTCTTTTTTCACTTAGCCAGTACAATGTCCCACTTCAAATGAGGCGAGGCTTAATGAAGCTCGGTGATACATTTGAAGTAACGAGTACAAATATGACATATTTTCATTGAAGAAAAACGTACTATTGTGATTTGTAGCATGCCTTTCGCTCCCTCTCTGTCCCTGTCTTATAGTTTTACTGAGATAGATAGTGAGTACCACGAATTCGCGACTACCGCCACATGAAATTTGAAGTAGTACAATAAAAAATGTTGACCCGCTCTTACATTTTGACGTCATGTACGGGACAAATGTACCGCCTCTTGTATGTCCTACCAACACTAATTTAATCGCTATGGATACGGGGATACAGAGCTAGCGAAAGGGTTGCTACCAAGAATTTTATACCCATATGGATTATTCATTCCGTTTAACAAACTGAAGAATAAAATGTGACGTCACAGTTAACTGCTGTCTCTCTCTTTAGAGTGACAAAGGTTTATTTTCAAAACCAGGACGTAACATAATTAACTGTCCATAATAATATGATATGATTTAATATGGCTGCCTCGGTGGCGTAGTTGTATTATGGTACGACTGCAATGCTGAGATCTCGGGTTCGATCCCCGGGATGGTCGGGTCGGGCAAAGTGATTATTTTCCATTCAGTATCAGCTCGGAGTCTGGAATTTGTACACGATAAGGCGATAGGCTCGCCCCCTATCACACCATGGAACGGAATAACGGCAAAAAGTGGTTGCACTAATTGCACCTCTGTCTACCCGGGGGATGAGAGGCGTGAGTGTGTGAGTGTGTAATAATATGATATCGCACCATAATATTTATTTTTATCTCTATAAAGTAATGCGGTTTAAATTAATTATGAAAACCAACTACAGCGGCTAGTAATAGTTGATATTTAAAAAATATAATTTGAGTTAGAAAGTTTATTCCAAACAAAATTGGCATATTTACATACTGTTTTGGTAAGTAGTTCGGAACTACTAGTTCCACTTACATAAAAAAATACCTCACCACGCGGTGGTGAATTCAGTGGCGGCCTTGGAGGAGGGGGGCAAACCAGGCAACCGCCTGGGGCCTCGCAGTTACAGGGGCATCTTGCAGCTCCTTGGGGGACCGTTTTTTGGCACCTTACTTACAAAGCTGTTAAAAAAAATAATTTTTGCTTCGCACGGGGCCCCTCGTGCTTTTTTTTGCTCGGCACACAACCTCACATTATATATGTTTTACTTTCCCCTGCGACTGGATATGTTCACGTTGTTTGCTGGCCTTTATAACCAAATATGGAGACTGTAAGGTTAGACAGAAAAACATTGGGATATTTAAAAATGAAAACTACAGTTATTGTTAAATTTAAATATAATAAAAAAAATAAAAAACATACTCATAAAAGTAAACAATCATACATAAAAAAATAATACACATTTAGGAAGTTAATAACCTAATTTTCAGTGAGTAATTTTGAAATATTACGAATATCTATTTTGTGTGATTTTACAATTTTTGCGAGTATTCTGCGAACTTTTTTTCTGTAATTATCCATAATAATACATATTGTGTTTTAGAGATATTCTACTATGAGTTGTGTAATTCATGGTTGCAGAATTATTTGCAATCCAACATCTAGTGTGAAATTCCATAGGTAAGTTGATTGTAAACAAAGTAGTGTAGATATTTATAGCAAAAGTAATAAACACGTGGATGTTTTACAAATTACAATACGAAATAAATTCTTGTTTGAGAGCCATGGAATCAAAAATTAACGCTACATTCTGCGGGTGAGGTTTCGTCCTTAAATTTATTTTTAATATTCTAAAACTTCTGTGAAGAAGCCAACAAAACAATTAAAGTTTGCTAAAGATCACCATAATGTGCTCTCTTTCGGCAAATAAATCTTTGAATTTATAAAAACAAAAATGTTTTCGGCGACTCAAGGTGTAATGTTAAAACAAAAGTCTTTATGTCATCACTATATGTAATTTTTCTTTGCTTGCTATTTGGAATATACTTTTAAAAAAAATCTCAAATGTTAGCAAAATTTCACTGCAAAATATTTTCAATTTCAGACTGTAAAGTATAATCATGAACAACTTTAGTAAGAAATAACTTGTCATTAATTTTCTTCTTTTATCTCTTCATCTTCTGCTGCAATACTTTCTTTTATTTCTTCTAATTTATTTCACGGGATGTCTTCACATTTACTGATATATTGAAATCTTTCAAGTCTTGACGTTTCAATGGTGGTTCATATTCATTTCGCTGACATATAATGTAAAAAGTAAATATCAATCAACAATAATATATTTAAGTACCTATATATTTTAGACAGAGGCAGAGGTGCCATTTAGTACACTCAGATATCACCCAATGTACCGCCGTTATAAAATTTGGTGGGTCGCAAGCTTAATGCCCTATCCTACTAATCTTACTAATATTATAAAGGCGAAAGTTTGTAAGAATGTCTGGATGTTTCTTTCATGCAAAAACTACTGAACGGATTTCGATGAAATATGGCACACGGGTAGATCATGTCCTGCATTAGCACATAGGCTACTTTTCATCCCAGTAAAATATAAACAGTGACTTTTATCCCGGAAAAACACATTCACGCGGGTGGAGCCGCGGGCAAAAGCTAGTAAATAATAAAGTCTAAGTGGATCATAATTATACCAGTGAAATGATAAAAAATAATATACTTACAGCATGAGTTTCTGGTAATAAATAATTATTTTTGACATCTACTGCCATATTCCGAGAAGTAGAAGACACATTATCACATTCAGAATTATAATCTTCTGTCTTTAAATGTTGACTAGTAATTCTTGCAGACATCAAATTGACCTTTTAATGGTATTTATATTTAACCACGTTTTTGTTTATCTAGATCTTTAAGAAATCTGTAAAGAGAAATACAAACTCGATTTTATTTTAAATAAAAGTTTCAATAAATCAATGCTGGATACACTGAGAACTCGATTGTAACTGTTGATCCTCAGTTTTTATTTACGATGATTATTTAAAGATTAATAAGCTTTATAATATTCATTAGTAAGGCGGCTAGTATTACAAATACTCTAGCACCATCGTCAAACCGGTCCACCAAAGCTTACACCATGGTCACCCTAGCCTCTTGTTTACATACACTATTTACAATACAAAAAATCATATTTAACATTACGTTAATATGAAAAAAGTAGTCATATATAAAGCAAATCACATTAAGCGATATTTTTCTACAGTTCATTTATAAAATATTCACGTATTTTATTACATTTCGTATAAATATTGATAAAATTATAATATTTACACAATATTGATTACAATGAACTTACCTGTAGAATTTCACATTAAATGATGGATGCCAAATATTTCTGCAACCATGAACTACACAATTCACATTAAAATATCACTAAAACACACTTATTATTGTAGATAATTACAGAGAAAATTTCGAAGTGAACATTTATTTGACAACTATATTGACATCGAACTTAACGTTTTATAACAGTGTTGCCCAAGTATGTATTCGCAATTACCAATTAAATGAGGAAATTTTGTTTAACTAAAATGTTAATAAGGATAAAAAACCTTAAGGATATCTTATTCAACAAGAATAATTCTGAAATGAAAATAGTACTTATATCATTATATAAGATATGTTGGAAATATTTATATATATATGATTGAGACGACAATAACGGTATTGATATTTTTTTATGGGTGGGGAAATAATCCGTAAGCTTTGGCAACATAGGTTAAAGAGTGAGTGAGATAGAAGACAACACAAAAGGTAATTTTTTTGTCTTCACAAAAATGTGTGTACCGCGGTCTCCATTAGATAATATTATAAACTTCTTGTACAAAATACAATAGTATGTTATTCTTCAATGAAAGTATGTCATAATTGTACTCGTTACTTAAAACGTATCGCCGAGCTTCATTACGCCTCGCCTCATTTGAAGTGGGACATTGTACTGGCTAAGTGCAAGAAAGAGGCTACTCTTACAAAATCTTTTTTATGTCATGTCCTACCCAACACTGGATTAAATTCCCAAGAGCCAGGCTACCGATTAACACACGAATTAAGATTAACACACCCCCCGCGCCCCTCAAAATAGTTGAGTTCACGCAATAACCAAAACAAATGTGAACTTTCTTTTGAGTCACCTGTATACACTTTGTCGATTCAAGTTGATAAATTTCTAACATTAGCTTAGAGTATTCAACAACTCAAAGAACATAAAGAATCGTAATCTATCCTAGTGATGCACGAATGTCCCTTTCCAACATTCGCGAGTGCGAACGCGAATACGTATATGTTGGGTACTCCAATATTCGCGAATGCGAATATGGGATTTTTATTTGGAACCAAAAGATTTTATCGTATGTTACGTGAAATTAGCTATAGTCCTCAAATGATTCTGACAAGACAACAATATTGACGGCAAATCAAAGGTGAATAACGTACTCGTCATTGAAACTAATTCCAAATTCTAATCATAAGGCTTGAATATGTCGTACAACGCGGCAGCGAGTCTTCTTCTTCTTCTTTAGCCTATACATCCACCCAATGCTGAGTGTAGGCCTCTTGTAATGCACCCCAAGTTGTTCTCTCTTGGGCTGACCTCATCCAACTTCTTCCCGCTACGTGAACCGTCGGTCTACCTCATCAAAGGTCTGCCCCGGTTTCTGTAACCAATCCCCGGTCTATTCCAGCACCGCCCTATACCATCTGCCATCATTTCTGCGGCTTATGTGGCCCGCACACTTCAACTTCCGTCGAGCTACAATTTTGCCAATGTCGGTAAGCCCGGTTCGTCTCCGAATTTCCGTGTTACGGACTTTGTCTCGGAGAGAAATACCTAACATTGTTCGCTCTATGGCTCTCTGGGTGACTTGCAGTTTGTGGGCAAGTTTTTTTGTGAGCGTCCCAGTCTCAGCCCTATAAACCAGCACTGGAAGGACACATTGGTCGAAAGCTCTACGGCTTAGGTTCACGGGTATGTCTGTCTCGAACACTTTGAATAGCGTACCGAACGCACCTCATCCTAACCGAACACGGCGTTGGATTAATTTCTCCTGGCCGTTCTTTTCCAGGCTCACGATTTGTCCGAGGTAAACATACTCCTTTACTGCTTCTAAAACGTGACAGTGTACAGTAATGTGGTTGGCATCGGTGTTTTGTACATAATCTTTGTTTAGTAGTGTTCATTTTAGACCCACCATTAGTGACATGTCGTAGAGCTCTTCGGTCATGGCTTTTACGTCATCCACGTACTCGGCTAAGAGTACGATGTCATCCGCGAATCGTAGGTGAGACAGGTACTGCCCATTGATGCTGATGCCTCTTTTTGACCACTCGAGAAGCCTAAATATATCCTGTAAATATGAGGTGCATAATTGTGGTGAAATTGTGTCTCCCTGTCTCACTCCACTTTTCAAGTGTATCGGGTTCGTCAGCTCGTGCAACTTAATTACGGCAGCGAGTAATTTCGGAGAAATAACATCTCCCTGGCTCACGCCTCTGTGTAGTGGAATAGCACTGCTCTTGTACTTGGACTGACGTGTGGCGTTGTTGTACAAACACCTCAGCCCTTTAATGTACCGATAGTCAATGTGGCTCTTCTAAACGAACTGCAACACAACCGTCTCGATCGAATTAAAGTCCTTCCCATAGTCCACAAACGTAAGTAAAGTGGCAAGTTATATTTCTCGGTTTCCTTCAAGAATTTTATACCCATATGTTTCCTTATATAATCTGCCACATTGTATGAATGTGGTCTATGGTACTCCGTACTATAGCCTTTTCGGAATCCGTCTTGCTCGAGACGCCGGAAGTTATCTAGCCTAAACTTGAGAGGATTCGTGATAACTCTCGGAGAACAGTTTATAAATATGGCTCAGTGAAGTGAGAGCAGTGCGGAATGAAAGAGCGTCTGAAGCACTTTTAGTATCTAGTTCTAATACAAAGAATTATAAAATTAACTATACTGATTGATGTCTTTGAACCAATAGTCCATACTTTTTCTCAGTCTAAGTACTTCCCAATGTAGGTATTATAAACTCTTAAGCGAGGTAGAAGCGGGGTGTAGACTAGCAAGAAAACTTGCAGAAGTTATCTTGCGCAAGCTATGTTTTAGTTTATCGGAACAGTTAAATATAACATTTATGAACAAATAACAAATGGTAACTGTTACGAAAAAAAATAAAAACTGTTCCAGTTCCATAGAATGGCCAAAAGTTCCTTTACACTCTATCAAAAGCTTCTCATTATTCTTGTTTATGACATTTTGACAAGTAAGAAAGAGAGGTCATTTGTTACTTTCTTTAATTTTTTCTTCATTGGTTACTGGTAACATCATGTTACAGTCCGTTCCATTCACTGGGGTCTATACAAAATCATTTTTCTGTTAGCGTTTACGGTTACGGAAAGGTCAAAATTTATGCAAATGACATGCTCCAGACAAGTCACATGAGTTGCATATGTCATTTCCATACATTTTGACCTTTCCGTAACCCTATTATATTAGATTCATAAAAATCAGGCAAAGGATTGCGTGCCTTGTCATTCCGTTTTATGAAAAAAGATCATGGCAATCAATAAATACTCTTGCTTTAGTTATTATTCTGAGAAATACTCCTCGAGTAATGTAAACAGTTTTGCAACAACTTGCTCAAGTTAACAAAAGAATGTTGCTAAAGTAATATTGCTGCTAGTGTAAACGCATCTGGAAGTTCTTGGGCAATATATTGCTAAGAGATCTTGCTAGTCTAGACTTAGCTTTTGCTGTCTACGCCCTACGGTTTGTGACAGTTGCATATGCATGTTGACAGTTGACATGATGTCACATGACAGTGATGACACTTCTTGATATCGATTATCAATGGTACTTGTTTACCAACTGTATACTTTGCGATACATTAAAAAATATAAACAAGTTTATTGCACTTTCGTAAACGACAAAAATAATTATAGTTTCAGTTATTTTCCACTTACAATGGCAAATTTACCTCCACGCAAAGTTTCCTCATCCAGTAAAGCAAAACAAGATGCATCTCCGCTTCAAATCCTCTTGCAAATGGGTTTTCCTAGACATCGGGCGTGAGTTCTGTAGATATTTCTCCGTAGATCGTTTTCTTATAATTTACTGCTGGTTTCTAATAACTATTATTTTTTTACTAATATGTAGCGTTTAGATATAAGAGTAGGTACAGTAGTTGATATATTTTTATATTTTTCCGAAGGCTGAAGGCTCTAGCAGCTACCGGCAATCGAAGTGTCCAATTGGCTTCCGATTGGCTTTTGACTCACGTTAATGATGCATTCATTGATTCTGATGAACCAAGGGAATACATTTTCTATGCAAGTCCAACAGGAGCTTTACTTGCCCAACTTTTGGAGTTCTGGGATAAATCCAAGTCAACATGTGGATGGAATGGAGCCCATAATTTTCCACCGCATATTACTTTGGTTTCGTTTTTTAAGGTAATTTTTCACTAATACCAGTACCACATTTGACAGTACACTGCATCACATATTTTATGATGTATCTCTAGATGTTTACCTACAGTGTGTATTAAACTTTAAAAAAGTAATTTATAATTATTGTGATAATATATTTTTTAGCATTTGAATAATTTGCAGAGTTGTCTGTTAATCATGTAACATTGTCAATGTGATATTAAGTATGTAGTTTCAGACTTTTACCTTGAAATATATCTGTAAAATATTCAATGCCCTATTCTCTAAATTCAAAGTAAATTTAAAGTGTATTCCAGGCACCAGATGAGACATCACTGCAGCTGGCAAAGGCTGTAAAACATGTAGTGGAGAATGTGGGGGACCCGCCCAACTGTCCACTGAAGTTGGAGCCATATGTGTCCCACAATTTCATGGGCCTGTTTGTGTCAGACAAACATGCTGACTACTTGAGAAGGATTGCTGTGCAGTACGTCAAACAAGTGTCTTCTGTGTGTAAGTATTATTTTATTGTTATTGGCAATGGTTTTAATTATGGAGTAAGGGAGAGTAGTGTTTTTATTGCCAAGGAGAAAATTAATATTATTGAAATGGATCTTGAGGTTTGTTGCAACTAATGTTGATCTGTATTTTGTACTGTTTTGATTCACATTTTTACTGGAAGCTATAATCACTTGGTCTTGATATCATTTAGATTAATAACTTACTTTTAATAATAAGTCACTCCAATGTTTATATTAGCTGGGTCTAGTAGGTTGCAAAAGTAAATAGATTACTATTTTCTGTATTTGTTTTATCTAACACCCTTTAATCTATTGTTAAAATATCAAGTAATTTAGAAGTTAACAAAATATTTATTGACTCATCAAGCCCCGTGACGGACACACGCGTCCGAATATATAGGGTTTCCCCATATCTATATATTATATACATATAAGTGGGGTTTGACGGGTTAAAAAAGATGAAGTAATTATGGTATGTCCATAAACTACTAATCAATGTTCTGGTAGTATTATGATAATGTAGTATATTTGGAGTATAAATATATAGAAATCTTGCTTTGTATTTGATGCAGTGGGTGTTATGGTGGATACTTATGAACATTTGGATGCATTGGGAACATGCTTTCCATGGTGCACCATGTCACAAGAGAAACCTATAAAATGTAAGATTACTTCTATCACAACCCTAGATATTTAATTTTAGTACCAAGTTTCATGATGTAATTAAAACCAGTTTTTAGTACAAGACCAGTTTAAAGAACCCGCTTGAAATGAATTTTAGATTTTATTTTAAATTATTATAACATTAAAAGTACTGTAATATAAGTTTGGAAGAATTACAATCATATTTAATTGTACACATTATGTCTTGATTTAAATAAGTTTATAATTTTTTTTTAAATTGCATTATTGCAATGGCTTAAAAATACATTCACGCCTTTTATCTTCGAATGGGTAGGCAGAGGCGCAGCTTGTGCACCTACTTTCGTATGTAGACTCCATTATGTGACAAGAGTCAAGCCTATGATAGGTTCGAAAGTATCCCGAAGTCAGCCTGGTATGTGGATAGGCTGCCTATCCACATATCAGGCAAACTTCGGGATACTTTCCACACAATGCTGAGTAGAAAAATAGCACCTTGCAGTCATACCTTAATACAACACACATACACACCATTGTGACAGTCGTAAAATAAGTTGTATGTTGGTTTATTACCATCTTTAAGGTCCAGACAAATACAATTACTATCATCATCATCAGCCACATGTGCACTGCACAAAATAGCCCCCCCCCCCCCCTCTCCCCACAAAGATTTCCTGACGGACTATACTTTAATGGACTTTAATTCTTTAGGACTTATTGAATATTGTATTTATTTATTTAATTAGATTGGATAAACCAATTACACTAAGTTAATAACACGAATATATAACTACAGTATTAATTTTAATTTTCATATCAATTTTAATCTTAATTTTGATTTTAGTTTTTAATTTTAATTTTGGTTTTAATTTTTAATTTTGATTTTTAATTTTGATTTTAGTTTTGAATAATTTAATTTCTTTTATTTGTTTCTAGTTTTGGTAAGCATAGTATCACGTATGATAGATGTTGTGACTGCCTTAAACAAGTGGTAAAATTACATTACATTTATATAATTTTTTGTAAAATATCTCTTATGTCTCGTTAGTATAAGTTTTATTGTAACCACTACTGGCTGTCCTTAAAAATAAATAAATAAATACAATAAAAAATTAAACAAATCATTTAAGTACTAAAAACTACATCAAATCATCTATCATAAATTTATTTCACAATAGTGCAAACATTCATACTGGATCATGTTCCATAAGTATTCTTATCCCAGTCTTAATGTTAAGTTTTCACTACTTGCTAATAAATCACGCACAATGGGGTATTTGACACAAATTTTAAGGTTTGCTTCGACAGTCTGGAGGCTCAATGCTCCCTGTCAACAGTACCGATAGATGACGACATTCTTGTTCCTGTTTACTCGTTCGTCGAAGATGGAAAGCGGTCCGGCCACCGCCAATCTCTATTTCGCGACCGCTAAACCAAAACGACAACGCCAACGTCGACCCGGACGTCGACCCGCCGCCGCTCGATCCCCTTGCACCGGTGACGATCGAAGAAGTCATCGCTCTGATCAAGGCACTCAAACGTCGTAAAGACCCCGGGGGTGACCAGATCCCCACCCGCATGCTTAAGATGCTCCCGGAGCATCTAGTCAAAATTCTAACTGCCACTTACAACGCCGCTTTTCGAAACTGCCTCTTCCCAGAGGTCTGGAACGAGGCAGTTGTGATAGGTATTCATAAGCCGGGAAAACCCGCATCCGAACCGTCGTCTTATGGACCAATCAGTCTGCTCAGTACGCTAGGCAAACTACGAGCGGATCGTCCTATACCGTCTTAAAACAGTCGCCCACAATCACAACCTGATCCCTCTGGTACAGTTTGGTTTCTGCGCTAGACACAGTTACGTGAATCAGGTGCTCCGCATCACGGAGCACGTTCACGACAAGTTTCGAATCGGCATGCCTACCGGTGCTCTTTTCTTCGATATTGAAAAGCATTCGACAGGGTGTGGCACAACGGCTTGCTTTTCAAGCTGTACACTCTCAACGTGCCCACTCAACTCGTGCACATCATACGAGATTTCCTGTCGAATCCCGGTTTCAAATATCGCGTGGAAGGAACTCTCTCTTCCCAATACTCCATCACGGCTGGAGTCCCGCAAGGCTCTGCTCTCTCCCCCTTTATTTTCTCGCTGTATACCAGTGATATACCCAAACCAAAAAAATGCCCATCTGGCGCTCTTCGCGGATGACACCGCAATCTACGCCTCACGTAGAGACCCCGACAATGTGGTGCGCACTTTGCAGGCCGCCGCCGACAAGCTCGACAAGTGGTTTCGCAAGTGGCGAATCACCGTCAATCCCACTAAAAGTCAGGCTATCATTTTCACTAAGAAAAAGCGAGTCTATGTGCCCCACAACTCAGTCCGCATGTCCAACTAGGTCATCCCCTGGACGGACCCAGCTAAATATCTAGGAGTTACCCTTGATCAGAGGTTGACCTTCATCCCACATATAAACGCGGTACGCGCGCAAGCCGCATTCGCGATGGGCCAATTGCATTGGCTCTTAAACAGGAAAAGTAAAATGTCAATCTGCAACAAGATTAGGATCTTTACGACTTGCATTCGACCTATCATGACGTACGCATCGCCCGTATTCGTTCATTTACCGCCTGGTCGTTTTCAGCGTATGCGGGTCTTACAAAATAGAATGCTCAGGCATGCTCTTGGTGCCCCGTGGTACGTTCGCAACCGCAACCTCCACGTGGACACCAACATGCCGACCATCAGGCATTTCATGCATATGGCCAGCAGACGCTACTTCGATCGGGCGGTAAATAATCCAAACACGTTAGTCCGTAAAGCTTCAATATACTCCATTCGACCGCGCCAAATGGAGACGGCCGCGTTCCGTATTAACCGATCCAGAGGACGAAATCACTCTGGCCATCCGCCGTAAGAACGAGTTCTTGAAACTCCAACACTCCACAAGACCGCAGTTCCGTCCTCGTCGTCGAGGACGCCGCGTTCCCCGTCGCCCCCCCCCCCCCCCCCCCCGGCCCCCGTAGTAGTTCCGGCCCGCGTGCCGATGACAACACAATCTAATAGGATTAGGCCTAAAAACCAATCTTTCCCTAATCGTTGATGTCTCATCCTCTCTCAGTGGCTGTCCTGAGCCGAGGTTCGTAACCCGTTAGTGGGTTGCCCTCAGTATGGTCACTTAATTCAAAGGGTTGCGAGCGCCTTCTGCGTTCATCCTAAAGACCGGTGTGGCCAGAAAAGCCGACTCGCGTCAGGCTACTGGCAGTAGGGCCATTAACAAAAAAAAAGGTTTGCTTAGTTTCGTTTTATTGATTACATTACAAAAATTTTAAAAGAATATATTATATGTAAAAACAGCACGAGAGCCTGCATGGTTCTGATTTCGAAAGATCAAGTTGAGATGCTATTGTGGAGATGTGTCAATTTTGGAGATAGAGCTCCATTTAGGTTCTAAAGCATATTATGATATTTTATTATCGATAAAAATATGGGGTTTTTAGTTTGAATTACCAGGCACATGTTGTCCGAACAATAAAACACGTGGACTATTTTATAAAAATGTATTCCAGGAAATACAATATTATTGCTATTAGCGTTTTCTTCTTTTATCACAAATAAAATATTATATTTTATTGCTATCTCACTATTTGGATCTTTATTACGCCTCTTGTTACTTTATCAGCTATATTGGGCTTGCCGCTTGCGACATATAGAAGATGCTTAGTGCCTTGAGCATGCAGCTTTTTTATGAGGTAATTATTGTTTATCATTGCTCTGTACCTACACTACACAATTTTTCCTTTTATATTATTAGTTTACATCACAGATTTATAAATATAATCACAACATTGATTTCACAAGAAATGTTTTGTTAGAGGCTTGTTTTTATACACAATGGTTTTAAATAATAATTAAAATATTAATGTCTTGATTTCTTTTTTCTAAATCACGTGTAATTCATACACATTTTGTTTCTACACATGATATGAAAAATACATTACTTTGTTTTTTTTTTTCAATTTGCCAGCAATAAATTTGGAGGCTCACGTTAAATCGTTGCATATAACACTGGCCTATCATTTCGACGTGATTGCGTACGATAGCCTAAAAAGTCTAGTGGAAGAAATGCAACCTGTGGAACAATCTAATTGGGAGCTGCGGCTTTACTCGAGAGATCCACGATTCGCGAATCATCAGGTAATATTAAATACGTGTTATGTGTACCTACCCATTTTCATTGGTGGTAGTTATTAATCAAAGGTGGTAGTATATGCCGCTCTACAGAAATAGCAGGTGCACACTGTGCAAGTAAATTTTTCTTTTTTTTATAAGTATCTTATTCTAGATGATTTTAAGAAAATATTTTCTTTTTTTCCTTGTGCACTTAATTTACCGGGTAATTTATTCTGTCGTGCCATATCATAAAAAAAGTTTAGGTAGAATAAAAAAAGGAACACGCAATAAATACCCTTTCAAAAGGAAACGTGACGTGCGCATAGGTAGTCGGGATTGCAAGCCCACCCACAAAAGACAAAAAAGTCCCAAGGGTTTAAAATTAACGGTTCGATTGGATATTCGTGCTTCACGCTGTAGCCATCCAATAATGTATTCGAAATGTGCAGTTCAGTTTGTGTTGTGCGCGTGCTTGATGCTAGGCTTGATTTTGGTGAATTTATTGTTTAGGTGCACAAAGTGACGCAGGGCTACACGCCTAAAGCTAGTGACGAACTTGAACTAGTCCTTGGCGATTATATTTATATCGAAGAAAAGGAGTTCGACAGTTCGCCAGACGGTTGGGTGCATGGTACTTCTTGGCTCACAGGTTAGACCTTGTTTTTAACAGTTAAAATCTGCCAATACGTTGATATTGACTCAGCGATGTTAAACCAAAGTGTTAATGCATTACACACGATTTTCCATTTTGTTATTTATAACACGTTGTATTTGGAACATAGTCACTGGTTTGTTACGAGAGTATTAAAAGATTTTACTTATTTCTGTAGCCAGTAGATAGACGCAGTAGAACTAAGACTAAACGCTCTGCTAGTTATCTAAGCCGTTTGTGTTGTGTGTTTACATAATAATATAATGATAGTGATAATGATATCTATATATTATTCTAAAGGACTTTTCACGTTTAGTTATCTCGCGTGGAAACTGAAGGCCAAAAAATCTTACAAAGGTAGAAACGAAACGAAACGCACGAAAGTAGAAACGCACAAGTTTCCTTTAATCAAATTATTATCAGATATAAAAATATAAACGACGTATGTTCAAATACAGTTTAATCAACGCGCGCGCGACGCGACACCGATAGACCGATGTAGTGTGAACTTGACTTTAATAGTATTACATAGCGTCCTCTTGATAACTCGCACGTACAGTGTCGTTGCAATCAGCTGTAACGAATCAACACATGATATTTAATGGTAGTGTAAATTTAGTGAGAATACTCGTTTTGTGTGTTTTGCGCGTTGGTGATAACAGAGTTCATTAGCAAGCAGTAAACGTTTTGTCATTAAGAGGCAACTTTCTACAGTGCGGCTGTTGCGACAACACTACAGTACCATTTGTTACGAATTTGATTTAGTTACTATCCAACAATGACTAAAGCTATAAAGTGGTTTAGATTATTGAACTCAAAATTCGGAGGTCAGTACTCAGCAGTTTGTATTTTGGTTTGTGTTTATGTGGCACTGGTGTGTATAAATAGCAGACCTTGGCAAATGGTTAGTACTTAACTCTTTTTGTTTTCAGAAGAAATGTAGTGGGTGAGTTGACTGCGTTTTCTGGGATACTGTATTTATGTAACTGGGTTACTGTATTTATGTAACTGGGTTACTAGTTGCACATGTGTTCTCGCTTTTTATACGTGTTAATGTTTGATGTTCGAACGTGTGCCAAAATGTTGTCGCAAAAGTGCTTCGTATTAACTATTTAATTGATAGTGAAAAAAATTGCCGGAAAATGTTTTTTTGCAATTGTGTATAGTGTATACTGAGCAGTAATAACTTCCGCATCGATTGCACGATTCGAGTAAGTAGTTGTTTAGTTTTAGAAAACAAAAGAGCTGTGTACTTAACTACTTGCAGCCACGTATGCCGTAAATCCGTTTCTAAGTGTTCTTTTAAAAAAATGTATTTCATATTCAATAATCGGTAAATTTCATATCATGTCGCCTTAATGGTTTTTTAGCAGCGTGTAATTGATCGAAGGGTGCTGGGTTCGATTCCCAGATCAGACAACATTTTTTTTTTCTATCTGCAATCAGCATCAGACAACACTTGTGCGTGTTTTCTAACACCCTAGAATCTGGATCCGCCGGAAAGGCTTTACATCAAACAACCGGTCGTAAAAACTAAGCCAAATCATTTCTCCAACATGCCTAAAGCCAGCACTTGCCTTACACCAGCAAGTTCGTCCAGCAATTTATTGCGCATGAACTTCCAGATGCGTTTACACTAGCGGCAATATTTCTTTAGCAATACGCGTTTGCAAGTGACCACCAAGTTAACTTGTGCAAGTTTTTGCAAAGCTGTTTACATTATACGAAGAATATTTATTGCCCGATGCTTTCCACTTTTTTGTTTTTTATAAAACCGAACGACAAGGCACGCAATCCTTTTGCCTGACTTTTATGAATCTGTAACCGGTTCCGTTTGGAACAAATAAAGGAAACGTTATTTCTTTGCTAAGCAAGTTAAAAGTTTTATCTGAGGCCAGAACGAACTGGAAGTTCCCGTTGTCCAATGGTGTTTAACTGCAATCAGCTCTGTATTATACTATACTGCCCACTGTTGAACACGGACCTCCTGTACTACTGAGAGGGGTTAGCCCTTAGTCCACCATGCTGGTCTAGTGCGGGTTGGCAGACTTTACATACCCTCGAAATTCTTATAGAAAATTCTCGGGTACGTAGGTTTCCTCGCGATGTTTTCCTTACCGTTATAGCGCACGATAGTTGATAAACAATACACACGTTAATTCAAAAAGTCAGAGGTGTGTGCATCGGCGTTTGAACCACCGGACATTGTCTCTGCAGACCCTTCCATTCCCAACTAGGCTACTTTCCTCTAAGTTGATGTAGTCGTTAACTATGTTGCCTATTTTATTTAGTGGCGGCATTAGTTTTGGTAGGCCTCGGGCGAAAGCAAAACAAAAAAGGTCCCTATTTCAATAATTTCATAGATGAAGAGGCGTTGTTGTTGTAAGGGTGGTGACTGGTGACTTAAAGAAGTCCTCAACTAAAAGTTACCGCGTGTGGTCTAGGCGGTTGCCCCTTAACCCCCCCCCCCGGACCCGCCCTTCCCCCAAGGCCGCCAATGATATTTATTATTTACATTTAACACAATACACAGCACAGTAAGCACAGAACACAACACGACTATTTTCCTTACAAAATTATCGTAAGGTTAGATAATAGAAAGTTATTATTGGTTTTCCAGAAATATTTTCCGCGTAAATTATGTAATCGTAGCGTAAACCATCAGCAACCGTCATCAAACGTTGGAGGCCACGGAAGGATAAAAATTCACAGTATGCCAACTTGTTATCACGTCACTGACACACACGGACGCGTTCTATCACCCACACAGCCACTTGTAACATTGACATTGGACTCTAATCTGGCGATCATAGACAAAGCTTTGCATGTGTATAAGTGTGTATACTATCCGACTGTTGTCGTCGGGGTTTAATATTGTTATTGAATATTTTTAGGAGTTAGCGGTTACTTACCGGCTGTGTACACGCGACGCACGGCCGAGTCTGACGCTTGGACGCTACACAGAGCTGTCTCGCTGGGAAACAACAATTGTAAGCATTTGTTACTATTTTATTAACCGATTTATGTACAGTATCTAATGTACAAAATGTATGTTGTATGGGTATAAAGGTTAGTTGAAAATGTTATTCGTTAGGAATGAATTAGCTTTTGTTTCATTTTATTACTTTAGTAAACAACTATGCTATGTAACCGCCAAAAATGCTAGCCGCGCCGATTCTGCGCGGGCCCCAGGCATTGAGCGTACTGAATTCCTTTTTTGTCGAGATGCATTAGTCATTTCGTTAACAATAAAAAGCTTATAAGCGTAGCGAAATAAGAATACCACAAAAGTTCAGAATGTTTAGACATTAATTACACTTATAATTTAATTGATAAGATTAACGACATAACAAATGAAAATTGACGAATATAATTTTGTCTGTTTGTGATTTTCATTGTTGAAATTTTTTAGCATTGGGATAACGCCATCGCGCCTGGAATCCATTGACATTCAGAATATGTACTGTTATGTAAGCTCGACTGTTTTATTTTAAAAGTCGGTACTGCTAATAGACTTAAAAATGTTGAGCAAGCTCAATAATAGGGGTTTAGAAAAATAAGTAATGAGCACAGGGGCTGCATTTCTTTATTCATGGATTGTATTCAAGTTCAATATTTGTAGAGTTACCAAGCTACGCTTAACAAGTGATTCATGCAACTACGTCAAAGATAGACGAAGTTTGATCAATATTTAGGTTACCCACTGATAGTTGTATTAGACGTGTATTAATTTATCAGCGAGTGAATTAAATACAGTTCACTCATAATGCTTAACTAAACAATAATATACATAAATAGATCCTAGATACGATGTGACACCTACCCAACTTATTGCACCATCAGTCGAAACACCTAGAGTAAGTAGCCATGGTAATTATATTTTTCGACATTATTCATAAACAGTATAGTTATAAAATGTTTTGGTTTCTCCCTTCAAACTCAATTCAAAATTCTGACGAAGAAAACAGAACATTTGATAATTAAAATAGGACAATGATTTTATTTTTAATGGAAACATTGAAAAAGAAATAGGCGAAAACAGGATTTGATTTCCAGGCACTTAACATGTATAAAAATCATAATATAGGATTAATTAAAATTTATACTATTTATGAATAAGACCGTAAACTATTTATCGAACTGAAAATTTTCCAAAATAATAACAATATTTAAATAACAGTTATCATAACGTGAAGCAAGAGTATAAATGTTTTTTAAGGTGATTACGCTTAACTATTAGTTTAAGATAGCAAAGATGTGCGGACACAGCAGTATACTCGTAGCGTTGTAATCGAAAACATATCCGTGACACCGGACTCGCTGTGTGTCATATATCTTAACGTAGTGGTTATATGCTCTTTGCATATATCTGCGTATTGGCTAATATGCCGCACATGATAGCAATACCAGGAAATCAATCGACGTCCAAATCATTTAGATAAAATTCATTCCAGAAGAAAAGGTTAAAGGGTATTTAAAAATAGCTCTGTCTTCGAAATTTTTAGTGTCAGCCGTCAGGTTTGCTCAATGACTTAACATGTGGTAAAAACTCTGCCAATCCGTTTAAATTAAAGAAAAGAAAGAACATAAGATTTTTTTATTTTTTGTTGACGCTGAGAAAGTGACTTATTACTACCACCCAGTGTTCAAGGGGAACGACTGAGCGGTTATGTTGGGTTCACCGTGCCTTACGACCCGACGTTGAGCCGCCAGGAAAGATGGAAAACGTCGGGCGACCGCCGGGCCGAGTCCCTAACCTATGTACACCGCACGGCATACCAACTAAAACTCCGCGGTGGCCATCTTCGGCGCATTAGGGACGGCTGCGGGCTTCCTCCGACTCACGTCTAAGTTGTCGTCCGCAACCGCCCCTAAGAACATAAGATTGCAATAGGTAAAATCCGACCACTCTCGTCTTGCAGCCCGGGGCGCACCTTAATTTGCCGCCCCCTAGACACGATAAAAAAGTCATTTCAGCAAGTCACGTGTGCAAATACCCAATGCCGCCGAAAGTGAACTATATTTTACGCATTTTGCCGCTCTCCTAAAACTCCAGCCTAGGGCGGATCGCCCTCTTCCACCCCAAATACGGTACGCCGCTGGTAGAACCAAAGAAGATGCTCACGTGTTAATCGTAGAAAGGATAGGCATATGCGCAATTAGTACACCCATATTCAATACTTACATATTTTTGAATAAGGTTTAGGTCGCTGCCAAACAAACAGATTTTCTATTCTAAGTAATCAGAGTTCTAAGATTATATAGAGCGGACATTGGGAAAATTTTCATACAAAAATTTTGAACCTTTTCGTCAGTAACTCAATTTCCCGTGAAATGACAAAACACCTATGTCAATGCATTAGAACATACTATGACATGATCGTAATGCGTAAATTGGCATACTTTCTTCCAAAATAATGCTTTCGTTACTGCGCATATCGAGATGTCTTGTCACATAAGTGTGTCAGATAAGATAGCGACTTATTATACCTGATGTCCGGTCTGTAACTAACTATACTGTTTGGATGTCTTCGTGAGTAATGATTTTGATGTTACTTAAATATTGTGTTGTTCAAAGTGTAGAGAATAAAAATCTACACGGTGTATACAGGTTTAACCAATTTAGTGCGCAATTAAATGTTGGCGGTGAAATGTGAGAAATTAGTACGTGTTGCCGTTTGCGTCAACAAAGGAAATTTCTATTTTAAAATATTCTAAAGCGATCAGTAAAATTGTTAGTCACATGCTGCGATTGATTTGACCTATTATAATTTGCAAGCTATTGCCACGTGAAAGAGAGACAGCATGATGTCATGGTGCATCGTCACGTGGCGCTATCAGAGATGTGACTTATCTACATACAAGTATTTGAAATACAGATACAAAATACAGCCATACTAGTCTGTGACGTCACCAAGTGCCGTCGGCCATAACGCTGCGTGCGTGCGAAAGAAGTAGCGCGATATCCCCTCCACGCTCCCACTTTTGCTCACAAAAATATTTCAAAATTGATTATTAACACGCTTTTATTATTTTTCAATCGATTTGGATGCTGATTTCACAGAATTTCTTTTTCTGTACTATATTCTGTTACATCTAAAATAATGTATTAAAATATCAAACATAGGCAAATACAGTATTATAAAAGTCGCTGATTTGTATAACATTACTCTTCTTTAGTCGCCCCCTTTCTTTTAATCACATTTCTTGAATTGTACAGACACACCGGTTCTACTGCTTGTATTATATGTACAGATTATAAAATTTAACTCGATATTACCCTCATCTATAACATGTATTGAGGGGCTATACAGGGTCATTTTGACTTTGCGTTAATAAATAAAACCACATACTTATCTCGTTGAAAATAATGTTTTCAATTAAGTTATTTTAACCATAGACGTAAAATAAAAAAGTGTAAGTTTCGAACAAAATAAATATAAATAAAAAGTAACTTTAAGTTTACACGCCCTAATGCCACTATGACTGCTCTAGGAGAATTCGTCGCAGCAGCAACATTACATTTTCTGTTAGAAATACACTTACGCACACACCACATTCGCACTAAACTACAAAATGATCAAAAAATTGGAATACTACAACCGCGATTTTTGGCGAAAGTATTCGTTATTCATTGATGATTTTTGGCACAATGTTAACAGAGGTATAGACGAATATGTGGTTTCATTTAGTAACATAACGTAAAAATTACCCTGTATAAATACCAAATTTGGGGGATATTACCCGCACATGCATGCATATTTCACAATGTAATTATATTAAACTTTGTTGCATATTTAGTATTCCGTATATAATCCCTACTAACTTCTAACTTGCATTGACTAAATTGCATCCATTTATTCTGAAAAAATACTAAACGTGTTTTATAGCTACTACGATGACTTAGTACTGACTGAGACCTTGGTGCCCTGGTAAAAAAGGAAACATTTAATTTTTTTTAATAACTTCATATTTCAATTCCATATTTAAAGTTTACTATTTTATGTTGATACTTTTTTTTACCTTATTTTTAGGGCCAAGCACGCAATTGTTTAGTAACAGGAAAAATATTACAGACTTAAACTGCCGTGTACCGCCTGACCGTATCCAACGTGAAGATATGAAAGTTTACTTTTGCGCTTCTAATGCACACACACTCACGCCTTTTATCCCCGAAGGGGTAGAGACAGAGGCGGAACTAGTGCACCCACTTTTCGCCGTGCATATACGGAATATCCATGATGTGATAGGGGACGAGACTATTGTCGTATCGGACACACATTCTAGACTCCTGGCTGATATTAATGCATCATGAACGCCAATATATTGTTATTTGGTTGCTTCGTAGTAGTATTTCATTTATATCTTAGGGCTACATTCATGTATGCATTAACCTATGTAATAATCATACTGTAAAATATATATTAAAAAAAAAATGCAGTATATCATGACAATTGATGACGAAAAAATTAAGCCCGGAGTTTCTTTCTGCCTTTCTTCTTTGGGTCGTCATCGCTTAGGTAGCTAGTGAAAGGCTGGTAGGTTAGCTAGGCTAGGACCTTTTATCCTCGCCGGCGAGGACCGTGGCGTTTCCTTTCCTCGTAATGTAAAGATACACCTTCCCTTTCTTTTATATCAGCTCCACTTCTCCTTTCCCTAGCCCTATTCCCGTCCCTAATGTCCGTGTCCTCTGTACCTATCAGCCCGTGCTGGTTGTTCGATATTTAACTTTAAATTACTTCATTGGTTTATTATGTACCTTTGTTATTGTGTTTACCTGCATTCATACCTGTCATAAGTGCTTTTTTATAAGCCTATTTGACCAATAAATGATTTTATTTTTTTATTTAATTTTATATTGGATAGAAGAATCCAATATCACTATGCCCGACTCGGGGATCGAACCCGAGACCTTAGCGTTGCAGTCGTACCGTAATACAACAACGCCGCCCAGGCAGTATGTTTTTGTTACCTAAGTTCTATAAAGAAGTTCTGACTAGTTTTGTTGTATTGTTTTCGGTATCCCTGTGTATTGACGCCAGGTCATTAAACTTTGTAAATTTTATGATTATTTGTATTCTTGTGGTCCTTCTTGCCACTCAAATACTTTGGCAACAAATGCTTTTGACTGCGCTTATTATAAAGTACTAGCTTTTGCCCGCGGCTCCGCCCGCGTTAAAAAGTTTTTCCGGTAGTCCCGGTTTATATTTTCCCGGGATAAAAAGTAGCCTATGTGTTAATCCAGGACATGATCTACCCGTGTGCCAAATTTCATCGAAATCCAATTAGTAGTTTTTGCGTGAAAGAGGAACAAACATCCATACATTCAGACATCCATACATTCTTACAAACTTTCGCGTTTATAATATTAGTAGGATTATTTAATCCGTAAAGTATTAGGGCTTATCGTCATCTAACAAAAAAAGGGTGAAGCGTGTTCTTATGTACAGGCGTCAAAATGGGTTTGGGGGGTTAAGGGGGGTCAAATTGGGTTGGAGGGTCAAGGGAGATCAAATTGGGTTGGGGGGGGTCAAGGGGTCATAATGGGTTTGGGGGTGAAGGGAGTGTGGTGGTGGCAGGTGCACAGTACAGTAGACCCGCCACACTAGAAAATACCCTACTACTACCCTATCCTCTAAGGTAAAGATTCTGATAAAATAAAGTTCCTGATAGAATAAAGTGCGGATATTAAGAACCTCCTTTATTGAAGTCGGTTAATAGTATTGAAAGTAAATTACAGTGATGCGCGCGGCATAACCTGTGACTTTTTGGGTTACAAGATGCGCGCGCATCTTAAAATTTCACTCATCATGTTTTTTTCATAACGCGCCTAAAGAAGTATAATTTCAAAAGGTATAAAAAATAATATAAAGCTAACTTTAGGAATTAATATTAAAAATGTTTATATTTTTGCCACACGTGTAAATTGTAAAGGTCAACACAATTCAATTTCGTGTCAGCATATAGATGTAGTTTTAGGGTCGGTTCACATTGATATGAAAAAAAATGCTTAAATTTTTCCACACGTGTAAATTGTAAAGGTCAACACAATTTAATTTCGTGTCAGCATATAGATGTAGTTTTAGGCTCGGTTCACATTGATAAAAGTAAAAAAAATTGCATTCTGATTAATTGAGCGCGGACCTGAAGGCTGAATGTAAATAATCAGGTGAACTGTATGCTCGTTTGCCCCATATATCATAAAAAAATAGTTCCCAGACGTTTGTCTCCATGCGAAAAATCAGTAACAGCACTCAATTGTATAATTAACTGCATGTTTAATCCGTTAAATTCACGTTGAATTTTCTTATCGAATTTGAGATAAACATTGTGAACGCGCACTAATGATCACACAAACATTATTTATAAAGGGTATTCCGCCGTTATGGTTTGTTGTTTTCCATATCTGATTGGTGCATGCCGCTTAAATAGCGGACTACGAGCTTCAAAATGTCAAAGTGCAGTTTATATATAATTGTATGTGTGTTCATCCACGCCTTAGGTTCGGATTGTAAATCGGAATCTGATTCGAATACTGACGGGGAGATGGCGTGTAATTACCCGCACGAAGACGCGAGCAAGCTCGGCCACGACAAGTCAGAGGAGACGTACAAGGAGTGGGACAAGTATTGGAACGCAGTGCAGCTGGCAAGAGAAGAGGGGATCCTTACTGTAACGCAAGGTGAGTTAACAATTTATATTAATAACCAGCCAAGTGCTCGATGTGATTAAGCTCCTGAGAGGATTTTTTTAACACGTGCAGACGGTATGTATGTATCTATGTAACTGACACTTTGAACATGAATTTGACCCCCTTCAAAAAGTCGGATTAAATTGAAATTTTGCATACTTATCAAAGACCGATGACAATTAAATATTTTAAACTTAAAACACGCTTTTATAGAAAATCCAAGTATAAAATTTATAATAATAGTTTATTTATTTTTAGTGACAACTGTTGGACAATAGTAGAACAGAATTAAAAAATGAAAAAGAAATAATAGTTAAAAAAAAAACACGCTTTATAGAAAATCCAACTAAAAAATTGAAAACCGATTTTAGTAAATTTGAATTAAGAATAGTGTAAATAAGAAAAAAAAATTGTTGTAAAAAACCTGTAAGTGTTAGAAACAGCACAGTATAGCTACTTCTTTTTCTGCTCCCTTTACCGCAATGTCTATTTCTACCGCCAAGCAGCAGTGTGCATGCATTGTTGTGTTTCGTTTTGAATGACATTGTAGCCAGTGTAACTACAGGACATAATGAGACTTAACACCTTAAGTTTCAGGATGACGAGCGCAGTGGAATGCCACACAGTACTTTGTAACTCAAGGTGCTGGATGGTGTTTCTACTGTTTATGGTCGTATCGCTTACCATCAGGCGAACGGCATGCTCGTCTCGTCATTCGATGCCATAAAAAACCTTAATACAGGCTTTGGAGTTCTCATTAAAGAGACTTCAGAGCCCTCATCAGGTGGCCCTCAGTCCCATACGTTAATGACAACATCTTATTCCTCAGCACACGATTACCTATAAGCCTATTCAAAGTTTACGAAGACACTAAAGACTTTTTTGATTTGGCCAAATGTTTCCCCGCCATGTACTTTATAGAAAGGATTTGATCTTCTAAATCGCGGCATTGTAAATAACAGAAATGTCGGAAAAGTATGAAGAGAATTAATTAAAACGAATTCAAATACAAACACGGTCGAAAACTTAATGAAAATTGGTGAAAACTCAAAAAAGAGGCTAATTAATTGCGCTACGGCTAAACGAAACGATATGCAATGAAAGGAGGTAACATGACATAACGTAACATGATATAATATACTCTTCGATTCCCAACTAGGCTATCGTCTACTTACTACTTGCCGCACCATCTAACGTAGTGTTTATATTCTCTTTGGCACCATTTTGTAATGGATTTAGTAAAGGTATTGACACAAAAACGCATTAAAATCCGTTGCGTAGTTTTAAAGCATACATACGAATATAAGGGCAGACAGACAGCGGAAAGCGACTTTGTTTGTTTGTTTGAACGCGCTAATTTCACGACCTACTGAACTTATTTTGATTTCTTTCACAAATAGGAAGCTACATTATTCCTGGGTGCTATATGCTACTTTTATCACGGGAAAATATTTTTATCCCGGAAATACTTTTTCACGCGGGCGGAGCCGCGAGCAATACTAGTAATCTATACTAATATTATAAAACTGAAGAGTTTGTTTGTTTGTTTGAACGCGCTAATCTCAGGAACTACTGAACCGATTTTCAAAATTATTTCACTAATAGGAAGCTACATAACTCCTGAGTGCTATAGGCTACTTTTTATCCCGGGAAAATATTTTTGTCCCGGAAAAACTTTTTCACGCGGGCGGAGCCGCGAGCAATACTAGTAAACAATAAAATAAATTCAAACACTGCACCGAATACACTTATTGGGACTTTATACATCGCACTTTCCATAATTAGACGACTCTATCATGCTTTTACTTATCATGTTTACTCAATTTAATTTAAACAGAACAATGTTTAGGCCACTAAGTATTTTGATTTACCGAGTAAAATAGTCCTAATGTCTCATCAGACGTGATACTCGTCAATAACTTTCAGTATCCAGTAATGCAAAGGAGATGGGATAACCAGGCGAACTCTTCGTTGGTCATACAAACGCAGCTGGTCACAAACTTATTAAAATCTATGTGACTTGCGATCGCTCATTACATTCTACAATAATGACATTTCTTTATTCTGAGATTAAGCGGTGCTGCACAGAAATTGTGATTTTTATTGTGTTATTGTGTAAAAAGCGATCTTATATTTAGCCCTACATATGTGGATTTTTTGTTAAATGTGTGCTATCCGTGTCTACCTCGCCCCCCTCAGGATTGGCAGAAAAAATTGTTTGCGCATTATTGTCATATCGTGTCCATTGGTTGAATAGTCTAAGGTCAATAAACTAATTCACGTCGTGGAATTATTATGTGCTTGGTACCCGTTGATAAGGTCAACGTATCGCGACGGGCAATGCTGTCAAGGTTATGAGGCTGTATGACTATTTCCTTTCACAGGTAATGTCATCGATTGGAAAAACGATTTGTCCGAGGAGGAGAAGGAAGCACGTGTAAGTTTTCTGAGTTCATAACGATGGTTGGTGGGCTAATTAACAGACAATTTTTTTTTTGTTTTTCAAAAAATTTAAACTATTTTTAAAAGACGAATGAAAATGTACTCATTCCAAATATACATAAAACTCAATGTCTTAAAAAAATGTCCCTTAAGATAATTAGCCCGTGAAACGTCGATTATAATTATTAATTTTCCGTTTGAAATTGAACTAATATCTACTATATGTTCTAATGCTAAAGTTTTGTTTTGAACGCATCAATGTACTGTTTCTCTGATTCTGATTCTTTTAGTAATAGCTACATTATGCCTGTGCGTTTAATAAAATAACACTTTATATTGAGAACACGGCCTGTTACGGTCGGCATCTAAGTTTTCTTTGTCGTAAAAATCCTACTAATATTATAAAGGCGAAAGATTGTAAGAATGTATGGATGTTTGTTCCTCTTTCACGCAAAAACTACTGAACGGATTTCGATGAAATTTGGCACACGGGTAGATCATGTTCTGGATTAACATATAGGCTATTTTTTATCCCGGGAAAACATAAAGCGGGACTTTAATCCCGGAAAAACTTTTTACCGCGGGCGGAGCCGCGGGCAAAAGCTAGTTGTTTATATTAATATTTTACATTACATATACTCCTTGCTTATTCGAATATTGCTACGTAGTTATAAGTCTGCTAATAAATTAGCGGCAATTCACAAAGAAAAATATTTATCCATATAGCGCGAAGTTATCGATAACGCATGCATTGTTTCCAATATCACTAATGATTCAATGACTGTTAAATCAAAAGAACAATTCATTTTTCTCGACAATCGCTGTATCGAATCTCGTATAGCGATGCATTTCACTACGCTGCGTTGGCTAAATGAGTTAGTATTGTCACAAATTAAAATTCTTGAAGCATTTATCCATGTGGTAATTTTTATATTTCATTCGCATTTATCGTACACAATAATCTAAATTATCAACACACCCCTTGTCTCGAGGGGATAGTAAACGACCAAGGAATACTCAACGACCGTAGTAGTTTGTTTGGCCAGTAACCTATAATCTGTGGTTTGGCGCTGTATCTTTCTGGACATCGGTCAATGTAGCTATGATGACAAACTCGATCAAAGTTATTCAGTGTTTTTCTTAATTCATCATAATAGGTACGTATTCATGTTTCAGAAAAAATCGTGCGTCGAGGGCAAAGACCGTCGTTGGATATTCGGTATGAGGCACGGCGAGAGAGTGGACCTAACTTATGGCCCCTGGGTCAACTTCTGCTTTGACGAGAGCGGCAACTACACAAGGAAAGATCTCAACCTGCCACTAAAATTGGGCGAGAGGTATTATTGTCTTATATTTATTATTTATTTTTTTATTTACCTTGAGTATATATTGCAAGTTAAAGCAGGTTAGTCGACGGATGTACTCATGATTATGGTTGTTATAATGTCATTATATATCGCTTAACTATTTATTTATAAAATAAAATCGTATAGTTTTATGACTCTAAATATGGTCGCTTCTTTTCGCAATTATCTTATCTTGAGATCTGGGAGCGACAGTCGTATCGCGCACGCAGTATAACAGTCAGACAGCGACAGTCGTGATGATGATGAGTATAACTACGCCACCGAGGCATTCAGTACTTATTTTAAAAGGAGTTTAGTGACATGTTTTTTTTTCTCTTTGGCAAGGCGCGCATCTGCCAGTGTCAAAGTTTTGATTAGACATTTTTTAAAGTACCTATATAAGTTGCAGTTGTATTGTTTAATTTTTATCTTCAGTACTAAGTACTTTATCGAAGTAAAGCAGCGGCTACCTTACCAAGACTCTATCGAGAAGTTTTGGCGGCAACAAAAAAAAACACTTGATTAGCACAGTTATTTCAATTCACTTCATTTGAGCCGTTTAATAAAAATATATTGAATAATATCTCACCATAATTATGCAATACAGCACGAAGTATCACCAAAATTATGAATTAAAACAAGAGCACCTCATGACACTTCCAAGTTCCCGCCAAAATTCCTAGTGACATGTTTATAATGGTAACAATTTTGACATCTTCTATTTACGCGAATGTTAGACATTAAAATGAAACTATTTTGCGGATTTTCACGCCCGAGTGAGTCCGCCCCGTGACCACGAAGTGCTGAAAAGCCTTCGAAACGTCGGGAGAAAATATAAATTAAAAAACCGCGATAAAATCCGCAAAATAGTTTCATTTTAATGGTAACAATTTTGTTAGGGTTGGCGGCGCGGAGTCGTACGCGAAGGACACGCCGCTGACGCGCGTGGGACAGCTGCAGGCGCAGCTCGTGGGCGAGGGGCTGCGGCTGGCCGGCGTGTCCGTCTCGCACGTGTACGCCTCGGCCGCGCTGCGGTGCGTCGAGACGGCGCACAACTTCCTCAAAGGTACGGCCTTCACTAATAGGGTAGTTGACTACTTTTTTTTTAAATACATTTATCAAACATTTATGTCTTCTAAATTCTAGAGGAAAAATAATTTTTAAAATACATTCGATAATAAATCCTACTAATATTATAAAGGCGAAAGTTTGTAAGAATGTATGGATGTTTGGATGTAAGGATGTAAGGATGTTTGTTCCTCTTTCACGCAAAAACTACTGAACGGATTTCGATGAAATTTGGCACACGGGTAGATCATGTCCTGGATTAACACATAGGCTACTTTTTATCCCGGGAAAATATAAACCGGGACTTTTATCCCGGAAAAACTTTTTAATGCGGGCGGAGCCGCGGGCAAAAGCTAGTTAGTTATAAAGCTTTTAAGTTCGGTAGAAGAGGCATCTGTCAGATAACGGAAACAGCAGAATGTGACGTCACTGAGTGTCGCCAGCCATAACGCTGCGTGCGTGCGAAACAAATGACGCGATATCCCCACTACGTCCCCACTTTTGCTCACAACAATTTTTCAAATATGAATAACTGCTTTAGTTGTCAACCAACTTTGATTCTGATTTTACAGAAGAATTTTTTTTTCGTATTATTTTCTGTTAGATATAAAATAATGCACCAAATCAAACATAGGAAGCTACCCTATTTTAGGAGGGGAGGTAGGGGATATGCGCAAGGGTACGTTATAAAATTAAGACTTCGTTTTGACTATTGTTAGAGATAAGCGATGGCTTTGATTCAATAGAAGTTAATAAATATTAGTCTAAATGCTATTTTCTAACCGCCATTTTCTAAAATCTATACCAATCGCTTTTTTTAATCCATTGCGAAAATAGAACAATCAGAACAATTTATTTTTTTGCTTTACACTTTGGCACAACATGGTTTGAGAAACCGTGCGGAGAATTAGCAACTATCATCGTATGAGCAATAATAAGATATGATTGTATTATAGGGGTGAATGTTCAAATTTGAACAAACCCCATAAAAATAAAGAGAAAAAAACAAATGTTTTTGACATGCTTATAAATCACTTATTTTGAATGGTTTGTTCTCGATATCGGATTGAAGAGCTCGTTTTGTTGCGAAAGGTTATGATAAGATAATAATAATAGCTTATAATAAGATATGTAGGACCCAGAACTAAAATGTTATAGTCATAGTATAGGTATTTCACTCAGCATATAAATAAATTGATATATATATAGAACAGAAGCGAACATTTAAATTAGCATAAAGCAATTAATTGTATTCATGTTCATTTTAATCAAGAAGTTTGTTATTGTACAGTATTCATTTAACAAACAGGGTTGCAGGCTGACCCGTCTGTGAAAATCAAAGTGGAGCCCGGTTTGTTCGAGTACAAAATGTGGCACATGGTAAAGGGAATGGCGCCATTCATGACACCCTTGGAACTGCATAAAGCTGGATACAATGTCGATCTCAAGTACGTAGACATAGTGTAACTATCCGCAATGCTTAGACTGGGCTGATGTATAGATAGACAGCCTAACAGACTTTGTTTTAGAAGACTAATAGTTATTAGGGGCCTAAAAAGCGTAGTCAGACATGCCAAAAATACTGTGGATGGCTGTAATATTGTTTTGGCACAGTTTGGTAATTGTGTTTTTTCACAAGTTAATGTACGTAATATTTCTTTTTGAAAGTTACAAGCCGTACATCGAGCTAGACACGACGACGAATGAGACCTTGGACGAGTTTTACGAGAGAGGGGAGAAAGTGATGCACTCTGCCGTTAAAGAAACTGAAGCTGAAGGTTGGTGATTTTTTATCTTTATCTCACTGTTCCTTTAGCCATGTCAAAAATGTCTCATTTAGCCTTTTTTTGGCTCAATAGCGGCCTATGAGTTAATTCAAAACTTGACCTATCTATTTGCCAAATTATTTTAAATCAGCAATTTATACAGAGTCATTTTGACATTGCGTTAATGAATGAAACCACATAATTATTTCGCTGAAAATATCACTTTTCATTGGGTTTATTTTAACCATAGGCGTAAAATAAAAAAAGTGTAAGTTTCGATCAAAATAAATATGAATAAAAAGTAACTTTAAGTTTACACGCCCTGATGCCACTATGACTGCTCTAGGAGAATTCCTCGCAGCAGCAACAATACACTTTCAGTCAGAAATACACTTACGCACACAGCATATTCGCACTAAACTATAAAAAGATAAAAAAGTTCGAATACTACAACCGGGATTTTTGGCGAAATTATTCGTTATTCATTGATAATTTTTAGCACGATGTTAGTAGAGGTACAGACGAATATGTGGTTTCATTTAGTAACGCAATGTAAAAATGACTCTGTATGACTTCAAACCTATTCTAATCAATAGCCAATTGAAACATAAGCGCTCACTGCAAAATGCGGACATCATTGCTGTGATACCCACCCAGACAGACTAACATATGAGAGTCCTTCCACCAGTTAAATATTAATAAATCAAACACTTGTATTTCAGGCGGCAATATAATATTCATCGGACACGCAGCGACGCTCGATCAGATGGTGATAGCTCTGCAGAGGCTAGGCGACAACTCTAACTTCACCGCATACCACATAAGCAAGAACCTGCTCAAGGTGCCGTACTGCGCGCTGGCGGCCATGCGCGACAACCCGTGGGAGGTGGTGTGTCCTCCCTGCCCACCCTCCATCAACTCCAGCTCGGGCAGGTTCCACTGGAAGATGCTGCTCGACATATGAGACTCCGATACAAGCGTGTGAATGTGCAGAAACAATTTTGGGACGCAACGGTAAGGATTTGATTGTGATTTCTTGTTGTCATTGTGTAGTATTGGTCCATAATGAAATACATAATCATAACAAGATATTAGAGCCAAATTTAGCATAGCTTATTTAGACAATTATCTATTTAGACACTGTGCCTTTACATTGACTTTCAGGCGGTGTTTTGGTCGTTTCGCTTTTTATTGTTTAACGTACGGTAACAATTAGCTAAACGGTGATACCAAAACATTTATTGAAAATGTTGTAAAGGAATACATTTATGCGCTTAAAGTTCAAATGATTAGTTCAAGATTTCGTAGCTAGTTATTCACAAGACATATCTAAATAATTTTATAATATTAATAGATATTTAAAATCATAAATCAAATATTGTTACAAAGTGTTTGCACATTACGTTTGACATTCCTTAGAATGTAATTTGTGTTATTCTGTGGCTGTTAGAATAATATGATTTAATGGAAAATAATAGTAAATAAATCTGAATTCCATGCCTTATTTATAAAGGTAGAAGTTGTTTAGGTATTATTTATACCTGCAGTTAATATTAATCTGAGGAAACACGACAATGGTTGAATATAGTACCGATGAATGTGTATTAATAAAATCATTACGAAATAAGTGTGTCTAGAAACTGTAAGCAAATAACAGTCACCACATGTGAAAATAATGATGGGCCATGCAAACATTTATTGAGATGTAACACAGTTGTAGCCACGATTTATGTCAATAATTTAAAATCTTTATGTATTTGACACATTGATGTATTAACAAAACTACATCAATGATTTGACATTCGGTATTTGACTACACTTTTATATAACACAGTGTTTTACGTCTCCTATTTTGATTGATGAGGGTCATTAATGTTAGGTGTGGGTCCAGCTTTAATAATTCTACATCATGTATAGGTTCATGTTATATGTTGAGCATCAGGCCTTGCTCATAAGTATAATTTCACTGTAATAATATATTAGTGAGAATATGTTCCTGTAGAAAAACATGCCAAGTTGCAACAATTTGTCAAATTATGTATATTATTATTTTGTAAAAAGTGGTCGTGGAATATATTTTGATTCAAAGTTTTATATGCTTGTTTTAAATATGTGCTATATGTGCCCTCTCAAATTTCAACACGAAATATATTTTCATTCTAGTCTGTGTAGCAATTTATTGTACCACTGGTACTCAGCCTTTTCTTAGCTTATCAAATAAATATCATGAAAACATACATTTGAGTAACGAAAAATTCTTCCAAATCGGATCAGTAGTTTTAGAGAAAATCGGGGTCATAGAAACTTACGTACATATGGGTCGAACACAGAACTCTCTTTTTTTGAAGTCGGTTAAAAATACCTAATCCCTCTATAATCTAGATAATAGATTTTAACGCACATATAAATTTATTAGATTATTTCATAAAATCAGATTTGTTGCTAATAAGAAAGCTATAAAATGCTAAGACACTAGACTGTCTCGACAAAAGGTTGAGTATCTGATTCATTCCTAAATATGTAAGCTATATATACAAGTGTGGTTATTTGTTTCTTAAATATATTGGACAATACTGGAAATAGAAGTGTCTTGTTAGAAAAGCTATAGTATTTCATGTTCATACTGTTTAGTAGCTTATAATGTTTATTATAAACGTACTTAATATTATCATATTTTTTCGGGAAGTGTGTTTACTTTTTTTATTTTATTAGCCAACTGATGCTAGACGAATTTTACAGCAAATGTATTTTATAATCATGAAATGTCGTGTTTTATATTAAAGTATAATACATAAATGTCTAATTTAATTATTTTTATGCAATTAATTATGCAAATGTTTGCCGAAACCGATCCATAATGGATACTATAGATTTACGTTAGTGATAAACCTGCTTTCCGAATTTGTGTTAAGCTGTACCTGTGTTTTAGCAAATTGCTTTCTATTATGCCTTATTAGACTGATTAGAGATATGAATATATTGCTTGAGTAAGAATGTTGACATTATATTGGTATTATAACTGACATAATAAAAATCAGAACTAAAAACTTTCGTTTCATTTATTCATTTAAAATTTATAAACCCAATAAAGACAATTCTAGTACACAAAACTTTACATCAAGATAACTCCTTATAACAAAAATATATAAGATTAAATTTATTTCAGATATGTAAAATATGACTTGTGCAACATGTTTTATCATGACTAGAAATGCTGGATGAATTGATATGATTAGATTATAAATAAAATGCATAACTTATTACTACACTGGCCATATAAATTAACTATAATAAAGCAGCAGAACCCAGTGTGTCTACATTGAAAGAAAAACTATAAAAAGTGAGTAATTGGACACAAATCACTGATTTTTCGAAATATTTTCTGTCTGTCTCTTTTTATTAGCGTACATGAACGAAACTACTAAACAGATTTCTATGAAATTCGGTATGGAGATAGTTTGACACCCCAGGAAAGAGCATAGGCTTTATTCCACAAAAACTCATTCATGCGGGCGACGCCGCCGGCAATAGTAAATTATAAATGCAAATGACAACAAGTATCTTGCTCTCAAATCATTTGTAGGGGCAATATTAACAAAACACTAAGGTGATTCTTTTTTACAATTAATATTAAGCTTATAGACAGTAAGAATTGTTAATATTTATAGATTATTAAAACGTTTATTCAAAATTCGATAGCTTGGCACTCAACCTTTACAAAGGTAGGATCAAATACGAGATCACATCTGCATTCGTTCATTAGTAATTTCACCAATCACTTATTGCCTGGATTAGAATAATTCATTCTCTCAGATAAAATTTCTTCAACAATCTTTTGTATCATTTGCCTGTCCTCTGCTTTGATATCTTCAGGTTTAGTTTTATCATCATATATTTTTCTATCTATAAGTCTAGCTATAACTTCTTCTACTATGGAGTCTATATTTTCGTTCGTCTGATTACTCTCAATGACCTCGACTTTAGTTTCTGTTGTTATTGTTGGAACTTCTTCTATTTTCGTCTCATCCACAGACTCCAATATTTCTACTTTTTCTGGTTCAGTTAACAATTCACTTTCAGGTATATCACCTCTTCCATCTTTCTCCAGTTCAACCTTAGCACCTAATATGTTACTGTCGGAAAGCTCATCGGCGATATGTTTATGCCTTTTCATTAATTCTCTCAGTTTCTCTTTCGCTGACGCAACTACTTCCTTGCGCGTTTCACTTTTTATTTTAGTTATTGCCTTTTTCTTTCTTTCTTGTCTTAATAGCTTTAACTCGTCCAAAGATTTTTTGGCTTTAGTTTTTGGTATAACCTCCTCTAGCTTGTCAACAATTGGTTCTATTGCTGGAGGATTCAATACTTTTTTGGATTTAATCTTAGGGATTAATTCCTCACCTTCCTGTGCGACTGATACATCTTTCTGAGAAATTAATGATTTCTTTAGTTTTGCTTTGGGTGTTGTCTCTTTTATCTGTTCAACAACAATAGCTTCTTCCACTACAAGATTTTCGTCAGGAACTTTTAATTCGATTTCATTGATAACTTGATCGCTTTCTTTTTCGATCTCATTAGCCTTTTGCGGTTCCACATCTATAGCTGCTTCAAAGTCGTTTTTATCTCCATCATCTTCATCTTCATAGTCAACATTATTTTCAACTGCATCTTCCTTAGAATCATTTTGTTTCATTTCATCTAACTCGATTTCTTTTTGACCCTCAAAGCTTTGAGTTTTATGTCCAAGAGGATACTCACGGAAATTTTTCCTCTCTAAAACGAAAATAGCTGGCTTCGTTTTGATTCTGAAAGGCGGCATTAGTTTATAATTGACAGCAACTTGTGAAAAAGATTCAATACTATCCAGAATTAAATGTGTATGAGTGAAGGTTTTAAGATTCGCCGAGTATTTGCTCTTCGCTTCAATAAGGAGGTGAGTGTACTCTTGTAGTTGTTCTATATCTAATGACTCGTTTTTACTATAAATCCAATCATCACGTATTTGCGTGAATCTAGTAACGCCTGTTTGAGCAGCTAAGTTGCTGATATGTACATGAACAAATGGTTCATTCTTTAGTAATTTGTGGAATCTGTAAAAAAAAATATGAACGTAACATTAAATAGGTATAAAAATACAGATTGCCTAGTTTTACAATAATATATACAATACCTAGTAATTGCTACGCCTCCAGGGTAGTTGGTTATTGCAACTAACATAAATGCAAGAGACATTATAATGTTGCCCACAATGATAACAATTGCCCCCCAAAAAAATAACTCGTATATCGGTGTTTTCGTTCGTCTTATATATCTGAAACAAATGTTGAGATAATAAAGCATAACCAATCACTAGTCAGGAAAAATATTTAATAATTAGTTGAGAAAAAACCACTTACATGAAAGAGCAAGCACCAGCGGATGCCATGTTGAGCAATGGAAAAACGTAAATAATAAATCTAAGTTCCTTATGAGGTAGAAACGAATATAGTAATATGTAAACGAAAGCTGGCGCAGTAAATTGCACAAAGCGGCGGTCCAGATACAATCCAACAGGTATGAGAACTATACTGGGTCCAAGGCCGCGTGGGAGAGCCGAGTAGAAATACCACAGAAAAGGTGATGTCTGTTAATGAGTTAAAGGAAAATGTGTTCTTTTTATTATTACAAAGATTCTACATTCACCGAGTTGAGTAATCTATCTAATTGAATACGATACAACCTCAAACTGGTAGTAAGCATCTTGATGTTGCGCATTTGGTAACAGAGTGCGAGAGTCGCCGATTCTGCGCATTTGTATTATTTACTTCATCTATACTAATATTATAAAGCTGAAGAGTTTGTTCGTTTGTTTGTTTGTTTGAACGCGCTAATCTCAGGAACTACTGGTTCGAATTGATTTGTGTCGAATAGACAATTTATCGAGGAAGGCTTTAGGCTATATAACATCACGATGCAACTATTAGGAGCGAAGAAATAATGGAAAATGTGAAAAAAGCGGGGAAAATTATTCATCCTTGAGGGCTTCTATTGCGTGCGCTGCGAAAACGGTTCAAGATACCAAAAACATATGTATGACAGAATTATTCCTCTTGAAATGATCTAAAAAAATGTCCGGGAAAGTATATGTCTATCTTTTAAGATTAACTCACTAGAACCGTTTTTATGGTAATCAAATTTGGTCGAAATTAATAACTCTGTCTGTCGCGCTTTCACGCCAATACTACAGAACCGATTTAAATGAAATTTGGTACACAGATATTTTAGAACCTGAAAAAGGACATAGGCTACTTTTTATCCCCGTGAAATATAAAACGGGACTGTTATCCCGGAAAAACCCTTTCACGCGGGCGGAGCCGCTGGCAAAAGCTATATTTTATAAAGTTATTGAGATGCTCTCTAGTCTCATCCACGGTGCAGTGTTTCGATATCACGGGATGAGTATTAATAATGCTCAGACAGGACTGTTGCGCAATCGAAAATTTATGGAGATATACAGACACTATTCCAATTTATTCAGCTATAAGATTTTCACATGGTACACTGGTCCACTCGTTTATGTGTAAATTGAAGTTATACTTGTGATGAGGCTTATCTATTTAAAAAGGATACACCCCAGTCAGAACTTTTATTCATTATTGTGTTGTACCAAAACACTTCTGCTTCTGGCCAGAGTAATCTTCCCCAAAATATTGAATCCACTATAACAGAAAGGGTCACCAAGACAATTCCAGCAGGAACGGCAATTTTCAACACTCTGAAAAGATGTAAACTATCAATTTGTAATAGAGCTGTAACTTTGTGCCAATTTATTTACTATTTGAATATTTTAAAATCTTGATGGGCTCATTTATCTTGAGGCAATCAATAATAGACCGAGGAATACAATCAGCCTCTATGCCTAGCGTATGTGGACTACGAAAAAGCATTCGATTCGGTAGAGACCTGGGCTGTTTTGGAATCCATGCAGAGATGTCATATCGACTATCGGTACGTCCAGATTATTAGATGTCTGTACGAAGCCGCAACGATGACCGTCCAAGTACAAAAACAGAGCACAAGGCCAATCCAACTGCGTCGAGGGGTAAGACAGGGAGACGTAATCTCTCCGAAACTGTTTATGAAATTCTCCTAGCCAGTTTCGGCCACGGCGCCCAATCTCAACGGAGATCAGCCAGGTACGCAGGAGATATTATAGTGCACAAGTGTGTGCGCAATACACAGGTGCACTCACTATTCCTTCACTCTCATAGTCCGGTGAGACGGCAATCCGACATGACCGGAGAGAGATCAGGCGCAGGACCAACGGCTTTACGTGCTTTCCGAGGCACGGGGGTATCACACCGCCAACTTCCTGACTCCGAGCTGCGACTGAGTAAATTTTAAGATGAAAAACCCAGTCACAATTGTTTTTGGCTCGACCCGGGATTCGAACCCAGGACCTCAGCGCGCAAACCGTACTCGTAATGCGTACGCAATACCACTACGCCACCGAGGCAGTCAAACTGTTTACCAACGCGTTGGAGGACGCTTTCAAGACGCTCGATTGGAAAGGACGGGGCATCAACATCAACGGCCGATACATCTCGCATCTGCGATTTGCCGATGACATCGTTCTCATGGCGGAGTCTCTGCAGGATTTGGAGGATATGCTAAACAGCCTAGACCGTTCTTCTAGACAAATAGGACTCGGGATGAACTTTGACAAAACGAAAGTTATGTACAATGGCCACGTTCTCCCGAGATCTGTAGTCGTAGGCGATGCCACTCTCGAGGTTGTGCAGGAATATGTCTACCTTGGTCAAATAATTCAACTGGGCCGGCACAACTTCGAGAAGGAGGCAGATAGGAGAATACGGCTAGGTTGGGCGGCATTCGGGAAGCTACGTAATATTTTCAAGTCGTCGATCCCTCAATGCTTAAAAACTAAGGTTTTTAACCAGTGCGTCCTACCTGTAATGACCTACGCAGCCGAGACGTGGACACTGACCAGTGGCCTGATCCACAAGCTTAAAGTCACTCAGCGTGCTATGGAACGAGCGATGCTCGGGGTCTCTTTGGTAGATAAAATCAGAAATGAAGTTATCCGCCAGAGAACCAGAGTAACCGACGTCGCCCGCAAAATCAGCACGCTGAAGTGGAAGTGGGCCGGACATGTCTGCAGACGGACAGACGGTCGCTGGAGCAGAGAAGTGCTAGAGTGGAGACCGCGTTAAGGTAAACGAAGTGTAGGACGCCCTGCTGCACGATGGACCGACGACTTGAAAAAGGCGGCGGGTAGCGGATGGATGCGGGCTGCCCAAGACCGGGATGGTTGGCGCTCACTTGGGGAGGCCTACGTTCAGCAGTGGACGGCGACAGGCTGATTGATTGAATCAATAAATACTCTTAGTATGTTCTGAGAAGATTGTCAGCAATGCAACATAGATGAACAGATAGGACACTGCATGAAGATGGTCACAATAAGTAGATAAGTGATAAGAAACTTTAGATAATCTTCACTTTTTGACCACAAAAATATACTACACAAAAAAAACTGTTTACAGTAAATTAAACTTACGTTGGTATATCCACTTTCTTGAAATAGAGGTCCATAATTAAAAATAGACCAAACAACATTGCCAACTCAGACCTAAATATAATGATTGCTGCCCCAGCTGATATAATAAATTGTTTGTGTTTGCCAGAGAGCCATCCTTCGAATGCTAGCAAAACTGAAATATTGAAGAGAGAATACATGCAGAATACAGTATTATGTTAAGTATTATTATGAACTGTGAGCACAACTTTACTTCCCTCCAATTTCAACAATTATAAACTAAGACTGACTTTATATAACATAGATATTACTATGGTCCATCTACAAAAGTAAGAACTAAATTGGCCCTAAGGTTTAAGTTACTGTATACTCACCTAAAGGTAATACCATAATGTTGGGTAGAGGGCGACTCATGTAGAACATGAAGTGGTACTGAGTAACCGTAATGAGTGTGAACCACCAGGCGAAGGTGTTGCCATACTGCTTTTGGAGGGCATTCTTTAGCCGACTCCACGCTCCTATCACTGTGAGTGCTAATGTTAACCGAACTGCAAAATATTTTGTGCATGAGTAATATATAAACAGTTGTTTATTGCAAATTATTTATGTACTTAAATGTCTCTTATTGGGTTTGTTTAAAATATCTATAACAATTAAAAATATAAAATTTTATACATTTATTAGAAACACCATATTTGACCCCATTATTCTGAGAGCCATACTAACCTACATACTGCGTCCAGAATTTATTAATTTCAATAATGTGTAACAATCCAACTATAGGTGCGGATAACAGTGAAATAACGAGTGGTCCAATGAAAGTGCGAGGCACCACTCCCGGGAACTCATTGTGGTCATACTGGAACACGAATATATTTATCAAACTAGGCTATACAACGGAATTGATGAATCCAAAATTAGATTTCGTCGGTACCTGTGTGAGGTTATGTCTGTGGTACAATATGTCGTGAAAAGCTTGTATATTGAAACTCTCTTCCACTTTAGTGAATGGGCACAAAAGTACATGTAAACTGGCAATTATATACAGCAACTGGACCATTTTTTTATTTACAAAATCAACCCATAATATATTTCGTAATTGGTTTCATCAACAGACGTCTTTTATTTTTGACTTTGACGTTATTGACAAATACAGATTGTACCAGTGTTGCCAGACGTTTGAGGGTTGAAGTCGGCGAAAATTCATTGTGAAGTAGCCTAAAGTCGCCTCTTCGTATATGGAGAGGTGAAGGAGCAAAAAAAAAAAAAAACCTCCCTAATTTCTATTTTATATTGGTCCAACGCGGCGAAAATTCGAAGTAGCCTAAAGTCGCCCACTTGTGTGGGGACGCGGAGAGCTAAAAAAAAAAAAAGGTCCCCAGTTTTCAATAATTGTGTGTAAGGGGGATCTAAGGACATGTTTTGTACCTTCAAAGCTATAAATATCCTCAATCGCGTAGCCTAAACGGCGACCGCTCGCCATTCGCAATTTTTGGTCGCCCCGACACTCTCCAAGATAGCCTAAATGGCGAAAAGTCTCCTAATCTGGCAACACTGGATTGTACAGCTGACGAGTGACGTATTTCGGTTTATTCTTTATTCATTGTTAATTTATTCATGTCCATGGATACAAAGTCCTTCAGACGCATACTTGTTTCTTTTTTAATTATCCTCAGTACTTACTAACTACTATGTCAAAGTAAAGCAGTGGTTACCTTACCAAGACTTTATCGAGGAGTTTTGGCGGCAACAAAAAAGCACTTGAGTAGCACAGTTATTTCAATTCACTTCATTTGAGCCCTTTAATAGAACTATATTGGATAATATACCACCATAATTATGCAACATAACACTAAGTATCACCAAAATAATGAATTAAAACAAGAGCACCTCATGACACTACCAAATTCCCGCCAAAACTCTATATTCATTGATTTAGGTAGGGTTGTACCACAGACTACTCAGAAGAACTGGTTGTACCCAGCGACTATATAACCCCATATATATAATATATAGGGGTTATATAGTCGCTGGTTGTGCCCAAAGAATCGTAGACAGAGTATAATAGAGTATATTTCTCCGTCTACGCCAAAGAATATTATATACATTGGGAAGTTGTGCCTGTAGACAGCAAAGCACTGTTGCCAACTCCAAGAAACCAAAAAACAACAGATGACTTATGAAAAAACAGGAGAAAACAGTAGATCGGGGATTTTGACCAAGGAGCAAAAAAAAGCGCCTCAGTAACGTCCGAAAAGTAGGGTAAGTCCATAGGATGGCGACAAAAAAAAAAGCTCCTGCACCATTTTATGTAGTACTAATTCACTAACCTGTACACAAAACAGTGAAAATGCATGTAAAAACCAGTAAAAATCTTTAAAACAAAAAACAGTAAAAATTCGACTATAAACAAAAAACAGGGATTAAACAGCAAAAACAGTAAATCTACTGTTAAAACAGTAGGGTTGGCAACACTGCAGCAAATAGAATATACCGGGTGACCAGTGTTGCAAAAGTTCCCGATTTATCAGGAGATCTACCGATTTTGGCTGTATTCTCCCGATATACCGATTTTACTATCATATCTCCCGATTTATTGTGCTAGCGATATAATAGTATCAAAAATACTACAACATGAAGTAAGAACGTTTTTTTCCTCAAATTTCTTGGTTACTTCGTTATGCTATGGCATTAAAGGAAGGAAAGTAGTTTAAAGTGAGTTGACAGGATATTTAGTCTTACAAAACTTCAAACTAGAATTATTTACTTCCTAGTTTTATGAAATAGTAAGTTTAATATTAGTAAATAATGTATGATATACAACTAAAAAAATGTATAATTTTCAATAGGATGAACCGATTTTAATCTAAACATCCTTTTGTTCATCTCAGGGATTGCAAATGAATAAATGATTGCTACTATTGGCAAATAAATGAAGTGGCGTAACGTGGTTGGGATGGGGGGGTTCTTTGCAGTTTTAGAGGGTGGCAAAAATTATAAAATAAAAGATTTAAGAAATGGGTGCACGCGTGACTTTTATATGTTGAAATTAAGGTTTTTTGGTGCCTTGGGGTGGAAAATTTTTGGTCCACCTGGGGCGGCAAGAACCCACGCTACGCCACTGGTTCCGGAATAAAAGTTATATATATTTTCCAGTGATAAAGGTAGTCTATGTGTTATTTTATACTATAATCTATCTTTGTGCCAAATTTCATTCGATCTGGATGTTTAGCCGTTCTCGTGTGATTGAGAAAAAAAACATCAAAGTTTTCGCAATTATTATATTAGTACCTATAGATAAATTTAGTCTGAAATACGAGATACAAAAGTATGACAACAATTTTTTTTATTATCTTATTGGATAAAATTATCTAATAAGATAATAAATAAAAAGTAGCCTATAGTACTGAGGAGTAATGTATCTTCCTATTAGTGAAAGAATTTACAAAATGAAACAAATCTTTCCTCTTTATAACATTAGTATAGACTAACTATTAAACATTCGTGGTATACAACAACTCAGGAAGGTAATTGGCCGCGCGGGTGCGCCAGCGCCTCTCCGACTCAACACATGTCCCACTCCACCGCTGTACGCTCTGCTGTCCGCGCGCTGACTGACGTTTGCGGGATGGGGGTTAATGTCACTCGCGTCCGTAGGCTCATACTCTAGTTTCCCTACACGTGACCCCTGGGTAGTGCCAAATGAGTGACACAGTCCGTGGTGGTAGGATGCTTGCATCCGCCCGGGTAGCGACCACCGTGCTCACGGCGAAAAGACCGCCATAGTGACCCCCGCAAGGGGGCCGCGTTACGGGATCAGCCTACGCTCTCCCGGTTTCTCGGGGCGCCTGTAATTGGGTATGAGGTTGTTCCGTGTGGGTAATTCCGGATCACAGTCGGGGAAGGCGTATTGATCCGCCGGCCAGGGAGACCTGTAGAAACGGTTGACCCGCTGGCCGCCCGCGGTATAGTACAGGGGCCCAATCGAGACTAACCACCTCGAGAGGCTGCCTCACCATGCCGCGCATAATCTTGGGTGGGTCCGTCGTGCCGGTTGGTGACCGGATGTGGGGTCCCGGCGGCCCATCCCGGGAGGGTACGGGGGCCCTTCCGTCCGGCGGATCAGTTCACCTATTCCTGGCTCTCGTGTTCTGGTGCCCGTTCGGCCCACTGAGTGCCCATTTACAGGCTTCCCGATGCTTCTTCACGCATCCCATCCCCCTTCATGACAGTGCCTACAAAGAAAGCAGGTCCTACAGCGGTGCACAACCCCACCACCGCTTTCACTATGGAGTTCGCCAACATCCGCGGACTCCATACCAACCTCAATGCCGTCCACCACCATCTTGAGACGGCCCGGCCTGCTTTGCTCTTCTTGACGGAGACACAGATTCGCCGTCCGGACGATAATTCATACCTGCTGTACCCCGGCTATTCGCTTGAAGAAAACTTCAAGCCAAAGGCCGGGGTATGTTTGTATGTTCGATCGGACGTCTGTTGTCGCCGTCTGCGCTGCATGGAGGACCCTTCCTTTTCCACTTTGTGGGTGCACGTGGATTTTGGCTCCTTGAGCCGTATCTACGTGTGCCTTTACAGGTCTCACCACGGGGACGATGAGACGACTCGGCTGTTCAGGTACCTCAGCCTGGCGGCGGATGACGCGCAGGTGCAGTTTCCGTCAGCGGAGATGGTGGTTTTGGGGGATTTCAACGCGCACCATGAGTTGTGGCTGGGATCCTCCAGGACTGATCATGCTGGCAGAGCTGCCCATGCATTCGCTCTGACACATGACTTGACACAACTGGTGAGCCAGCCTACCAGGATCCCGGATGTGGCGAGTCATGCGCCTTCACTGCTGGACCTTCTGCTGACGAGTCACCCGACCGGGTATCGAGTGACCGTTAGTGCCCCTCTGGGCACTTCTGATCACTGCCTGGTTGGGACGTCAATACCTTTCGCTTCGCCTCCACGTCCTGTGCAGGTTAAGCGAAGGGTCTGGCATTACTCGTCGGCAGATTGGGATGGTATGCGAGAATATTTCGCATCCATCCCTTGGCGGCAGCGTTGTTTCGAGGGAAAAGATCCTTCGGCGAGTGCCGACGCTATTGCTGGCGAGGTCAGGTTAGGAATGGAATATTACATTCCTTCCTCTGAGGTCGCTAGTAAGGGCCGTGGACGCTCCTGGTTTAATCGCGCTTGCGCCGATGCTGTTGGTCAAAAACAGGCGGCGTATCGCGCTTGGATCAGGGGTCGCGCAATGAAGGATCCTAATATTGATTCCCTCAAAGCAGCTTATAACCGTGCCGCCAAGGCCTGCAAGAAGGCCTATGTTAGATCGGATGCCGCGCGGATATGTAGGATTGGGCGTGCTTTGGCCAACCATCCGACGAGCAGCCGTGCTTATTGGAGTCTGGCCAAGGCCGTCCAGTCTAACTTCTGCCGTCCCTCACTGCCGCCGCTAAGGTATCCAGATGGATCGCTGGCACACAAGCCGCAGGAGAAAGCCACCCTATTGGCAAATCTCTTTGCGGCTAACTCCCGGCTCGAAGACTGTGGCTCACAGCCGCCGCCGGCGCTGTCTGATTGCGGATTCACAATGCCTGATATTCGCATCAGACAGTGCGATGTGCGGCGTGAGCTGCGGTCTCTCGACGTTCGGAAAGCCAGTGGTCCGGACGGTATACCGGCGGTGGTATTGAGAAGATGTGCAGCGGAGTTGTCTCCTGCACTGACACGCCTCTACCGTGCGTCTTACCTCTCAGGTATAGTGCCTGAATCTTGGAGGGAGGCCAATGTGCAACCGATCCCCAAAAAAGGTGATCGGACAGACCCTACCAATTACCGCCCAATCGCTATAACCTCAGTGCTATGCAAAGTCATGGAGCGGCTAATAAACTCGCACTTGACCCGCTACCTGGAGAATCACTCGTTGATCGGCGACAGACAATACGGATTTCGTCAGAACCGATCAACGGGTGACCTTCTAGCGTACGTCATGCATCGCTGGGGGGAGGCGATTGATAGGCATGGCGAGGCTCTAGCTGTGAGCCTCGACATAGCTAAGGCTTTTGATAGGGTCTGGCACCGTGGTCTCCTTTCCAAGCTTCCGGCATATGGTTTGCCCGACAACCTGTGTGCGTGGATTTCTGGCTTTCTGCATGAGCGTAGAATACGTGTCGTCGTTGATGGGCACGCTTCGAAGCTCATGTCAGTAAATGCCGGGGTTCCACAGGGCTCGGTGCTGTCGCCCACCCTGTTTCTTCTGCATATCAATGATTTGTTATCGCTTGGCAACATTCATTGTTATGCAGACGACAGCACGGTTCACGGGCGATACTACCATGAGCCCCCTGGTTTGCGGGTGGACACTGTGAGGAGGCGCAATGATCTTGTCATTGAGCTCAACCGGACTCTGGATCTCATTTCCACGTGGGGTTCCATGAACCTGGTTGAGTTCAATGCCAAGAAAACGCAGGTGTGTGCGTTCACGTGCAAAAAATCCCCGTTTTCTCCTCTCCCCAATCTTCAGGGTGTTCCACTCTTAATGCGGAATGACCTGAATATCCTTGGTATGGATATCCGCTGTGATCTGAATCCAAGGAATCACATCGAAGGCGTTATATCTGCCACATCACGCAGGGTTGGAATCCTGAACAAGGTGCGTCGGTTCTTCACGCCCGGTCAAATCTTCCGCTTGTATAAAGCACAGGTACGGCCGGGTATGGAATACTGTTCGCACCTCTGGGACGGTTCCGCCCAATACTTGCTCGATGCCTTGGATGGATTGCAGCGGCGGGCCATCCGCATTGTGGATGATGCAGACGTGACGAGCAACTTGGAGTCGCTACAATTGCGGAGGGATGTCGCTTCTCTAAGCGTGTTCTACCGTCTGTATCATGGCGAATGCTCTGAAGAGTTGTTTAATCTGATCCCCTCCTCTCCTTTCCTCAGCAGAACCACGCGTGCCGGCAACCGAAGCCACAGCTTGATGGTTAAAACCATCTCGGCCCGAACCAATAGGTTCGCCAATTCTTTTATTTGCCGCACCATCAAGCTTTGGAATAGTTTGCCGGCGCACGTGTTCCCTCCTTCCTATAATCCTGGGTCCTTCCGCCGTAGCGTGAAGAAGCAGCTCAGTAGGCCGGCATGATTGTGTCGAATGGCATGAGATAACTATCTGCTGCCATTCGATACTCTATCTGGACTGCATCGCGCTTACCATCAGGTGAGGTGCAGTCACTTTGCCGTGCCCGAATAAAAAAAAAAAAAAAAAAAAAAAAAAAAAAAAAAAAAAAAAAATGCCATTAGACGATCGCGCAAAAGTCATGACTGATGGTTGCGCGACGCGCATATCAAAAAATTCAGATATTCGTCACTCAACCGTCAATCACCACATTGGACGATAGGTTATTCGTCACTTACGGACGTGACGTGACGTGGTAAAACGGACAGCAAAACCTACTGTCTAATGCGTGCTTAAGCAGTGTTGCCAGACGTTTGACGGTTGAAGTCGCCGAAAATTCATTGTGAAGTAGCCTAAAGTCGCCTCTTCGTATATGGAGAGGTGAAGGAGCAAAAAAAAAAAAAAAACCTCCCTAATTTCTATTTTATATTGGTCCAACGCGGCGAAAATTCGAAGTAGCCTAAAGTCGCCCACTTGTGTGGGGACGCGGAGAGCTAAAAAAAAAAAAAGGTCCCCAGTTTTCAATAATTGTGTGTAAGGGGGATCTAAGGACATGTTTTGTACCTTCAAAGCTATAAATATCCTCAAATTCGACAAAAACAATGCATAAAACACGAACTTTCCGAAGTAGCCTAAATTGGCGACCAATCACCATTCGCGTAGCCTAAACGGCGACCGGTCGCCATTCGCAATTTTTGGTCGCCCCGACACTCTCCAAGATAGCCTAAATGGCGAAAAGTCGCCTAATCTGGCAACACTGCGCTTAAGTCAAGGGTATAAGGTTCTTGGTCGAAGTCGTCTAAGTTCATAACCACCTTTTTTAAAAACGTTCGTAGTGTAGTTTTCAAGCCATAGAATAAAGATGCTTATAGTCCTTATTCGGAGTTTCAAGCTAAACAAATTACACAATTAATGTCAAAATCGGAGATTTTTAAAATTAAATAATTTATTGCAAAAGGCTAGTTTTCTGAAGTTATATCCAAATATAATTATATAAACTGTCTTGCTTAGAATTTCAGGCCCATTTTGGACATGTCCTTTGCTTTTTTTAAGTTCAGCTTCTTCGTTTTGTTCAACTTTTCCTAGTTTTATGTTTATATATTTAGTAAATCCTTTTATCGAAAGGAATTTTAACAGAGTAATTATTTATTTTATAATTTTATTGAGATAATATGTGGACAAAAAACGCCTGCTAACGAAACGTTATTTTGACAACAATCGTCAACAATGGTGGAACAGATTCTGTGACATTTTACGGCAGTGTTCGTTTTCTGATACGAAAAATATCAATAATGATCAATATTTTGCATGAAACAAGACCTGCGATGTTATTGCAGTAATACTTAGTTTAATTTTGACACAAAACATCAATAATGTGTGATGTTTGTTCGGAGTTTTCACAGCTTTTAGTAAATTGTAAGTTACATTGTTTCGAAATTTTGTGGCCTATTTGCTTGTTTCCTAGGCTATTTGTGTATGAAACTAGATAAATAGTCGTATAAATGAAGTCCTTATTGCATAAAGTCCTTCACTTTCATGCAAAATTAACGTAACGTTTTGATTTCTAGGTGAAGCGAGGCTTACAGACGATGCATCCCAATATCCCACAATAAGCCAATCTGAGCTGGAAACAGTGCTAAACTACATAATATCATGGCCGCAGAGGTACACTTACATTTTGTCATTGATATTTCTAATTGGTAGATCAATTTCTGTTTAAATTGTAACCTATTAAGTCCAGTGGTATGGTCACTTAACAAAGGCAGCAATCTAATTTCGATTAAGATTATTTTAACGAAATAATATTTACAGCACATCCAAATGCTGCTTAAATGTCGATAATCCGTAGAAATCACATGATTTCTTTGTAACACACCCCTATTTATATGGGGTAAGTTTTTTTTATCATAGGTGATATTATGATACAGAAATTCTAATATAAAATTGTTTTCTCCTGTAGTGATATTTATAACGTAAAACAAACTGCATATAATATACACCCTAATAACATTGGGGCCATAAATTCTATGAAGTTACAACTTTGAACACATAGATTGTAGTTATTCTAAATTATATAGGTGGTATTAAAATCTTTTCAATGTTATTTGTTATGAAATTAGCAGTTTTGTTAAAAGTATCAATTGTTTGGTGGGTAGCAAAAATAAGTAAGTTGAAACAGAAATATAATGTAAGCAGTAATTCCATTGTAATAGTAATGTCACATTTGTATTCATTTTGAATTTGTTTTATTATGTATATGACATATATTTCTGAGTATGATCTCTAAACAATATAAAGATTCAAAAATTAGGGAGCGAGGTTGAATATGTGCAAAAGTTTCAGTATTTAAGTTTTCAGTACTAATTGGTCAATGCATTCATTTAGGCACCTGTACATTAGGCTCTTTTAATTATAGTCCCTTCAGCATAATTTACTGTGTTGACAATGCATTTTTAACGGACTTTCAAAAAAGGAGGAGGTTCTCAATTTGTGTGTTTGTATTTTTTTACAATTATTCCCAGCCTATGGTATTTCATTTCCGAGTTTAAGCATTGAATAATTTTTTAGATCTGACATTATTATTGTTATTCTGTGGGATTAATCTTTTACCACGGTATATTTTTTTAGGCAATGCATGTGCTGCTACAGAGATGTGAAGAACTTTGAAAGATTTTATTTAGTTGTACAAAGCATACTGTGTCTGTCTGTGTGCCAGCTAAAACAACTCAAAGATGATATCATTGAGGCTGCTAAAATACCCGCACCTAATAATGAACAAGACAGTCAAAAATCTGAAGAGACCACATCACTTAAGAGTGAAGAGGTGGAGAGCAAGGAACCCACAGAGACCGATAATCTCACACCACCAGAGATTGAGGCACCGAAGGAACCTCCAGGTGACAAACCACCTGCAGATGACAATGAAGCTTGGCCAATGCAGCAGAAAGAAAAGCTCATGCACATTGTATCCAAAATATTTCTTCTCAACTTCCCTCTCTACTTGGCTTGTAAACATTCTGCTCTCAGCCGGTTAGATGACCTCTCTGCTCAGGAGATATCGAATTTGAGCTCATACTGTGATTTGCATGATACTGAAATACCAGCATACCTGCTTCGTAATGTCAGTTTATTTTGCAAACTGGGCGGTATATGTGCCATGACTTCTGTGTTTGAGCAGTCAACACCAAACACATTACCTTTATCTATGGCTCATGCTATAGTGGCAGCTGTTGGCAATCTCAAGTTATGGCTGAACTTCAGGGCTGTGGCCCAATTGTTCATGCCGCTGAGGAGTAAAATATTAAAATACATGTGCAGCTTAGAGGACAAGGATCTTCGAGTACCGGCAGTTAAATCCATGGCAGGTAAGTCATTAAACTCTCTTAATTTCTTTATTTATTTGATTATATTTGTCTTTCAATTTTAAACATGTGTGCTGTTGAATAAAAATAATTTGTACTGTATGCTAAAAAGTGTTATCATCAGATTTCATGTGGGGAGCGGCAAAAGAACCATTAGACGCGCCGCTCGCGTTCGACGGGGACGGTCTCGCGCTTGCCTTCAAGTACTTCAGCAGCAGCACACTGACGATGCGACTGGCGGGCGTAGCGCAGATCAACGCTCACATCGCCGCGCACAATGAGTTGTGCGCCGGAGAACCGGCAGCTGACGCGGAGTTGGCGGGACAGCAGCTTGCAACTTGGCTCACCAACAACAACATCATTGAACATCTCTTTGGACCTAATTTACATGTCGAGGTTAGTGGCCATGACACAATTTGCAATGCAAGCAATAGGTGGAGCTTGCACAGGTTAGCTTGCCTGTCGCCACGCATTGGCTAACATTTGATTGGTAACATCATGGACAATGGAAACCTGTTTACAACCAGATTTGTGTATTGGGGTGAGTCAATTATGTTTGGGACTTGTTTTGTAGTGGTAATGATAATTAGTTAGTAATAAGTTTAAAAAACTGGACTAGTGCGAGTTGGACTTGCATATCAAGCATTCCATACAAACTTGTAGGTATGGTATCCAAGTATATAAGTTTAATAGTTCCAACCTCCATTAACCCGTCAAACCCCGCTTATATATGTAGATTTATAGGGAAACCCTATATACTTGAATGCCAGATTCTGTAGCAGGGCTTGACCAGTGAAAAAACTAATCAAATTTAAAACCATTGTTATAGTAAATTCGCTTTTTTTTGTTATAAAAATACATATTTACGGTTTTCTGATTTATTCCTTTACATGTGTTGTAAGATCTTGCTTCTTGCCATTTTTCATGATTGTAGGTCAACGAGTAGTACCCGGTTTTGATTCCTTTTGAAAATCGTAAATCGTATACGATTTTTGTTATGATATAGGAGGCAAACGAGCACACGGTTCACCTGATGGTAAGTGATCACCGCCGCCCATGGACATCTGCAGTACCAGGGGGCATAGAGATGCGTTGCCGGCCTTTTAGGTGGGAATACGCTCTTTTTTTGATGGTCGCCAGGTCGTATCGTATGTGCGACATGAACGGTCAATCTATCGCGTTAACCTACAATCTTGGACCCTAGTATTTGATATAATTTCACCTTAATATCTACGCATTCCCGAGAAAAAGGTTCTTGACAGACAGATGGACTACAAAGTGATCCTATAAGGGTTCCTGTTTTATTTTTGAGGTGTGGAACCCTAAAAAGATAAAAAATACATGCTAATAAGATTTTAAATTAAAGCAGTGTAGCATATAGGTAATTCCGAATAGAAATGTCTACTGTTCTAATTTCTTAAGTTAGCTCTATCCATTTGTTCTCACATGTTTACTGCCATATTAAAATTAATTTAAGAAAACAATTACTTTATGCATATAATACACCAAGATTATAATTTATTTATATTTTATACATAGCAATCTTTCAAACTGCCGTATCCAATCATGCAGGTGATAAAGCAAGCGCATATGATCCTGAAGTTCTTGGCGGTGGAGATGCGCGTGACGCCTGAACACGTGGAGCTGGTGTGGGCGGCGGCGCAGCTGAAGCATTGCGGCCGGCAGGTGTATGACTTGTTGCCCGGGTTCATACGCGCCCTGGCGCCCAAGCCATGCACTCATCTGTATAGCCTGCTGTGCTCCTTGCCACCCAAAGAGCACACTGAACAAGTATGTCTGTTTATTATATATATTGGTCACTTAAATGAATTTGAATGTAATGTGTAAAGCCGGTGAAATAAATACCCTTTTTATTTGTGCTTAAATATGGAACTAATTTCTATTGACAATGATAACTTTAAAACAAAACAGTACAAGTGGCATCCCCATAGCAGGTATTTAATTTATGCAGGTATTTCTGGTTAGACTATATATAAGAGATTGCTAATTTCCTGTTAAAGAATGAAGGTATATAAATTGATCCTTTTAAATTTTTGGTGTATAGGAGCATACAGTATGACATATCATACTGTATGCTCCTATGGAACAATTTCATATTTAATATTTTGATGTTATAGTATATGTGAATATGGATTCGCGTATTTAGTTCTTTGATATTGAAATCTGTATTTATATCATAAAAATGTGAAGTTCTTTCATTATTAGCAAATGATTACTCTTTCATGTTCACTCATAAACTTCATCATTGTTATTTGTAGTTTATAACTTGTAATTTATTACGAGTAGTAAATTCAAAATTATTTTATGATAGTTCTATATTCGTATATCAAAGGTGAATTTTAATTTTTTTTCAATGACATCACAACACCAATGTTTTTTACAATGTGAGTTTTGGTTTCCACAAATTATTTTGGCAATGGGGCCGTCCCGTACGCGCCGAAGAAGGCCACCGCGGGTTTTGGTTGGTATGCCGGTGTAGGGTGTACATAGCTTTAGGGACTCTGTCCAATGCTCGCTCGGATTAAGCTATACTCCCGAGTGTCGACATTGGGCCGTAAGACTGTTTGAAACCAACATAACCGTCTCACTCACTCCCCGGTGATGGTAGCGATAACGCGTTTTTCCCCGCGAAAAAAAAGGGTTTCGCCATTCAATACGTAGTTCACACGCCTAATCTGTTGTAGAGTTTGTACTTGGCGTCGGCGCTGACGCGTGCGATGTGGTCGCGGGGTGGTGGTTGCGGGGGCGGCGGGTCGCCGGGGGAGGAGCCGCGCGCGCCGCCGCCCGTGTGCAAGCCGCCGCACCGCTCCTCCTCCGAGGCGAGCGTCAGCATGGACCAGACCAACTCCGATGACGACCCGGTTAGTGTTACCTCATACCACAATACATAATTCAACGACTTTGATAATACATATTTTGTTGAACGGTTCTCCCACTTGATGCTTGGAGGTTTTGTCAATCAAGCCGCTCCTGCCAGTTGTTGCTTGTGGTATTTGTACCACAGTAGGTACAGTCAGCCACATAAGTGGCGGAACAAATTCAAAATTTCGTTAAGTTTAATTGAAATGATTTTTTTTCTTTGTGTGAAGTAAAGTTAATCCCTTTTATTGTATTTTTACATACATATACATACATATACACTCACGCCTGTTATCCCCGAAGGGGTAGGCAGAGGCGCAACTAGTGCACCCACTTTTCGCCATTATTCCGTCCCATGATATGATAGGGGGCGAGCCTATCGCCATATCGGGCACAAATTCCAGACTGCGAGCTGATATTGAATAGAAAACTCAATACCACTTTGCCCGACCCGGGGATCGAACCCGTGACCTCAGCTTTGCAGTCGTACTGTAATACAACTACGCCACCGAGGCAGTCATTGTATTTTTGTGAAGAGAAAACTAAAATGGATAAGAACACAAAAGTGTAGAAGCGATTTGTGGTTTTGAATTTGTTCACCTACTTATGTGGATGACTCTACTTACCTACTTAAAAATAATATTTACTTGTTATGTTGTGTAGGTAACTCTGCTAACTATTTACTTCTTTATCTTGTATGTAGATGTATATTAGTCCATATTTCGCTTTAGTGTGAGGAGTTGAGCACTTCTGGCGAGGAAGCTGGACCTACTCCACGCAAACAAAGTAAACACCAGCGGGAACTTACCGGTAAGTACATAATGTCATGTCTTCTAATTTCTCAGTTTACTGTCGCAAAGACTACGATAGTACTTTTATTATGTGCAATGCTGCTGAATGAAACACATTGGGTACCATTGACGCTAATACTAAGCCTAGCGACTTATTCGATGTTTACCGACCACTATTCTCATAATGAGACTTCAGAATTAATATAGTAACACATTGGGTCATGCATGACCATGCATGTAGCTTTACTGCTGACTGACCTTAGTCAGTTATCGGCTATTGTACCTATACTAACAGTTACGGCTTCAATGTAAAGAGCACTAACTTCTTACGGGTTATTGATGTTATTTAAATACATATAAAAAAAAATAAGATAACGATAAAAGACCTTAGCTGAGTTTTCTGGTTCTTCTTCTCAGGTCAGTGGGCTTTTCCGAAGCACTGGTAGAATCTTTTAGTTTTAAAAAAACATTGTTAAAATGACGTGTAAAAGTGCCCTTAGGGGCGTAATTACTTAATAAATGATTTGAATTAGAAATTTTGAATGGAATTTGAAGTTAAATATAAATTTTACAGCTGAACAAGAGTGGCTGCGTGAAGGCGAAGAGTTGACTAAGAAAGAATGTCCCACATTGAAATCCTGTCAAAAGTAAGTGTAGCTTTAGAAATTTACTTTATTGGTTTCTTTCTATTGTTAAAAGTTACCACAATCCACATTAAAAGCCTTATGTGTGCATTAAAAGAATTTGCTAAGGTTTCCGTTTATTTAGGTGTTTTTCGACTACTTAAGCGAGTTCTATTATAAAGTTCTCACATTGCATAATGGTACTTTACTGACATGTTTCATGGAAATTAATGAACAAAACAAATTAATCAGTCAGTGTGTCGAAATGCTGAAATGAAGGTTCAATTTTACTGTCGGATTATTAGAATTGATAATATTAATTAAAAGAAATGATTAAATGACATGCCTCGGTGGCGTAGTTGTACTATGGTACGACTGCAATGCTGAGGTCTCGGGTTCGATTCCCGGGTCGGGCAAAGTGATATTGCGTTTTTCTATTCAGTATCAGCTCGGAGTCTAGAATTTGTGCCCGATATGGCGATAGGCTCGCTCCCTATCACATCATGGGACGGAATAACGGCGAAAAGTGGGTGCACTAGTTGCGCCTCTGCCTTCGGGGATAAAAGGCGTTAATCTATATTATGTATATGTATGTATGAATAAATGACATTTTATTATTAACCAGACGCAGCAAACGTGCGGGCAGCAGCGGCAGCGCGAGCAGCGGCGCCGAGGAGCTGCTGCGTCCGCGCAAGAAGAAACTGTATAAGAAGCGGCACAAGCCCGGCAAACCTAGGCATTTCCGTGAGTGCATGGTCCATACAACTCTTCAAACATTTATTATATTATTATTTTATTTATAGGTTATGGATAATACTATTTGATGTTTTGTGATAGTTTGTAATGTTTAAAAGTAAATAATATTCACTACAGAAGTGTGCATATATTGTTAACCACTTGTCGAATTAAGAAAAATATATAAATTTAAATTATCGTTAGTAATTGTTTCATATACTCTTCGTTAATTTATGTGACTCAATATGTGGTTGTTTGGCCAGTAGCGACCCAGTTGAAGGCTACGGATCTCGCGGAGTCTGTATCAGAAGTTGAAGAGGAGTCATCGGGGAGCGACACCGCTCACTGTCAACTGCTGTGCGACAATGTCGATGCCAGGTTTGTATCACAACTACATGTTGTGTGTTGAGATCTTAATAATTTCGCTATAAACAGAAATGATTTTTTTTTACGATTTTCTTCTAGTAAGTATAAATAAATTTTAGATGATGGTCGTTATTCAGTTTCAATGTTTCGATAATATTTGTTGCTATATTTTTTTTATTTTTGTCAGTTTGTGTTTTGTTAAACTGTTGGCGATTACATAACCGGCAAATCGTGAATAATATGTGTCAATTTATGAAACATTTTACATTGCAAAAAAATATTATCTATTCAGGCGGTTAATGGAGTTACGCCTGATGGAGAGCTACAAGCGCCGCGGCGGCGAGGAGGAGGAGGGCAGCGCGTCCTCCGCACTCTCTCCCAACTCGCACCCGCACATCGCGGACCTTGATGAGGATGATTCCGCTTGCGAGGAGGAACTCGCCAGACTTGCTCAACAGGTATTGCATTCACAGTGAGAGTTTTGGTGAAGATTTGATTGAGTGGGATTTAATCAATTTCTTGGTCTTAGATTGACATTTTATTATTATTAAGATTTCTTTTCTACTTTCGTATTATTTCGTGAATAAGTGATAGGGCACATACATACATACATGCACATTCACGCCCTTATCCCATAGGGGTAGGCAGAGACTATTGAGCGCCACATACTACGATCTTGACACACCTCTTTCGCCTCTTCCACATTCATAGTTCTTTTCATACATTTTCATCGGTTAAGGGTACTCCTGACCTGCCTTTTTCGGAGAAAATCATTTATTTGGTCAGAGAACGTTCTACTCGAGCGTCCCCTTCCAGCCGTACCATCCATATTCGCTCGATAAATACCTTTTGTGATCTGTCTTTCATCCATCCTCTCCACATGCCCAAACCACCTCAGCATACTTCTTTCAATCTTAGTCACCATATCATCCTTTAACATACATCGATCTCTTATCATGCTGTTCCTCATGCGATCAGCAATAGTGACTCCACATATACTTAGTAAGGAGCTCATTTTCACTGCATTTATTCGACTTTCATGCTTCTTTTGGGTAGGGTAGTGAAGACATATGGCAGTAACTCATTATAATTATGATAAGTTTATGTGAGTGAATGAGTAAGGTGTAGTAACTAGTAGGATAGGTTGTACGATAATATGTGATGTGTTGTGTCGCAGGCGCAGTGCCTGTCGGAGTACCAGACGGCGCACGCGCTGGCGTCGGCGGCGGGCGCGGCGGCGGTGGGGGCGGCGGCGGCGGGCGGCGGGGGGGCACGCTCGGGCTCGCCCGCCTCCGCGCCCTCGCCCCCGCCCGCGCCCCAGGCCCCGCCCGCCACGCCCTTCTGCGCGGACGACGTGTGCCGCCCCGGCAACACGCTGCTCTGGGACCTGCTGCAGGACGGCGCTATTGTAAGATACAATACATATATTTATAGTCTTTGATGATGAAATGCATTAACGAAACGGTACATAATATTATGTTTAGTACGCTCAAAAATCTGTTGTTTTGTTTAATTTATCCTATATTGTCCAATGAAATTCTTATCACTCCTAGTTTCTTTAATTAATGAACGGCATAAATAATACAGGAGCAGCTTGGCGAAGGTTTAGCTCTGGAGGCCGAGAAGGCGCTGTGCGCTCTGTTGTGTTTCAGTACGGACAAATTCATTAGGATAAAGTTCATTGAGGGCTGTCTTGACAATCTTGCCAATCACAGGTATGTACAATTATTTATTGTTATATTAAGTGTAAAAAAATATTCAGCAATGTTTATGCAAAGAAAATAATATTTCACAGATCTGTTGCAGTTTCGCTTCGGTTACTGCCGAAATTGTTTTCATCATTCCAGCAACTTCGAGGAATGGATATGCATCAGGTAAAATAAAATAACCATATTACGACCATATACCACAACTACATTTTGGTCCTCCGACCCGGATGTAGAACGTTCTAAATGAGTGTCGATCATAATAATTGTAACGTACGTGGTGGGTGTAGGTGGTGATGTGGGCGGAGCGCGAGCGCGGCATGATGCGGCTGTTCCTGGAGGACCTGCGCCACTACACGACACTACAGCAGCCGCGCGCCGCCGCCGCCGACGCCGCACACTACGCGCACATCACCGAGCTCACCGTGCGACTGCACTTCCTTACCGCCATATTCTCACCGGTCGGATCGCCGCAGCACTTCCGGTAGATTCCATTTAAAAATATAAATTTCATTCGTTTTGTCTGTGCAGAAATCAAGGGGCTATGACAATAGTAACTCACTCATCAATAATCGAACACTATAGAAAACCCTTTGGTATGTTTGTAGATTTGTTCGCAATATTGGAGCAACCAAACGATATGAATGTTCCATAAAGACAATTCATGGTCTGCAGTGTGGTATCTTAGACTAGTTAGCCAATGGACACGATATGGCAATAATGTGCAAACATTTTTTTTTGCCAACCCCAGGGGGGGGGGGGGGTACGAGGTAGACATCGATAGCACACATTTAACAAAAAAAAATCCACACGTGCAGGCTGAATATAATGTCGCTTTTTGCACAATATCACAACAAAATCATAATTTCTGTGGAGCATTGCTTAATGTCATTATCGTAGTATGTAATGAGAGCGATCGCAAGTCACATAGGTTTTAATAAAAGTTAATGACCAGTTGCGCATTTATTACCAACGAGGGGTTCGCCCGGTCATCGCATCTGCATTGGTAGATACTCAAAGGGTGGTATAGATAAGTTTGTGTTCCAGAAACAGCTTTTTTCCTGTAGATATTAATTAAAAAAAAGTATTTTACGTTCCGTGTGGAGTCACGAAATCCAACTGACATTGGTAAATTTTCTAAGCAACTATTGTTCTCGTCTGCAGGTTAACAGTGGAGCAAGTGGAGGAACTGTGGCAGTGCCTAGTGGTACGCGGCAGTAGCGAGTGCGCGGACTGTCTGTACTCGTGGCTGCTCTCTCACACCAAGTCTCCCGACCAACACGCGCTGGGACTCGACGCGCTCAGGTTCCTGTATGTTGAGAAGATGCCCACACTCGATCCGGAGGTTAGTTGATTGCTATGACATACTCATACCAAGTTATAAGTTATACCGGGCTACACATAGCAGACATTTCTCAATATTTAATTAATTTACTACTACTATTTAATTTACTTACAACATCCCTTCAGCTTTGTTGTAGGGTTTTCGAGGTCATCTATCTCTCGAACTAAGCCTCAGTCTTGCATGTTGGCATTATGTGTACTGACATATTTAATATACCTTTGATAGGCCTTGTATAAATTTAAGGTATGTAGCCTTCAAAGGAAACTTAAATGTCGTTATTCCCGCAGACGATAAGCATAATGGGTCTGAGCCTGTACCAGCAGCTGTGCAACCTGGCGCGCATGGCCCTCGGCACGGGCGACTCGCGCGACTCCTCGCATCCCCACACGCTCGCCATGGACCATCTGTGGAAGATAGCACTGCGGGCCAACAACACTGGTAACTGAATACTGTGATATTGTATAAAGAGTATTTATAATAATAATAATAAAGCTTTATTTATTTCCATTTAGGCCTACTTACATTAAAATACATGTGATAAATAAATAGGATAAGTAAAATTCATTAATAAATATTTTCAATTACAATGTATGATTATATTAAAGAGTATTTACCTAAATAATTTTAAGCTGATTGTGTTCATGATTATTTTGCTATAAATTTAGGGATGATTGGTGAATATTATTGTTAGTGTATATTGATTGTTAATTGTTATATAATTCAAGTTTTCCGGACTGCCTCGGTGGCGTAGTTGTATTATGGTACGACTGCAATGCTGAGGTCTCGGGTTCGATTCCCGGGTCGGGCAAAGTGATATTGAGCTTTTCTATTCAATATCAGCTCGGAGTCTGGAATTTGTGCCCGATATGGCGATAGGCTCGCCCCCTATCACATCATGGGACAGAATAACGGCGAAAAGTGGGTGCACTAGTTGCGCCTCTGCCTACCCCTTCGGGGATAATAGGCGTGAGTGAGTGTGTGTGTGTTTTCCGGAATAAAAAGTAGCCTATAGCGCTCGGGAGTAATGTATTAGTGAATGAATTGTCAAAATCGGTTCAGTAGTTTTTGAGTTTATCCATTACAAACAAACAAACAAACAATAAAATCTTTCCTCTTTATAATATTAGTATAGATTATGATTCATTTACTCCGTACTACAATTAATTCATCTCAATCTTTTTATAGTTGATACATTCTCACATGTCACGTTTTTTACACAGATGTATCCATGGGTGCAATTCAGTACCTGAACAGTTACTATATGGGGCAGCAGTTGCAACAAGAAGACGACTTCGTGGCTAAATGCATGTTCCACTTGTCATCTGCTGCTGAGAGGCTCATCTCGAAGAAACAGGAGGCTGATAGCGCATCGCCGTCTGAAACTACCACTGAAAATGAGAAAGAAGAGAAGAAGATCGACAAGCAGAATATATACGAACATATGACAGAAGAGGCAGCTTTGCAGTGTATACAGAGGGCGTTGTTGTTGCTCAAAACGCATTTGGATACTTTCAAACGGCGGTAAGTTTTGATAACATTAATACTTTGTGCGGGTAGTTAATAACGCCCCCAATCGCTTTTTACAATCACTCTCGAAATTTTAGCAATTACAGTAAAGTGTTTTTGACATGTTTACAAATGACTTATTTCGATTGGTTATTCTCATAATAGGATCAAAAATAAAGATTTGGATCGTTTATTATAAACGGCGGTTAGTTAATGGTATGTGTTGCGTTTTTTTTATCGCATTGAATGACGAGATGAGCATGTCGTACGCCTGATGGTAAGCAATACGAATAAACAGTAGCAACACCATCCAGCACCTCGAGTTACAAAGTACTGTGTGGCATGCCACTGCGCTTATCATCCTGAGACATAAGGTGTTAAGTTTCATTACGTCCAGTAGTTACACTGGCTACAATGTCCTTCAAACTGAAGCAAAACAGTGCATGCACAGTTACTTGACGATATAAATAGACGTTGCGGTGGTACCCACCCAGACGGAGTCTTAAGCTGGGTACTCACTTAGCAGTGTGGCATGTAACGTATCACATACTGTATCAACCTGCAAGTGGGTACGGCTTGTCCACGGTCTACCTCGTATCTAGCTCTATCTACTTCGAGCACACTGCGAGCCGCCTTTGTGTTCGAGCTTACAGCGCTCCACGCGCGAGCGGCTCGCAGCGGGTTCGTGCCTACGTACTCACTTGATATAGTATCTGATACATTACATGCTACACTGCTGAGTATCCTGCTTTACATAATAGCATCTTTAGAACGAAAACGACACATTTTAAAAAATAGAAAATTGAGTTGTCATTTTTAAATGACTAAAAACTAGTCCCTCATTTATAAAAATATGATAAAAAAGGGTCCCACATAACATATTTCTCCTATTCCTGCTTGAATATAGCTGTGTTTAAACTATTGTTGTATTGAAAACTTTGTTTTAAGTAATTTTATGACGCTAACTCAATATTCTATCTTTTTGAATTGTGTCGTTTTCATCCTAAAGGTGCGAATATGAGAGACCTACCATCAGTAGCGTGTTGCGTGTTGCGTGTTGCAGGTACGCGTACCACCTGCGGCGCTGGGCGCTGGCGGAGTCGGGCGCGTGGCAGGGCGCGGGCGGCGCGGGGTGCGTGCGCGTGACGCTGCAGCCGGCCGGCGCCGGGCCGCGCGCGCTGCTGGCGCTGCACCACCACGACTACGTGGCGCATCTGCGCGCGCACGTGCACGTCTGGTGGGAGACGCAGGTACCACTCACACAACTCTCTAGTGCTATATCGCATTACATTACTCTTCGGAAGTAATCAAGTATTCAAGTTTGGCAATGGATGAAACATTTTGTTTTAAGTAATTCCAAAACACGTATGTAGTTATATTTCGAATTTTTATCTCAACATCCACAGATACAAGGAGAAGAAGGCGTTACAGCATTGTCGACGGACGGCCCGCTGCGAATGATCACGCAGGGACAAGAGCTGACGGTCGATTACGACGAGAGAACGCTCTACGATATGGGGTTCAAAGATAATCAGGTAATTTATAATTCTGTTTTAAGATACTATTTTCATCGGTTTTTATGTAATGTTTTACACATAATATTTTATGAAGTTTTTTAGCTAAAACTTCGTGTGAATACTTCAGTTTTGTCAATTTATAGTGTAATAAAATACTATTATGTCTAAAACTAAATTTTTCCTGCACGTCATTCGATAATGGGGGCAGAACTACGTGCAACTGTTCGCTACCCGCTGCATTTCACCTTCGCATATTTACAAAAAATGTCATGTATATCGATTTGAATGTATCTTTACATTCGCACCCTATTCGTAGTTGGTGTTCGTCTCCGTGGGCGTGGGTGGCCGCGGCGCGTGGGCAGAGTGGCCATCAGCCCAGCCTGCGCCGTCCAGAACCCGACTACCAACACTCCTGCTGCTCGACCCCACCTACTTCCACCATCTGTTTACCCTAATGCAAGCTCTTGGACAGATGAAGGAGCCGGGACCTAATGCGGTGCGTGCTGAGTTATTTCTATGATTTAAAAACGATTCATTTTAATAAATGATATCGTTTTTTCTTTGCATTGTACAATTTAACAAAAAGTTACCATGATAAATATTTGTTCTTCTATTGCGACATGTCCTATTTTCATAGATACTTTTATAGATTTTTCACTTTTAAGATAAGATGAAAATACACTTCCTTATTTCGAAGGATAAGGCAAATGGTAGATTACAAAAATGGTCGATAAATTTCATTAAATATCGACATTTGCTAACCTTTTTTAGGAGCTAGTAGCACACACAAAGGCGCAACTCCTTTCACGTCGAGTATGGGATATACTACAGGCGGTACCTCTCAACCCTACGCTATTGGAAGCGTTCCAGAATCCCATAGAAAGCAAACTACCAGAGCTGCTCGACCCAAACAGTCCTCAAAAACTGATGTACTCACTCCACATTATCGATAAACTAAGCTCCAACAACACTACTCCGACCGTCAAAGAGACAACGGTAACAGAGAAAACAGAGGACGAGAAAGCTAGTGCAGAGACGTGGAACGATCTGTTTATAAAGAAGGGTGGATTGAGACTGTTATACGATATTATGATGTCGGGTGAGTTGCCTTATGTATTAACAAATCGATATTGATGTGATTTGTGCTCCCAGTAAAAGTATCGATTATTCGATTTTTCTAAATATCTTTTTTTATTTCTTCTGATAAAAACTATCAGCAAATCTTCGACAATTCTAATTTTGTAGTGTTTATAAATACTTGCTTATATTTCAGGCGTTTTGCAAAAATGTGACGATAGCGAATGGCGACAAGATTGTCTTGCCTTACTATTGCAGCTCTTGTGTCGTATTGGAACTTTACCGACTTCTGATCCCGCGCAAACTCCTAAATTACACCCGGTACGTTATAAACAGCTTCTTGAAATTGAGAGCAAACTATGAAATTATCATTTATAAAAATGTGTCATTGAGAATGTATTGAAAATGTTTACCGCAGACGTGACCAGCGAAGTAGCGGAGAAATTATTTTGAGTGTATCACATGAAGGTTTAAAATAAATTCGGTAATTGTTTTATAAATCTTTTTTTTTTTCAATTTATAGGCGTTGCTTTCTTTGATGAGTGCAGAAGAGACAACAGAGAGGTTAATATTGATACTGTGCGAGGCTGCCACACTAAAGGAACCAGCCACTTATAAAACTGGATTTTGGGGCCGAGCTCAGGTATTGCTTCAATTCTTTCAGGTTTAAATATTTTTACACAATTTCTCTTATTCCAAAAATTTTATATGAAAAAGCTTTTCTAATAAATATTTCCTCCATATTTGGTTACTGATTTTCGTTAATATGGTGAAAATAAGCTCGCGAAGCAATTTCAGCGTATAGGTGCCACTACAAAGTGTTTATTTAAATGAGCTGGGGGCTTAGAATGTGAAAAAATAACACGATGCGACTCCGCTCCGTTTTATTGGGATTAGTTGAGAGACTGACGTATCGGTCTCTCAATCAATCACAAACATCAAAATACCGATATGTCAGTCTCTCAACCTATCACAATAAAACGAAGCGGAGACGCATCGTGTTTTTTTTTCACATTCTAAGCCCCTGGAATTTAAGAGGCCGACTCTTCAGACTTCGAGACTCTTCAGATTAGTTTATTTAAAAAAAAAAAGTTAACTGAAATAGTCGAAATTTTAGATACGGCCTCTTAAATTACATACATATACATATACACTCACGCCTGTTATCCCCGAAGGGGTAGGCTGAGGCGCAACTAGTGCACCCACTTTTTGCCATTATACCGTCCCATGATGTGATAGGGGGCGAGCCTATCGCCATATCGGGCACAAATTCCAGACTCCGAGCTGATACTGAATAGAAAACCTCAATATCACTTTGCCCGACCCGGGGATCGAACCCGAGACCTCAGCTTTGCAGTCGTACTGTAATACAACTACGCCACCGAGGCAGCCTCTTAAATTATATTTACATATTGTGTGTGTCCAGGTGGTGCAGCACGCAATGCGCATGTGCGTGTGGTGGGCGCGCGGCGGCGGCGACGCGCCCGCACTCGCCTGGGCGCTGCGACGCGCCGCTCCTAGGCTGCTGCTCGACGATAATGATCCCGCCGTTAGTATATTACCATTGGTGCCTAATCTTTTTGGCGTGGAGTTACTCAATTAATCCGCATTATACATGTCCTTTGATATATGATTCTCTAAAAATTATATACTGCGCACTGCTGGACACGGGCCTCCTCTCAACTTAGAGGGTTAAGGCCTTAGTCTACCACGCTGGCCTAGTGCGGGTTGGCAGACTTCACATACCTTCGAAATTCAGAGAACTTCTTAGGTATGCAGGTTTCCTCACGATGTTTTCCTTTACCATTAAAGCTAGCGATAATTCACAAAGAATACACACATATTTTTTAAGGAAAGTTAGAGGTGTGTGCTCTTGTGTTTAGAACCAGCGGACATTCGTCTCGGCAGTCTGTTACACTCCCAACTAGGATATCGCCGCTTCGCATTGCATCGCATCATCGAGTCGCATTTGAAATTTTCTGCTTGACCAAACAGACTACATAAAAAAAATGCCGATTATGATTTCATGCGCCCTATCTATGACTACTTATTTTTTTATGTGTATTTCTATGTTATTGGTTATTCATTGTAATAATTTTATTTTGAATAACCTAAATTATTATCTATTCACTAGACTGCCCTCTCTCTCTCCTTTTCTTATATCCATCCCATGGTTGTCTGGAAGATATTGCCTAGAGCGATAAGTCCGCCATTTGTACTTGTACTTTTTTATGTTATTCTTTCTTTCAATTGTGATATCGTGTGCAAAAAAGAGTGAATAAATGAATAAATAAATACTTAAATTGTGCGAGTGGTGCATTTATATACAATGTTGATGCAGGTGCGTCGCGAGGCGGGCAGCGCGCTGTACCGGCTGTGCGCGGGCGGCGAGGTGTGCGTGCTGGCGCCGCTGCTGCAGCTGCTGCTCGAACAGTTGCCGCGCGCCGCCGACATGCGACCGCACCACACCTCACACCACCACCACCCGCACCACCCACACCACCATCAAGAGGTACCAACACCATATAATACCTATGTGTATACTGTACCCGCATACAAACTTTTTTTTTAATATTATTTAGGACACAGACACTAATTAATACAAAAGTATACAAAAAGACCTATAGGTCCATTTATAATTACAAAAACTAGTTATGAGCTAACAGCAAGTAAGCAGCCTTTATTGACTACAGTTAATGAATATTACATCTTGTCTAGCAAATTAAATACTTGTGTCTTGTAAGTAGAAAATCGAAAGGAGAATATGTCAGCATCATTTAGATATTTATTTTTATTTACAAAAGATGATATAACGCCCTGTAATTTTTATATACGAATGGTAGTTTAGGCATTTTTTTTTTTAAATGGCCATCTTCGGCTCATTAGGGACGGCTGCGGGCTTCCTCCGACTCACGTCTAAGTTGTCGTCCGCAACCGCCCCTGTAGTTTAGGCATGAAGTAATTATAGTAAACAGATTACATAACATCTAAGTAATTTATATATTTTCTAGATTGTACATCACCACGCAGAAGAAGGGAAGGAGCCCTATGGTCCGGCGTGCCGTGATTATTTCTGGCTCGTTTGTAGGCTGATTGACGGTTTGCCTGAGGAGTTTTTCAAAGGTACAGTTATTGTTTAACTTCAGAAAAGTTTTTATAGTCAATTTAAATGGAACATAGTAACGAAATTTTTGTCATAAATTAAAATGTGGGTAACTTGTAATAAACACAATTAACCTAAATCTTGTTGTAGTCTTGTTGAAAATGGAAATACGTCAATGTTTTGTGACAAAGTGTCATTTATAAATTTGTTCACAGAGGGCGCCACGTCCGAAGACAGCGGCGCGCCCGATCTCAACGAGCTCTGCGAACAAATTCGCGTCTCTTTAGAGAAGAGGGAGATTATTGAGAAGAGAACGGAACCTTGTACTCCAGACGACGGGATGTACGGGCAACTTAGCTTGTTGACTCATCTACTGAAGCACCCGCTCAGGTTCAAGACCTCTGAGCAAGGCACCAGGACCTTGGAGATGGTATGAACGTTATTCTAGTAATTCTATTAAAGTGCTTTGAAAATGAATTAAGGCTTAGTTTCCATAATTATTGCTACTCTGTGGTGTAAGCGGCGAGATTATTTTCTTTTTGAACACACTGTTTCATTGCTACAAATTATAACACATTATGTTGAGGTGGTAGCTTCTTAGCTATGATTAAATATATTTTAACTCAAAGATAATAATATTCATAATGTATAATCTAATTTTTATTTCTCACATGTCCTATGCTTTAAAGTATTTTTTATGAAGAATAACCTTATGATGCTATTTTTTAGGTGTTCGGTTTCCTATTCGACGTGCCCAACCCCGACGACCGCAACCTGCCCAAGTGCAAGTCGCAGAAGTCCCGCGCGGCCGCGTATGACCTGCTCGTGGAGCTCGTGCGCGGCGCCCCCGACAACTACATGGTGCTGCATCACAAGCTCATGGAGCATCACAAGCCAGGTGCGGTTCACTACTACTGCGTTTTTACTATGTTTGTCATATGACAGTAGTCCCTTAACCAAGAGGTGTAGATTATTTTTGGAACGAAGTTCCTTATCGCGCGTTGCGAAAGAAGGCTAGACGGAAAATATTAAGACCAAAAGTTGTAACGACACTTTTTTTTTATACTTGCCCTGTAAAACCAGCCTGTAACAATAAAGAACTGGCCGTAAAAGCGACATTCGAAGTTTAAATTAAAGCTTTTTTGAGTAGTTGTTTTTTCAAGATATTTAAATAAAATAGAATCCCAAACATATGTTTTCTACTTCAGTTACCACAAGCCAATTATTACTAAAATTGAGCCTACTGATTAAGTTTATATTACATTATATTTGTTAATAATAAAAAAAATATTATAATGCCTTAAAAGAAATAAAATTTTATAACAATTCCTTCACTAATTAATCGAAAGGAACTTCGTTCCATCCGGGTGTCCCTTGACACCTCTCAAGTTTTTTTCTTATTTTTATTGGAGCTGGTATAGCCTGGTACATTACCCAGTTCCCGCTTGACGTTGAGTTTCGGGACACCTGTATATAATATAGATAAGGGGAAACCTTATATATACGGACGCCGGCGTCCGCCGCGAAGCTTGACGAGTCAAATGACGTACGTTCGCAGGTCCTTCGTGTTCGTACCCGTGGGACTACTGGCCGGCGGAGGAGTCGCGGTCGGAGTGCGGGTTCGCGGGGCTGACGAACCTCGGCGCCACGTGCTACATGGCATCGTGCATGCAACACCTGTACATGATGCCGCAGGCGCGTGCCGCGGTGTTGCACGCCGACCCGCAACACAGCCGCCATGCGCCCACGCTCAACGAGATGCAGCGCATGTTCGCATATCTCATGGTACGTGATTACCTACAGATAGTCAAAAGTCCGATCCGAAGAGTTAAATTTTTCGTAAAGAATTATGTAATTTAAATTCAATCAATTATGATATCTTTTCATGTGCAACTACAATTACAAGTTGATTGGTTAAGTAAAGAGGCTTTAAATAAATCTCATGACATACTATTATGATTATGAATATAAAAAGTCTTATTTAATTTATAGGAGAGTGAGCGGAAAGCGTACAATCCACGTAGCTTCTGCAAGGTGTACCAGATGGATCACCAGCCGCTAAACACTGGCGAACAGAAGGATATGGCGGAGTTCTTCATAGACCTCGTGTCCAAGCTGGAGGAGATGACGCCTGAGCTCAAAAAGCTGGTCAAGACGCTGTTCTGCGGAGTGCTCAGTAACAACGTCGTGTCTCTGGTAAGGATTTGCTGACATAACAATTAGTATATAGATTTTTTTGTAAATTAGCCAAGCAATAGGACTTTTCAAATTCAACTTTTTGTTCTGACCGTCTTCGTTAATTATAGCAATTTTTTTACACTCATTTAGAATCTCGGTACCTATTTATTTTCTAAACTATATACATTTTATCACAACGCGATCGAAAACTCGAAATCGTATATCGAACTCGAAATCGAAATTTTATCGTTTGTATCGATGTTGTCAGGACTGTCCGCACGTGTCGCGCACGCTGGAGGAGTTCTACACGGTGCGGTGCCAGGTGGCGGACATGCGCAACCTGCACCAGAGCCTCGACGAGGTGACGGTGAAGGACACGCTGGAGGGCGACAACTGCTACACGTGCTCGCAGTGCGCCGCCAAAGTACGCGCCGAGAAACGGTACGCGACTTACTTATACACAATATCTATATCAGCCTTAGAGCATTCATTTAACAAGGAGATGGGATGACCAGGCGAACTCTTCGTTGGTCATAAACTTTTATTGAAACATATGTGACTTGCGATCGCTGTCATTACATTCTACGATAATGACATTAAGCGGTGCTCCACAGAAATTGTGATTTTTGCTGTTATTGTGTAAAAAGCGACCTTATATTCAGCCATGCACGTGTGGATTTTTTTTGTTAAATGTGTGCTATCCGTGTCTAGCTCGCCCCCATCAGTATACACATACCGGGTGGAAGGGAAACGCTCTCGGAAACGAATACAGGTGATAGTATTGGTGATCCCTGACGTGATGGCACTAAAAAAATCGCGATCGCATTGTTACAATTTTAGTAGGATTTTCTCAAATTTCTGTACAGCTTCACGTATGGATAGATAAATCAAACTATTATTTTGAAAAACATAGTAAAAAAGGTCAATATTTCAAAAAAATCGTAATGAAACACGTACATCAGCTGACGGGTTAACGACCGCGGGCCGGTCCCGGCGCAGCGCGACGGCCGCCCAGTTCTTTGTACGCTTTACATTGCGCGCGCATGAATTACGGAAATACTAAAATCGTAAGTATTATCGCTTAGCTTTGCAAATGAATATAGTTTTTCGTTAATGTTATGGTTCTTCTCTCTTACCGTTCCGGTATAGAGAGCGTTTCGCTTCCACCCGGTATATACATATACACTCACGCCTGTTATCCCCGAAGGGGTAGGCAGAGGCGCAACTAGTGCACCCACTTTTCGCCATTATTCCGTCCCATGATGTGATAGGGGGCGAGCCTATCGCCATATCGGGCACAAATTCCAGACTCCGAGCTAATACTGAATAGAAAAACTCAATATCACTTTGCGCGACCCGGGGATCGAACCCGAGACCTCAGCTTTGCAGTCGTACTGTAATACAACTACGCCATCGAGGCAGTCCCCCGTTAGTATTGACAGAAAAAATTGTTTGCGCATTATTGCCATATCGGGTCCATTGGTTAAATAGTCTAAGTTATCAGCCATGTAAAGTCAACTGCTGAACATAATATGTCTCTTCTAAAGATTTCCAGACAACGTACAGTCCGCCAAATTGATGTATACGCATCCTCGTATAATGACTAAATGAATTACGAAGGTATTAATGTGGAACGTTTTCCTGTCAACGTATGTGTACGTATACGTTTATTTGAGAACTAGCGGCCCCGACAGACGTTGTCCTGCCCTAAAAAGGAAATGAAATCCTAGAACCCGAGTACAGCGCCACCTACTGGATCTAATTGTTAATCGAAACTATTCTCAAACCCACCTGAGGACACAAAAAAATCATTAAAATCGGTCCAGCCGCTTAGGAGGAATTCAGTGACATACACGTTTAATATGGCGGTTAAGTATTCTTAAATTTTCAAATTTTCCGCGTAATTTTCTTGCAAAAAACCTCCCTGCCACCAAATGAGTCCTTATTTAACGAAATTTTAAAATCCCTAAACACCCCCACCCCCCCGTAAATAATACCTAACCATATTTTTTTCCGGAAAAAAATCCCGAATAAAATTCCCGGTGTCTGTTTTCCGGGATAATAGTAGCCTATGGGCGGTATTAATAGGTCAATCTCAAGTTTGAGTTACATCTCAAGTAGACATAATGTATTGAACTGTTCATACATTATGTCTACTTGAGATGTAACTCAAACTTGAGATTGATTTCCTTTGGATCACAAACTATCTCCATACATATTTTCATACGGTTCCACTGGCAAAAAACTATTTTCCGGGATTATGGTCCCGGTTTATATTTTCCCGGGATATGAAGTAGCCTAGATTCTTCCCAGGTTTTAAACTATCTCCCTGCCAAATTGCATCGCCATCGGTTCAGTGGTGTAGTCGTGGCGGCTCGATATAATTCCCGGTTTATCTTTTTCCGGGATAAGAGTAATTATGTCCTCAACTGGATCTCGAAATATCTCTATACTTGTTTTCTTGCGGTTCCACTGGCAGAAAACAATTATCCGGGATAAAAGTCCCGGTTTATATTTTCCCGGGATAAAACGTATCCTATGTCCGTCTCCTGGTTCTAAGCTACCTCTCCACCAATTTTCAGGTAAATCCGTTCAGCCATTCTTGAGTTATAAGTGGTGTAACTAACACCACTTTCTTTTATATATATAGATGAGCGTATGTAGTACAAACGATGTAATTTCAATACCGCCATTTTTTAGAGAAGGCTTGTATGTAATCCCTTAACTAAGAATTGGTTACTTATTATTTCGTATAGCTTATTGACATTAAAGTCGCTAAGATAATTAAAAAAAAAAAACTTATATTTACGCCAATGTTAAACATTGAAACAAAACTATTTTGCGGATTTTCGTCGACGACGCCGCCGACGTCCAACGTCCAACCAAATCTAAATAAAAAAAACGTGATAAAGTCCGCAAAATAGTTTAACTTCAAATAGTAAAATTTTATCAATTTTCTGAAAGTAAAGCTATATCTGATTACCATATACAATTGTGTATAAATTCCAAGTTAACTAAACAAAAATGATCGTCAAAAGTAAAGAAAATGGATAATTTATGTCTTTTGTATTTTAGTGCGTGTTTCAAGAAGCTGCCTCGCATACTATGCTTCAACACCATGCGGTACACCTTTAACATGCTCACGATGCTGAAGGAGAAAGTGAACACGCACTTCTCGTTCCCGATGCGGCTCGACATGTCCGGTTACGTAGAGAAACATCTCATGCCTGCGCAGTATCAAGGTACGTTTAGAACTTTAGATAGAAAAGTTTATTCACTGAAGTTATAAAAGGAATAATATTAAAAGATCAGAAGTAAAAAAGCTTTGTCCCCCTTTTAAACACATTGCCCGCACTCCGTGCGTATGGATTTGACATGGTTAAAGTTTACTTAGAGGAGCGCAGAAAAATGTAATTTATGAATTGCTGTCGAATTTCGGCCAATGGGCGACCACTAGTATAATTAATTACTGTAAAAATAAGTGGTGTTCTCCCTGAAGTCCATTCTTGTTATATGAACTGAACCCTGTATTGTCTCTTCATGTGAACGATAGCACGTTATCGTTACACGATCATAATACAAAGTATCGTTTCAGAGGAGAAAAAAAAGATGTCGGAAACGAACAAAGAAGAGGACGGCAGCCCTAGCACGGACAGCGAAGACAATCCAGAGCTTGAAGAGTTCTATGAGTAAGTATTTACATGTTTATATTGGTTTATGTCACGACAATAACACTCATGGAACATCCCTGAAGATCTCGGCGTTTGTTTCTAAATATACCCTGTCTTCATAACGTTGGAGTAGGTAAAATGAGATAGGACACTAGAGCGTGCTTACCTAAAATCACATTTTCTCGACGTGAGAGCCAGTGCCTACGAATATATCTAGAATTTACTTTAAAATGTACTTGAAAGATTTTGGACTAACTCGGTAGCGTAGTTGTATTACTATACAGCTGCTATGCTGAGGTTTCGGGTTCGATTCCCGGGTCGGGCAAAGTGATATTGGATTTTCGATATGGTGATAGGCTCTCTCCCTGAAATCCTCTTAGCCAATTTCGGCCACGGTGGCCAATCTCAACAGAAATCAGATATTATAGTGCACAAGTGTGTGCGGAATACACAGGTGCACTCGCTATTCCTTCACTGTCATAGTCCGGTGAGACGACAATCTGACATGATCGGAGAGAGATCAGGCGCAGGACCAACGGATTTACGTGCTTCCTGAGGCACGGGGGTATCACACCGTCAACTTTCTCACTCCGAGCAGTGACTGAGAAATTTTTAAGATGAAAACACCCAGTCATAATATTTTTGACTCGACCCAGGACCTCAGCGCGTAAATCGTACTCATAACGCGTACGCAATATTACTACGCCACCGAGGCAGTTAGGTCTTGTTCTCTCCCTATCACATGATGAGACGGAATACGCACGGCGAAATGAGGGTGCACTAGTTGCGCCTTTGCCCACGTCTTTGGGGATAAAAGGCATGAGTGTATATCGACGCTGGAAAGCAATCACGTAGTAACTGACACATATGATGTATGTCAGTTACTACGTGTTTGCTTTCCAGCGTCGATATGTATATATGTGAAAGATTTTAAACACACATTGTCCCCTAGATACGAATTGATAGGCGTGACAGTACACACGGGCACGGCGGATGGCGGACACTACTACTCGTTCATTCGCGATCGCGAGCACGAACATCACGATCGCTGGCTGCTGTTCAACGACGCTGAAGTGAAGACCTTCGACCCGGCACACCTCGCCGCCGAATGTTTTGGGGGCGAGATGACTGTGAGTATCGCGAAATTACGTCTCTGTAACATTTTCTAAATTTGATGTAGCACCGATAGTTAGTATAACTTAGAACAAGGTCAGATTTATGATAGGGAATTATAAACAAATATGGCATAGATTAAAAGTAGAAGTAACTAAGCAGTTCCATTTTTTCATTGCAATGCGTTGTTGACTCGTTAAGCCCCGCGACGGACGCCGGCGTCGATGTATGTAGGGTTTCCCCATACATCTATATATATAAGCGGGGCCTGACGGGTTAAAGTCGGGTCCTTTTTCAAATAAAACAAACTTATTATTGGTGTCGATAAATTGTTTTCACTATCTCCCATTTTCTATATCTGTACAGAGTAAAACTTACGACTCGGTGACGGATAAGTTCATGGACTTCTCGTTCGAGAAGACGAACAGCGCGTACATGTTGTTCTACGAGCTCAGCCCGCCGCGACCGCAGCGCGAGTCCGACAGCGGGCAGCAGGAGGAGGCGCAGGTACACCACTTACACTTCTGTGGGACCTAATATTATGTCCTACTTAATATGTATGTATTATAAAGGCGAAAGTTTGTAAGTATGTATGGATGTATGGATGTCTGGATGTATGAATGTTTGTTACTCTTTCATGCAAAAACTACTGAACGGGTTTCGGTGAAAATTGGCACACGGGTACATCATATCCTGGATTAACACATAGGCTACTTTTTATCCCGGGAAAATATAACCCGGGACTTTTATCCCGGAAAAAAATTTTACGCGGGCGGAGCCGCGGGCAAAAGCTAGTTGTTAATATTATAAGTAAGTTAGGATATCTATTTATGGAGTTCATAAATTATGGACTAAGACTGCCTCGGTGGCGTAGTGGTATTGCGTACGCATTACGAGTACGATTTGCGCGCTGAGGTCCTGGGTTCGAATCCCGGGTCGAGCCAAAAAAAATAATTGTGACTGGGTTTTTCCATCTTAAAATTTACTCAGTCGCAGCTCGGAGTCAGGAAGTTGGCGGTGTGATACCTCCGTGCCTCGGAAAGCACGTAAAGCCGTTGGTCCTGCGCCTGATCTCTCTCCGGTCATGTCGGATTGCCGTCTCACCGGACTATGAGAGTGAAGGAATAGCGAGTGCACCTGTGTATTGCGCACACACTTGTGCACTATAATATCTCCTGCGTACCTGGCTGATCTCCGTTGAGATTGGCCGCCGTGGCCGAAACTGGCTAGGGGGATTTCAAATTATGGACACTGATTCGACGACATGAATTTAGTAATAATACCTTTTTAAGGCACATTTATAACAAAATAACAGGTTTCAATTTTCTTTGCTCAAATCCCCATAGATATTAAAATATTTGTTTTTGAACGGCGTCAACTCATAAATGACTGTTTTGAAGTAACCTATCTTTGGCTATATGCCTGACTTCAAGCCAGGCAACTCGGCGCGGTACTACAATACATACAACGCATTACTATTTATATATATATATATATATTTGTGTGGTATTTACCAGTCGTCCACGGCGGAAGAGAGCAGCCCGACGTCGTCGGTGGAGCGACGCAACAGTGACACAGCGCCCACCATCACCCTGCCTCCCGATCTTCTCAAGTGGATATGGGATGACAACATGCAGTTCTTGCACGATAAGAACATATTCCAGCATGCATATTTCACGTAAGATTCTTCTAATATATTATTTAATAAAACTACTTTTAGATGCCTAGTAGGTATTACATGTCTTTTTGCAGTTAAATTGATTGTGTCGTCAAATTACATCACAGAATATCATGCGATTTTATGCTGTATAGCAATGTATAAACATTGACAGATTCATGGGGCAGATGTGCAGCTCAGTACCGCAGTCGCTGTTGACTTTGCGTCCGGAAATAACGGAGATCGCTGCGCGCCTCTCAACGTCATTTTTCATTGAGACATTCATACATGCTAAAGAGAAGGTAATGTGGTTGACATGTGTTTGATTTTGAAACAAAATGATTGTGACTGCCTGGGTGGCGTAGTTGTATTACAGTACGACTGCAAAGCTGAGGTCTCGGGTTCGATCCCCGGGTCGGGCAAAGTGATATTGAGTTTTTCTATTCAGTATCAGCTCGAAGTCTGGAATTTGTGCAAGATATGGCGATAGGCTCGCCCCCTATCACATCATGGGACGGAATAATGGCGAAAAGTGGGTGCACTAGTTGCGCCTCTGCCTACCCCTTCGGGGACAACAGGCGTGAGTGTATATGTATATATGTATGTATGTAAAATGATTGTAAAGACGGTTTTATATTGACTATGGGACAAACTCACGAGATGAGTATATTCTGTTAACTTGTTAATTGCTGTAGACCAGGGTTTACATTAGCAACGAAACTTGCAGAAGTTATCTTTCTCATGCGTTTTTTACCGTGCTAAACATGATTATTTTCTATTTCTAAAAAATATTTTTTCGAACTGACTTAATTTTATTCCATACTCATTCTAAAATTTTGCAGGTTTCAGTACTTGTGACAGGTCGCATGTCTATACAGTTATTGAAATATTGCCGCTAGTGTAAACGTATCTGGAAGTTTTTGAGCAACATAGTGTTGAGAACTTGGTAGTCTAAACTAAGCTAAAGCCTAAGCTTAGGGTAGACCCAGAAAGACTCTGTGATAGTTCGCATTACCTAACAGTCTTCCTTGCGATATCATTATGCCCTAATTCTGTATGATTTCCATTACAGCCAACAATGGTGTCTTGGGTGGAGTTGGTCACAAAACAGTTCAATGCATCCGCGGCAGCATCCGAGTGGTTTTTAGGTCACATGGCCGACGATACGTGGTGGCCTATGCAAGTTAGTAAAGAAATCATAATAAAACTTTTTATCGATATTTTTACATCGATATAAAATCGATTTTTTATTTGTTGCAGGTTTTAATAAAATGTCCGAATCAGATGGTCCGGCAAATGTTTCAAAGGCTCTGTATGCATGTAATACAGAGGTTGAGGTAACTGTAATGTTTGGTAACTGAATTTTCGTCTCTATACACATTACATTAAAGTCGATATTTTTTTCAGGTCTAGTCATTGTGCCTTATACCTGCAGGGTATGGAGGAAGGCGAAGATAATAGCAAGTTGGGGGAGGCGAGTTGTGTTACTAGGTTTATAAGAATGTTGTTGTCTTTGGTAAGTGTCTACAGTTATCCTATGAGATATTTTGTTTATTGATTGTTTTTATAAAATTATTTCATAGACTTGAAGTTTATGATTGAGAAGAATATGAATAAACAAATTTCTAATTGTGTTTTTGATGGGTTTTATAACGCTTGATGATATTTTTTTCTTCGCAGATGGAGAACGGAGCGCGATCGCACTTACGGCATCTAACGGAATACTTTAGTCTATTATACGAGTTCAGCAAAATGGGGGAGGAGGAGGGCAAGTTTATGCTACGCATCAACGCCATCAGCACCATGGTCAATTTCTATCTAGGACAAAGCGGATCGACAGTGAGTCAAGTGTATTTTTGGCTTATATAATGTTTAAAATGTATTACATAAATTTACTACTTAGCCTTCACAGTTTCCCTATGGCCTTATTACTACTTTGAATGTGACATGAATCTATACCTATTTTTAAATTTTTCCTAATTTCCTTTGGGTTATCTAGGGTCCAAAAAAATGAATACTACTTTGTTACCGCCAGTTTGAGTCGCCAACCGAGGATTTGGCTGCGAGTGGCGGTAGCGGCGGTGGTAGTGGCGGTGGGAGTGGCGGTAGCGGCGCGAGTGGCGGCAGCGGTAGCGGCAACGCGGAGAGCGGCGGGGACAAGCTGCGTCCTGGCGCACTCGACAAGATGGTCGCACTTGTCGGCGGATTGGTCGAGCGATCGCGCGACGCCGCCGGGCACCTCGCGTTACACGAACCCGACGCACGCGCGTTACTGCATGCCAAGGTATGCTGGCTCATATTTATATACTAACGTTGTTTCCTTCTACCCGTCCCACAGTTTAATTGCCAATCAGTTCAGAAATGCACCATGTACATGTTTAATGAAATGACAATAATACTTTATGACACATTTTTTGTGCAGGGGTTTCCTTTCATCTACCAGCAGACGCGCGACTGTCTGAACCTGCAGCAGACGCGCTCGCTCATATTCGCGCTGTGCCGTTGGAACGAGCCTCTCGCGCAGAAGATTGTCAACATGATCTTTCAGGCGATCGCGAAGCACGCTGAAGTAAGTTAACAGAATAACATTGTTCAGTTAAATTTAATTTTTTTGTTATTTTTATTCAGCATTTTATTTACCAGTCATTCCCTGGCATACACACACATACACATACACTCACGCCTGTTATCCCCGAATGGGTAGGCAGAGGTGCAACTAGTGCACCCACTTTTCGCCGTTATTCCGTCCCATGATGTGATAGGGGGCGAGCCTATCGCCATATCGGGCACAAATTCCAGACTCCAGGCTGATACTGAATAGAAAAACTCAATATCACTTTGCCCGACCCGGGGATCGAACCCGAGACCTCAGCTTTGAAGTCGTACTGTAACACAACTACGCCACCGAGGCAGTCATTCCCTGACATTTTTGCATATAATTTGTTGTGGGCGTTCGCAGAGCTGCAGCCCTTTTTTTAAGTTGCTGACGCTGCTGGTGGAGGGCAGCGGCGGCGGCGGCGGCGCGTCGGGCGGCCTGCCGTGCTTCACGCAGCTCGTACTCGCGCGCCTCTGGGACGTCGCCGACGTGTGTCCGCACGCCGCGCTAGAGTGGCTCGCACTACAGGTATATCTTTAATGATACGTGGGTACCATACTGACGTTGCTATTTGTTTGGCATAGAAAACTTAGAAATAAGAGTTTAAATTATGAAATAATTCAAACAATTCTCTGGTAGTACGTATCTCATATGTAAGAGTCCGTCTGGCTGGGCTGGCTCCGCAATCTCTATTTCTACCGCCAAGCAGCAGTGTGCGTTCACTGTTGTGTTTCGGTTTGAAGGACATTGTAGCCACCGTAACTACAGGACATAATGAGACTTAACATCTTATGTCTCAGGATGGCGAGCGCAGTAGCATGCCACACAGTACTTTGTAACTCAAGGTGCTGAATGATGTTGCTACTTTTTATGTGTGGTCGTATCGCGTACCATAAGGGAAACGGCATGCTAATCTCATCATTCAATGCCATAAAAAAAAAGTTGTGATGATCATAGAATGTGTGATACCAGGTGCCGCGCAATAAGGCAGCGCACGCGTGGGCGCTGCGCACGGCGGAGCGGTGGGTGGAGAGCCAGCTGCTGGCGGCGGGCGCGGCGCGGGTGCGGGCGGCGGCGGCGCTGCTGCTGGTGGCGCTGGTGCCGAGCCAACACTTCCGCGCGGGGTACGCACGCGCCCGCCCGCACCCCGCCTCGCCGCACCACCTCGCCAAGCTGCCCGACACCGCGCACCACACGCTGCACCAGGTCGCTCATTTTGCTAACTATAGGCATTCCCAGTCTTTTTGAGACGGCCTATACGCCCCTAATGTCACTCGTAATTCTTTGTAAACATTAGCTGTCATGCCGTTAGTGGCTCAGATCAGCTCGAGTAAAACTATTGGACGTAGCTGTACCCTATATTATTTTCAATACAAGAATTCCAAAATATGTGAAGAAAAATATTATAATAGGTTTGAACTTTCCTCAAATGTCTCTCACAAACTTAAAAGTTTATTTGATGTAAAGTTTTTCCTATTCTACTAACGCTACTTTATTATATTGTAGGTGTACACAATGCTTCTGGGCAAACTAAAAGCGGCGCGCAAATACACAGACATCGCAGTGCACGGCACGATGAAACTCACCGCGTACTTCGGCGTCATGTCGTACTGCGTCGTCAGCCGGGTCGAGAAGTTAATGGTAAGAAATAGCAAGTTATATCACATGCGTCAAAAATAATTCTCAAAAATAATCTTATAGATCGACGAATGCCACATGTTACCTTATATCTTTAATAAAGGCACGGTTCCTGTTGTACACACTTCAAAAAATTAAAACATAAACAACACTCCAAAATAAATGCACATGAAACTCAATCAAGTATTTTTCTCACAGTTCGGGCAATACTTCAACGATCTGTGGGACCTGTACCACCCGTCGATATCTGAGCCGTCGGTGGCGGTGCACCCCAACAAGCAAGCACTGCTGACGTTCTGGCACGCCGTGTCCGTCGACTGCCCCGAGAACGTGCAGCTTGCGTTAGCCAATCCGCGCCTCATCAAACACATCGCCTTCAATTATATACTGTAAGTCCGATAGTATAAATATCTATGGCTAAAAGTATATATATTGTGCACAATTGCCTCTTAAAGCCGCCTTATACAGCAATATAATATTTAGTGCTGTTACTTTTTGATTGAACTAAAGTATTATTAATATTTATACTAATATTATAAAGCTGAAGAGTTTGTTTGTTTGAACGCGCTAACCTCAGGAACTACTGTACCGATTTTGAAATTTTTTTCACTAATGGGAAGCTACATAATTCCTGAGTACTTTTTATCCCAGGAAAATATTTTTGTCCCGGAAAAACTTTTTCACGCGAGCGGAGCCGCGAGCACTACTAGTCGATTATAAAATTGTAATATTTATAAATATAATATTCGGTAACGTTAGCTTATTTGAACGTAAATAATAATATGTTGACAGCGCGGACCACGAGGACGGCGAGGTGGTGGCATACAACCGCGCGATGCTGCCGCCATATTACGCGCTGCTGCGGCTGTGCTGCCGGCGCAGCGCGTCGTTCGCGCGCTCGCTCGCGCAACACCAGAACGTGCACTGGGCCTTCCGCAACATCGCGCCGCACGCGCATCTCTACCCGGCCGCCGCTGACGAGTTGCTCAGGTAACTCAATTATTTTTACACTAATATCGGATATAATTAATGAATGAAATCCTCCTAGCCAGTTTCGGCCACGGCGGCCAATCTCAACGGAGATCAGCCTGTTACGCAGGAGATATTACAGTGCACAAGTGTGGCGCAATACACAGGTGCACTCGCTATTCCTTCACTCTCATAGTCCGGTGAGACGGCAATCCGACATGACCGGAGAGAGATCAGGCGCAGGACCAACCGCTTTATGTGCTTTCCGAGGCACGGGGGTATCACACCGCCAACTTCCGGACTCCGAGCTGCGACTGAATATTTTTTTTTCTCCCGACCCGGGATTCGAACGCAGGACTTCAGCGCGCAAATTGTACTCGTAACGCGTACGCAATACAACTATGCCACCGAGGCAGTGACGCCATCGGATATAATAGTGTCTAAACAGCTGTCAATTATATTTAAAATACAATGTAATAATAATATTAAATACAATTTTATTATATCCAGATTGGCTAGAGTGCTGGCCGCTCGTGGAGTTAGCAATAATGGCAACGGCAACGGTAGTAACAACAGCAACAGTAATAGCAACAGCAGCAGCGCTGGCACCGGCAACAGCAACAGCAATGGCGCCAGCAGTGGCAGCGAGACGCCTGACGGCAAGGAGGCAGCCGCGTTCAGGCGGAGCACTCTCTCGGCGTACCTGCAGGGTAATCGTTTATTTGCGTCTACCACTTTAGATATGAAAACTCCGTTAATAAAAAGTACTGGCCATTACTGATAACCCCTTACCGAATCAATATGTGGATTGAAGATAATGCGGAAATAAAACCGTTTTTGCTGCACCTGTGTTTTATAAGGGATGGGCAAAATAGCATGTTCATCTAAATATTTATATCCGTTTTACTCAATATGTATGCAGGATTAAACGGCAGGACCTGTTGGACTACACTCATATCCGCTTTCTGCACATTGGTAGAAAACGAAGACGACAGGCTGTACGTCGTTTACAACGGCGGGCTACAGATGACCTTTGAGGTAGGTATATTTTTAATTTGAAACATTTAACATTTATGTAAATTTTGGTGCCCTGCATGATGAGGTATCGTTGTCGGCAGGCACTGCATAGCCTGCACGCGGTGTACGTGGAGGGCGGCGGTGGCGGCGGCGGCGGGGGCGGCGGCGCGGTGCGGGCGGAGCTGGCGGCGGCGCTGCGGTGGGCGCGCGCGCTGTGCCGCACGCTGCGTACGCGCCGCGACGCTAAGGAGGCGCGCGCGCTGCTGCTCGCCTGCAAGGACTGGCCCGAGTGCGCGCGCCGACTGCTCGCCATGCTCAACCTGCACCACCGGTTCAACCACTTGCGCGACGCCGCTTACGGTACTGCATCATACATTAACAATATTATGTTCCAATTCTACGCGCTAAGCATTATTATGATATTTATATGTTCTTAAACAATTTTTCGTCAAAATAAATGAACTTTTTTCTGTTCTTAAATACTAGTAAATTTTATTTACAATAAATTGATCGTTGTGTAGGTGTGCTGCGCGAGCTTGTGCTGATTGGCGGTAGCGTGGCGCTGGGCGCGCTGGTGCCGCTGGCGGCGGGTGCGCGGGGCGGTGCCGGCGGGGCGGGCGGCGCGGCGGCGGGCCCGCGCACGTCCCCCCGCTCGCGTGCGCACGTGTGCGGGTCGCGCTCGCACGCGCCGCACCACGGACATCACTCCCACCCGCCGCAGCCGCTCGCCTCCGCCTATAGACCATATCACAAGTTTATTGGTGAGTCACGGGCACGGCGTTATACAGTGAGTGCTAAAAAATATAGACGATGATTTTTTGCAAAAAGTCATCATCAAGACAGTCAAGAACAGAAAATCTTAAAAATGAGGTATGGAAAATAAAAAATATCTAGCCTTTAAACTTGATGAATGATTCATGTATGATACTATCCTATTGCATCTTTAGCAGTTATATGTTCTGCATCAAGTTGCAGTAAGTTTAGATAACGCCTACGAATTTACCAGGTAACTAATATTTATAAGTCAAAATTAACATTCAGGAAGGAATCGAAACAAGGGATATTGTCCTACTAATATTATAAAGGCGAAAGTTTGTAAGTATGTATGGCTGTATGGATATTTGTTCCTCTTTCACGCTAAAACTACTGAACGGATTTCGATGAAATTTGGCACACGGGTAGATCATGTCCTGGATTAACACATAGGCTACATTTTATCTCGGGAAAATAAAAAGCGGGACTTTTATCCCGGAAAAACTTTTTAACGTGGGCGGAGCCGCGGGCAAAGTCTAGTATTGAATATTATTTAAAATGTTCTTAGTCTTAGGTAAAGTATGTCACAAGTGATATTTGTGAAAGTGTACGTTGGTGGTGCAGACACGTGTTGCCGCGTGGCGCGCACACAGCGCTGCATGTCGGAGCAGCTGGTGCTGCTGTCCGCGCTGTGTGCGCTGGAGGCGGTGCCGCTGCGGTTCAACTACTTCGCAGCATTCTGGCGGGACGTCGCTAATTCGCCGGTAAATACGAAAATACTGTTTGGTCGATTCTTGGACTGCCTCGGTGGCGTAGTTGTATTACAGTACGACTGCAAAGCTGGGATCTCGGGTTCGATCCCCGGGTCGGGCAAAGTGATATTGAGTTTTTCTATTCAGTAACAGCCCGGAGTCTGGAATTTGTGCCCGATATGGCGATAGGCTCGCCCCCTATCACATCACGGGACGGAATGACGGCGTAAAGTGGGTGCACTAGTTGCACCTCTGCCTGCCCCTTCGGGGATAACAGGCGTGAGTGGTATGTATGTATGTTGATTCTTAATAATTAATTAGAATCAATTTCTTAATATCTAATTTTTTGATCGGTCGTTACTAACCTTATCGGCCTAGCTGTTTAGTAGCGGCGCATTTAAATTGCGATCAATTTGTGAATAGTCATTAATTCAAATTTGTTCTTGATTATTTATAAAATATTGGTGCATTATTATGATTATTCTCAGGCGGACTCCAAGCTTGAAGAGATGCTATTGGAATGCACTGTCGTTACCGAATATATGGATGCGATTCTACTCGACGAGCGGGAGTCCTTGGAAGACCCTGCGATATACGAGTTCATGCAACATTACTATCCTAAGGTAAAAAAGAGATCGCATAGAGGTCGTGTGTGTGTTTCGTAACATATTGTGTGTCATTACTGATTTTATAGTCAAATGATATCAAAGATAAAGATGAATATTTGCGTGACGGTGCGACTCGTATTTGATGTTTAGTTTGGGTGCAATTAAATAGTTCTACTGATATTATAAACGCGAAAGTTTGTAGTAATGTATGGATGTTTGTTCCTCTTTCACGTAAAAAGTACTGATTGGATTTCGATGAAATTTGGCACACGGATAGATCATGTGTTGGATTTACACATAGGCAATTTTTTATATAGGGAAAATATAAACCGGGTCTTTTATACCGGGAAAACTTTTAAACGCGGGCGAAGTTGCGGGTAAAAGCTAGTAACGTATGTTGTGTTGTATTGCATGTGTAGAGTGTTGTGTTGTGGTGTACTGTGCAGATGGGTAACGGCGCGCCGGGCGTGTCAGGCGTGGCGGGCGCGGCGGGCAGCGCGTGTGCGATGGGCGCGACGGAGGCGCTGGCGGAGGAGGTGTGCGGCGCGGCGGCACGCGCTCCCCTGCGCTCGCTGCTGGGCGGCGCGCGCGCACTGGCGCTGGTGGCGGGCCGCGCGCGCCTCTCGCCCTCCGCCGCGCGCCTCGCGCTCCGGGCCGCGCACGCCGCGCAGCAACGTCTGCACCACGCATCCGGTACACACGCACATTGCATCTTACAATATCACTACTACAATTGACATCATTTTTATACACACCATCTCAATTTGAGTTGGAAATATTTTTTTATAAATCTTTTACCAAAAAAAAAAATAACGTAACCTTGAACAATAACGACAACGTTAAATTAAGACCACCTATCAAATATCTTCTTCATATTTACTTTTTTATGGGCTGTTTATCGCAATCACCAAAATAAAATACATAAAAACGCCGAAGGTATAGTAGAACATTGGTGAGGCGAACATCCGTAATTTTATTAGCACCTCACTGACAGACAAATCGTAACGAAATCATTACTTAACCCGCTTGAATATATATGCAGAGGAAGACAACTCCGAACCGGAAGGCGGAGAGTCAGTGTCGTGCGTGGCGGAGGTGGCGCGGTGCCACACGCCGGAGGGCAGCGAGGGAGAAGAGGCGGCGGAGGAGGCTGTGGCGTCCCCCGAGGAGGAGCCCGAGGAGGAGGCGGCGCCGCGCACCGACTACCGCACCCACCTCGCGCACGTCATACAGACCCTGCTCAGCACGGCGCAGCACCACGCCGCGGACGGGTAGGACCCTCTCTATACTCGGTATAGAAACGCCTGTACACGTTTTATTACACAATATCCTCTCACAAACACGTTGAGGTATGATTTCATTATATTGTAACCGGTATTCTGCTTAAGAACAAATGAAACAATTGAAGCAAGGTTGTTTCATTTGTGGTCAGGTAAAGTTAAGGCTCTTATCGAACTGGTGAATTGCAAGCAAATTCACATCGGGGCAAAGACGTACTCGTTCAGTTTTATAAAACCGTTAACTTTACTTGACGACGGTTGAAACAACACGGTCTAAGTTACTAAAGATAATTTGCCTTATTCAAGAAACGAAAAAATAAAAAGCAATACAAACATCTACCCACATTTTAATAACATGTATTGAGTGTAACTGACAAACATGAATTGATTTATTTTAAAAGAAGTTTTGTTAACATTTTAATTTTTTTTTCTTTGGATATGGTATAATTTCGTGTCCCGTCGAAGTCTGCAACAATTAACGAAATCATACCTTCACATTAGCTTTAACTTTCAATAATGTAACGTGTAACAGGTTCACTGTTCGTTGATTTGTAACAAAATCACAAATGGTGTATTTCATTTTTCATTGTTGTAGGGCCATATGAAAGTACACTACGGTTTTGACTTCGATAAGCGAGGTCTGTAAATGTATTAACCCCTGAACAACGCGTATATTCGATATGAAGTAATTGTTTACAGCCTTATGATTTTTTTTTTTATATTACCCTCCAACTGGAAACGTTTCAACGTATCGATATCACAATACTTTTAGGAAAACTCATAACGATTTATTTTAGTCTAAAATATTTTTAAGATAATATTTAATACCGTATTTTATTTATACTTGTGGTTGCATATTTCTCATACATCTATTTAGTATGTGTGTTCTTGTATAATTTTAAATTCTGTACGGTTCACGAATGATTACATGAATTGATAACAGTTCGTAACAGAAAAAGTTATTATAATACCGCATTCGTCAGCTTGAGTACGTAAGCGTTTGTACAAACCTGATTAATGCGCACGCGCACGAACAATTTCAGTATTAGCTCGCGAGACGTACGCATATCGCATTTGCGGTTCATTTGCCATATTTGGACACACCCAAGCACAGTAGTCGATGTGTGAGCCATGAATTTCACTCAAGCATGGTCATGTTGTTTATGTTTTTCTCTCAACTAACCTGCGTTACTGTAGACTGTTTTCTTCCTATGTCATCGATATGTGTACATTCCAATATGCATCGTCTTACAGTTATTTAGATATTTTATTTTTGAAGTATGTAGAGTCCAAATTGCCTATGTTATGACTTTGTTCGCGCTGTGGATACAGTCAGTGCGTTCTGTTAACTCGTCAGTCCCCGCTTATATAATATAGATGTATGCGGAAACCCTATATACTCGGACGCCGGTGTTCGTAGCGGGGTTTGATGAGTCAATATAGAAATAATTTCGTCGTAAAAACAAAAGACGTTTTACATTATTTGTACCGTATGCACGCCGCGAACGAAAAATCCGTAACAAATAAATGTTGAACAAAAATTTAATGTAGTACTACTCAGGCCCGCCAGCACCATCTTCAGTTTAGTGAGAAAAGATTAAAATTGCATTGAAATAATTGGATTAGTTTAGCAGAAAAAAGAGAGACAGAATCTTTTAAGACACCTCAGTTATGGCTTTATAAAATGCGTTTTATATCAAGTATTTAGGTAGTTAAAGTAAATGTTGGACATCACCTAATCGGAAATATCTTGTTATGCATAAGGTACTTTTTGCTAAACTACGAACAATTAACTTAACTCGCTGAACTGGATTGAGGAAAGTGGGTCTTTGAGTATACCCTAGACGGATTGTAGATTCAAAATTTTTCGAGACATTTTCTTATATTTTATGTAAACAACACGTCCACGGCGGTGAATACCGTTCTAGGAACAAAATATATTTTAAGTAAAAATGCATTCAATGGTACAAAAAATATACAAACGTGTATACGTCGAAGTTTTAAATAAGTACCTTATTCAGAGCCAGCTTTATTGTGCCGAAAGAGAGGCCACGCTAAATCGGTCACTGAGTAATGATTACAGGCATTAGATATTGCAACAAGTTTATGCTAAAGTCGGCCCAAACCGGCCCTTAACATTTGTAGATTACCTATTATGTTTCTATAAGAAGTTTCGCAATGATAAAGCAATTATTATTTGTGTTGTCCACTAGTCTGCGCCCGGTTTACAAAAAAATATATATTAATACAAAAAATGATTTATAAATCAACGAATGATTTATTAATCAGGATTTTTTGCTAAAGCGAATTTTACATGAAAAAGTATGCCAGAAAGATATTAATTTTAGTAAGTATAGCAAAATATTATAATACTACTTTAAATTTTTTGGTAGCTATTTTCTTTTTTTATAAGCCATCTTATTTATAACCATTTTTGTATCCACATAAATATTGAATTGCATGTAATTGTTTATGCACATAACTCCGCTTTTTAATAGCCTCTGTTACGTGACTTACTATTTTTTTTAAATTTAAGTATGTTTTAAATTCCATATTTATTATGGGTTCTGTTTATTCATAAATAAACTCGAATTCGTTTGTTCTTAAAGTTGTAATTATTATTAGTACAAGTGAAAGCTGGGTCCAATTCTGTTAGTAAAAAATCCGAAATCAATTTCTATAATCCGTCTATGGCATACATATTTTATTAATCTTTCTTTTCACTTTTCCAAAAACTAACTTCTCGATATATCTGGAGCAATTAGAAAACAAGGATTAATAGATAGAGCAGGGGAGACGGAGATAACTTGTGTAAAGATTGTTGTTGCACTAGACCTAGTGTTTGTGAGTGTCTATAATTGTCACACAAAGTTCGTAATCTGCGGCTTCATTTAGGCACAATTTGTTTGAGTGTGAGAGCAAGCTAAAATTATAATTTTATTTAACTCTATAGTGTTCTTCTTAATAAATCTTGTTAAGAAATTTATTACAGTTAATCAATTTCTGGATATCCACTCACTAAAGCGAGGTTTAGATTAGCACGAAAACTTGCAGAAGTGTTAACTTGAGTGGAAGTTATTCCAAAAGCTATTTTACCGCGTAAACAGTCGCTGCTAACTAACTTCTGCAAATTTTTGAAGATTGCACGACTTCTGGCAAGTCTCTTTTGTAGACATAACAATATTGCCACGAGTGTAAACTCGTCTGGAAGTTATTCCTGTAGGAACTTGCTAGTCTAAGCACGGCTTTAGAATTCGCCTGCAATTTGATGGTGGTGATAATAAGACCTTTGAAGTTTATTTGTCTAGTGCAGTTGCAACCTTGGTAAGCAAATGTTAAAACTCTGATATTTTGGAATCAGAACTATATGACCGAATATAGTTTTTTTTATTGTCACATTAAAGGTAATTGAGTAGCTGTCCCTGTCTTTTCAATGAAAAAAAATCTGATGTTTGGTGACAGTGAAAAAAAAAATAACTCAAAATACGTACAAGATAAAGGTAAATAATTATTTTATATAGTTTGATTGGTAATATTACACAGACAAAACCAGCAATTGTAATGTACAGATGCCTTCACCAAGAAACTTTTAGAATTGCCCTTGACTGGAAATTTTCTTTGTATATTTTTTGGTCGTTTATATTTTGATCTGCAGAAAGTATTTATTTTATATGTTGAATGTATTTTGTACGGTATACTTTGTCTGAAAAGCTAACACGTTAATATCTTTATTGGTGTAAAAATTATTTTCGAATGTGCAAATTTATCTGTCTCTGTATAAAATCGAAAACGGTTTTATTTAATAAGCGTTTCAACGAATCTTCGTTATAGATGTCTCTCACCAACAACATATATACAGTGTACATATTCGACACATTGTCGAGGAATTATCTTCAAAACAAATTGTATTGTGTATTGGCAGTTTCTTAGTAGATAGAGGAGACTATCGATGTTTATTCGTGTTTGAATTTTAAGGAATATATCGAAAGTCGTCGCTTTTAACTCACTTAGGCATTTCTTTAGTGATATAGCTATATAATAGGTATGTGTAAGACTGTCGCTAAAATTTTATATTGTATTTTTTTATTGTTTCGGTAGAGTGTGATGTGTCCGAAATGACTAGATTGTGTTATTTTGAACTTGCAAAATTATTAACTACGTTTAGGCTGTGAGTGTCTTTTTTTTTTATTAATTGTACGCGGGAATATAATTAGACGACTATAAATTGTATTTCTCCACCCCGCTTATGAAAAAGTCTGAACATAGTGAAATGTTATAAGAATGCGAAAGTATCACCCGTCCAAGGCGCGTACTTTTATTTGCGAACTCTAATATTAGGCCAGTATGATCATTTTAGATACATTACGATCGACCCGCTTCTACCGGCTTTACCTTGTGGAATTTATCTTGGTTGCATCATTCGTGAAATTCATAAAGGGCGTAGTTTTGACGAGAGCACATAATTGAATTTCGACGGCTGGCCGCATTCGACGGACTATGCTCATTATTCACTGCCCAAGTTGATAAGGTCTAATCGTAAATATTATATACGCAAATTATAATTGGTGTGTGCATGTGAAGTTTATTAGTCGAATGTATATAATGAAAAACACTTGCAGATTGTTCAATCTTGTCCATTTTGTATTTTAATAGCGAGTGCGGCGCATCCGCAGACACGTCGACCATCACAAACTCGCGGCTGTAGGATATCTTATTGATGTAAAATTTTAAATGTTGTTCGTGTTTCACACAATAGTCTAATGATAATATTTCTCGAATATTCTATTTCGACACGTATGACCACGTAGATGCCAATAGTAGCATATGGAAATTCACAATGAGAAAGCAATAAACTAAATGTAATACGAATTTAAATAAGGGACGTCTCAATATCTACATTGTTTGTGTAATTGTTATTGAAAATTTGACTTTTATTTAAATTGATAAGTTTTGTTGTGTGTTAGAAGTCAGTCACTGGTTTTGTAAAAGGGTTACGGACATTATGTGGTGCTATCTGTATGGGGTGACTGTGTGTGAGACAAAAATTGTATTTAATTTTGTCCTGATTTAGAGCTTATTAATATATACCTACATCTTAATATAATTGTGCTGTAATTATCCTTTTGTTAATTTTAAGATATACGTTTTTTATGAAGTGTGGCAAAGGAAGAGCGCGCTGCCAGACGCGTTGCGGGCAGCACGCGCCCGTTCCCTGTATGGCTTGTAATAAAACATTTTACTTGTGTATTATAATTACGTTAAGTTACACAAACTAGAGTTTCGCTCGGATAAAACTGTGTTATTGAATATAATTTGTGAAAAATTAATGAAAAATACTGTAAATCGGACTGGAAAGCCAAAGTAAACAGTATTTTATAAAGATTGTTTTTCATTCATTAAACCTTCGTACATACCATACTTATAATTAAAATAGTTTTTTTTATGTAATGAAAATGATAAAAAACAGTACAATGCATTGGCCTTTATTTTTTTATTTGCGCTATTTTAGCTTTCATTTCTAAAGGAAACATATCAATACACTTCCGAGCACAGTCCAAACAATACATTTTTGAGTAGAATAAGCTACATTCTTTGCTTATGCACACTGGATTATTACACTGTGAACAGTCACCGCCCAGAACGAGCACCTCTCCCTTGCCAGGAGGACTAAAGGGGTCCTTCATAACATAGCTTGGGTACTTTAGCATCAGATTACGAGAAAATGGCGGTTTGTTTCCTTTGTAGTGCGCCTTTTCGTCGAGACCACAGGATGAGCATTTGAAGTCGTAAATAATTTGCACAGGCTCCTCTTTCTCTTTTGTTGGTTCTTTTGATTTTGTTTCCTCCATGTTTTACTAAAATTTAAAATATATGGATCAAAGAATATAGCCAAAATTGTATTGATTATAAACAGTCATTATACACTCATTTGCAAAAAAAACGGGCGGTTTGGATTTTAATTCTTTTTTAAAAAAATACGGTACCAAAATGATTTCAATCATTTGTACATGTTACTGGCCGGTTTTAAAAATGCCGTGGTGTTTAAAACAGTACGTTCTAAATTAAAATTTTCGTTTGATGCTCGTTTTTACAGAAAACCACTTTTTATCCTACATTTTTGGTGCGTAGTTCCAAAAGATAATATCGGTTTTCATAACTTTTAGTCAACTTTTATGAATTTATTTCATATTCTTAATTGTCAAAGCTTCATTTATTGCTGTTTAGCTGTCTCAATAATGTTAGAGAAAGTGGTAAAAGCTAACAAAATTATTGCGCTGCTCGAAGAGGGCTGAAGCCAATGCTTCGTGGCTCAGAGGCTAAGTGTGAGTCGCTCGACGGTTCAAAGGACCTGGCAGCGGTATCAAGACACCGGTTCCGTCGAGAGAAGGCCTGGTTCTGGAAGAAAACCATGTACCCAACCACGGGATGATCGTTTTCTTGTGAGTCGCGCATTGAGAAATCGCAAGTCTTCGTATGTGGACCTTAAGAACAACCTCGAAGAAGTAAGAAATGTGCATATTAGTCTATGGACGGTCAGGAGGAGGCTGCTCGCGGCCAATATACGCAGTCATCGCCCGGCCCGCGGCCCTAAGTTACTCCGTGAGCACAGAGTTGCCAGGCTTAGGTTTGCTCGAAATTGTGAGTCATGGACTCAAGAAGACTGGAATAGGGTATTGTTCTCCGATGAAGCCAGGATATCTCTGTTCGGTGAAGATCGACGTCGGCGAGCGCTACGAAGACGAGGAGAACGCTTTGCAGAGGCTTGTTTTGAAGAAATCACACCTTATGGTGGGGGCTCTATTATGTTTTGGGCAGGAGTAAATTCAATGGATCGTACAGAGTTAGTCTTCATTGAAAACGGCTCACTGACCGGACATCGATACATAACGGAAGTTCTTATTCCTCATGCACAACCCGCATTGGCCGCTTTAGGTGAAGACTCAATTTTTATGGACGACAACGCTCGCGCCCACCGGTCTGGCGATGTGGAAGCGTATGTGCAAGAGGTCGGCATTCGTCGTTTGGATTGGCCAGCTCGAAGTCCCGACCTCAATCCTATAGAGCATGTCTGGGACGTTCTGAAACGACGCGTGAGATCAGTACAACCGGCTCCGCAAACCATCAGAGAGCTGAAGAATGTGATTACCGCGGAGTGGGAACGTATTCCGCAAGCAAGTATCCGGGATATCCTCGCTAGCATACCCAGACGAATTCAAGCTGTGATTTCAGCTAGAGGGGGTCACACTCGATACTAAACATTTATCTGCTTTTACTTTATTAAAGAAAAAACAAACAAAAATCTTTGTTAACTTTTACTTCACGAGCATATGCACTACTAGCGAGCATACACTACTAGTGAACTTTAGCATTAAAACCCATAAATTTTATCAAAATTTTATGATAATACTGACGAAAACGATTATTTGCTTATTAATTTACAAAATTGTGAAAGTAAAACTACCTATAATTATCAAACAAACCAATAGTAACATTTGAAATGGTTCATTGCTTAGGTGCCCGTTTTTTTTGCAAATGAGTTTATTACAGATCAAAAGCTATTTCATTTATTCTTTGTTTAGGGTGGATTTTGTAATTAGTACTTAAAATATCATAATTGCCTAAAAGTTGTGTGTAAACAGCTGGGCAGAATATTGTGTTTAACTAACAGAAGCTGGTAGCCTATGCCCCAAAACAAGGCAACTTCTTATCAAGTTCCTTTTCATTGATTTAACTCATACTGTCATACAGCTTGTACACACAACAACACTGTTAAGTGCCTTGTAGGTTTAACTGAATGAATTTAGTTAATTTATAGTGCATATAGTAACATAGTATAGAACAAAGTCACTTCCCGCTGTCTATCCCTACGTATGCTTAGATCTTTGAAACTATGCAACGGATTTGCATGCAGTTTGTTTTTATAGAGTAATTCAAGATGAAGGATTGTATGTATAATACATGCATAATATAGTAGAGAAACTGATAATTTTAGGGGTTTCTAATGTGATGTAGTAAATAAACACATTTTTTGCAGTTACATTGCAAACGCTAGCTAAACCCTTCGAGATAGATCAAAATAATGTATTACAGCATTTTACACCTTCAAAAGGTCTACAAAAAAGTCCAGGATGGTATATGTCTATCTCTTAGGGATAACCCACAATAACCATTTTTTATCCTTTACTTTTTATAAGAAATAATGGCTTATTTACGAAGCTATTTTAAGCAATACAGCATTTATCCTTATTCAATTAAGTACCTTATATACATTGCACATTTAATATAGATAAATTATGGCCCTTTACAGCATGTAATCCACATAAATATTTTCGAAGATATTACAGATTTAAAATGCAGAAACATAGCGGTTGCGGCGGTACCGATCGGGGGCAGGCGGCGTGTGCCTATAAATGCGCGTCGAAGGCAGCGCTTCGCCCTACAGCACTTTATAATTAGCAGCAATCGCATGCGTTTATCGGAGCTCAAAGTGCCTCTTATAAAAAGTCTTTAATGTGGGCGAAGCCGCAGGCATATGCTAGTTTCATTAATAAGGGGTTAGTTACAGAAATGCAATACCTACATAAATATAATATTATTCAGACTTGGCCAACGGTTGTTTATCTTTTGGAGCTTCAAGAGGCCACCAATTCGGCTTAACAACTTCAATCGAACATTTTCCAACTATTAAGGCTTTTGCATCCAAAGCCTCTTTTATCCTGAGCAAACCTATCCCATAATCTTGTACAACTCCTTTTAATTTTCCCAAATTAGATTTGGGATTATCTGGTACTGATATCACAGAATCTTTCTCCAACTCTCCTGTAACAGTGTCAGTAAACTTGATTGGCATAATTCTTTTCCTAACAACACCAGTGTGATGCACTCGGGCAGTCAGCTCCTGACCAATGTAACAGCCTTTATGAAAACTCACTCCATGGAGGTAGTCACAGTTAACCTCCAAAGGGAAGGTTGTGCCTGGTGGCAGATCATCAGCCCCTTCACCAACACCCAACTTGTACCGTAAATATTTGTACCCCTCTTCATTTTCCTTTATTTCAACATCTTTACCAACACCTTGGGCTATATCAGGCTCAAGGATTTGTGCTGATGATATGACTCTACATCCTAGATCCGAAAGCCGGGGATCCTTGTATATTTTTATATCATTGTTGGATTCTACTAAATCATCAGTTACATTCGAGATCAAAGCATGCACTCTTAATTCATTGCTCACATCTGCAATACTGATTTGCCGTCTCAATTTGTACACTTTAAGATGTCTTTGTAGGGAGTTAAGAACGTTTTTATCGCATTCTATGACGAAGGAGTCACCTCTGTCCCATTTGTATATCAAGGTGTCATACAACACTCTACCTTTATTATTTAAAAAGACGGTGTACATTGACTTAGCACCTTCTTCGAAATGGCGTATGTCATTCGTAATGAGACCCTGTAAAAATGTTCCTGCATCTTCACCAGCAATTTTGAGTAATCCACGGCTTTTTAAAGGAAAAAGAGTCTTAGCCGAATTTTGGTCATTGTGTACGTAACGAAGAAATTGATTAACAAAACGGTGCTTTAATAAAACCCTTTTTACCTGATATATCATAATTAAATACTATCTGTTGTTAATTTCACCTTTACATATCACAATTTGCTATCGAATTTATTTTATTCTGCACAATAAACAATTTGACTACATATGTAATTGTATGTCATTTCACATTTGACAGATTATTGTCAAAAAATGACAAACAGATGTTACTTGACAAGGAACTATAGTGCGCTTCAAATCTTTTTACCGATGGCGTGAATTGGTACTTCTGTGTGAAAAAATATAAGATGATGATTTTTTTTTAAATAGGGTTACCAGAGGAGAAATGTATTTCCTTGAATAAAATACCACATCGAAAATAATAAACAATCATTGTATTATATTGATTAAAAAAACAATAAATAAATAGCCATGGTAATTATACAATGTGTTATGTGCTTATTAATATGTTTTGTGTTGACTTGTCATAATTCCTTATTAATAATTACTTACCTCCATGCTGATGAAAAAACTAATTTCATTTCATTATGATTAAGAAATATTCGTCTTGTTTTACTTATACTTATATGTATTACCCTAAATTTATAAATGTAGTCAATAATGGTTTAGTCGATGAACAAATTAAAGTTGATTTAGCTGCTAAATATATACCCACCCATCAATTACGTTTATGGTGTTTGATTTACTTCCGTAAGTTGCAGATTAATTCTATAGTATAATTTCGTGACTTCACTTTTTGTTGTCCTGCACCAAACATTTTAGAAAAAAAATAAGTATTTATTGGAAACTACAAAGCTGGTTAATTATTACGCACTTATGGCCGAATTCAATGATTTTAATAATAAATTATTTAAAAAGTAGGTACATAGTTTACGCTTACCTAAATGTTTTAAATTTAGATTTGAAAATATTAGTGCTTTGTTGCTAGACAAAACATGTTCCCATTATAAAAAAATCCTTTATTTCAAGGCAACACATTTTGTGTGATGTGGCAGCACTGCATATACCTTACTGCCAACATAACGCCATCGGAACTTAAATTTGAAACGCACCATAGTTCTAAACAGTATACAAAATACGTACTATATAGTCTTGTTTATTTGTCTCTGCTATATAGAAATAATATTCATTATTTTATAAAAGTTCGTTTATCAGCGAAAACCCGTAATAAAAGCGAGATTTAAGAGATTACTCAAATTACGATAAGCTCTATTCGAGTTTCCTTTATTTGTTTACTATGAAACTTTTTGAATGTTTGTTTCTAAGTACCAGCCAAACAGATTTGTATGTCTGGTACACGGATATATCACTTCCTGGATGCTTATATATTATACTAGCTGACCCGGCAAACGTTGTTTTGCCATATAAATAATTTCCTAGCAATTTCTAGCTATTAAAAAATAAGGGTTGATCGTAGAGGGGTGAAAATTTAGGGTTGTAGGTATTTTTGTATGCTGTATCATAAAAAAATTAAAACAAAAAATTTTGTCTGAAAAATAAAAAAAAAAATTTAGGGGTGGTCCACCCTTAACATTTGGGGGGATGAAAAATAGATGTTGGCCGATTCTCATAGATACCGGATAAGCACAAAAAATTTCATCAAAATCGGTCAAGCCGTTTCGGAGGAGTATGGCAACGAAAACTGTGACACGAGAATTTTATATATATAGAGATATCCTAATATGCTACCATGAATAATAATGAATTTCTTTACGTAATAGATGGCACTAGCGTCTACAGATAGAGATGTCGAGCGGTGTTCAGTACAGGGATTTATTTTTTGTAGTGGGAAAAACTTTACTCGCGGGCAAAGCCTCGAGCAACACCTAGTCAGTAAATAAAACAACAAAAATGCGCTGAAAGCCAAGTTAGGAGTAAAACGGTCTACCAAGACAAAGATCGCATTTCGCAATTTCAGAACCCATAGCACTCATCTCTGACTTCTTAAAGATACGTTAAAGATACTGACGCATAGGTACCTTTTCTTGGTCAATTAAGTATAGCTTATAATAACTTGGCTGAATTCTGAAATTATCTCCAGGATACACCAAAATAGACGTAAAAAGAAGAGTGGCCAGTGGGCTGCGCCCACCCCAGAATTATTTTGTGCCTACCCACAAGATTTTGAAGCATTCTACTAAAATAAAATAAAATAAAATACTTTATTCATCACGTAGGCGAACATAGTTGCACTTATGATAAGTCGAGACATATTTAATAATAATTATTAGTCACTTATATAACTACAGACATTTTTATTAGGAGTAAAATAAATGATGAAAAATAAAAAGTAAGAAGCCAGCTCGGGCTGGCAAGAAAAGCAATATGAAACAAGAGATAATTAACAAAAAAAATAAAATATAATAATAGTAATAATAATGGGAGGAACGCGTCGCGATCCTCACCGGTGAGGACACTACAGGCCCTAGCCTAGCTAACCTACCAGCCTTTCACTAGCTACCTAAGCGATGACTACCCGAAGAAGAAAGGCAGAAAGAAACTCCGGGCTTACTTTTTTGTCATCATTTTTCCATCATTTGTCTTTATATATATATTTTTTAAAGTCTTTTGCATACATAGTTAGATTAGTTATATAAGCTAATGCACACACATCACCGTTAAAATTTTGATAAAATCCAATTGAAGTATATAAACAAGCACTAAACACTACACCTAAGAATTAATAATAAAACGAGGGTACATAAATAAATAATTATAATTGAACGGTGTACAACGTGCATACGCCTACATTTACAAACATAATTTTTGTTGATTTATTGTATAATTTCTCACAATACGCACAATTTCGATAATTTAAAAGTTTAAAGGCAAGGGCAACACAATGATCGGTCGGTCGTCAATAAACAAAAAAAAAAAAAAATATAATAATAATAATAAGTATGTCAAATATTGTCAACGCGAGGATAATTATAAGTTGTCACATAAAGATTTAATATTATAATGTCAATTCAATTCTATAATGTCAATATTGTAGATATACACATGGAATATTCAATGCAATTAATTTCTATTATATTAATGTGTTATGGTTGGCCACTGTGTGCAGGACCAGTTTTCCAAACTGTCTGATCATCAAGGTAATCTGATACATTATAATACCCCTTAGACATTAACTCGCGCTTAACGTAACACTTGAATTTGTGTCCGGGTAGATTGGCTATTTCGGAGGGAAGTTTATTATAAAATTTAATTCCATTTGCTAAATGTGATTTACTCGTTTTACAGAGCCTAAAATTTGGAACAACTAGTTTATTTTTATTTCTAGTGTTCAGACAGTGCAAGTCACTGTTTTTCTTTAAAATACTAAGGTTTTTGCGTACATACATGATATTCTGAAAAATGTATTCGGCCGGCAAAGTCAGTATATTGACCTCCTTAAACAGTTCTCTAAGAGAATCGCGAGAACGAAGGTTATAAATGGCACGAATTGCTCGCTTCTGTAAGATAAAAATGGTCTGCAGATCTGCAGCAGAACCCCACAGAAGAATGCAATACGACATAATACTGTGGAAGTAAGCAAAATATACCAATCTCGCCGTAGCCACGTCAGTTAAATTTCTAACTTTCCTAATAGCAAAGACGGCAGAACTCAATTTACTTGCAATTTTTTGAATATGGGGTCCCCATTGTAATTTATTATCGACTGAAACCCCGAGGAAGACCGTTGAGGGTACTAATTCTAGATTATTCCCGTCTAAATCAATATTTACTTCTTTTTTATTGTTGAGTAACGAGAATCGAACACATTTAGTTTTTGTCGCATTTAACAGTAAATTATTAGCAGAAAACCAGTCGGAAATCGATTTAAGTACTTTATTTGGCTCTGTAAGATTCTCTTCCCTTCTATTTACCTTAAATATTAACGAAGTGTCGTCAGCAAATAACACAACGTCAGCCATCTGGTTAACCATATAGGGAAGGTCATTTATATAGACTAAAAATAAAAAAGGACCCAAAATGGATCCTTGGGGAACCCCAATCCTAACTAAGGACCCTGCAGACAAGACGTTATCGATACATACTTGTTGTTTCCGATCTGATAAATATGAAGATATAAGATTTAGCGCGTTTCCCCTAATACCATAATAGCGAAGTTTTAAAATTAGGGTACTGTGATCTACGCAATCGAATGCCTTGGAAAGATCACAGAACACTACTACTACTATAAATATGTAAAACGGCCATAATGATCAAAACTGGAAGTACACAGAAGTAATTTTATTATTTTAGCGTAGGACGTTTGGCTCTTTCTGAAAATTTATTCTAGTTACGACTTACAGACTAACCTAAAAAATATTTTTAAAAAGTTCGAAGCTGGCGCAATTCTGCCAACCCAGCGCGGCGAGGCCTGGTGGTGGACTAGAACTTAAACCCCCAGAGGTATAACAGGGGTATACAGGGCTGGATACAATATTTATTAGGCACATTCAAAAACTCTATAAGTAGTTAGGTACATTTTTTATTTAACAAAAAGGTAAAATCCTGCAGCTAAGTTTAAAGTTGAAGTTTAGGAACCGGCTTTCCAGGCCCCGGTGTGCCGCACCACCTAGGCCCTCATTAAGAATTAGGTATAGGTAAGCCCCCTTTGATTAGGTTGTAGGTAGGTTGGTAATCTATTCAGCGGCGTAGCGTGGGTTCGTGCCGCCCCAAGACACCAAAAAAGTAATCTCAACAAATAAGAGTCACGCATGCAACCCTGCACCCTACCCCGTCAACAAAATAAAAAAAATAAAAAAGTTTTGTTTTACGCAATTTGCCACTCCCTAAAAGTATCGCGCGGGACGGGTCGCCTCGCGAAACACGCTACCCCACTGAATTTAATAAGCAATATCAGCCAAAAAATAAACTCGTTAACATTTTAAAACTTTTTTATTAGTTTCAAAATAAAGGAAAAAGCACAAAACAATTATAAATCCGTTCTTACCTATCGTAATATTAAGCTTAATAAATAAAAATAACGATAAAAATATTATATTTACGTACATCTATGTCTCCATATTAAAAATTGAGAGAGAATTAGTGATCGAGATACCTAAATTGTCATCAAAATTGAGCACGCAGCGGGTCCGAAGATTATTTTACATCTATCAGTCGCAGGATCCGTTCCACAGAACCTACGTTTAAGACAAAATTTTAGCAAATCGCAATAGACATTGATAATTTTAAATGTTATCTTCATTAATTCTAAAACTCATTTGTGGAAAAATTGCTGAATGCTTGAAGCCACTATAAAATAGACACGGACGAATTAAATATTACCTAATTCGGTAGCGTTGTTTGCGTAGCTGACAAAGTTATTTTGGGAATCACATTACTCTTCCTGTATCCGCTCTTGAGGATTATAAGTCATCTCAATCAAATCTGAGTTGCGCTGGCTTTTTACTGGGGTGGCCATCAACGAGGTGGGTACAGAATCTTGACCGTGTTCCACCGACACTGTGACCAACTCTGTAGTGATGGTGGGCTCCGATCTTATCGACATGTTGTCTCGTTTTGTTGGTGAACTATTATTTGAACGCTTCCTGTTTCTTGGTGACTTTTTGAGGTACGGCGTAATTTTCTGTAAACAAGTGTTTAAGTAACGGAATAAAATAAGGCACAGCTACCATGAAGAAATGAAAGTTGTTTAGCTAATTAAAATATATTCCCTGTTTAAAGATTTTGTCACGTATCGAAATACATGAACTTATCGGAACGAAAACACGTGATTGTATTCAAAATTTAAACACGCGTTTGTCTACTTACACAACTATCGAAAAACAAATCACATCAACCTAACTTTCGGTCTTGTTAGGGTCCAAAGTTGCTGCAAATACCTAACATATTTACCTCGTTAAATTTAATATAAAAAGTACAAGTAGACCCTTACCCTTTGAGGATCCCGAGTGACGTACACTCCAATCCGCTTGACCTGGAAGTCAGGTGCGGCAAGGCAGCGCGCCAGGAACAAGGCAGCGGCACACGCCCAGCTCGCCCACACTGCTGCGCTGGCAGCACGAGTGGCAGCTATGCGACCTCCGATACCCCATGAGGCGTTCCAACCTCGCTCTAAATAAGAGTTTACGGAGGAGCACCTGCAGAATCAAATATTTGAGTGGTAGAGTATGGTCGTGCTGATAAATAGGACAGTAGCAGTGGCGTAACTACATGGTGGCAGAGGTGGCCCCCGACCTGACAGGCTGTGAGCCTGAGCGGGGGGCGGGGGGGGGGAGGTGTATATGTGACTTATTTGTTGAATGTCATGAATGTCATGGGCCGTGACAATTTTTACTGGGGCCCCATCCAATGAATTTGCCACGGGCCACAGATGATGTAGTTACGCCACTGGACAGTAGTAATGCAGGGATATTATTAATTATAGTCAGTTTCATAATTACCTATAAAATATAGACGGATTTTTTTTTAAGTAGCTTAAAAAAATATATAGATAGGTAGCCGCTTAGCCCCTTTATTAGGTATCCAGTAAATACAATATGGTAGAAAAATGAGTAAGAAAAAATTTACTAACGTGGTTGTGTTTGTTAGCTCGGAGAAAGCTTCACAAAATGCATGCAGTCCTCGGTTTGTGGTGGTAAAGCTGTGTCCAGTTAGGCCGACCATGACCAGAGAGAACAAAAGAGCCGGAGCTAGAATCCGCCAAGGCTGAGGAAGACTGCACAAAAAAATTTTCTTTTATAGATAATTTTGTGATTGTACCCCTACCTTGATAGCCTATAACATATACATAGACTTAGGTTGCAGTTACAAAGTATGATAGTGAGCTTTTAAATCCAAAATTTACACCTGATTGACCTGGAATTAGAATTAGAGCTCGATATGGCGATAGACTTGCTCTATCACAACATGTGATAGTTCCTGCTTACCTATATTATTTTCACAAGGCGTGATTCCCAAGATGTTTCTGTCAAAACCTTCAGTTATAAAGGCGTGAGGTCATAAATGAGTGTTGTCACGAGGGATTACTAATTTACCGTGTACTCGTGCCAAAAGTTACCCAAGCGTTCTGTTGACCGTGCCCGAATGTAATACAACACGAAGGGAATAATATCTGTATTCTATGATTCAAGAATTCTATTGGTTGATAAAGGAGACAAGATTATTTGTACGTTTTTCGTAGTCAGCATCTAAGAACTCTACGCGTTCTGCTGTTATAGCATTTTGATCAACGACCCAAGTCACTGTATGCTTTATTGTGTGACTAGCTTTTGCCCGCGGCTTCACCCGCATCAAAGAGTTATTCTTGTATAAATGCCACTTATATCATATAATTCTCTAATATATTATACATGTATTATACATACCTTCCTCTTGAATCACTCTATCTATTAAAACCGCATCAAAATCCGTTGCGTAGTTTTCAAGATCTAAGCATACACAGGGATAGACAGACAGACGGAGGCGACTTTATTTTATCCTATGTAGTGATTTGACGATTTCTGTGTCTTCATAGCAACTAGCGGAGAATAGGTGGTTGATAGTTAAATAAATATTGATCGTCTGACTTTTGTGTTCAATGTTCAGTCTAATTTTGTCGGACGATTTGCTGATTAATACCTTAGCAGTTAGCAGTCAGCTCGAAGCAATAAGTATTTTTACCAGAACATCATCATTAAAGACTGCCTCGGTGTCGTAGTTGTATTACAGTACGACTGCAAAGCTGAGGTCTCGGGTTCGATCCCCGGGTCGGGCAAAGTGATATTGAGTTTTTCTATTCAGTATCCGCCATGAGTCTGGAATTTGTGCCCTATATGTCGATAGGCTCGCCCCCTATCACACCATGGGACGGAATAATGGCGAAAAGTGGGTGCACTAGTGGCGCCTCTGCCCTTCAGGGATAACAGGCGTGTATATGTATGTATATGTATGTATCATCATTAAAATGGACCTATCTAATTCTTATTTGAAGTTTGTAGGTACCTACCCTGTTCGAGCATGTCCACCACCGGGACACATAGTGAACAAGGTCATCCAAACGGCTGCGAATATTGTGGACAATATAGGCATGTATTCCGCAAATTGGCAAGCATTATTTTCTTCAAAAAGCGTCCGTGTAGTGTCCAGCATCAAGTGATGGGTTTTGTTTCCTGTTAAGGAAATTTTTACTTACAAAAAAGTTCAAGTGAATGATTTAAAAATTGGCCTAGACTATTTCGGGCCATGCGTCGTTTAGATTTCCATAGTTGTAAAGATAATAGGACGACATACCTATCATTCAATCGTTTTTTATTCGTTTTACAGCTACAGAATCCTAAATGTGCATTACACACATAACACCAAACAGATTACAGAACATGTAGGTAATGTATATTGGATAATGATTTCTCATAACATTATGCGAGTCGGATTTTCATTCAAGCCAATTAAGCTTACCTACTTAGGGCGTCCACATTTTAGGGGCGTCTAATTTAGTGAAAGGACAGATGCACAAATTACTGTTTAAAGCTTTCCTAAATCTAAATACAGATCCGGACTGCGGTGGATGACATTATAAAACTAGTAGGCATATGATACAAAGGGTCAAAAACACAACAGGTAATAACTTGTAATGTAATAAACATTGAGGATTATTATTCATCACAAATCAATTAACAACTTCATACTAGAAACAATCTACAAACTGTCTTGCTTTACTCTTCTTATTACGAAAGTAACAGATATATGTATTGTACCGTCATCCGGAAACTTTTCCTCTCCATCTACAGAAATTAACATCTATGTATAAATAAATTGAAAATGAATAGTACAAATATTTCACGATGCTTGAATAGAATAGAAACTAGGTACGCGTTTAAAATCTAATTAGTTTTGGCGGTTACGTTCAAAACGGAGGTTTTATTAAGCTTATTATAATTTATCACAAAAATTCAACATTTTAAACTGAAAAACACGCTTTTATATAAAATCCAAATAAAAAATAAATAATAGCTAAAAAAAAAAACTAAAAAACTCGCATTTATAGAAAATCCCACTAAAAATTGGAATTTGTTTTTAGCAAATTTGAATTAAGAATAGTGTAAATAAGAAAAAAATGTAGTTTTGTTGTCAAAAAATGGTGGGGTGCTTTTTAAGATATTATCAAAATGATAATCCTTTTACTCATATCTGTCAATAAAATATTTATAACTATGACACCATGCATCCTACGCTTCTTTTTACAATAAAATACATTTTTTTCTTATTTTTGGGAATTGAAGCTCCCTAAGGCCCCAATGCAAAATCATATTATTACGATCCTTCTAAAATACAAAAATCTTACCGGTAGTATTTATATAAACTGTAGAGGCTTCCAGAGTGTGTACAACGCCATTGTTTGTATCTCTTTTTGCTGTTATTTTGGCATTTTCGGAAGAATTAGGGATGGCGTCACCAGCTTGAGCAATTTCGGTTATGTTACCTCCATTGAGTATTGTATCGTTAACATTATTCATTTCAAATTGGAACTCGGACAAATCGACCATCCGAAACTCCAATTCTCTCGGGAAAAGGATGCAATTATCGTCCACCAGCTCCATAGCATTTTGTAGAAATACATAATTGGCGATTCCAAACACGGCAGCGAATGCGAATAACAATAAATGCCATACTGAAATAAATGTTCACTATTACACATACAATTCTTTTTTATTGCATTGAATGACGAGACGAGCGTGCTATTCGCCAGATCGTAAGCGATACGACCACCCGCAAACAGTAGCAACACCATCCAGCACCTTGAGTTACAAAGTACTGGGTGGCATTCCACTGCGCTCGTCATCCTGAGAAATTTAGTATCATTATGTCCAGTAGTTAGACTGTCTACAATGTTCTTCAAACCGAAACACAACAGTGTATGCACACTGATGCTTGGATCGCCAAGCAGCAGTGTGCATGCACTGTACAATAGACATTGCGGTGGTACGCACCCAGACGGACTCTTACATATGAGACCTACCACCAGTTACATTTACACATTACAGCTACTATTTATTATCTATACTAATATTATAAAGCTGAAGAGTTTGTTTGTTTGTTTGAACGCGCTAATATTAAATAAAGTTACACACGTTTAATTATCATTGTAAACATCTACTTTACAAAGTACTTTGACTCTATTTGCGACGCTGCGGGAGCGACCGGCCGAAATTTGTTTTGTTAAACACTTTAGTCAACATTTATTATGTTAATTTTGCAATTATTGGTCATGCACAATCAGCCACGACACATCATGGTCGACCAGGTACCTCCCTATCATAATATAATTAAAGATCCACGAGCTAAAGTTACTACTATTCTATAAATAACCAATAATATAATGCGTCATGGTTTATGAATACAAGATGCCATCATAAAACAGCATGTTGTTTTTTATTTGGTTTTCGAATGTCTTTTATAGAGTTTGACGTTTGCATCATTGCACACATTTGTAAAGTTCAGACAATGCCAAATGATGACGTCTAGTCTGCAGACGGCCTCTAAAAGGAGTGGTTCTAGCAAAATGTACGAGGTTACAATTATTACAATGACACATTACTGATAAACGTTGAGTTACGGTAACCACCTTCCTGTACACACAGGAGTCATTTTTATTTATTTAATTAACGTAATCGTTAGTGTAGTATTTTTAACCAAGTATTAAAGTACTTGTAGCCATAGAAATTACTTAATAATGTGATGAATTCATAATCATGGATTAGGTTACTTGAGCAATTACTTAGGGCGGTTTTAATAAACTAATCTCAAGTTTCAGTTACATGTCAAGTAGACATAATTCAATACATTATGTCTACTTGAGATGTGACTCAAACTTGAGATTGATTTATTAATACCGGCCATAGACTTCAGAGAACTGAGTTGAACTGACCTATTTTAAAAATCCACGTTTAAATTTGTTTTAGCCAAAATAATAATGCAGATATGCGCCTGTGTGTGATAAACATATCGCTTTTGGGCTCTGTCTGACTTTTATATTGTGATACATGTTGATATTTCTGTCTTAGGTTCACTAACCGAGAGCAAAATTTTATCAGCGACAGATACAATTGAAAAAAGCAACAATGAAGATGAGGACGATACATCTGAACCTTTGGATAAGGTGTCAGTTAAGGAAGCTAGAGCCTCATTCGACATCTTACATAGCTTCTGTCTACAAAACGAAAGTGATGAAAAATAATTTCAGGCACTTTTTCTCTTAAAAAAAGTTATTGAGCAGTCTGAGCAGCAGCAATGTGCTTTGTTTGAAGCAAACCAATATAACAGAGTTCTTTCGAAAGATTAATTAATTCACATTATGAATATGTATGTACACGTACCTACGTACCTTTTAACTTTTGTCATGGTTAATGAATAGCAGTTAATAAATAACAATAATTGATTCAACACTGGTAATTCGAAGTTTTTTTACTTTTCTCTCAATAATTTCGAACCATTTGATATTTCGAACTCTCGACAATGCGTAATATTTTAAGAGACCCTCGAGTTTAGAATTAACGCGAGTCGACTGTATAAGCTCTTATTACCTACCAATACAATCGTTTTTTTAAACATTTTTAAAGTAAATGATTTTATTTATTATTATAGAGATATGCAATGCTAAAACTGACGTCTGTTGATTCTACGAGATTGGGTAAGTAGATCAAGTAATTTAGATTGAAATCTAGTCTTGTCATAAAACACGGCAAAATGTTGCCTCCATAAATGTACTATGGCGGTGATATAAAACTATGTAAATGAAAATGACAGCCAGTAATGTGTGCCATGTTCTGAAATGTTTACTGCAAACATTGACAGTAGCCTAAAAGCTATTGTTTAAATTGTTTAAAATATCCGTCATAAATAAATAGCGAGCGTTTGACATAAAACAAAATATTTACTCACCCTTCCAGACTTTGAGGCGGCGATTTGTCCTCTCTTCCAACTCACAGTAATCGTACAGTAGGATCGTCATGGTTTATTCCATTTTTACTGTTGCACTGGAACAAGCATACGTGTATTAATCACCGTAGAAGGAAAACCACTATATTCATTATTCAATTTGAATTACGAATATATCTTATGACAAATGAAACGTATCTTTCTAATTAGAGTGGCGAATCTAGGCTCTCTTTGGTAGGAGGCCGTGGTAGAGAGTCCTATAGGTAGCCAGACGGTAAAATTCGGTTGTTGACAAATACTCTCATACACATAAGTCGAAGGTTACTTAAGGTAATTGTACTTATGCTGTTTTTTAAATAATAACACAACGTATGGGAGCAATTTAATAAACTTAATAAAACTTATATTAAATTTAATAAATATGAATAATTCTGAATATAATATTCATAGGTATGATAATGTAAAAAATGTACAGTATGTATGTCTCGTGGACTGAGCTTATTTACGCTGTTTTTGATAATTGTAATTTGATAACAAACTGTTATCCGCTCTTTCGAACATACAACCGTGACAATTTTTGTGTAATATACAATTTAAGACATTTTAGTAAACAATAATAATAGGGTAGTTGACTACTTTTTAAAAATACAATTATGAAAAATGTGTGCTATCCAGAATCTAATGGTAAAAGAATTTTCAAAATTGGCGCAATAGTAAGTTATGGAGCTTTGAATTTGGTGGAAGGGGTAGCTGTAACAGCAATACTAGGCTGTGACGTCACCAAGCGCCGTCGGGCATAACGCTGCCTGCGTGCGAAAGAGATAGCGCGATATCCCCGCCCTGCCCCCACTTTTGCTCATTAAGAATATATCAAAATTGTATTACTTCTTTATTTTTCAATCGATTTTGATGCTGATTTCACAGAAGCATTTCTTTTTCGTATTATTTTCTGATAATGTACAAAGTCAAACATAGGAAACTACTCTATTATTGGCAACACCGACGTCTAGATGTGCTCTGTTTGGTTTATAAATAGTATCACCGGTAGGTAACCATACCGTGTCGAAACCAAATTATTATCTCAATGGCATCACCAATGTCACACTCGTGGTCTAGGTCATTTGATGATATCTTCAGGCAAACTGTTGGTGCTATATTGCAATTTGCAATACCTATTTTTTTTAACGTATTCAATATATCTGCTAAAGCATGCAAGCAATCAAGCAAGCAAGTTTTGACGCAAAGTATTTTGTAGTATATGATTAGGTGTTTTAACTGTCTTAATGGCATTGTTAGTATATAAGAATATTCCTGTGAAAAAACTCTTTAAATAGTCAGAGCTTAAAACTTTAAACCCTTATTTCACCAGTTTGGCAAGCCAGTTCGTTCCCCAGTTTGGATTCTTATTACCTAGCCTTAGGGCAACTAGATTCCCACATAAATAATAACCAGTAGGTACTTAACTATAGCTAATCAACATGACAACGTTTTTCAAGGGCAAGGCGAACTTTACAGACTAATAAAATTAATTGCCTCCTTTAACTAAAAGGCAGTATTAGCCTAGCAGGTGTGGAACTAACTGCCATGAGAATTATCGAGGTTCAACACTGGAGTAAAATTCTCTGACTTTCCAAAGCTGCGTCTGTAATTTATTTATGGATACACAAAAAAGTGATTCCTTCATTTTTTTATATTTCGATGGAATGACGAGACGAGCTTGCCGCTCGTCGGAAAGTACCTACTCCGTATGGCCTCCCATAAACAATGGTGACACTATTCAAAGCTTTGAATTACAAGGAACCTTCTGCGTGGGACTCCACTGCTTCGTCACCCTGGTACATAAGATGTTGCTGAGGTCCTGGGTTCGAATCCCGGGTCGAGCCAAAAACATTGTGACTGGGTTTTTCCATCTTAAAATTTACTCAGTCGCATCTCGGAGTCAGGAAGTTGACGGTGTGATACCCCCGTGCCTCGGAAAGCAAGTAAAGCCGTTGGTCCTGCGCCTGATCTCTCTCCGGTCATGTCGGATTGTCGTCTCACCGGACTATGAGAGTGAAGGAATAGCGAGTGCACCTGTGTATTGCGCACACACTTGTGCACTATAATATCTCCTGCGTACCTGGCTGATCTCCGTTGAGATTGGCCGCCGTGGCCGAAACTGGCTAGGAGAATTATTATTTTTATTATTACATAAGATGTTAAACATCATCATCATCAGCCACATGACGCCCAAAGATTTCCAGATGGACCTGTCAAAAGCGGCCTGCATGCAGCGCGTTCCTGCGACCTTTATCAAGTCGTCTGTCCACCTTGCAGGTGGGCGGCCGACGCAAATAATAAATTCCATAATACACAATAATTAAATTTTAGAGGCATATGAAGTCTACTATAATGTCAGTGTTATGCCTGACCCCTTTCAAATGTAGAAAAGGGCTACGAAAAAACAGTGCCATATGGCGCATATTATCTTTGGTGGATCATCTTGTTATTTAAGTGGTAAAGACCGCGGAGACCCTGCATATTCAAATAAATTCTTAGTGTTCAGTCCAGACTTCTGAACTGGACACTAAGAATTCATCTGGTGCTAGAATATGACGTCATATAGGCGGCTGATCGTAAAGGAACTATATTTTTTCGTGACGTGCACAAAGTCAGGATTAATTCAGTATAGTATTACCTAAAACGTACCACCGTGTTACTATTTCGCGCGACTGACGGCAAAGACAGTAGTTCCGGATAGATTCATTTATCGATTATTCATGACAACTGAATTTTAGGCCACGTTATCGCTCCATTAATAAATTATTTTTATCGATCACCGTTTCCGCCCAACATTCGGTGGTTATTGGAATGTCCCTGAACACCAACAAATTATGAGGCTAGTATTCCTCGCGGGCTGAGCTCATAAAATACGTTTACGAAACTGGGACATCAATTTATTTTAGCCAAGTTATGTAAATCAACAGTTACAATGTGTTACTTATAATATTTTTTTAGTAGGTATGTAAAATTGAATGACGAGTCGGGATCTTGCTCGCCTAACGACTGCCCATGATAAACAATAACAGAAAAGGATTACCTACTGTCCAGAATTTCTAATTAGTGCAATTGCGTTTGTTACATAGAGGTATCAAAGATATATCACAATAGCTAATTGTTTTTTTTTACTGTGGCTGTAGTGTCCTTCACACTCTAAAGTTCATGTTGGTGTTAAACTCGTAGCATGACGGTTCTTGGTGTGCATAAATAGGTTAAAAGGTGAACCCATAATCATGATATGTAGGCCCTGTACCTGTTCATCGTAATATTATGCTAATTCATAACGAATTAACATCAATCTATCTTTCAAATAATTAATTCCCTGTAGTCGTTACTTATTACTAATTTAATTGATAAACAAACGTCCAAATGTCTCATTTATATTGTTCGCTTAAAGTATCTATGAAATTGCTTGATATTTATGTCACATTAATAAAGGGAAATAACTCGAATGATTTTATTTATTTATTTACGGTCGTTAGAATATGTTGAGTAAGATAGTTTATCTATATAGTTTATTTTCTCGCATAATTTATTTAAACCTCAGATTACTTAAATAATATTTAATACGTCACTTAATCCCATACTAAATACCTATATACCTAAGCGTTACAACGCCCAGTACCCACCTAAACCCATAATTGTTATTTATTCACACCCATGGCCATAGAATATAATGGATGAAATCTATTGTGTATCTTTTCCATCATTGAAACTCACTATTAAGATTTTAACACAAGGGTACACACGGTTTATAGTTGAACGGGCACGCATAAAATGTCTCGAAATAACTGCAACAAGAATAGACCTAAATACTGGTACAGTTAGAAATACATGTTGGTATACAGTTTGGCCTAGAGAAAGCGGCTAGAAAAAGATTTTATTGTTTTTGGAGTACCTAATACGTGCCTACATACGTAGGTAGGTATTACTAGGTAGTATGCATACATATTTAATTATTTTAGCACATATTTATTATCCGCTCTACTTATCTGGTTTATGCAGTATTGACCAATAAAAAAAATTAGTAGAGTTTTTTTTTTTGGAATAACACTTGTGCAAGTGAGTCCCTGATAGTACCTAAGTGGTAATATCAACATCAATAATAATAGAAGAGTCGTTGCCGGCTTTTAGGGTGAGATATTTCTCTCTTTCCTTAGCAGTGGCTGTCCTGACTCCTGAGCCCAGGTTTGTAACTCATTAGTTACCCTCAGCATGGTCACTTAAATTAAAGGGTTGCGAGCGCCTAAAGCGTTCACCCTAAAGTCCGGTGTGGCCAAAAAAGCCGAGTCTCATCAGGCTACTGGCCTATAGGTCCGCGGTAAAAAAATCCTTAGCTAATCTTGCTAATGAACCAATAACATTATAGCCAGTTGCCACGCCAATTCTATAATGTTACAAGTTCCGTCAAGAATCCTACTATCCACGTCGCAAACGTCTTTACTTTCGGTAACTAATCTATGCTCTAATATTATAAAAAAGAAAAGTTTGAGTTTTTTAGCAGATTTGTAGGGACTAATGTCTTGAACTACTAAACCGATTTTTCACATTACTTTCGAGTGTACTTTTTATCCCGGTAAAATAAAAAACAGGTCTTTTATCTCGAATAATATTTTCCACGAATGAAATTTTTTATTTTAACTTAAAGGTGTCTGTCGAGAAAAATCTTGCGGCCGTGGCCAACATGCGTCCTATCTACAATCGTTCAAACTAACGTTATATATATATAAGAATGAGATATCCTAGCGATAGAGTTATCGATCAGATATATCATTCCTATACATTTATAATTTTTTATAAACTTTAAAGATTTTTGAAAGGAATCTTGGCGGCCTCAGAACTTTACAGGCTTCCGTAGTTTCCTAGAAAATAAAACTAGATCGGATGCTTATCTCCCTACGACGCTGTCTGTGTAAAGGTATGCGGGCTATGGTCTTAACGTTTTGCAACATTAAAAATGTCTAGTGAGTATTTAGGTAGTAACAAGTTACGTGTACCTTTACCTATATGTAGGTATGATGTAAGTTCTGTTGGCGCAGTACGTAAGCGTTTAAAATTATTGTCGTCTTGGTTCAATACTCGCTGCGAGGTCAACTTGTTGGGAATATGTTTTTTTGCGTAGATACCTACGTAATACATTACTTTAAATCATTCATTGTTTGATGACATTACCTACCTAAAATTGTAATTAAACATTTAGATTTTTAAACATAATAATTAAGGATATTTATATTATTCCATTATTGACCAAATATCCAAATGTTAATACTAATAAGGGTGATTCAGAAAACAGCAGATGAGTAACCAATGAGATAGTCAGATCTACAGAAGTTTAGTTCTATTTGTAACGTCCTATCAAACAAGCGGCGGAATGATATTCAAAGGTTGATTACTAATTGCAATCGGATGTTCCTGACGGCACCTGGAAGCTATGTGTCCAAATTACAGTCCACGGGGAAACCCCAATAACCCATTTCCATCTCGATTTCCAGGAGTTACAAGTTAATCATATTGATTTTAAATAATACATTCATGACATATGACTTATGACCATAAAAGCTATAAAAACTGAATAATCTAACTTTGCCAAAATGACAATTAAGTAAATATTTTGTCTGTAACAGTACAAAATACAAATATTTGAACAGAAAGTCCCAATTCAGGTTTTACCAATAGCTAATAAGAATATGCAAAACAAATAACTTTCTTCTCACTTCACAATCAACTCGTTCATGGCAACGTGGCAGGAATCGTAAAATAAACATTCGCTATCAGCAAATACTGCGTGGGACGGATCACAATGGGCTTCTGTTTCAAAACAGACCATTGCTAATTACATGTTCAAATACTATCCAAACAACGAATTGCGCACCGCGGACGTCTCAATTTTAAATAATTTTCGTACACCCCCGGCGTCTATTGTATTTAATAACTAATTCACGATTTTTATTCACATCCTAACACAATGCGGTGTTTGTATCACGTTTTATCATATATCTACTATGAGTTACTGTCTGCCTACTACATGAACTACATCTTACTACGAGGGAAATATCATACCGCAACTAGCTACTCGCGAACCAAAACAACGGATATGATTTGTTTCTGTTCCCGATTTACCTACAACTAGTCACCCGCATGGTACGGTCACGGAAGCTGCAAGAATTTATCTTGGAATATGCGTACGCCGCGCCGTAACTAATAACAATGATGTCTTATTCACACAGCTGACCAACCGACTGTTTCTCGCAATGTTCGTGTAATTTTTCTATCAATTAATTATTTATCAATACATAGTTTGTAATGCTACTAGGGGAGAAAGGGGTAATGGGAGTCAGTGGGTAATGGTAGTCACGTTTATAACATTCAAACGAAAGAGATAAGATTAGCGAATATCATCCTTAGAGATTCCTTACATACGCCTCTCATGGCCCCCGTGTCGTGCGGTCAGCACACAGCCATCGTTTGGAAGGCATTGCCTTTACACGTTTTCGCGCGTATTTCATGTAAGTATACGTGTGCAAAAAATAAGAGATAAATGGATTATTTTAATATAAATAACTAATGAAACTACTTTATTGTAAAACTGTATGTCTGAATAACAGTTTTAAGAACATTTTGTGGTGATTTAGAAGAAAATTATTTTATTATGTTTTTTCTTGGCAATTAGATGTCATTGGGCAATGAGAGTCGGTGAAATCCTTGCTAAAACCTAACTCCATTAGCCTGTAAAATACATTCTTAAAAGGTAAAAAGCAGTCAAATGAAGCCCCACGCTAAAATATTTACAGCGACAGCCATCAAAAGAAGTCTTATTAAAAGATAATATAAGAAAGTAGCAAAAGCAAAGAAAGAAAAAAAAACAGATAGAGGAAATACATAAATGTAAGAAGCGCAAACATCAAAAAAGGGTGTTACATAAGGCTAAAGGGCGTGTGCTTCAAGAAAACATTTCTTCTGAATCATACACTAGACTTAATCAAATAGGTGACCTCAACGAAGCTGATGAAAATGAAAATTACTATGATTTTGAGAATATCTGCCTAATATGTGAAGGATTTGGCCGCTATAGTGAGTAATGAAACTGGTGCACTTCCTGTGAGTTATGGGTGCACAAATACTGCATTACACCACGAGGATAAGTGTGTGACAACTGTTGACTCTCATTGTCCACTGAGTGACCATAATTATCCGCATATGCGGACAATGGTGGTCAAAGCTATTTTTTCATTCGAATGCTATAATTTTTTAATTGTATTTTCAAAGATAATGAAATCATCTTAGACTGATAGTTTGTTAACTAAAGTACCGTAATAATTGATTTTTGTAAAGTTCTGAACACAATTCCATTTTTTATTTCAATTATTGCTTAAGTGACTCCGATTACCCCCTTTTCCCCTACTACTAGCTCTGTATTATATACTGCGCACTGCTGAGCACGGACCTCCTCTACTACTGAGAGAGGTTAAGCTCTAGTCCACCACGCTGGCCTAGTTCGGGTTGGCAGACTTCACATACCTTCGAAATTCTTATAGACAATTTCTCAGGTATACAGGTTTCCTCACAATGTATTCAAGGCATGTGATAATTCACAACGAATACACACAATACGCCTCTAATACGTTTCATGGAAATGATTTTATGTTATAATGGGTCTCTATCTAGGAGGGTCTAAGAACTCTATCACCTCACTAAGCCATTATTTCTTGGTGGAGCAAAACGGGTCTTATGGCACTATCTTAAGACATTGTCAAAATAAATTCTAAAAACGTTTTAACTACCAGCTGCTCTTCCGCAACTCAAACCGACCTCCAGACATAATATGTAGCGTGCAAATTTTGCGATCACTTTGATTCCTATTAACACAAATTAACTGTACCAACGCAAAGCGTCTCTTTAATCTCGTTAAATGGACTGACGTAAGCCCCGATATGATGTTTCGTTTTTGGAGGAATAACTACCTATAAGACGCGGTTTCGTTCGTGAACCTCATACGCAGTGATGGATTAGCCCATAAGCAAATTAAGCAATTGCTTAGGGCATCACGTCTTGGGGGGCACCAGAAACAGCACAAAAAAATGCTAGCACATAAAAGTAAAGCTGTTTGAAAATTAAAGACTGATGTTACTTTACTTATGGTAGGGGGGCCCCATATAGCGTGAATTGCTTAGGGCATCAAGTTGTCTTAATCCGGCACTGCTCATACGTTGCTCCGAATTGCAAAAACTATCTCTATATTAACATTGACACTGCCAGTATAATATTTTCCTGTCATGAGAAACATTAACGTGTCTATATAAGTAAGTAAACAACTTTGTTTTTGCGATAGTATTTCTATAGAAAATATGACAACATTGCAGTTATTCGCCCAATAGATTTTTCTCAAATCTAGATTTTTATGTTCTTACACCTCTTTGGAATTAGATTATTCCTATTTTATTCGATTACGTATGGCTTAATTGGTAATCGAACTTGATGACACTTTATAGCGCCAGCATATCATACCTACAAAGGACATCTCCAAGAACGGGCCTAAAATTCGAATCAACACAATTTATACATATTTGGATAAAACTCCTAAAAACTAGCCCTTTACAATAAACCTTTTAATTTGAAAGACCTCTGAATTTGGGATTTACGTAATTTTATTTTGCTTTTTAAACTACACTGTATGAACAGTATGAACGTATGAACATCACAGTAGAACGTTTACACACATATCACAGTATGAACGTTTTTGAAAATGTTAGTTATTAATGGAGGGATCTAAAAATATTTTTTTAATGGATCCAAGATCCACAGTTTGCCCCTTTAATATGCATAAAGTTTGAGCCTGGTAAGATTTTGAGGCCCAGCACCCATACACAAAGTGGACATCTTTATCGGACAGTAAAAATCACGTCCTAAATCTTTATTTGGAAAGTAAGCTTAGTATGATGGGATACAAAAGGTTTCAAGCTTGTAGCTACACGAAAAAAAAACAACCAACAAATATGCAGTACCTCATAAAACAACTATGCAAAGGCGTTGCGTTCTTCAACGCCAATATTGAGTTTTTTATAGCCTGGTTGGCGGCTGACGAACGCGGTTATTGATGCGACTATATTTAACATTGTTACGATCGTGCGATGGATCTCCATGATAAGGAACACACGTGTCCTGCGTTCCGATAGATAAGATATGGACACCATGACGCCCTGACTCATTTAGCGGCCTAGTCCGACATCAAAATAGGGCGACTAATTCTTTAACTGATAGGAAGTAATTGTTTGCAGTTATAGTAATACTGACATATAATTTTTTATTCATAATGAAAGCGAACATTTCTTTACAACTAGCAAACAGTATCGGAGGCAAATTTATAATTATAATATAGGTACTGTATAACTAATCATATATTTTTGAAAATTGTATGCCACATAGTTCATAATTTAACTTATTTTTTATATTTAAGGATTAGTTTTGACATTTGATACGATAATTAGGATTCAATTATGAAAATGCTCATACTAAATCACAACCACTAAAACGTTGAAAAAGTAAAGTCTACTTCTACTTCAAATTCTCTTGTTTGTACCCGACTACGGCAAAGCAAAGAAAGGTAACTAATATGACTAATTATATATATAAGAAGTAATTTAAGTATACTTCATCCATATTCAAGGAAGTTACAATATTTATTTATTAGCGATTAACACGATCTTTTTTTTGTCTCTTAGACGCTTTAATTATTTAAAGTGAGGACGAAAGTGACAAAACATGCCCAATATAACTTATTAGTACCTACATATAATAAGTAGTAACTAATGATCATCTATATTATAGTATAAATTATACAACAATGCGCGTTAGTATGAGGAAGCTAAATATATAGGTAACATATTTCATTGAGATTTATTAACATGCAATCTCCTCAATATATTACCAGCGTGCATATCATTTAAAAGTTGTTTGTGGTGAGCTGAGCTATATCGACCTACTTTGGCCTATTCAATTTCAAGTTCCCTGTAGAAATAGCTCAGTTGGAGAGCACTGGCACGGTACGCCGGAGGTCGCGGTTCAAGTCCTGCTTTCTACTATTCTTTTTCAATCCATAAAAATAAAAACATTGTCCAGGCTCTACATAGCCCTTAACATGTATAAAAATCATAATGTATGATCGAAAGCATGCTTTACGAATCGTTTCCAGTCAACCGAGTTTTTCTCATGGGAGAGACTGTCTGGGTAGATACCACCCACATACCGCATTCTCTATTTCTAACACCAAGCAGCACTGCTTAGTCTATTTTGTTTAAGTCTTATGTACATTATAGCCATTATAAAACATCTCAGAATGAGGTATTACCAGGCAGAGTCACCATGATTTCGAGTAGACTAAAAAGACCCGTGGGAAAAAAACATTTAAAATAAATCTCATTCAATTATTCGTATCTTGACAGTTAAAATGACGTCTCGCCTTACATGTTAAATTATTCCTACGCAAAGTATAAGTTGAAGGTCAAAGGAATCGGCGAGGGCAACTTATAATCAAGACGTATTAGTACAATATAACAATAACTACTACCTTGAGCCATTATATCAAGTTCCGTTTCGAAGGACCATAATTATAGCTTTGGGTTTAGATTTTTTTTATTACGTTGAATGACGAGACGAGCATGCCGTTCGCTTGACGGTAATCGATACGATTACCCATAAGCAGTAGCAAACACCATCCAGCACCTTGAGTTACAAAGTACTGTGTGGTATTCCACTGCGCTCGTCATCCTGACATATAAGATGGTAAGTCTCAATATGTACAGAAGTTACACTGGCTACGATGTCCTTCAAACCAAAACACAACAATGCATGCACAATGGTGCTTGGCGGTAGAAAAAGGCATTGCGGTGGTACCCACCCAGACGGACTCTTAAATCTTACGTATGAGAGACCTACCACCAGTAAACGTTTGTGATTTGTGTATTTAAGTATATCAGTCACCTCTACTGTAGATGAATGTCTTTGTATAAATTTATAGTTGCAAATCGGGAAAAAAGGTCATGATGTTAAATGATAAGCATTAAAAACCCATACACAGCTAAAATAATAAAATTAAAAATAGCCCTCGCTCACGTCATGAAGGAAAATAATAGGAATTGTGCAAGGGAAAGAAATATGAACTATCATCATATAATTTTCTTTGAGGTCATAATAATGGTACTATCCCAGCTGAACCGATCCATTCCGTATATTAAAGATATACAAATATAGAGTGTGTCTACCACGTCATTAATAAATCAGCCTGTCGTCGTCCACTGCTGAACTTAGGCAGCCCCAAGTGAATGCCAACCAACCCGGTCTTGAGCGGCCCGCATTCCTGAGTATCATACTGGCGAAAAATTGTTAGGCACCCTTTTTTGCTGGTGATCGTTTTTTACAACGCTGTATTTTGGTTCACGTTATTCTATCACTTTTTAGCTATAGCCTATGGCGCCTACCCTAGGACCTGACGTCTCGGGCAGTCGCTGGGGCCGCCTCCAGACCCTTTAATCCGGTTTATAGTTGATATTAAGTATATTCTGTCTGTATGAGAGTATTAAAATATTATAATGCGAAATGAATGGATTATAAGTTATATCATACACTTTCCTCTGTTTAATGGCTAAAACTTACGTATGGTATATAATATGTACCTACGTACTATGTTACGATATTAGATATAGTTTCCGATCTATGCGATATGTACACGGAAATTAAGTTATTGGTCTAAATATTATAATACATACTAGCGAAAATATATGTGATAAAGTATAATGATTGGCTTGATTCAAATATAAATGAAAACGAATAAAGTCGAAGAAATAGTTATTTTACGTATTTACAATAACACAACCAAATGTTTAATTTTACCTGCGTTATCAACTGAATTTGGATGACATTCCATGTATGTTTTGCCGATAGCCAACACTGGCGACGTTCATGAGCGTTGAGGACCATGTCAAGTGAGTAGCCAGCTCGTGTATCATCGTACTATGTTATTAGCGACGAATTAAAATGCTATTGTTAAATAGCATCCAGGCCTTTTCTCTCTTTAGGGCTAAGCAGTGGAGTAACGCTCGTATATTACAACAGTTATGCTCGTTCTCACTATACTTAATACGAAAATGAATACTTATGTATTAGCAAAAACAGAGTTTTGTCTCTGACTAATTTATTTGACCAATTTAAATAAAGTTAGTCATGATACGGGCAGATATTTAAACAACATTATCCGCTACCTAAATCAATCTTGTCCATGTTTTCCTGCATATTGATATCAGTTAAAACTGTATGTATACTACATTTAGTATGTATTATTAAAAAAAAAGCCTATAACAAGCTCTACCAGAAATTAATCTGCGTAACTGTATAGTATCAATATCATAGACATAATATATATTGATCTGATTTAATATTATAAAGATATTATACCTATATTTTAGGATGAAAGAAATAAAACCCGTAAGTAGAAATACTAGGGCGACTCGGTTTATTTTCTTTTAATAAGTAAGCAATTTTCTTTTAATTTTTTTATGTTACTTTCATGCTGGGAATGGACTTCTATGCCTTCAGAGTCGTGGGCATACTTTATTATTATGTTCTAGCTTAGTACATAGTCTGTTTGGAGTTAGTCCTGGAGGTAGAGTTCCAATATGTAACAAAAGTAGTCTTTTTTTTTTTTTTTTTTTTATCGTAGGCTCGACAAAGTGGCTTCACTGCATCTGATGGTAAATGTAGTGAAGCCCAAAAAGTTGTGTCGACCGGCAAGAGATAAACATCCCTGGTCGGTCGGCACAATTATGCCGGCCTGCTTAATTGCTTCTTCACGCTCCGCTTGAAGGACCGTAAGTCGTAAGGAGGGAACACGTACGCTGGCAAACTGTTCCACAGCTTAATGGTGCGGCAGAAATATGAATTACTGAACCTTTTGGTTCGAGCCGGGATGGAACAGTCTCTATTCAGCGTGGCTGAAAAGTTGCGCTATAGAAAAATCTAAGTTAATCTAAAGTGCGTTATATTATTAAACTCTATTGTAAAAGATAAAATATAAATATTTTGTATATTAGTAGATACACGCCAGAGCATATAGCTTTTAATGAAACAAGGTTTTAAATGCGCTCTACAAGTTCGACATACTAATACATTCATAACGAATTTATAATGCGTTGAAAAAAATTAGGCGTTTAATTTTTTTATGGTCAAGTAGCGAGAACTATCAAAATTGCACATATTACATATTATATCAAGAACACGTTTGACGAATCCTAATCTGTACAATTTCGCAGAGTTCAAGAGTTTAAAAATATTAGGTACCTATATTTCATTCAAGTGGACGATAGCCTGGTTGGGAATGGAACGGTCTGCCGAGAGTCGAGACAATGTCCGGAGGTTCAAAACCCAAGGCACACACCTCTGACTTTTCAAAGTTACGTGTCTATTGTTTATCAATTATCGTTCGCTTTAACGGTGAAGGAAAACATTGTGAGGAAACCTGCATACCTAAGAAGTTCTTTTTAAGAATTTCGAAGATATGTGAAGTCTAGCAACCCGCACTAGGCCAGCGTGGTGGACTAAGGCCTTAAACCCTCTGAGTAGTAGAGGAGGTCCGTGCCCAGCAGTGGGACAGTATTTAATACAGGGCTGGTATTAGTATTATTAATAGGTACCTATATGTCATTACTGACATTCTAGACACTTTGTTGTTTACTTTTAAACATAATATTATTTTATCAGTATTTTTATGGTCATATTCTTTCGTATAAGAGAAATTCATAAAACGCTGCGCCTACCTTTATACCAAAAATATCCGAGTGTAGAGATAACACCAATTGATATCAACAATCAAACAATTCACATTTTCATTGATAAAAATATTTTACAAATAAAATATGCACATGAAAAATCGTTAGCCTTCCCTTTAGCACCAATTCGCTACCACGCATGTCGGGTCGACCGACTCGAATAGAATTCATTGGTAGATAAGACTTTTTGGTTGTGTGACGGATATCGTGCGGAAACGAGATAGAAGTAATACACGTATGCAATATATTGAAAGGGAAAAGGACAGATATATGTGGTTATTTTCTGCTTCTGCGCGACCGAGGCTGCGGCGATCTTGTTTACGTGACGTAACCGCATGATGTCATGGTAACGCAGCCACTCGCACAACATCCCAAATCTGCGGCAGACTTGTTTTACAGTAATTTGTCATCAAAACGAAATAAATAACAATAAGATGTACCTACCATTACGCTTAGTGGGTAATATAAGTCTTACGAACGCCTCGACGTAACATTTGGTAAAGCTTCCTTGGTGTGCTTTGATATAGCTTACACATATATCCCTTACTTGCCGATTTCGGCCACGGCGGCCAATCTCAACAGAGATCAGCCAGGTACGCAGGAAATGCCGTCCACCTATTAGTCTAGCCAACTTCTGTGACCCCCGTGATGGACGACAGCGTGTCTCACGCTGGCTCGGACGCCAAGGGCGTCCTTCGGTGTACGGGGGCTTCCGAGCCCCCGCAACAACAGGAGAAGGACCGCAACAGCGGTACGCGCAGGGGCGGTTGCGGACGGAGTCGGAGGAAGCCCGCAGCCGTCCCTAATGTGCCGAAGATGGCCTTTATAAAAAAAAAAAACTCATATTCCTTCACTCTCATAGTTCAGTGAGACGGCAATCCGACATGACCGGAGAGCGATGAGGCGCAGGACCAACGGCTTTACGTGCTTTCCGAGGCACGGCGGTATCACACCGCCAACTTCCTGACTCCGAGCTGCGACTGAGTAATTTTTTTAAGATGGAAAAACCCAGTCACAATGTTTTTTGCCCGACCCGGAATTCGAACCCAGGGCTCCAGCGCACAAATCGTACCCGTAACGCATATGCAATACAGTTGTATTAGTTACGCCACCGAGGTAGTCAATAGCTTTACATTTTTTGCTTAGATTGATAGCTGACATACATTACATATTACAATTAATTTAGTGAAACGAAGAAACAAAGCCGAATTATTATAAAATACATATAATTATGATTTATCTTTGCATAAAGTTGTGGAACAAAGTCGCATTTGTAACAAAAAAATTGCTACTCGTCTCCATAAAATAAGCAGTTCTTTTGTTGGTCAATGCGTACGCCTCTTCAATAAACTTCCTATGCATATTGTTAATTTTCCAATAAAAAAAAGTTTAAGAGGCCGTATACGAAAGTTCGACTATTTCAGTCAACTTTTCATCGTGATTTTTTTTTAAAATAACCTGATCTGGTTAATTTATAGTACATTATCGGAAAGACTATTTCAACATTAATGGACCGAACGAGCCAGATTTTTCATACCTTTCTTTAATCTCGATCTATCCACCAAGTTCCAATGTCTGTTTCAGAATTTTTTTTGTACGGAGACTCAAACTTGTAGTCGTTTTCAATCAAAATCGTGCTTGCAACTAACTAACGGAAACTACTGTTTATTGGTATAAAAAGGCGCCTAAAGAATAAATGCGACAATTTCTTTATTATCAATATAAAAGGAGGCGCACTTAGATTGAAATTAAAGAAAGATATGAAAAATCTGGCTCGTTTAGTCAATTTGTGTTGAAATAGTCTTTCTGATGACGTATTATAAATTAACCAGATCAGGTTATTTTTTAAAAAAACACGATGCAAAGTTGACTGAAATAGTCAAAATTTCGTATACGGCCTCTTAAAACTACTGTCAAAGAACGACTTTGCAAAAAAGGTTATTACAGTACAGGAGATTATTTGGAAGATATAAATGCTGGGGATTAGGGTGCTCGCATTCACACATGTTTCATAATTTATATTGTTATTTACTTGCAATTTGTAATATGTATATAAAAAAAATAAGATGACAAACAAATACCCACGATGAGTTTCTTGGTGCTTCTTCTCAGGTCAGTGGGCTTTACCGAAGTACTGGTAGAATCTTATAGTTAAAAAAAATATGTTAAAAATGACGCGTAAAAGTGCCCCTAGGGGCCTAATTACATAATAAATGATTTGAATTTGAATTAAGACAACAATTTTTCACAGTTTGTCACTTGTAAGCAGAAAAACATACATTACATATAAATAAAAAACTTTTTTCGATCATAATAAATTGATAGAGCAGTCTGTCTTTGTTTAAAAAATATTATTTAGAGATTGTTTGCGTTACGAAATTCTCGAGGGATAGAATCGCAACGAAAAGTTGGTTTTACAAACTGCTAGATACATGCCGTGAGATTTTTTTGTAAATTGAAATTATTTAGACCGTAAAATGAGGTCCTCTTTCTCCCTTTTTTAACAAAAATAGAAGTAGGTAAATCCTTTCTACAAAATTGGGGTTGCAGAGACAAAATGAAACAATCGAAGACTATAACATGTCGCTGTTCATTTATTATATAAAATATAAATACTGTAGTCACACTTGGACCCGAAGAATATGTGGGTAATTAAAATATCCTAGCATCGAAATTTTAAAACAAGCTAAGTCAACGTGTACTTCAAAACATGCAGTATATTCATTTTTAAATGAATATTTTATTAAGCTGTATGATATACTTCTCAATACCTAATTAAAAAGCTAGCACAAATAACAATTACACAAAATATACGTTGCTATTAATTAGGTAAAAAACATTTATCGCCTTTAAATATTAAAGCCTTAATCACAATATAATACAAAATATATCTAGAAATATAAATTTGATTACAATAGTCGTTTTTCTTCACAGGTTGATTTTACAAAGAAGGTTCAATGTGCAAAATATAAAGATAAAGACCCCTTCAAAAGATTGAAAATTTTCTACCCACCCTAAACTTGGTTTTCTTAGTACCCGCCCGAGATCCTTAGGGAAAGGGTGGCTACGATTATATTGTTTAAAAATTAAGTTCATATTATATTAAGTAATGTTTCATACCGACATTTTTTACCACGAACTACAAAACTATGGAACCAAATGCCGTGAGCAGCATTTATTTATTTATTTTAGGAAGATTTACAGACAAATAACATCAATAGTAGGTATATACAAAAATATAGTCCTATGCTAATTACAAATCTTCACCAATAAAATACCAGATAATAATATTTAAGGGCGTGTAATGTGAACATTTACGTTACATTGAATGAGTATTTTTTACTAATTTGGTTATAATGAACTATATGAGAAAAAAAAAGAGTTATTTTGTTATATTATAATAATTAATTGCTATTGTGTTTGTGAAAGAAATTATTTGCCAATATCTTTTTAGTACGTACTGTGGTGGTGCAAAACAAGTCAATATCCTGTGATATTCCCGACAAATACGACCTGGCGACCTTCAAAAAAGCGTATTCCCACCTAAAAGGCCGGCAACGCATTCCTATGCCCTCTGGTTTTGCAGATGTTCATGGGCGGCGGTGATCACTGAACATCAGGTGAACCGTATGTTCGTGTGGGCCATATATCATAAAAAAAAATGTTTTATACAGAGGTTGGTTAACAATTCATCAGTTAATATTAGGTTCATTATTTATAAATAGTTCAAGTTGTATTTATTGCAATACGAAAACATTGATTGGTACATAATATTATTTTTGATTCACAGTATATAAATCTTTATAATTGAAAAGAAAATCTTTACTTCTTTCTGTGATATGCATGTACTTAAATGAGTTATTTTAGAACTTGAACCACCTTCATCCCATCGTAATCAATTCAGCGTTCAGTTGAGTATTTTGAAATGACTCTTTCAAACGCTTAAAGCAGTCTTATCAGAGTATCCAACATGTGTCAGTCAGCAAAACACATACGGCCTGACACATATGGGGCATCTGTCGGATGTGGCGAGGCACCTTCTTAAACAATCCGCGTGGAAGAAATGGGCACATGGCGTTACACGGGCCGATTTCATAGTACCCAAGCAAACTGCGCAGACATCTTCCAGAGTACCCAACTCCTCTGGTGTCGCTTTTCTGAATTTCGCCAGTGAGCCGCGCGCTTCCTTTATTTTCTGCAGCGCTTCACCGAGACGATACTTCCCGTGAACGAACACACAAATGTATAAAACCAAAAATGCTAGCCTCCATCGTTCGTACCACATTAGCGCCGGCACTAAAGGCACTGCCAGCGCCGTCGTGACTCCTCTTGACCAAATACCACAATATAACGCCTCCATACCTTCCAACCTTTCTAATTTTAGTGCAGAGAGAGCTATCGGCCACAGCTCTAGGAATGTCCTTTCCGATAGAAGATAATACGTTCCTGTGATGGCAGTGTAGAGAGCTGTGGGCCGATAATGTTCTAAACCCTGTTCCAAACCAAGTGTAAGAAGGACGAAAGTTATTGTGACGATGAATGTGACAGCTTTAGTCCATTCTAGCACTATTTTGGTGGCAGACATAGCAAGGTGCTTGACTCGGGAATGTCTAGTAACGTTGACATACGGAGACCAGTCTTCTTTGGTGCATATTTCTCTGACGTAGCTGACGGAATACGTGATAACGTTGTAGAACATGAGGGAGTACAGAGAAGTGAGCCTGCCTTGCGATACCAGGAGCCGGTCGCACGCTGTGAACATCAGCAGCTGCAACAACCACCACATTGTATACAGAATACCAGCTACTCTTTTTTATAACGAATAAGAATGTGCCAATAAAATTTAATTTCTTGCAAATAATAAGATAAGCTGCAATGAATCTGGTGACGCGACCTCAGGGGATTCCACGTCTGTCGTAATATGGAATACATTTGGTCGGCAATAACTAAAATAAGCTAATTATAACGGTAGTCAATGTTTTAACATTTTGTTAGAAGTCGCAGTATTACATTGATCTAGCGACAAAACTATTAGCTAAATAGCAATTTCTTACCTGACTTATCATAGTAGAGAGGTTATTCATCTGCAGGAAGAGTTTCTCTGATCGTTCTAACGGGGCATACGCCGTTTTAAGAATGCTCAATATGAAAACGAACGGCGCTTTCAACCTCCTTGCTGTTTCTGAAAAGAAATGAAAAAATAAGCTTTAATGTAGAATAATATTATTACTATACTGCCTGCCTCGGTGGCGTAGTTGTATTACAGTACGACTGCAAAGCTGAGGTCTCGGGTTCGATCCCCGGGTCGGGCAAAGTGGTATTGAGTTTTTCTATTCAGTATCAGCTCGGAGTCTGGAATTTGTGGCAGAATAATGGCGAAAAGTGGGTGCACTAGTTGCGCCTCTGCCTACCCCTTCGGGGATAACAGGCGTGAGTGTATATGTATATGTATGTATGTATTATTACTATACATCGTTAAAGAATAGACAGAAAAAAGTGATAGTAGAATGTTTAATACTCAATACTATGTCGTAATTACCCCAAGGGGTTGGGGTGTGACGGCAATAATTGTAATTTAAACATGATAGACACATTTTGTTGATAAATTAACGATGTAAAGCTACTTCATGACCCCATACGTTACATAAACAAATAAAAAATTGCAGCATATCTATAAATTGTTCTTGGGAGCTCATTATGAGGAATGAAAGCCTTTTTATCCGACTTCTAAAAAAGGAGGAGGTTATCAATTCGTCGTGTTTTTTTTTATGTTTGTTACAGAACTCGGTCCTTTCTTAACCGATTGGGATTTATTTTTATTTGAAAAAATATACTCCTAGATTGGCCCCATAGAAATTGTTTTAAATTCGGTTGGGTAGATTGGTTTTATGTTTCTAAGACTACATTTAAAATTTTCATGCGTACCTATTTTAGTTCATTAATTTCTGATCATACATTTCATACAAAATGGGTTAAATATTACGGGAACAAACGTATCTTACCTTTGTTCCCGAGTGCATTTTCTGATTTGACTACAATTACCATACCGGCCCTGTATTATATACTGCTCACTGCTGAGCACGGGCCTCCTCTACAACTGAGAGGGTAAAGGCCTTAGTCCGCCACGTTGACCTAGTGCGGGTTGGCAGACTTCACATACCTTCGAAATTTAGAGAACTTCTCAGGTATGCAGGTTTCCTCACAAAGTTTTCGCTCACCGTTAAAGCGAGCAATAATTCACAAAGAATACACATATTTAGAAGTCAGAGATGTGTTCCCTTGGATTTTTGAACCTTCGGACATTCGTCTCGGCAGTCTGTTCCACTCTCAATCCTACTAATACTATAAAGGCGAAAGTTTGTAAGAATGTATGGATGTTTGGATGTATGGATGTTTGTTCCTCTTTCACGCAAAAACTACTGAACGGATTTCGATGAAATTTGGCACACGGATAGGTCATGTCCTGGATTAATATATAGGCTACTTTTTATCTCGGGAAAACATAAAGCGGGACTTTTGTCCCGGAAAAACTTTTTAACGCGGGCGGAGCCGCTAGTCATACATAATCATAAACGCTACTATAGGTCATCTTATCAACATCTTCAGCATTTGGAAGCCCAATAATGAACATAGGCCTTCCCTTCTATCTATATATGCACCTATCTCTCATATAAAGAAATAATACCGTTAAATGTTCCAAATAAATTATTATCAAATCTGCCAACTTCAGCCTATCTAATAGATTTATTATACCTAGTTAGGAAACGGATACATTTGATGTGTATTGTTATATTCTATTGTTTTTTGAAGTGGTAGAGCCCAATTTCAACTTCAGGTATTTTTTCAAATCAAATAACATTTGTGATAAAATACTCAGACAAAATAAGATCGATAAAATGTATATAATTGTAGCGGTCAGCGGGCTGGCAGTGACCGTCACCTGTCGGATCGTGTTGCCCACGACCAGTTTCCAGCCTTCAGTTACATTTTTCTTCTCATTTGCATAACATTTTCTTCAATAATTAATAGCCATTGTTTAATAATTTTTAAGACAACAAAGATTTTCTTGGAAAAATGGACGGTACATACAAAATGCGACCACATAATAATTACATTTCGACGTTAGACATGAAAGTTTAAACTTATATACGGGTAAAACCAGGTTTACATGGATAGATGATTAATGATTAAACTAGCAGTTATTTAAGGTAGTGAATCTTAGCTCTTCTCTAAATTCTATGAGTTACTATGCCTGCTATAAGGTAGACTCGTAAGGTCGTTTAAGACCGACTTGGGGCACCGCAAATGTGTGTGACTGTAACTGAAGTGTAAAGAACAGAGTTAGGTACCCTATCTTTAGTATTAAGTCCAGAAGTGATCAAGAAATAAGGATTCTCCATCTGAACCCCAACAACGCACTGTGTAAAGAAAAATACAATTAAGATATTGAGTAAAATATTTTTTTCTTGGTTATATCTTGTATTTTTCAGTGACAGGCCATCGCAACCTTTTCCTACAGGAGGCTATTGGTATAAAAGAGCCACCATGGACGACAGAAAGCTAGAGCTCATCAGCCCTCGCCCACTAACAACATCTACATCGACTCTACTGGTAAATATTTCTTCCTATAATATTTGCTTTTTATTTATTTTTAATATTTCTTTATATAAATTGTGTTTTATTGTTATTACGTAAGTATTTAAAATTACAACGTTAATTTCTTTTTACTATGCTTGTTGAAGTATAAGGCAATAGATTTTTGTATTTTAAAATCCCTAGTTGTTTTGAAGTCCAAAAAAGTCAAGTTCGTCTCCAAACAAACTCATATCAAAAAAGCAATGAAAGACATCAAAGCTATCCATATTCCATTAAACAAATGTGTTTTGTAGAAGGAGCGTTTCATGCCAAATAACAAAAATATTTACTGATACAAACTAAAAATATGAACGAAACAGTTGCGTTTACGTCGCATTATAAGTTCCAACAAAATAGTCACATTGCTATAACTTTCTTTTCTTTGTTTAGAGCAATAAATCTCGTTTAGTGTCCATTTTCACATTTTCTGATGTAGTTACAAAATTTATAAATATTGGGAACACAAGAAATTATAGAGAAAATTTTCAATCTGTCTACATATTATACCTTTTTGGTTATATATCCTAAATTATTAATATTAATAATTCCATACATTTGGTGCTAATTGCGGCCTTATTAATATCATTTAATAAGGCCGCATAAACTATAGACAGAAGTTGGCAGTACAGGCAAGATTAGTTTCTACACATGCAAGTTGGAATCAATAAACATCAAGACCATTGCCATCCCTTCTGGATTGTTCACCGTTTCAAAAAGGTGTATTTATGTTGTATATCTCAGTGTTGACGAGACGTGCAATCATAAAGTAAAAGCGTATGACGCACGCGACCTGGCTGCAGGCCAGTTTCCGCTGGCCCATTCAGTTTCGTTTCGACAATGACCCGACTTTTCCACATAAATATGTTTATTCTCACACGATGTATAAACATTGAGCTATACCTTGACGCTATTATAATTGGAAAGTCTTCCGGGTTTTAGTGAAACGCATTCTTTGTGTTAGAATGTACTATGTAATGGTAGAGATTTTGATGGAAAATTAAACTGATAATTTTCATAAATCAAAGGATTTTTTGACAAAAGGGGTAAATACACTTGTAGCTTTATATTTCTAGAGGCAGCATTTGACCTGTGAACCGGGATTTCCCAGAAAGTGCCATCAAATTCTTTGTTTATCGATTCGTAGACATTCACTAGTTGTTGGTTGTGAAATTCGTGCCTGACATCTAACAGTATATTTAATAATTTAAGAATAAGCTCGGCGACTCGTGAGTACCTACTCTACTTGCGCCTTTGTCATCCTTTTGGAATTTAGGCATGCCGTTATGTTTTTATGAATACTCTTTAAAAAGCAGTGCGGCGGAAAATTTTCTGTAGATAGAACATTCGATTAAATGCACAAACATTATCTCTCGAGTAACAAATTCCAAGAATATATCTAGATTTTTAACTCGTTTAAAGATCTTTAAATCTATCTTCACGTTGCGATGGCAAAGAAAGACATAGTAAACGCGTGGGCAGAGCATAGGTCAGGAGATTGGCGCACCCTAATGTTTATGCCAAAATACGCGCCACTGAATACTGTGTGTTGTCACTTTGAACTGGGTAAACGGATTCGAAGCAGAAGTTTACACGCGGATGTAAAAAACATTTTATTTCGGGAAATTATTAACTGCGTCACTTGATGCTTTGAGATGTATTTGCTAATAGAGTTGACAAATACGATTTGATAAAGTACTTGTAGCAAAACTTTTCCATTAAACCCTACATTGGTAGAGTTTCCTTATAGTCAGGATGTGACCACTCTCTCACTGAAATTGATAAGTTATGTTATTTTCTTAAGTTCATTTCACATTTCTCAACGCCCAAAAAATTTTAAGCGTTTTTTTATCTCCCCTTAACTTATATTCTTCATAATTCTAATTCCTTTTCAAAGAAAATATTGTCAATGCACGTTCGCTACCACTAACTATAAAGTAAACTAGCTTTTGCCCGCGGCTCCGCCCGCGTTAAAAAGTTTTCCGGGATAAAAGTCCCGCTTTATGTTTTCCCGGGATAAAAAGTAGCCTATGTGTTAATCCTGGACACGATCTACCCGTGTGCCAAATTTCATCGAAATCCGTTCAGTAGTTTTTGCGTGAAAGAGGAACAAATAATTCATACATCCATACATCCAGACATTCTTACAAACTTTCGCCTTTATAATATTAGTAGGATGTTCATGAGCGATATTAAACGGTGACATTAGCAGTCAGGCGATCCACACGCTAGATTAACAGCTTGTTGTATTCTATTCATTAATTTCCAAAATATTATTTTACTTTTTGAAGAATTTCGAGTTAGGTACTTACTTCTAGCCATTTTGGCCACTGCTGGGTACCACCTCGCCGGATACCGGTAGTTGGCAGAGATGAGAACTGGCACCACAAGGCAAGTGTAGGCCGCCATCAGCCAAGCACCTCCGAGCGCCACGAGCAGCCCGCGAGGCGCCCAGTACGGCAGCAAGAACACCAGAGATAGAAGCCATACTGAAAAATTGTTACATTTAAAAGATAATACTTAACCATTGGGTAGGGTTATGTCTGCCTCGGTGGCGTAGTTGTATTTCGGTACGACTGCAATGCTGAGGTCTCGGGTTGGATCCCTGGGTCGGCCAACGTGGTATTGGATTTTTCTATTCAGTATCAACCCGGAATCTGGAATTTGTGCTCGATATGGTGATAGGCTTGCGCCCTAGCCCATCATGGGATAGAATACGAATGGCGAAAAATGGGTGCATTTATTGCGCCTGAGCCTACCGCTTCGGGGATAAAAGGCGTGAGTGTATGTGTTAGCTCATGTAGGTTTAAATGAGTTCAATACGTATATAGCATATCCTTTTCCTCTTTTCAAGGGTAGGCAGAGGTGTAACACATTCACATTTTATATACTATGTCTTGTTTTTATCTGCTATAGGACATAGCTTGCAAAACATACGTTTGACAAATCTCATGTAGTGAGTAGTGACTAATAAATTATACGACAGATAAGTTAAATATATATATGAAATCTTTTAAACTGCACAAACGTCACAAAAAGCACAGTTAGCGCTAAAAATAATAAATTTAATGCAACATGCATACGGTGTCAGTGCACTGTAAACAATTATTAATAATGTTCCCGAAATAGATGATGTTCATGTCCAGTAAAAAGAACGAGATTGTATTCGAACGGTTTTTTGCATATTTTTCTTATCGTGTTATTGGGAAGGAGACGTAGGGCAATGACTCGACTGCTCGGGTTTGATTGATAGGAGAATATATTTGAAAGACATTTTAGTGTTTTATAGTTAGCTGTTATTGTTTGGAAAGTATTTGGAACATTAATAACGTGTTAAAGTCGTCCCGCGTCACTGAGCGACATGGAATGCAGAAAGCTTAGCTTTACGTCAGTCAACGAAGCAATCGTATGTCCTAGATACGTAACCTTGTATTTATTTCAGCGCTGTAACTTCAATAATTTTCTAATTAAATAGTAATGTATAAACAGACAACTATTGAAAATTTTATAATTAAGAGTCTGCTAACTATCAACTTTTCATAACAATGTCATCGTGACCTAAATATATTAAAGCCACGGACGCTTCTTTTTTTATGTGTTGTTGAATAAGTATTTGTTAACCATGTAACAAGAGCTGTAATAAGGCTTCTTAAAACATATGTCGTTTAAAGTGTTACTAAAATATTGCATTTGTCACGAGAAATATTAGCTCGAGCTGACCCAATTCTCTCTAAACCGTGGCAACAGCAATTTACAACAGAAAGAAAGAAACTTTAAATGTTAAATTGTAAAGCGAAAATTATATTCAATATGGACAGCAATATAGATAACTTTCTAGAAAAATTGCGCGTATGAAGAAAATTTTTACGGCCCAAATGGAGACTCGTAAATTCTTGGGCGGAAAATGAAAGTTTAAAATTATATTCTGATGAAAATATCTATAACAGTCTTTTTTACTGTTTTATGATGTCATTTATTTCAGGTCCTCTCGAAAGTCACTACGTCAAAACAGAAGTATATTCGGAAACGGATGAAACACTCATTATTTCCTTCACTGCGTGGTGAAGTGCGTTAACCACATGATTTGTTCATTTTTAATTTCTTTTCCTCTTTGGGCCTTAATAGCGAATCCTTAAATTTATTTATTAGTAGTATTATGTATAGCTAATCACAACCATCTAATTGTCTGTGTCAGTTAAAATATTGTGTCATTTTGTACAATATTTAAACACATTGTTTTCAAAACATGTTTTCAAAACACGTGTATGTACACAAATAAATGACTCATGGCAAAGTTAATACAAAACAAATCTTGAGACATAAATAAGTCTTCTACGTACGTGGTAGTTACTACTTAGAAGAAAGTTAATAACTATAAGGAAATCCACTACATGCTACAACGCGCAATACTTATAACAAACAAATAATTAGTTGCGCTAATTGCAAAAAAATATAAAAACAAATAAACACTTATACATACCAATGTTGGCGATTTTATCTTCAGATTTTATTGTGTGAATCTTCGAGAACGAATCACTTCTAATTCTCCCGCGCACTCTTGAGATCATTCCCATTGTTTAAACTTCAGTATAACTAAACACAATTTATGAGGACCACTATGTACACTTTTGATTTAATTCGATTTTAAATTAAATGTGTATATTCGTGATGGAAACCTCTGTGTTGTTCGAATTCCGATACATGAATGCGCATTTAGCGAACGCCGGCGGGCGGACTCGAAGGCGGGCGGCGCGCGCGCTTCCACTCTGCCCAGTACGACTTACGATAAATACTCCGCTGAAAATTGTTTCGTGTGCATTACCGTTTTTTTTACTCCAACGTTTGTTACCAATGAACAAATCGGGTAATGATTAATAGCTTCAATGAAATCACACATGATCACCTATTGCAATTTTCACAACACGTCACTGGAGTGACGATTTATTTTTATAATTAAAATATCATGTCAGCGACTTTAGACGGAAACATAAATAATAAATATTTAGTTAGTATACATACTAAGTAATGAAGAAACAGAAAGTACAATCACAGAATCCGCTTATATTTTCTATTCTTTTAATAATAATTGCAGACGAGGTACAATTTAATTAATCACTTCAATCATAACATAATATTAATTACATATAGAGAAATATTAACATATAACAATTGAAATCTTATATGCAATTTTATTATTGAATTATCATTCAAGCCTTCAATGAAAATCAGTGATTTACTGGGCAGATCTTACGTTGAGCGTAGTATTGGTCTTGTATTATTACATCGAAGAGAGATCACTCTCTATTCGAAACAGGAACGGATGTAACAACTATGAATGCTATTTTGTTACGAAAGGGACTCCGCTTCACTACCCCCTGTCTGAGACGTGTAAAACTGAAGCACATACGAAATTGTCTCCTAACTCCTAACGATATTCTAAATACGTTTATGTACAAATCACGAGGTTGCGTTGTTGAAAGTAAGCTAGAGAGTACGTGCAAAAATTCACGTTATCCACTTTTAATTTAATATTTGTATAACTTTAGTTACATACTTTGTAAACAATAAGGAATAAATACCATATTATATAAGATTTAGTTATATTACACAATTCATTTATCTTGTTTCTCATCTTAAGTCTTTGGTAGAGTCGACAGGCCTTATTCTCTTCTTGATTTCGTGTTAAAAAATAATTATATTCCATTTTTGAGACTGTTATGGCAAGGAATTTAATTTTAATTTCCATATTCCTAAACTAAGTAGGGGAGATGTAGGTAATGGGGATCACTTAAGCGAGAATGAAAAAAATAGCAAATCTATTAATCAACTCTTTATTGTTCTGTTCTTATTATAAACTTCACTTTCTTAACTATCAATTGAGATCAACTTTTATTACTTTGGTTAATTAATATTGCCGAAATAAAAAAAATAAAAAAATTTAAGTTCGATCACCATTGTCAACATAGGTTGGTAATGGTGATCAGCATGTGGTCAATGGTGATCAACAGATATCGCTCACATAATTGTGCGGAGAGTCCCATTCAATACAGTCGGCATGAGCCCAAAGCCCACAAGAAGTGCATCGGTACCATGTTTCATTGTCTCGTCCGGATTCACCACATATCTTAAAGACACAAGTTACATGCATCTTCTGCATCGTCATTATCGTCATCCTGGTATAACTCGTCCGTTTTCACGTCTGACGCTGAAGTATCATTGGAGTCCTGCAGAATTTTCAACTTAACCTTCTCAAGACTGACCTTCTGTGGCTTGCTTTTCTTTCCTACTCCTTTTCCTTTGTTTTTTATCGCTTTTTCCTTCCTTTTATTTTCTTTTTCAACTAGTCTTTCATTGGTGTAGATGTTAAAATCGTTACGTGCAGTTTTTTTCTTGCTTGTCTTGTCTTTACAACAGTTACTTTCTTAAGCATCTTAATGAAATTCTGAATACTCGTTAGATTCTTAGATTATTGGTGGTATTTAAAATTGAGACAAATATGCAGTCGCTGGTTCAGAAGAGGTGGGAAAAAATAGTCCAGTTGACTTTATTAGTCTTTCTAGAACGAACTTTTGGCATCTACAAACAAACAATAACACTACTTTATCAAGGTAAAGTAATGTGGGCAATGCGGATTACCCGACTCCAATTACCTACATGGGCAAAGAGACGGAAAAAAAATTCCTGACGAGAAATTTTAAGTTATAATAACAATATGTCTGTTGAATTACAAGCTACAATGCTATGCTCATTACGTATTACAAGTACAGAAATAAATATTTGTTACTTTCTGACTTACCTTCACATTTATCAACTCGAAAAATTAGATGAAAATGGCATAAAAGCTTCACACGCCTATTACTCTGAAGCGCATCGCGCGAACTGAGCCAGTCACTGGTCGTGCAAGGGAATGACGTAATGCTAGCGTGTAGGTATAGTAGCATCGCTTAGTCGCGTTCGGTTTTTATTATTTTGAGGTGATCACCATTGCCAACTGACCCCCATTGCCTACATCTCCCCTACTGAAAGTAAAATGGTATTTACCAAAGAAGAATAAGAGTGTCCACACCATACCATATCAGCCCTGTATTATAATACTGCCCACTGCTGAGCACGGGCCTCCCCTACAACTGATTTCATTTCATTTCATCGAAATTCAGAGAACTTCTCAGGTATGCAGGTTTCCTCACCATATTTTATTTCACCGTTGAAGCGAGCGATAATTCACAAAGAATACATACATAATTTTTATAGAAAGTCAGAGGTGTATATCCTTTGGTTTTGAACCTGCGGATATTCGTCTCGGCAGTCCGTTCCACTCCCAACTAGGCTGTCGCCGCATTGTGTAATAATAGTGTAGTAAATGTTTTATTTCAGCGCCGTTCGTTGCGTGCGCTCACTACTCTTTTTTCTATTCTTACCTCTCCTACCCCTCCTTCTTACCTGTCTTCCAACTTCATTTACCGTTGTGATGCCCATGATAGAAACCTGCGTTCATCTAGCAACCTCCTTCTTAAGTGTCCTCCTCATAGCTCTGATTTCCTTCACTCTTCCTTTGCTATCCAGTCCATCCTTCTCTGGAACGCACTCCCACTCGAAATCAGGTCATGTACAACACGGCTGGCATTTAAAATCAGAGTTCGGCAATTACTCCTCGCCGAAGTAGCGGAGTTCCATCATTAGCTTATTAGATATGTATTTATTTATGTATGTATGTATTTATTTATTTATGTAATTGTTTATGTATATATTTTAAATAATTATTTATGTACGCAGTTGTATATGTAGCAAATGTAAGTATACATGTATTATGTTTAATAATTAATTATCATTGTATTTCATTTTCTTTTTTTTTTCCTCTTCATTATTTATAATTTACACCTGCCTCCGTCTCTCTGCACCACCTTAAGGTCGACTGGGAGAAAATGCCTTTAGGCATTAAGTCCGCCTGTACTATACTCTTGTACAAAGTGTTTAATAAATAAATAAATAAATAAATATTTACGGAAAAACGAGTACTATCATCATTATAATTATTCGTCTACTCTAATCGATTTTCAGCTAGTCAGCCTGTTTGTGCTACTTGTTTACCCTTCTAAATGGAACTAGGTTAATAACTAGGCATTTATTTATAGCATTACCTACGTATACGTAGGAGGTTACCGATATAGAACGAGTAATCAATATTGTCGTCAAAATTATATATAGCGTGTGAATGGCTTTGGTAAAGGGAAAATAATCCGAGTCGGTGACACAGCGATTATTCAAAGTTCTCGGAATATTTTGATATTTGTAATAATAACGAATACTTGTCGGTTTAGAGCACGCGCCAATTTCTTTGCACGTGACGTCCGATTATATATCAGAATATAGAGTACATATTTTTTGGATGACCGAATGAGGAGACAAGCTTGTCGCATCACTCAGGACAATGAATTAGGCACCTACTTACCAAACTGGGTATGGCAGTAAACTTCACTCATCAGCCTGGAACATCAAGTGATTTGTAAAAAGCAATACCTAATTATACAGGCTTTATTAAAAACTGGATTAAAACTTGAAGTCAATATGACAGTGGTTACCCACGTAGTAACGTTTAGTCTAGCGACAGAAATAGATAGGTACTGCAGAGGTAATTATTCAAACAGATCCTTGCATATGAGAAACAAAACGTAAAGTATTTCCACGAGATATAAAAATATTTTTTTGGTCGTACCTACCTACATAATAATACCTATCATTGTTATATTATGGTGAACGCATTAGGTTATTCAGGACAGAAATTTAAAAAAAATATGCGAGAGGCAAAATACTGGAGCCTAATAATTGTAGAAGTGATGGTATAGCTCAATATACATATATATTATTAGTATTGGTTGCGGCTCCGCTCGCGTGAAATGGTTTTCCCGGGAGAAAAAGTAGCCAATAGCACTCAGGAGTAATGTAGCTTCTTATAATGAAAGAATTAATAAAAACGGTTCTATAGTTACTGAGATTAGCGCGTTTAACTAACCAAACAAACTTTTCAGCTTTATAATATTGAATATAGTCACGAGGAATATGGAATACTTAAAATAATTATTGTGTTACGTAACTCTGAATTCCCACCATGAATGGACTCCATAAATACATTCATTTGATTTACACAATAACAATTACACAGCAAATGGTTTCGTCAACGACGTAAGAAACATAGCCATTGATTTCCTATAAGCTAACTGGAAAACACTGTCCAAAACAATTTACCATTACACCAACCAAAATAATTCAAATTACCAATACCATCATTCTATGTAAGCTATAACCGTATCATTTTGTAGTATCACCACTACCATGCAATCTTTCGTATACCTGATGCTGTTCATCGCCGGCGGAGTCCTGGCCCACTACCGCGGCGTCTACGACTCCCGTAACCTCATCGAGAGAGAACGCATGTTTGATGGCGATGTGTAAGTCTTCATTTTTACAATATGTGTTATTCTAAATTGTAGAAGCATGGAGAATAAGCAAGATTGTTCCTGGAATATGCGCGGGATATGTATTATTGCACTGCTAATATCACTTATCCAATAAAATATGGACTAAACTTGGAAATACTGCAGTCACTTCCAGACACGTAATGAAGTATCTTTTTATTATACAAACTAATATATATAGATTATGATATATTTTCGTTTTGAAATACACTAGAATTAATAACTATGTAGGTATATTTTAACTTTTGAGTAGGTACAAATCGGTTGGTACCTAGTTGCCGCACTGCGAAACATTTACATAACAGTAAGAGAGATGGTTTTTAAAATTAACGAAAGTTATCATTGCACTGATCACTTGAGTTCTTTACATGTAAAGATCTTATATAAGTACTGAGAAATAAAATAGTAATAAATAAATAATTTATCTATTACGTAGTCAGCAGCATAAATATCTGTATAAGATCAAAATTTCAAATCGCCTATACCGGGTGGAAGGGAAACGCTCTCTATACCGGAACGGTAAGAGAGAAGAACCATAACATTAACCAAAAACTATATTCATTTGCAAAGCTACGTGATAATATTTACGATTTTAGTATTTCTGTAATTCATGCGCGCGCAATGTAAAGCGTACATAAAACTACAAAGCAAACGCCGACAAGGCGGCGGCCACGCGGGCGTTAACCGGTCAGCTGATGTACGTGTTTCATTACGATTTTTTTTAAATATTGACCTTTTTACTATATTTTTCAGAAAAATAGTTTGATTTATCTATCTATATGTGAAGCTGTTCAGAAATTTGAGAAAATCCTACTAAAATTGTAACAATGTGATCGCGATTTTTTTAGTGCCATCACGTCAGGAATTACCAATACTATCACCTGTATTCGTTTCCGAGAGCGTTTCCCTTTCACCCGGTATACGCGTTAAGTTAAATTGAAAAAAAAAAATCTTCGTATAAAGTAAAGCAAATATCTTTTAATTTATTTTTGTGAAGAAAAAAAAAGATTAGTAAGAACACAAAAGTATGTAGGCAATTTGAAATTTTGAATTTGTTCACCTACTTATGCTGGTAACTGTACAGCGAAATAGTGGAATGCCCCGTATGTGTCGACTCCGGCCACTGGTTGCCAAGCAACGAAGAGTGCACCATCCTCAAGGGCAACAAGAAGTACAAGAAGTGCGAGCTGGGCACGTACATCAATGAGGTCTGCGGCAACCGACGTGACTGCTTCAGGGTACGGATTTTATAACCATACATATATGTTTGTACTTAAACCGACTATGTACGGCAATACGCTTATGCCTTTTTAATCTAACTTCTCATATCGTCGAAAAAAATATTGAAAAGCTCTTCACTAATAGGTATGCCGATGTTCATAGAGGCGTAACATACGAGCCATGAAAAACTCAGAATAATATTTCGGTTGTAGTTTATAACATAAATATCATATATCTTTAAATGTCGTGGATTTACCTACTTTTGTGACTTAACTATTCAAATCAGTTACCAGACAAATAAAAAATATATCTGTAAACGAAAATATGTAAAAGTACAAGTTATATGTGAATCAAATACTTTTGGATGGATGTTTATATAAGATTTCCTAATTAATTCACATATTCATAATCTCCCTTACAGGGTGCTGAAGAACAGTGCACTGAGAAAATGGAAGTAGACATATACGGCCAGAAATGCGGCGCTGGATACTACTGCAACAAGCTCATGGGCATCTGCCAGGGTCTGGAATACGTCCCAGACAGCAACCAGCAGTTCCTCCTCAACCCTCACCACAGATACTCCCTGCAGCGCAGCGGCATCAAAACCCGCGCTGGCAACCGCTTCCTGGACACCATCAGGAATTAAAAACCACATGAACACCGAAAGTACCCTCCTATATAGTTATTTCGTTGATCTCTTATATCTAGTCAAATAATGCTTGTAACCATACATTCCAATATTGATCTCATATTATTAAGTATTTAACTGAAACGTTTTGTTGAAATATATTTATTTGCAGAAAAAAATGTTTTATTGTTAATATCTGGGCATCAAAATGATTATTTACACACATACACTCACGCCTTTTATCCCCGAAGGGGTAGGCAGAGGCGCAACTAGTGCACCCACTTTTAGCCGTTATTCCGTCCCATGATGTGATAGGTGGCGAGCCTATCGCCATATCGGGCACAAATTCCAGTCTCCGAGCTGATACTGAACAGAAAAACACAATATCACTTTGCCCGACCCGGGAATCGCACCCGAGACCTCAGCATTGCAGTCGTACCATAATACAACTACGCCACCGAGCAATGATTATTTTGTGGTGTCAATTTTACGAGTGCAATAAATAAAACAGCCATACATTTTATTTCTTTATTATAGAACATGGTACAATTCTATTCAATTTAAATTCGTCAAACTAAAGCTTCACAAGCTTTAGTAAATTAACATTAAAAATAATATCGCTCAAAAAGAAATAAATGCAGCCTAACTTTAGCAAAATACTGTCATTTTTAAGCACCTTACAAATTATATAAATGCGAAATACTAAATATAACCTCAAAAAAGAAATTAATTTGGATTTATATTATCACATCATGGTCAAGTCTATAAAATAGACTTTGATATACGTCAATGCAGCGACTATATATGGTCGCCACGTCAATGTTAATAAGAGTCAAAAGACACAGTCTACGATCTACATCACAGTTTAGATAATCACCCCTGAATTTTTATATATAATCGTACACAAATTAATAGCTTTGAGAGTGCAAACCATTATTAAAATACATAATATTGCGAAACGGCATTCTAGATCTTTGACCAAGTTCATAACGTACCCACGCGGCCACGTGTTGATAATGTGTAACTCACTACGACATTGATGTTGAATGCTACTTAATAAAAGCATGTTCCAGTACATCTACGTGTATAAGATTAGAATAATAATGCTTAGAGGGAGTATCTTAACGTTTTTTTGGTATTTTAGTTTTGTTTTACACAGACCAATAAATCTACAAGAGGCCACGATGCTGCGATGACGATTCAATTGTTTTTGAGTAGACTGATTAAAAGGTTTCACATGCTTTTTTTAGAGGCATAATAAAACAAGTATTAGTGGCATCTTTAGATCTATTACTCTATGGTTTTCGATCATCTGGCGGTACATAACTGCGTACAAAACGATATAGCTTCCATTCAAAAATGTATTTCTTCTACTCGGTTTCTAAGCACTATTATTCTCATATTACATAATTGAGCTTAGACACTGATACTAATAAAGTGAGGCATAAATAATAACAAGGGGTGTCGACCACATAATCACTAACATTAAGATGTAAAAATACGTCGACTTGCTAAAATGACGGCTTTTCTTGCATATAGCCTCGCATGGCTTCTGAAGTTCATAGTTCAGAGATATACGTTCCATGTTCACTGTAATATGTGGCTGTATGGCACAACACTAGATGAGACTGATTTTAGGAGCAAAGAGAACGTAAAACATATATCTCGGAACTTATTGCTGGTTAGATGTCTTGGGTGCAGCGCGTCATTTGAACAAAATGTCTAGAACTATATATACTTATTGTGACAATGTCCTTATAAGTGATTAACCTAATTAAACTTATCGTCAATCCTTTGACTGTAGAAAGCTTAGGTTGAAATCCATGCAATAATATATCGGCTTATCCAATTAATATTGTTAGTAAGTTCGTATTGAACTTAGATGGATTTTAGACAGTATCATTCATTGTTTCCTTATTTTTTAATTTGGTTGTAAATAATATGTACACACAACTAATAGAATTTCAAAACGCAAAGTAAAATAAATAATTAAAGTTACAAGAAAACATATTGCGTCAATATTATTTGAGTCTGCCGATATATTAATGACTTGTTTATTTTATTGATGTTACATAGTACCATAAAATGTAAATTACCCAGAATAGAAAGGAAATAAAATTAATAGGTAGCAAGAAAAAAAAAGGAAAAGGAAGTTAAAGGACAAGAAGCGAGACATATGAATAAATGAAAAGGAGGAAATCACAAAAAAATGAGTTAATACGTAAAAGTAGGAAAAAGAAACAAGGAAATAAGAAAGAGAAGAGGGAAGAAAGAAAAAGAGGATGGAAGAAGCTACAGATGGGGGAAGATTAATTGTGACATACGACGAAAGAGGGAAAAACCCAAAGTTAGAGAAAATAAAACTATGGCACATCAACAAAATAATATAGATGGTTATGAACATTTCATATCGACTGACTACATGCAAAGTATTAAGTTCTATGCCCAAGTACATACGCCCATACGGGATAAGCTCACACTACTTCTAACATCAAGCATCGTTTAAAACGACATATTGTCGTTTATATCATATCATCGCGAATTTGCATTTTCTGAAGGAAACACTGACAATGGTGTAATGTGTATATTATCGGCTCTTGGACTTTCCCACGTCAGTTAGTTATAAGCGTGCTTTATTCTGTTCTTTAAACTGTTAGGTGTCGAGAAAACTGCACAGTCGCGATGTTTTAACATAAACGACGATATTTGATAAAAGTTAAAACGCTACGCTTATCATCTTATATATATATGACATTCAGATGTGAGAAATATCGTATAAGTAAAGAACATTCATAAGTTTGATATGTCGCTCGAAGCGATGTCAGTTTTAGGTACAATATTATCATTTTGGGTAACTTGAAGGCTACATGAGGTATGTTTTAACATTGTACTTTAGTTGAAGGGCAAAAGTCGAGAAGGCGCGCACTAATTACAAAATTGGTAATCAAATCACGACTTTAAAGACAAAATGTTAAAGCAGGCTTTTGCCTGCTTTAACTTTTATCTTGTACTCATACAACAGACAAATTTTAAGGACAAACCAAATGCAGTTTTTGGTCTTACAAAGTTCCAGTGTGCGTTTACACGATTGCTGAGACCGAATAAAAATAATTAAGAAAAATGTGAATAGAATACATATGACATAGTTTATAATGAATGTATATAAATATAAAGATGATTAACAAATTGATCAGTAGAGAAGAAATAAATCTGCAATTTGGTAGTCCTTATAGGCTCTGTCTATTAGTATTTTGTTCTGAATTCTGGTATTAGTAGAAATATTAAGGTATATTGTCCCTTACCACTTCTATAATGGAGTACCAGTAAATAGTGAAGGGACTTACTAGGTAAATAATGTTAAAATAAGTAATTTCAAAAAGACAACATTTATTGTTATAACAAAATAGAGATTTTTCATATAAAATATAGATTGATAGTTTTAAACAAAATATAAATACTTTTTAGTGTGATAAAGTGTTAACAAAACCAAGACACAAATATTAGATATAATAGACGGAATATATTTAAAAAATAATTTCATTAAAACATGTATATCTATCTAAAACAGTAAAAATCTAAGGTCAATATCAATAAAAAAATATAATTGTATAATGGACTTGTCAATTTGACTGCTAACATATTAGTGTAAAGTTGTAAATAAACTAGAGTTAGGTAAAAAAACTTACCCAATATGATAATATCTATCACCGAATCTGAGCCCTTGTTATTATGTACGCTCTTGATACACAAACACATAATTATTCTGATATCCTTCATTGGCACTACCGACTTGGCTTGTCGCGTATACATTGCTTTACAGGTTGACGTGACCTTTCTTGTGTTTTTTCTTGTCCTTTCGTTCCATGTTGTTCCTCAGGGCGTCGGAGAGCCGGCACTTGTCGAACCGTATCTTGGCGATCTCCTGCAGTAGAGCCGAGGTGCGCTCCATCTGTTGATTGTTCTCTCCGAGATAAGAGCCCATTTTCTTGCACTGAGCCATGTATATGCGCCATTTAATGTCTCTGGTCAGGCAGGCCGCGTTCCCAATTATGATCAGTTTTGCCTTCGCCCGTGTTATGGCGACGTTGAATCTCTAAAAAGGTAACAATTGTTATGGAATCTGTTTGCGTTAAGTAAATAAGATTTTTTTGAGGAATAAAAGAGAGTTAAAATATAATTCATAAAAAAGAAAAAAAAAAACAATTTGGATACGCGATACAAACCTTATCATCAACCAAAAACCCAAGGCTGTATCGTGCGTCGAAGTCCAAGAGCCTGCAGTTGGCGCGCACTGTGGAGACGAGTATGACGCGTTTCTCCTTCCCCTGGAACGCCTCCACTGTGCCAACATCAATGTTGTCGTAACGCATGTCCTTTAGCCAAGCCTTCATCTTGTACACCTATAACAACGGAATTTAGAACAAAAATAATGGCAGGTTCTTTTTCCAGCCTTTATTAGCTACATACGTATGTATGTTTGTAACGGAAATTTTGAACACGATTTTGACCCCCTTCAAAACGTCGGATTAAATCGAAATTTGGCATACTTATCAAGGACCGATGACAATTCAATATTTTAAACCAAAAACACGTTTTATAGAAAATCCAGCAAAAAAATTAATAAATAATAGTTTATTTATTTCCATAGTAGAATTATTACTAACCTGACTAGGTATTCTTATGTGTAAAAAAAATCTACTTGTCACAAAGTTGCGCTTTCGTTTATTTTTTAGTGACTTCTATTGGACATTAGTAGAACAGAACTAAACAATGAAAAATAAATAATAGTTTATAAAAACTTAAATAAAAGCGCTTTATAGAAAATCCAACTAAAAATAGAAAATAAATTTGAATTAAGAATAGTGTAAATAAGAAAAAAAAATATTCTATTGTAAAAAAGCGTAGGGTGCATAGTGCCAATAGTTATAAATATTTTATTGACAGAAAAATGAGTAAGAAGGATTATCATTTAGAAAATATCTTAAAAAGCACCACACGCTTTTTCTACAATAAAATATTTATTTACTTATTTACACATTTATTAAATTTTATTCCATTCAAATTTATTAAATTTTATTTTCTATTTTTAGTTGATTTTCTAAGTGTGTTTTTTTTTTAACTATTATTTTTATGTTAGACAAATCTGTCCTTTTGGCGATGATCTCAAATTTCAATACGCTGCAATAAACCCAGTACCTGTCGGATGTACGGAGCGATGATGCCGATATCCCGCGGGACAACAGCGTGTACCTCGATCAACGTCTTCACGTAGCGCTTGATCATCTCCAACTCTTTCTCATTGAAGAAGCTATAGAGGTAAAAACAAATCAGAGAAGCCTAGGATTATAGTTCAAAATTAACATCGAAATCTGTAATTTAAACCTGAGGGGCTAGGATGTGAAAAAAAAAACACAATGCGTCTCCGCTTTGTTTTATTGTGATTGGTTGAGAGACTGACGTATCGGTATTTTGATGTTTGTGATTGATCGAGAAACCGATACATCATTCTCTCAACTAATCACCATAAAACAAAGCGGAGACGCATCGTGTTTTTTTTTCACATCCTAGCCCCCAGCTCACTTTTGTCCAACAACTCACCCCCCTTAAAATTTTGTCATAACTCCCAAAGGGGTACGAGCCCAGGTATATACCTGAGCACCCCCATCCCTCACGATTTTAAACTTCAAAGGAGTCTAAAGTACCTGGGCGCGAGTCCCATCCTCTGCTCGCACGAGTTGACGGCGTGGAACACGATGGCGCGGTCGCCGCCCTGCTCGTCGAGTACGTTGACGTTGCTCAGCGCGTCCGTCGGGGCCAGCGCCTAAACACAATCACCTCTTGTCACTCGACACTCCATCTGGACCTCACCGCTTACCATCAGGCACCGCTCACCATCGGGTGTAATCATTATGCTATCCACGCAAAAAAAAACTAGCTTCCGGTTTTCCGACAAAGAGAATTACATTAGATGGAGAAAGTTTCAGACTACTATTATTTATTTATTTAATTAGAACGGATAAACCAATTACACTAATTAAGTTAATACTATACTATAAAATACTTTTTTTTAGTATTGCTATGCTATGGGTATAATATGCTACCACCGAGTGTTAAGCTATTTTGGCCACATTGCCCGAAGACAACCAGACAACTTGGACAAACTGCTGGTTGTAGGGAAAGTAGAAGGTAAAAGACCACGTGGGCGATCACCTGCCCGCTGGTCTGACGAAATAAAGGCCATAACAGGACTTCGTATTGCCACTGCCCTGAAGAAAGTCGAAGATAGGGGGCCATGGAGACGGCTCGTCATCGACTCCACCAAAATATTTCAGGACGGACAAGACCTTCAGTGACGAAGAAAACGATCAAGAAGAATGCTATGGGTATAATTTATATAAATTTTATTAATCAGTAAAGTTGTACAAATCATGAAAATAATGGACATGTATTTGGTCTAAAAAACTTTCAATCCAGGTGGTAGTGCGAACTGCCAATAAACAGTAGGCTTCACAAGGAATAAGTGACGTCATCAACATTACCTTGTACGCGAGTGAGGGAGATAACTATAATAATATATATTCAATTTCATTCAATGTAGCAAGATATTTAAATTGAACTGCAATCTGCATCTATATATTATTACAACCACTTTGGGTTTTGGCTTTTGCAAGTAACAGTATTTTTATCATAATGACAGTTTTACACCTAATACTATCATAATTTCCTTATCAAAAAGTTTATAAATAACTATATATAATTACCTTCAGCTCCCCTTTATAGAACAGTTGGTTCGGTATGTTGAGGATATCCGGATGGGACCGGAAATTGTTAATCAACGTTGTTATGTACTGGGGATTACCATCATATAATTCCGGGTAGGAAGTGTACAGACGCTCCAATAGTGATGTGCCTATAACAGTATACAGGATGTGTAATATAAATAAAATTGTACTATTATAAGTTGAATTGAGACTTATGTTTTAGATCTCTGTCTATTACGCGGCAAATATGCTTACTACAGTTTTATTTATAGACCATTCTTGAAAGAATCAGCCCAGGTTCTTAAGTTGTCCGATGCACATCTAGAATGGCAGGCATCGAGGGTACAGTTTTCCGTTAGTCGACTTATATTTCAACTGTACGATATCAGGTGCGTGTAGTCACTTTGCAGTGCAGGATAAAAAAAGTACTAAACATATTTCTGCAAAAACTTATCTGCATAGCATAGAAACTACTTCCTATTATTTTTAAGGTTTCTGTAACACTAATTTTGTTTATCTAAAGTATTGATGTTTGTTAGTTCTATATGTACCATTTTGTTTTTGTGAATGTTGTGTATGCCTGTTAGAGGCATGCATATCAGGTAATTGTTTAATAGAATTAGTGTTATCTAGACTTAAGGATATGTATGCTGTTGGACACGTAGTTTAAATCGCACTGGTTAGCCATCGCACATGCCACTGCATAGTGTAACCAATAAAACATACTCCTCCAGGACAGACTTTGACGCGACAGTTCAAAGTTATTCTCTAGATGAACAGAGTAGTGACTGAAAACAGCTTTTTCTAGAGATCTGTTAGTATACACATTTGTAAAAATATATCGGACTAGCTTTTGCCCACGGCTTCGCCCGCGTTAATAAGTTTTTCCGGGCTAAAAGTACATACATAAAAACCTTCCCGTTGAATCACTCTATCCAACACATTTATTTGTATAAAGATTAATATTATGACGTTGATACAACTCTTAACAAATAATGCATTAGTTTCGACCAAATTTGATTACCATAAAAACGGTTCTAGTGAGTTAATCTTAAAAGATAGACATATACTGTCGCGGACTTTTTTTTAGATCATTTCAAGAGGAATAATTCTTTCATACATATATTTTTGGTATCTTGAACCGTTTTCGCAGCGCACGCAATGGAAGCCCTCAAGGATGAATTATTTTCCCCGCATTTTTCACATTTTCCATTATTTCTTCGCTCCTAATAGTTGCATCGTGATGTTATATAGCCTATAGCCTTCCTCGATAAATGGTCTATTCAACACAAAAAGAATTTTTCAATTCGCACCAGTAGTTTCTGAGATTAGCGCGTTCAAACAAACAAACAAACAAACAAACAAACAAACAAACAAACTCTTCAGCTTTATAATATTAGTATAGATATGGGATAACTAACCCTCATGGTATATGTATATACTAATCTAGTGTAAATACACTTACAAACAAGAATAAATATGTTTTATAGTGGAAATCAGTAACTACAGAATCGATTCTAAAAATCGCCAATCGCTACAATAACGATATCGATCAATCAATCGAATAATCGACAATCGCTATAATTGTTTCTACTCTACAGAATTTATTTCGTAAGACCTCAGCTAAGGGCTTAGCTGTAGATAAAAGCTTATAACTGTTCGTTGTCACTACCCCCCCCCCCCCCCCCCCAATCCTCACCAAGTCCGCGGCGACCGGCCTCCCTCGCGTAGCACACTGGCCCCAGCTGCTGAGGATCGCCGGCCAGCACCAGCTGCCCCGTACCGACCAGCAGACCAGCGATGGGGATCAACGATGCCGGCTCCGAGGCTTGTCCAGCCTCATCGATGAACAGGTGACTGATGCGGAGTTTCTGCACTTTCGGGTTGGTTGAGCTGGAGAGGCGATCAATACATTTTTTGGAGTTTATGTTACGGTTGACAGCTTTTCATAATAAAGAAATTGTCGTATTTATCCTTTAGGCGACTTTTTATAATAATAACCAGTCATTTTCGTTAGTTAGTTTCAAGTACAATTTTGATTGAAAAAGACTACAAGTTGGAGTCTCCTTACAAAAAATTCTGAAAGAGACGTTGGAACTTGGGGGATAGATTGAAATTAAAGAAAGATACGAAAAATCTGGCTCGTTTATTCCATTAGTGTTGAAATAATCTTTCCGATGATGTATTATAAATTAATCAAATCAGTTTATTTTTAAATAATCACGATGAAGAGATGATTGAAATAGTCGAAATTTTAGATACGGCCTCTTAAGAGTGCAAATAACATTGTACAAATTTTAGTTTCATTCAATACATAAAACATTGCCAGAAATCACTTTCATCACTTACTACGCGTATTTGGCCGCATGCAACAGCGTGGTGACAACAATCCTATGATTGCTGACTTGGACATTAGTCAGGGAGACAAACGACTCGTAGCTACTACCGTTGGACACCTCGATCAGTTCGCGCGGCATTACGCTCCTGTAAATTAATGGCAATTTAGTGGTCTAAACTCGGGCCTGTAATGGCAGGTACGGACCAAGCAAATGAGCGCTAACAAACAGGTGTGGACCTCACATACAGGCATAGCACAACTAATCCTCCCACTTTTCGCCATGCGTATTCCATCCCATGATGTAATAGGTGGCGAGCCTATCGCCATATCGGGCACAAATTCCAGACCCCGGGCTGATACTGAATAGGAAAATCTAATGTCACTTTGCCCGATCCGGGGATCGAACCCGGGATCTCAGCATTCCAGTCGTAGCCACAGTAGTCTATAGTGCACTTTAAATACGTACTTCTCGTCGATAGTACGTTATTTTCTACAATTAAAGTACCAAGTATTTATTTTGATTGTAGAACGGAGGTCCTGGACGCCATAAAACACAGTTTCACCAAAAATACAAACGCTACGTTTTATTTTTCATGAAAAACTGTAGTCTACGTAAATACAGTTTGACTTAAATTACAAGTTAACGCCTAGCGTCGACTGGACTTGCGAAGTCAAATCGAAGTGAGCCGAAACACAAGCACGGTGTATCGGCTCGCTTCGATTCCACCTTAGTCGACGCCAGCATTTAGGCACCAAAACCAACGTTTTTTGCTCCTACAAATCAATCTAGGAACCCAGGAACAGACTTAGTTACCACATTGGTGAATATTTACAATGCTATGGCGATGTTTTTGCCCTATTTTATCCATCACCTGCAGGAAGAAAAGCATGACGTTTTACACAAGCAAAGCAAACTTGTAATAAAAAATATTTTTACATGATTATTATTTCTAAGCCGTCGAAGCTATGGTGAAAACACTAAGATAATATATGAATATTTTTTTTAGAATGATTATAATTGAATATCTCACCATTCTTATGCTTCTGTGCCAATTTATGTCTCGAAGTAGCAGCGATTTGATCATCTTATTAAGGATAGATAATTTTCATATCGGATTTACAAGCCATAGAACAATGTTACCTAATTTGTTAAAGTCATATTAAATTTTCAAGTAATGAAGATGTAATCTACTTTAGAATCCAATAGAAGTTTTTATGTAAGCGTTATTGTTATTCCAAGTTGTTGCAACTTATCATAAAACAACTTGCTAGATTTTGATTAATAATATACCTATAGATAATAATATAACTATTAAAATTTTGCACAGCGTTAACCACCATACATCCAAATGTTAAATTAATAACGTTTGATTGTGTACTAGTAACAGTGATCTATCTCAACCAATAATAGATTTGTTATTTTCTTCCTTACATCATTACATGACATCCAAAGAGTCATAAACGCTTATCACGATACTTGCTTATTAAATATTATATAGGAAAATCGTATCTATACTAATATTATAAAACTAAAGAGTTTGTTTGTTTGTTTGTTGGTTTGAACGCGCTAATCTCAGGAACTACTGAACTGATTCTGAAAATTCTTTCACTACTACATAACTACATAACTCCTGAGTGCTATAGGCTACTTTTTATCCCGGGAAAATATTTTTGTCCCGGAAAAACATTTTCACGCGGGCGGAGCTGCGAGCACTACTAGTTTTAAATAAAAGTTAAAGCACAAACTTACCATTCGCGCGTCTGAGAGTTAGCTCGCAGTAAGAAATTCTGAATTTGCAGCGTGCTGTTATATTTTAACAATGTCAAGGCAATGTGATCAGCCGCCATATTAGAATCCGTACAAACAAGAACACGGTTTTTAGCATTTCTTACAACAAGCTGAAATTGTAATTGCTTGTTTTAGTTCACACATTAGCGTATTAAGGCTGGCGACAAGAGCACGATCGAAACGCGCCAAATTAAATCTAATTTATTTTGTATGGCGGTGATTCGGTTCGCGTCTAGTCGACACTAGCCATTGAAGGGCAGCAATACAAAACAAATTGACAGAGCGGTGAACAATGGAAAATGTAACACAGGTGCTTCAGGAAATATTATTGCTTTGAAATATTGTTATCATAAATGTATATTAGGTTGTAGGTGACACACACGCGAAACAAGGTAGCATACTTCCAACAGTTTTTTTTTCTAGCTAATGTGACTGATGTTCTACTAACTTACCGCCGAAAAAAAAACATATTAGTGCTAATAATACCGAGCGCACTAAAAGCAGTGTAAAACCACGGAACTGTCAGCTAAAAAAAAGTAATCAAACCTGTATAATAGCTTCCACGATGGTTATAGTTTTGCCAGTGCCAGGCGGGCCAAACACAATGTACGGGGCCAAACCAGAAGTTCCCGCTACAATGTGCTCCACGGCAGATTTCTGCTGCTTGTTCCGTTTGATGTGCGAATTGTAAAACCTAAAAGTAACGTCAATAAATAAAATCTTATTTTACGGTGGATTGTTTATATTTAGTTTGAGGCGATGATGAGATTTAGAACGCAACCTTTTCGCTCATAGGGACCATTTTATCAAGATAACGTTATCAATTAGGCGCATAGAACCAATATTATATGGGCTTACAATTTGAAATGAGTTTTAAATGTTTATTTCGTAAACTGCCTATGAGTGTGTGTAGAGAATAGTTGAGATTTATAACAAGATCCATAAAATGTCAACCTTCACCCATCTGATTGCGGGATGATTTCTTTTTTGGTATACCCATGTTTATAAACAAATTGCAAATAGATTTACGAACAAAATGTTCATGGCTTGTTCGCAGCTCCAGCCGCGTGATTTCTTAGAATAAAACTGATCAAATCAAATTAAAATATAGGCTATATCGCCCTGGAACAAAATAACTTTCTATTGTAATTTTTTTAATCAAATTAGTCCCTAGAAAAATCACACATACTCGCAAAGTTACGAAGTTTGTCTTTATAATATGAATGTAGATAAATATATGACACACCGTAATTCACAAAGCATCACAGAGTTCAAGCTGTTCGATGTAGGTCAGCAGTCAGACCTGACTGCCAGAGACGCTTCAAAGCCAGAATGCCAAGCAGTTAGAACATTTATATATCAACAAGATCATACAGTGAAAATATTTTACCTCTCTACAGTAATAAAGAGCTGTTCAAATATGATAACTTATACTGGAGTTGTATGAGATTTTCATTTTCTTTCACCTATATATATTTCTAATATGCATACTACTAGGAGTTTAATTTAATTAAACTCCTAGTAGTAAAACTTGAAGATGTTTCTAATTGTCAAATGTTACTAGTAAAATATTATTATGTCTTTGTGAGAAAAAGAAATAAACTATTTGATAAATATTTCGGTGTAAACTACTTCTTGTCTACTATGATTTTAGCGTATTAAAAAGCTTGTTCACAAATATATTACTTTGATTTTGATGGTCCATATGGTAGATAGGCCACTTTTAGATATTATCAATGACCCTAGAAAGTGTTATGAAATGAAATGAAATAAATTTATTCGAACCCATAAAATGTTATACATTATTTAGATTCAGTCAATATTAACTCTACCACCAGTTCGGAAAGCAGTTCTCACTAGAGAAGAACGGGCAAGAAACTCTAGTGTTGCTCTTTTCAAAATCAGTTCAAGGTACAAAATACAATTAATAATTAAAGAATTAAAAAAATAACATGATATAGATATATTTGTTATTTTTGTTTAGAGCAGTTCATTTATATACTCGCAAAAAACGTAATAAATTTTAAAATCTTATACGATTGCATAACCCTCTCAGGAATCATGTAATAATTTGGTCTGAAATTCATCAAGATGTCGTATTGATCTAAGTTCAATATATACCTCTAATACTTAGATGTAGTAAGCGAAAAGGGCAGACCAGTCCACACAAGCAGCACCCGTTCACGAGTATGACGCATGTGCCAGCCATCGGCCTCCTCAACAAATGGCAGGCACTAGGTAGCCTCTTAAGCGTATGAACTAACCTCATTGAACCACTGTCTAATAGGTGGCTTGTCAGTTCAGGTCATGTCTTCATAACAAACATAAATTTTAAAATGTTTAAATTAAGGAGAACATCTCCTCAATAGTTTATAGCATGTTAATTGAATCATCTAGGTGTATGCGGGCAAAAAATTGTGAAAAGCGAAGCATACTTTGCAATGGGCCTGACCGGTATCACGGCCGCGTTCGCCTCTGGGAACACGCGGCACTGCTGCTGCGAAGAGAACACGCTGTTCACGGCGTGATGGGATCTCTCCATCGGGATGCGGGACATTATGAAACGAACGTCGTACAACGCGTCCGGATTGAAGTATTTGAAGAACCTGGAATCAAAATTCTAGGTATAGGCATTAGTTCCACTTCAGCCTATCCCTTCGGGATGTAATCCGTGCGTGCGTGCGTGTATATGTGTGTGTGTGTGTGTGTGTGTGTGTGTGTGTGTGTGTGTGTGTGTGTGTGTGTGTGTGTGTATGTGTGTGTGAGCGTGAGTGCGTGCGTGTGTGTTTATTGTATGTATCTGTTTATTATTAGAATCTTTGAACTCTGCCGTAAGTACGTAATAATTAACTAGGTATGTCGTTTCCAATAAATCAAACACAATGGACAGAATTGATGAGTGGGTGGATATTTAGCAACTAAATAAACTTTGGTATGTGTATCTAATGAACTATTATTAACTACATTTATACGTTTATGGATAATATGTGATAAACAACAAGACGAATATTTCTTTATTATAATGGAATGACAATAGTTTTTTAATGAATCATGGTACCTACATGTAATATGATGAGTAATCATTAAAAAGCAATTATGACAAGTCAGCACAAAAAACACAAAAATCAATTAGCATATAATAATACATTGTATCACTACACTGACTATTTATTTATTGTTATTTTAATCGATGTTTATTCATTTTGATATGCTTTAATTTTATTTAAGGAAATACATTAATTCTCTGGTAACTGAAATGGCGGCAATACGAGCCTGAACACGTTTCTTTACGTTTTTCACACTCACAGAGGTTCTTCACTTTCAACGCCGTCCGTCTTTCACCATTTCTTGATGTTTCGGACACAGATATTAATAAAATTTAAAAAATCTGGATAATAAATAAAATAATAATAAATAAATAATATATTGAACAGGATAACGAACAGCTTGGAGGAAAACCAACCGCGTGAACAGGCTGGTTTTCGCAAAGGGTACTCTACTACAGATCACATTCAGGCTATAACACAATTAATAGAAAAAGCTATGGAATACAGGAAGACTTTATATATGTGTTTCATAGACTACACGAAAGCCTTTGACTCATTACATCATCAAGTTATTTGGACGTCCCTAACTAAACAAGGCATTGACCCGAAATACATAAACATAATAAATAGTGTTTACTCGAAATGTCACGCCAAAGTACGACTAGAACGCGAAGGTACAGAATTTCCCATAAGAAGAGGAGTAAGACAAGGGGACCCACTCTCTCCAAAAATATTTTCAGCAGTGCTCGAATCGGTTTTCAGATGTCTAGACTGGGAAACAAAAGGAGTAAATATAGATGGAGAATTGCTGAATCACTTGCGTTTTGCGGACGACATTGTAGTATTCGCAGAAAGTGCTCCAGAACTAGAAAGCATGGTCAGTTAATTAGCAGAAGAAAGCCAAAAGGTAGGATTGTCACTAAACACTTTGAAAACAAAGATTCTAACCAATGGAGAACCTCAAGAAATTATAGTAGCAAAAGAAAAAATCGAATATGTTGAAGAATACGTATATTTAGGACAACTAGTATCTTTCGAAAATAACAGCGAAAAGGAGATACAACGACGGATAACAATGGCTTGGAAAAAATTTTGGGGATTAAAAGAAATTATGAAAAATAATACGGTAAATTTAAATATAAAGAAAAAATTGTATGAAGTAACCGTATTACCGTGCCTAACATATGGTTGCCAAACGTGGTCATTGAAGAAAGAAGTCGAAGAAAGAATTGCTATCTGCCAGCGTAAGATGGAAAGGAGTATGCTTGGAATAAGACTATCAGACAAGATCTGCAATGACAATATAAGATGCAAAACAAAAATAATAGATGTACGAAAAAGAACTAGACTACTCAAATGGAACTGGGCAGGACATATCTGTAGGATGGATAACAATAGATGGACAAAACGTCTAACAGAGTGGGTACCAAGAGACAGGAAAAGGAAAAAAGGGAGACCTAGAAAAAGATGGAGAGACATTTTCGTCCACAGATGTGGATCTGATTGGATGCGTAAGGCACGGGAAAGAGATGTATGGAAAGGTTTACGAGAGGCCTACGCCGCAGAGGCGACTATTACATTACACACTTCATTATTTTCATAATATTTAGGTTAAATTATTATGTAAAAATGTAGTAGCAAATAAAAGGCTATTTTAATAAAAATCTGGATAGTTGTCTTCATAATGACCACCATCTTAACAGACAGGGGTGCCAACATGACGCCATCGGAAGTATAAGTTGAAACACACTCTATTAAGTTCTATATGCAAATTTTGTACTTTTCAAGTGACATTTGACACATAAAGGTCATTAACGTTCCTATTCTTATTTGAATCGCATTATAGAAAGTAACATTTAAATTATTTATTTTACTCACTTTTGGTCCATATTCCAGAGTACGATATTATTATCCTCGATATTTCTAATCACACATTCAAATATGACACTCAGATTCTGATGAGGTTGCAAACAAACTCTGTCACCTACAAATACAAACAGTTATCCAAATTATTAGAAAATATACCAGAACTTACAGGATTTTTTTATGGCATTGAATAACGCATCTCGTGCCGTTCGCATGATGGTAAGCGATGCGACCACTCATAAACAGTAGAAACACCATTCAGCACTTTGAGTTACAAAGTACTGTGTGGCATTCCATTGCGCTCGTCATCCTGAGACGTAAAATATTAAGTCTCTTTATATTCAGTAGTTACACTGGCTGCAATGTCCTTCAAACCGAAACACAACAGTGCATGCACACTGTTGCTTGACGGTAGAAATAGACATTACGGTGGTACCCACCCAGACGGACTCTTACATATGAGAGACCTACCACCGGTAGTAGGATAATTTCTTCTCAAACACACAATATTTTTTTACACTAAAGGTCTACGCACACGGTGCATTTAATACGCACCGTTGACGCGCGTTTTTGATTGTACGAGTCCTCTGCATTTATTAGCATTCGAGTCGTGTCGTCAGCGCGTACTAAATACGTCATCTACATAGTCTCGAACAAGACTAACGGCCAATTTCTTCCTTGTCAGTAACAGTAAAAGTTACTTTTGTCGTTGACGTTGATGTTCGTTTTATGGGAACTCTTTTTTTATTACGGGAACGGCAGTGATCTTACTATATCTGGCAGTAAGTGGATTGTGGTTCAGATAATGTCGACTGACAAGAGTTGATTATCCCTTGCTAATCGAATGCCGGATAACTTTCGCCCGGGGCTCCGCATTATATTTCCTCGGGATAAAAACTAGCCTATAGCTCTCAAGAGTAATGTAGCTTCCTATTGGTGAAAGAATTTTAAATATCGGTTCAGTAGTTACAGAGATTAGTCCCGACAAACAAATTCACAAACTTTCCTCTTTATAATCTGCTAATCTATACATATAAATAAAATTGGAGAGTCTGTTTGTCATATTGAAATAACCATCTTTTACTACATGTATATGAATACTAGCTTTTGCCCGCGGCTCCGCCAGCTTTAAAAAGTTTTTCCGGGATAAAAGTCCCGCTATATGTTTTCCCGGGATAAAAAGTAGCCATGTGTTAATCCAAGACATGTTCTACCCGTTTGCCAAATTTCATCGAAATCCGTTCAGTAGTTTTTGCGTGAAAGAGGAACAAACATCCATACATCCAGACATTCTTACAAACTTTCGCCTTTATAATATTAGTAGGATATATACGGTACATACACTAAAATAACATTTTTTACCGGCTAATCTCTGAAATGGCTGGACTGATTTTGACGGGACTTTTATTGCCAGGTAGCTGATTTAATAAGGAGTAACTTAGGCTACGTTTTATCCCGGAAAAATATAAAGCGGGACTTTTATCCAGGATATTTTTTAACGCAGGCGGAGCCGCGGGCAACAGCTAGTAATATATAAAATTCTCGTGTCGCCGTGTTTGCTGCCAAACTCCTCCGAAACGGCTCAACCGATTTTGATGAAATTTTATATTCACACTTGGTAGGACTGAGAATAGGTTCTTATTTATTTTTCATCCCCTTATGGCGGCACCACACTTCGTTATGCGTTATTTGATAAGCGGCTACGCTATATTTGCCCAATTATTTGTTATGTGAGTGAACAACAAACATGCCAAATATATTCGTATGTGGCTTGTGAACAAAACTGAATGAGTGAACGAAGTGTGGGCAGTCAACACGCATATTCGGCTTATTCGTGTCCTTTGAAGTGTGTCAAAAAACCGACAAGTGAACGGATAAGCTTATTTGCTATTCGCGCTTATGCGTTATTCGTGCGAATAAAGCAAATATAGACGAATGAGCCCTCCACACTTCGTCACATGCGGGAGAATAACGCGCATAACAAATAGCACATAGCGAAGTGTGGTGCCGCCATTAAGTGATAAGGGTGGACCATTAGTATAGACATAGAGGCTATATATACGTGACACATATGTGGGTAGTTGCTATTAGGGCGGATGGTTTACTTGAGCTATTTTTGTGTTTTGAGAATTATAGCTTTTACTTTGGCTATCACTTCTAGTTCACAAAGGCAAAGGCTGTAAGTGTGAAGTGAAAATTAGCAATTACCGCGAATTAAAGATGGACGTTTCTCCGCCAATCCGGGTACCTCGAGCAAAATGCACTTATCCCTCTGTGTCACTGTCACTGCGTGCATATTATATTTCTGAAAAAAAAAAAAAACCATTCATAAAATGCGTCAACGTGGACGAACAACAGTATAAACATTGAAAATTACTGATTGAGCTATCGAAGGATTATTTCTTTAAAATTCCTAAAAAAAAAAGATTTGAAATGTAAATAATTTTATACTAAGTAGCATAAACTATAGACCAATGGTTTTCAGCCTTTTTCATGACACGACTCCTCCAGTATGAAAAAATGTTTCGCGAGCCAAGCGACCCCCATGGGGTCACGACTCGCGACCCACACGTTGAAAAACACTGCTATAGACCAATGTGTGTAAGGAACTAATGTTATTTACCCGGATGTTAACTTTAGCGATGATTTCTTCCCACCAGAGAAGGTGATGGAAATAATTCATGTAATTGTTTATGGTCAATCCTTCATCGAAAAGGGCCCTGTGGAAAATATATGTATATAATTATATATCGTATGAAGTACTCTTCTAGCTTCCAATAATTCTATAAATCATGAAGTACAACAGCAAAGCTACAATCTAGTAATTCCTACTCGGAAAATTGCCGTAAGCAAGTGCCATAGTACATTCGCCATATTCAACCCTAAATAATTGTCTTCAAAAAAGCTATTTAATAGACAAAATAATATAAATTATACCATCTGTTGTAAAGCTAGCTACAATGTTACCTTGTTATCGACATAAGTTCCGTGAACTGGTTTCGCACCTCTTCTGTCAAGTTCCTCGGCAGTGAGTCCAATGCGTCGTCGCCTAAGCCCATTGGTAGAATTACCTTAAGCATTTTCGGTATTCGGAAAGTATGTTCATCCCTACGAAGCGATAACACAGTTTGCTCATTATGGACGTCGTCGTGAGTTTCTCCCGACGGCTAAAATTGTAACATTGTAGGGAGCAAGAAATATTAGATAATAGATAGTTACTTGTTTTTTTACTCTTACACTTATTTTCTTGCTTATTTATCCATTTCTCTGAAAAATAAAAGTCCCTGCAGCAATTTTTAAATATAATTCAAAATGGCAGCTTTTAAAATTGGCGCCAAAAGACAAACCTTCAAGTCACTATGTATTGTCTTAAGTGTAGCTTACCAAAATCGATATAAATATCTATAAATTGCGCAACGACTTTAGTATGGATCCTGTAGAAGTTGTATATAGGCTAATTTAGACGGATCAATTATTTCTAGCAATAATCGTATGCAATTAGTGCTCAAAAAAGTTACCTCGTTTGAACATTTGCAGTTGCGAGGCAATAGGGTAGTTGACTACTTTTTTTAAAAACATTTATCAATAATAAATACCATCGCAAGTCTAACGGAAAAAAAAATTCAAAATTAGCAGAATAATACGTTATTAAGTTTTAAAATTTGGTAGAAGGGGTAGTTCAAATAACAGATATATCAAACTGTGACGTCACCGAGTGTCACTGGCCATAACGCTGCGTGCGTGCGAAAGAGATAGCGCGATATGCCCTCCACGTCCCCACTTTTGCTCATAACAATATTTCAAATATGAATAACTGCTTTATTTCTCAATCAATTTTGATGTGAATTTCACAAAATTTATTTTTCGCATTATTTTCTGTTACATGTAAAGTAATGTACCAAATAGAATATAGGAAACTACCCTATTTTCGGCCGCGTTAACGTGTACGGAGTCTTTTAACAGATTTTAAAAGGCGTTTATTGCTGCAACAATTGCTCCCATCTAATTGAGGCTCAACTATAACTTTGTTGAGCGTTTCATTTTCAACATTTCCGGCATTTATTATGCCATGCGAACTTTTTTACCACCACCCACCGACGGCTTTCTAATAAATTTAAATTTTTCATACACTTTTCTAGCCGATTAGGTCGTCTTCTGGCTGCGACTTTTCGTCATATATTTTATAAATAATAAATAAAAATGTGTATAATAAAAATATAAACATTCGTCACCATATTTGCACGCTACTTTAATTAACGTATTTTCACATATCTTCATAACACTCACACTTCTTGACAAAAAATACCGTAAGAAAAAAGAATACATTCAGAAGCTGGTCGCATACGCGATACACAAAACAAAAATTTAATACAAGCTGATTATTTCGGATTGATCAGGGTAAGCCAGCGACTATATAACCCCTAGACTCCTAATAACAGACGATCGGCTTCGGGCAACACATCTGATAAGTAGATCCAATGTAGCTTACCGTTCATAATCTTCAAGTCAGTTGCGACCACAACTGTGAGCTGTAAATACTTCCGTGTTTGCGAATAAATAACTATTGTAATGGCCCCGTGCGCAATAAAATGGTGTGGTATAAATAGCCATAATTCAAATTTTCAGAAAAATGGCATTAAATTTCACAGGTAAGTCAATAACGACACATACACCCGAATACTCAATCGCTACTTAAATATTTGAGATGGCCTTACGGATTTAAGCATTCCTTAATGTTGAAATTGGTATACTGAAACGTTACTTATCTCCTAACCTTACATTTAAGGCGACTCAGTTTAAGGTCTGCTTATTGATTTAAACGGTATTCACAAACACTGCTTAAAGTTTGACAGCTATGTAAGGCCTCCTCATATGGCTGTTAATCGAGATTAATTTGAGAGTGCATCAGACTAGTCTCAAATCTTTATGTTCAAATCTTTAATAATTTTATTGCGTAATAACTACTTATTATATTCTCGTTAGATTTAATAAATCGTCTTATTCTTCGCTATCATCATTGTCTGAGGAGGCTAATCAAGGGATAATATAGCAATAGTAAAGGTATTAATGGAAGAAATCGAGATAAATTAAACGCTTTCGAAGAATACAATTATGATGAGTTGAAAAGAAGATTCCGACTCATCAAGGAAACTGTTCTTCATTTATGTTCTTTAAATCGGGACATTATCCAGCCGGATACAAAAAGAAACGCAGACAATCCAACCGATAGCCCAAGGTCATCGAGGTTATTTTTCACGGGAAACAACAAACGGTAGTACATCGTATTGTGCGTAGTATGGCGGTTGAGTTAGCATTTATAAATATGCCTACTTCTGATGATAAAACTGATTACTGAAATAAGAATTATGAATATTACTGTTGTTGAGTTGTTTTATTTTTTTTTCCAAAATGGCTAATGTCAACCCTGACCATACTGCCAAGTGGCAATATAATGCCAAAATAAGCTCATCACATCAATGTTAAGAATATAATAATTAATAAATTATTTCTAATAACGAATATGCCATTCCTACATATTAAAAACCTAGGATGGTTTTTAAACGTACCTACTTACCATTTTTACTATGTAGCATCAGCACAGTACACAAAATACACACGAAAATTAAATATAATAGACATAATATAACATAGGAAATCATTTTTAAACTGCGCATTCTGTTATACGATTTATTTACTTTTAACATCTTAAAAATTATACTGCGTGAAACGACACATAAATATCAAATTTATTAAAATTGTAATCGAAAACAAACTTTTTATAATCTGTAGCAAAGTAACTGCTCCTCAACTGAGTTTTCCATCAAATCTTTTAAAGTACGTTTGAGAATGCCATTTAAAATAAGAAGCCTGTTAAAATTAAGTAGGACTCAGATAACTTAGTTGGTTGAGTAGCGTTTGAGTATTCGGGGGATAATCACATTTTGTTTAAAATTCTACGGAGTTCATCTTATACCGGCCATGTTGGGTGTTTACGCGCCATCTTGTTATATTTGCATCTCTTTCCGACGAAAGTACTTTTTACATTTTATATTTCGTTTTGTTTTTTAACATTAAAAGTAAGTGATACACCAAAAGGATTTGTCGATAGTTCTATCGATAAAATTAAAAATAAAAGAAACTATCGCCCGAATACTCAAACGCTACTCAACTAATCAATTTATCTGAGGCCTATTTAATTTTAACAGGCTTCTTATTTTAAATGGTTAGTTCATTAGTAATAGTTAATTCATTTAAATATGATTAGGATATATTTTTGACTAGCGGTATCAGAAATAAATGTTATTAGGATAATTTTTTATTTTGTTTGTTGATTATAACGATTGTTTTAAGTTATTCCTACAAGTCAGCTCAAATATTCTTGTTAATGTCGATGAGACTTACTAAGCGCCATCTGTCATTCGATAACATAAATAGTTTCGTTAAAATATTAATATGTTTAATAAATAATAATAATATTACTATAAAACTTTATTACATAAAAGTAATATCGATAAAGAAATCGTGTTTTCATTTAACTCGTCCCATCCCTATGCCTGTGTTTCCAAGGTTATATAATGCGATAAGGTGTTGGAAGAACCCACAGAACCGGGATTCTTCTCTTTCCTCCGTGGAAGAACCAATCATAATGCATTACCCCGCTTCCTCAAACCTTAGGTAGTTGACAGAATTAATTTGAAGAGAAATATTGAACATTAGGAGTCTAGGGGTTATATAGTCGCTGGGGTAAGTAAGCGCACATTTCATAATTTATTTGCACATTGAACGCCGTTCGGTTATTTGTTCGTCGAGCGAATTTGTTCGACATGACGTTTGCATTACGACGAGCATTCGCAACGTTTAACATTCTTTTTATATATTTGAGCTTTTGCGTATTTACTGCTGTTACAAGTGAACGTTGTAATGTGGACTTACCCTTATTTAATATAAAATCGGCTTAAAGGAATCAGTTTCTTACCCTATCACGTGCACTGATTGACGCGAACTGTATATACTGATCTACAGACAATCAGGCATAAGTTGGCATAGTTGAGCGGCGCTTTTGTCGGACTCTCGTTGGTAGATTTTCAATTTTAACATAATATGGTATACATTTTCAATTACATCCAATTTCTGCCGCCTGCCAACTTATGTTTGGTGATCTATAAATAAAGCATAATTTGGCGTTGACGTGAAGTTTGGCATAATGTTTCAACTTGGATTATATTTTTCACTTACCACAAGTACCCAAATGCAATGTCAATTTTTTTTTTATGGCATTGAATGACGAGACGAGCATGCCGTTCGCCTGGAAGTAAGCGATACGACCACCCATAAACAGTAGAAACACCATTCAGCATCTTGAGTTACAAGTATTATGTGGCATTCCACTGTGCTCGTCATTCTGAGACATAAGATGTGAAGTCTCATTATGTCCTGTAGCTACACTGGCTACAATGTCTTTCAAACCGAAACACAACAGTGCATGCACACTGCTCCTTGGCGGTAGAAATAGACATTGCAGTGGTACCCACCCAGACGGACTCTTACATAATATGTACCTAAGAGTAAGTAAGGTAAGTCTCTCATTAATGAGAGACTTACCACCAGCAAAAAATCTAAGCGGTACCTAACGCATACATTTTCACCAATAGTTTAATTAGTCTAGTAAACAAGTTCAAAAACGTGAAAAATAGAGATAAAGGTCCTAAAAATATGAGCGATGGCTCATTCGATTCGTAATCACCTCTAGAAAAATGTTTTTGACGGATTTTGGTGCAGGTTAAAAATTGCAATTTTTATTAACAAAATAAGATGTAAAAAAAATGGTATTTCGTTTTTTGTTAATAACTCGAAAAATATTAACATTGAAGCAATTTTGAAAAAAGCTCGTTAAAGAGGAGGAAATTTCCAATAAAAAAGTCCTAACTCCTGGAATTCTGTCTCCATTATTTATAATTTTAATTAGACGTTGAAAATAGGGCTCCGCGCGGCAGTTACGGCATTCGCGCGCTGCCGCTAAAGAGAGTTCAGCAATAAAAATAATTTATTTATAATATAAAATGCGATTTTAAAAATTTGAAAAAATTCTAGTATCTTCTTAACACTTAAAAGAATCGAGCCCTGAAGAAAAAAAAAGTTTAATCACCATTTTTCAAAAAGTTATTTAATTGTTATCTAACAATTTTTTTGCCAATCTCCATTGGCATAAACAATGGGATGAAAGGTATAAATAATTGGCCTATAAATTTTAAACTTCGTGGAGCCCTTTTGATATATGTACTTTATAAGATCCTGCGGTAAATTTTCATTAAAGTTTATTAATTTGTTAATTATGATTTTTTATAACTATTGAAAAAATTAAAAATCTAAAAAATGTTGATATTTTTTTTTCAATTAATATTTAGCTATGCCTGTTTTCACATTGAACACTGGCAGTAATTAACATAGGTTATGAATTTTTTACGTAATTTGTTATAAACAAATAGAGAAATTCAACGTTTTTGAAAATTTTTTTATGCTCTTTTATTGTTTACAAAAAATTATGATTTAAAAAAAATATTTTTTTTTTAATTTTAATTTTTAATTGTTTAAAAACAATTTTTTTATATTTCTATTGTTTAAATAATTAGTTGCTTTTGAAAAATTTGTTAGTTAACAATTGAATAACTTTTTGAAAAATGGTGATTAAACTTTTTTTTCTTCAGGGCTCGATTCTTTCAAGTGTTAAGAAGATACTAGAATTTTTTCAAATTTTTAAAATCACATTTTATGTTATAAATAAATTATTTTTATTGCTGAACTCTCTTTAGCGGCAGCGCGCGAATGCCGTAAATGCCGCGCGGAGCCCTATTTTCAACGTCTAATTAAAATTATAAATAATGGAGATAGAATTCCGGGAGTTAGGACTTTTTTATTGGAAATTTCCTCCTCTTTAACGAGCTTTTTTCAAAATTGCTTAAATGTTAATATTTTTCGAGTTAACAAAAAACGAAATATCATTTTTTTACATCTTATTTTGTTAATAACAATTGCAATTTTTAACCTGCACCAAAATCCTTCAAAAACATTTTTCTAGAGGTGATTACGAATCGAATGAGCCATCGCTCATATTTTTAGGACCTTTATCTCTATTTTTCACGTTTTTTAACTTGTTTACTAGACTAAATCGTAAACTAAAGACCCTAAACATTAGCGAAGTGAGAATACCATCAAAACGACATTATTGAATAGGTACATGTCTTGTGTACATGTTCGGATCCGATAAGGAAACCAGTGCCTTTGTTCCAGTCGCTGCGCAGTAACACAATAATAGCTTCATATGACGTAACCATCCTATTAATCATTTACTATTACATATTAATACATACATAGCACACATTATTAGCTGTATCAATCTTATACATAATATTTACTGATATGAAGTATTGCTTCCTGAACGGAATTATAGAAAACATTTTGAATTATTTGTTGTGCCTATACTAATTTACCTATTTTAATATTTATGTTGGTACTTTAAATATACTGCATGTAGAGTTACATAGGTCTTTAACAGAAAGAACGATAAGTTATTTGACTATTGGAATTCATTCTGAATATTGAACACTATTTTCGTCTCGCGGTTCTTTGTTTCATCATTATCTTGAGTAATTAAAAAAAATCCCAGAATTACTGTCAAACAGCTCTTGTGTCAACTACTATAATGGCATATAATAAGATGTCGCCACCGTCATCGGTTCCTTATAAATCATATCTTATAAAATAAGTACCCTTAAGCATTTTGCCTAATGAAATGTAAAAAATGCAGTCACTCTCTACCATACCTACCAGCCCTGTATTATATACTGCCCACTGCTGAGCACGGGTCTCCTCTACTACTGAGAGGGTTAAGGCCTTACTCCACCCCGCTGGTCAAGTGCGGGTTGGCAGACTTCACATACCTTCGAAATTCAGAGAACTTCTCAGGTATGCAGGTTTTCTCATGATGTTTTCCTTCGCCGTTAAAGCGAGCGATAATTCACAAAGGATACACACATAATTTTTTTTTTTAAAAGTCCGAGGTGTGTGCCCTAGGGTTTTAAACCTGCGGACATTCGTCTCGGCAATAGTGAGGTCACACGGTATCCCCTGCCTGTCGTAAAAGGCGACTAATAGGGGCCTCCGGGGGTCACGGGTGGGCGGGAGGTGCCGCCCACCTATTAGTCTAGCCAACTTCTGTGACCCCCGTGATGGACGGCAGCGTGTCTCACGCTGCCTCGGACACCAAGGGCGTCCTTCGGTGTACGGGGGCTTCTGAGCCCCCGCAACAACAGGAGAAGAACCGCAACAGCGGTACGCGCAGGGGCGGTTGCGGACCACAACTTAGACGTGAGTCGGAGGAAGCCCGCAGCCGTCCCTAATGCGCAGAAGATGGCCATACAAAAAAAAAAAATAGGAGGTTACACAACTATATATAATTGAAGATGTCCGCTTTTTGTACGGGTGCTGGGCCTCAGTCTAAAACTTTATGGATATTAAAGGACCAAAAATATGGTTCTTGGAACCATTAAAAAAATATTTGCAGACCTCCCATCTATAACTTTTTGAAAAACATTCACATAAAGTGTAAAACCACAATTAAATTTCATCGTGTATAGTTTAATGGTCCATATCCAAAAACGGGCTTAAAATTCTAAACAAGCTACTTTATATATATTCGGATGGTACTCCCAAAAACTAGTCCTTTGCAATAAATCGTATAATTTTAATCCTCCGATTTTGAGATTTATGTATTTTATTTTAAAACCTACATTTAATAAGAAAGTTTTAAAAAAAGTTATAAATGGAGGTGTCTAGAGTTTTCTTTTATTTTTTCGCCCCTTAAATATCCATAAAGTTTGAGCCTGGTTAGATTTTGAGGCCCAGCATCCATACATAAAGCGTACATCTCATTTAACCTTAGACTATCCCCAGGGAGCACACGCAGGCCCAGGAGTCCTATCTGCCAATATTGTGGACATCGTTGCTGCCTCAGAAGGTAGAAATTTTGTAGTGTAACAAAATTTATATTAAAGGTTTAAAGGTTTTACTATTTGCCATATCGTGTCCATTGGTTTAATAGTCTAAGGGTATTTATCGTATTATCAACTAAAGTGATAAAATTGCATATTTCTGAACATTGACGGGACTACGAGGTATTACTAACCTTGAACCGACGGCCGGCAGGAAACTCTCGGCCCTCTTGAGTGGCTCGTCAGTGTAGGGGTTCTTTGTGTACGGGTGTTTCACTGGAAACTCGTCAACAAGCACAACCTATTAAAAATGATTGATTAATTGCATTTACACACAAGGCATTAGGGTCCTATTTGCAACAATCCTGTGGACATGGACTTAGGTCAATGATTAACAAAAAAATATAATTAATTAAATGATCTAGTCTTCTAATACATTTAAATAATAATCATCTAGTCTTGATTTTTCAATAAACTAAAATTATTACACACACACACACACACACACACACTCACGCCTGTTATCCCCGAAGGGGTAGGCAGAGGCAAACTACTGCACCCACTTTTCGACGTTATTCCGTCCCATGATGTGATAGGAGGCGAGCCTATCGCCATATCGGGCATAAATTCTTACTAGATGAAGTAATTGTATGCTTTATTTAAGGTTAATCTATATCTGATGCTTCACACAGCACGATCAAAATCCGACAACATAGTTTTACGCACGCGTACATTTTCGTTCCAATCTAAATCTAAAACGTGCTAAATATGTACAGTATTAGAGTTGTCTATTAAAGACATGATTATGTGAGAAAAGTTTAAGAACTATTATAATTGTTGCTATGGGACTCACCACCTCGCGTATGAATATGATATCCCTGTTCGCGCTCCTAGAGTGGAACGTGAACATGATAGGCATCTCGTATTGCCCAATGTCAGACGCTTTAAAAGTTACTGATATTTCATCTTTTATCGACGTCTCTGAAATAACCCAAGACAATTTAATAATAGTAGGGGCGTAAGGGGCAGTGTCCTCCCGGGTACCAGCATCAGGGGGTGACAACTTCAACTCACTTGTACGGCCAAAGGAAATTGTAAGAACACTATATGGAAAAAAACTATGCTGTTTACTACGGGTATGCTTTCCTTGTCAGGGCCGTCTTTATCCGGAGATGCCAGGGGTGCGTGGTACCCGGCCGCAGGGCTCGAGGGGACGCGAGCCGATCGCCCCGGGTGCCAGCCCATGATAGGCCGCCACTGTTTTAATATATTATAATATGCTTCGATTTTATTTTGTTCATTTTTAGCAGACCAAACTGCTAAATTTTTTTAAAGAAAATCGAACTTTTGTAAGAAATATATGAATTAAAATAGAGAAGATATTCGATCTGATAACTTGCAATGAGCTTGCAAAACTTAAATTCATAACAATTAAAAATGTTTTATGTATACCGGGTGGAAGGGAAACGCTCTCTATACCGGAACCGTAAGAGAGAAGAACCATAACATTAACGAAAAACTATATTCATTTGCAAAGCTAAGCGATAATACTTACGATTTTAGTATTTCCGTAATTCATGCGCGCGCAATGTAAAGCGTACAAAGCACTGGGCGGCCGTCGCGCTGCGCCGGGACCGGCCCGCGGTCGTTAACCCGTCAGCTGATGTACGTGTTTCATTACGATTTTTTTGAAATATTGACCTTTTTTACTATGTTTTTCAGAATAATAGTTTGATTTATCTATCCATACGTGAAGCTGTACAGAAATTTGAGAAAATCCTACTAAAACTGTAACAATGCGATCGCGATTTTTTTAGTGCCATCACGTCAGGAATCACCAATACTATCACCTGTATTCGTTTCCGAGAGCGTTTCCCTTCCACCCGGTATTAAAAATTAACTTACTCGATGGCAAAATACAAGGTTCTTCAGTGAAAACATAGGAATGTTTATTCATAACAAATTGTGGTTGAGGGTGTGCTAACTGTATGCCAAGAATTAACACATCTTCTTTTTTCAATTCATTGCTGACGTAAAAATAAAATTTTGCCACTTCTTGTGGCTTCACCTAAAATAGGAATGAATATTATTAATGATGTAGAAATATACCTAATTACTTAAGATAAAAAAAAACATTACATATCACTCTTAGACTAACAATATCACTATTAGAAGAAGAAGCTATCAAGTGCTACGAAGAAATTAACATTAAAACAAAAACAAATGAGTATCATAGATATTATACTCATTTGTAATGATGTGATATGTATCACATCTCTAATGAACTTTAGGTCTAACTCTTTGTGCACAATAACTACGCTTATGTACATACATGAAGGATCACTTTGCTGCCACATGTTCTTTCCTCTTTGTTTTTGGTTTCAGTGGCGACACCCCTAGCGTATATGCTGATACCATCCCGATTTTTACTAAAATCTGCCCTGTAATTAAAAAGTATAACAGTAACTAGATTGTCTTGGTGGCAAATTATATTTCAGTACAACAGCCGAACTGAGGTCTTGGGTTCGATCTAAAGTAATATTGGGATTTATAGCTGTCAGCCTGGAGTTTGGAATTCAAGCTTGATATGGCGATAATAATAAGCATGGCAAAAAGGAGCACTAGTTGCGCTTCTGCCCACCACTTTGGAGATAAAATGCATGATTGTATGTTAGTAACAAGAAATACTAATGTGATAGCAACTAGCTTGCAGATTGATCTGGCACAAACAGTGGCGAAGCGTAGTGAGAGAGCGGGACGCGCCGCCTTGTGCGGCACTTTTAGGGGGCGGAAAATCTTACAATAAATAATCCTCCTTGCGTCTTTTTTCTCAGTTCAGAGGGTCGTAACCTCTTGCCAGCTTACGCCGTAACTTGTAACGCTATGCATCCCGACTGTTTGCCACCTGTATGACGTCGTATACAGTGGTGTCAAGTATGGTGCGGATCTGATCGGTCCAGCGTTGCGTTGCCATTCTCTTTTGTCCTCTATTTTCCCGGCGACCAACATTTTCTCGAAGTTGTCGCTCGTATTCCTGGCAATATGTCCAAAATGCTCAAGCACTCGTTTGAGGTAGATGGTAGAAAGCCTGGTAGTGATTTAGACTTGCTTAAGTATACATTACTTCGCCGTGCCGTCCGTCCAGTGCGCAACGTCCTCCTCCAAAACCACATCTCAAAAGCGTCAATGCGATTCCTGTCCGCCGCCTTTAGAGGCCGCGTCTCAGCACCATAAAGAAAAATGGAGAACACCAGTGTACTTACAACTTTCATCTTTGCAGTGAGCGAGATATTTCGGTTCGTCCATGTTTTATGGAGCTGAGTCATAGCGCTCTTGGCCATTCCGATACGTCTTCGCACGTCTGTCTCGCAAGAGCCGGAATTGGTGATTGTAGAGCCGAGGTAAACGAATTTGTCTACTATAACTGTCAAAACCAAGACCAAACGCCCCACTAAGGTTCAGATGTTTCGCGCGGTCTACGACCACGATCCTGGTTTTGTCTCTATTGATGCGGAGGCCTAGTGTGCTGCTTATCCTCTCCATTCTATACAATAGTGAGACCATCTCGGATTCGTTTGCAGCTAAGAGAGTTGTGTCATCAGCATAGCGGGGATTGGTCACTCTCACGCCATCGATGCGCACGCCTCCATCTCAGTCGTCGCAAGTCTGTCTCATGATGAACTCTCCGTATGCGTTTAACAGAATTGGAGATAAGATACAGCCCTGGCGTACTCCTTTGCCAAAGCTAAATGGTTTCGAAGAGGTTGGGTCAGTTCTTACCACACCTTGACTATTAGGTATGGTAGAGTGATAGAATAGCCGTCAGATGGTTAGGAACTCCTAGCTTGGAGAAAACTTCCCACAGACGCAATCAAAGGCTTTGCTGTAGGCAACGAAACACATGACTACAGGTGTGTTAAATTCGTAAGCCTTTTCGACCAATTACCTCATGTTCAGTATATGTTCCAGCGTGCCTCTACCCTTGACGAAACCCGCCTGCTCCTACGGGATGTGCCTGACCAAATAGTAACGGATCCGGTTGTTGAGAATGTAGAGAAAAAATTAATAATATCATGTGAAAATTTAAATCATTTCATTTTAAGTCAATAAGTGTTGCTCGCGATTTCGCCCACGAGAAAAGCTTTTCCCGCTACAAAAATCCTTACAATACAGTACGACGCCAGCGCCAGCCACTTAAAGAATCGGATTAAAAATATGTATTATTTCCCATGGGGCAAATTATGTGTTAATACGGGACATGATCTACCCGTGTGCCAAATTTCATCTAAATCAGTTTAATTGCTTCTGCGTTTACTTCTAACAAACATACATCATTCATTCATACAAACATCCAAATATCCAAACATTTTCATAAACTCGCATTTATAATACTTATTAGTAAATAGTAAGATTACTGAAATGAACACGGGATTTTTCATTATATTATTCTATAACGCGTCCGGGGTATCCCCCTTTCTTTAAAATGAATGTACGACATCTTGCTCATTGTAGCGACTGGGAACACCGTCTGTACTGCCTTACAGGGATTCCCCGTTTTTTATTTAGCGCTTGGATTTTCTACCTTTCACTAAAATATTTTTTAACACTGAGCGCAAATAAAACATAGGTAGCCTTGAGGTATCGTATTTTTGATATCTGCACAATTACATACTCAATACAAAGTAATATATTTTTAAAAGGTTTTAATTTTTTATCGGATAAAAAGAAAATATTATGTTTTCTGAGACAGGGCAATTAAAAAAACAGAATCTTTTTTATAGCTTTATTTTTTACTTAACAATGTAAAAAAGCTTAATTATTGAGATTTGAAACATGTAAAATTAGGAATACGGGTGTTGCGAAGGAAATCTTGGCGTCTACGACAGTGCGAAACCAACCACTCCCAGTGCCGTCCGTCATGGGGTCGCTTAGTTGGAGTAAAAAGCAAACAGTTCTCCACTGGTCGCCTTACGATGCTCTCAAGACTACAGTTATTCACTTCTTGTAGCAGGTAGGTGACAGCGTGCCCAAATTCACTGAATGCACTTATCCAGTACCGGCTTCATCGGCCGCCGGGACGCTAGATCTTAAGCGGGATCTAGATTAACAAAAAGAACTTCCAGAATTTGACTTCCGCAAGCGATTTTATTTTTTAACCGTGTGCTATCGACATACAACTTGACCTTGACTTGACCAATGCTTGTAGGTGTCTACGGAGAAGCGCGGGCGGAGCCACCGTATATCGACCGAACGATTAGTAGACCACTTTTTTCTCCAGAACTCCCGATAAGTCCCCAACTACTGGATAAAGTTGTTTATCGACAATCGATATCTATAAACTATCACGGCAAGCTAACTTCTACAAAAAAAACAGAAATTGCAGCACGTCGCATGTGTATAGAGTTATGGAAATATCACTGTTAGTGTATACTCAGGTAGAAGTTGTTGCGCAGTGTCTTGCTGCCAGAACTCGCTAGTCTAAATTTAGCATTAGGGCTGACGCCGAAGATTTGAACATCCGCGAGTGTAAAATAGGGAAAGATTTTTTTTTCAGGATTCTTCATCATCATCATCGTATGGCGATGATGACGATGGATTCTTCTGAACAGTCCTCTTCCTCTCCGATCGGGGGCTCGTGGCGTTTTGCAGTCATGCCACCTTATAATTACGCCACTGGTCGTCGTCAACATAATGCATTTGCGAACGAAATACACTTGGGACTTGCAACATTTTATCACAGGAATGACCCAGAATATTATAACCTTTTATACCTATATGCACATATGTGAGACAGAATATTGTTAAGCTTTCCATTTGTAAGGCAATTTTTCTGCAGAAACATGCAGCATAAGAGCAAACTAATCATACCCATGGGCGTATATAACGGGAGGGGGGGGGGTGGGTCAGGGGTTCCGGACCCCCCTTAACTTACAATAAACCACGCTATAGTGGATAATTGTCCTTATTTTCCAGTCATGACAATGCTTCGTGAATCGTGATTAATGAAATCAGTAGTTTCAGTGCCGGATTAGCCCATAAGCAAATTAAGCAATTGCTTGGGGGGCACCAGAAACAGCACAAAAAAAATGCTAGCACATAAAAGTAAAGCTGTTTGAAAATCCGCGCGATTAAAGACTGATGTTAGTTTACTTATGGTAGGGGGGCCCCACAGGCGTGAATTGCTTAGGGCATCAAGTTGTCTTAATCCGGCATTGAGTAGTTTCAATGAGACAGACTTGTCTGTTATATAGCACAGTATACACCAAGCAGCAGTGTGCATGCACTTATTGTGTTCCAGTTTGACGGATATTGTAGCCAGCATAATTACTGGTCCTGGTGAGCCTTAACATCTAATGTCTTATGGTGACAAGCGCAGTGGAGTGCTAGGCAGTACTTTGTGATTCAACAACCTATATGTTGCTGTAAATGGGTGGTTGTTTCATTACCAGTAGGCGAACTGCATGTTTGCCTGGTTATAGCAATAAAAAAACATTCACAAAAGTGATAGTAATTGCGTAGTAGTTGATTTAAATTTTTTATGAAAACAGATTTACAATTCTTTGCAATTTACATGAATAGACATAAATAACTGAAGAAGGTTAAATTTGATTATACAAAAATAAATAAAGTGTTTATTTTGTAACATAAACACATTTCTTTTGGCTATGATATATTTTCAAAGGAGAAACATCTTACATTATAATAAATCCTTTTTTACTATTTGTTTACTTTTTATATCAAACACCTAACAAAAAGTTATTTATTTGTTTTCAGCCAGCATAATAAAATGTAGTTAATTTAAATAATATGCTAATTGCAGCAACCATATAGCCTCTAATTACTTATAGTTATTGATACATTAATTATCAAAATCTGTCTTGGCATATCTACATATTATTATGCCAGTCATGCCCCCACTATAGGTACTGCTAAAAAGTTAATTGTTTGTCCTAACAATGTGCCATATTTTTCTATACTTCCCTACATATAGTGTATCCTATTAATATTATAAAGGTGAAAGTTTGTAAGAATGTATGGATGTTTGGATGTTTAGATGTTTGGATGTTTGGATGTATGGATGTTTGTTCCTCTTTCACGCAAAAACTACTGAACGGATTTCGATGAAATTTGGCACACGGGTAGATCATGTCCTGGATTAACATATAGGCTACTTTTTATCCCGGGGAAATATAAACCGGGACTTTTATCCCGGAAAAACTTTTTAATGCGGGCGGAGCCGCGGGCAAAAGCTAGTAAATAAATAATATGATTGGAAATTCACCCAAGTATCGGGGCAGCTAATCATTTGCTTTAAAGTCACTATGACTTATGAGTCCCTAATATTTTCAAAATATAAGGGACTGCCCCAGTGGCGTGGTGTAGTAGTAATATTGCGTACATGTTAAGAGTACGATATGGGCGCTGAGGTTCTGGGTTCAAATCTCGGTTTGAGCCAAAAACATAGTGACTGGGTTTTAGCATCTTAAAAATTACTCAGTCACAGCTCGGGGTCAGGAAGTTGACGGTGTGATACCCCCATGCCTCATAAAACACGTAAAGCCATTGGTCCTGCGCCTGATCTCTATCCCTGGTCATGTCAGATTGCCGTCTCACTGGTCTATGAGAGTGAAGGAATAGCGAGTGCACCTGTGTATTGCACACACACTTATGCACTTTAACATCTCTTGCGGACCTGGCTGATCTCTGTTGAGATTGGCTAGGAGGATTTACATTACATTTTCAAAATATTGTGAAGTAAACTTATCTTATTTCGCAACTAATTACTCACTTGCGTGTTTTGTATTCATAAAGCATCCTGTTGCAGTTATGCTTTGTTGTAGCCTCGTGAATAGCCGGTGCATTTTCATCATATTCGCAGTCCACCCATCCACAATATTTACAGTAATGTTTATCTTTAGGCACTGCGTAGGCCATTTTACTGAAATATTAATAGTTAATCACTCAATCAATCTTTCAATACTATGCAACTACGCTATGACGCTTACGCGCATGCACTTTTCACGAGTGTTTATATTCTCTTAGCTTCGGTTATTGATTTATTGCATACATGATACGAACTACCCTACGATTCTTAGAAAATTTTAATTGTAAACCTACACATAATAGCGACCCTAGAAATAATAATTGCCTGCCATCGCTTCCTCTTACAAATAGTTACTTAGTGCATTCGTATTACCTACCTTGTGTTATCTAGCTTCGTTTCACAACGTACTTACTCATAAACTTTTAAGCTTTTTTAAATTAAACTATAATTTTATTGAATTCCTTTAACCGTACAACAAGCTCTTACGATCTTATCCAAAGAGCATTATAATAATGATCTTATCTCTTGTTTATTTGTCTCTGATCTTATCTATTTTTTTTTTGTTAATTTATTCATGTCCATGGATACAAAGTCCTTCAGACGCATACTTGTTTCTTTTTTAATTATCCTCAGTACTTACTAACTACTATGTCAAAGTAAAGCAGTGGTTACCTTACCAAGACTTTATCGAGGAGTTTTGGCGGCAACAAAAAAGCACTTGATTAGCACAGTTATTTCAATTCACTTCATTTGAGCCCTTTAATAGAACTATATTGGATAATATACCACCATAATTATGCAACATAACACTAAGTATCACCAAAATAATGAATTAAAACAAGAGCACCTCATGACACTACCAAGTATCCTCAAATTCGACAAAAACAATGCATAAACACGAATTTTCCGAAGTAGCCTAAATTGGCGACTAATCACCATTCGCGTAGCCTAAACGGCAACCAGTCGCCATTCGCAATTTTGGTCGCCCCGACACTCTTCAAGATAGCCTAAATGGCGAAAAGTCGCCTATTCTGGCAGCACTGCTACGTTCTAAGCACTGACTTATATTACTAGTATGATAGACGTCAGTGGTTCTAAGGCAATCTAAGCTCGAATCACAGCTCGAATTGTGCCGAAACTCAGCGAAAGGCGAAAAGCCGAGCGCAGTGTTGCCAGATGTTTGACGGTTGAAGTCACCGAAAATTCACTGTGAAGTAGCCTAAGCCCTAAAGTCACCTCTTCGTATATGGAAAGGTGAAGGAGCAATAAAAAACGAAACCTCCCTAATTTCTAATTTATAGTGGTTTCGAAGTAGCCTAAAGTCGCCCACTTGCGTGGGGACGCGGAGACCTAAAAAAGATCCCCAGTTTTCAATAATTGTGTGTAAGAGGGATTTGAGTAAATGTTTTGTACCCTCAACATACATACATACATACATACATAGTATCACGCCTCTATCCCATAGGGGTAGGCAGAGACTATGGATCGCCACTTTGCTCGATTCTAGCACACTACTTTCGCTTCCTCTACCTTCATCAATCTTTTCATGCACTCCCGCCGGTTCAGGGTACTTTGGATCTGGCCTCTACTTAGAATGTCAGATATCTGACATTCGAAGGTTCGGTGCGGTCGACCCCTGCCGGTCCTTCCATCCACACTCAGGGCCTGATTAACCATTAGGCTAATTAGGCTGTAGCCTAGGGCGCGAGGATCGGAGGGGCGCGCTGAAATCGTGTCTTCACATACACTATTAATCTAGCATCATTTCATCTACCCTACATATTTCAACTAGACAGAGCCAAAACACTAAAACTAAATGCGCTGTGAACTGAAAATGCTTGGGACTCCCTGATTTGTTATTTTAAAAAGCGTGCGTAAAACATTCACTGATTAGTCCCTTGAATCGCTCCAAGCGAGTGAGTGAGTTGGCAACAGCGCAGCTCGCCGCGCGCGATGAAACACGTCCACGACACGCGGGGACTCCCCGGTGGTTAATAGTTAGTATACTTTGCCGCGCTTCGTTCAATAACACGCTTTTATTTGTCTTAAGTATCTCTTTCGTTATTCGTCGTTCGTCCGTCATATTTATTGTCTTTACCTTAAGACTATGAGTAGTAATGAGAGTAATTCGATAGTAAAAAAGGCAAGTGGAGCAGAATACAGAAAAAAAGCGCCATAAAAATTTCTTTACCCAATTGCGGTCATAAAGGTGAAGACATGGTCAGAAAGGTGAAGGCTGTTCTTGCGACAATTGATAAAACTTTGGAACTTGATATTAAAGACTGTCGTGGCCAAAGTTATGATAATGCTAGCAATATGTCTGGTCAATACAAAGGTATTCAGTCAAGAAGGCTCAAAGCTGTAAATCCTCTGGCTACTTTTGTTCCTTGTGCAGCGCATTCTCTCCAACTCATGGGATCGGCTGCCGCGGAAAATAGTGACGAGTCAGCTGCTTTTTTACAATGGAACAACAACTATAGGTACAATTTTTTTTCTGGATCTACAAGCAGATGGCAACTTTTGTTATCCAAATTGGATGATGAATCGACGGTACTAAAAAATCTGTCAAAAACTCGATGGAGTGCGCGATCAGATGCAAGCAAAGCGTTATACAGTTCATACAGACAAGTTCTGGAAGCATTAACCTATTTGCGAAGATGAAAATCAAAGTAAAGAGACCAAAATAGAAGCAAAAGCAATATTAGAAAAAATGAGAACTCTAGAAATTACAATAATGTTGTGCTTTTGGAACTCTGTGCTCGTAAAGTTTCAAAATATAGTTAGTGCACAGCTACAAAGCACGTTCTGTTGATTTATTTTACGTTTTTTTTTAAATAAAATACATGTTTTTCTTATCTAGACACGCGGCAGCGTGTCAAGCCAAGATCAAGCAAAGGAACTGGCTAGCCAGCGCCGAGTGTAATATTACACGAACCACTTGGTGCCAATTTACACTATGTCTATTCTCAATTCAAGTTTATTAAAAATTATTTTCAATTTCCGTTGGTTTTTAATAATGCGTGTTTTTTAAGTTTTTATAATTTAAAGATAAACACAGGAGTATAAATATTAGAAAAAATACTTAAAGCTGAAGCAACTTTACACACTAAATGACGTCGCACATGGTCAATGGCCGCAACAACTAACTTGTCTATAAAAACTAAGCCAATACAAGTCATGCGGCTAAACACGACATGGATTTGATTTTCTACTTGGTAGCCTGCAGTCACTTGTCATGATTTTGGTCGTATAATGCGTGAGGTGCTTTGCCTTTATGTCATCATCATTATCATCACCAGCCACATGACGTCCACTGCTGAACATAGGCCACCCCCAAAGATTTCCAGACGGACCTGTCAAAAGCGGCCCGCATCCAGCGCGTTCCTGCGGCCTTTACCAAGTCATCGGTCCACCTTGCAGGTAGACCGATGACGCTGCGCTTGCCAGTACGTGGTCTCCACTCGAGAACTTTTTTACCCCATCTGCCATCAGTTCTTCGAACCATGTGCCATTCCCTTTGCCACTTCAGCTTACTTATCTGTTGGCCTATGTCAGTGACTTTCGTTCTTCTACGGATCTCCTCATTACTGATTCGATCGCGTAGAGAAACACTTAGCATAGCCCTTTCCATAGCTCGCTGAGTGCCCGTGAGCCGTCTTAGGCGGCACATAGTGAGAGGCCACGTCTCAGTGACGTATGTCATCACTGGTAATACACATTGATTGAAGACTTTTGTCTTCAGGCACTTAGGTATTTTGGACGAGAAGACCTTGCTTAGTTTCCCGAACGCTGCCCATCCGAGCTGGATTCGCTGATTGTCCTCTTTCTCAAAGTTGGACTTGCCTAGTTGGACTACTTGGCCAAAATAGACATACTCGTCTACAACTTCGAAAATTGAGGTCCCAACGGTAATCGGGGTAGGCACAACTTGAACATTCGTGATGATCTTGGTCTTGTCCATGTTCATCCTGAGACCCACCAGTTGAGAAACTCAGTTGAGGTCACTGAGCATTGTGCTCAGACCCTCCAGCCTTTATGTACGGTCAGCTAAAAAAATGGTTTGCCACGCCAAGGTTGAATGTCGTGCAGATTAAACAACGTTAATTTCACTTGCAGATCGATTTGAAAACTTTTATAGGTATTATGAACCATGTTAAAATTTTCACACTAGTAAACAAAGTCAAAACTAATATACTACTTTTTAGGCCAGCCGTATCACTCACATCTGGCGGGGGCGCGTCCTCATACTTAGCCTAGGGCGGTCAGAACTCTTGATCAGTCGCAGTCCACACTCGCCTTATATATCCTCTTTGTCAGTCTCCTATCATCCATCCTTTCCAAATGCCCAAACCACCTTAGCATACCCTTCTCAATTTTGGTCACTACATCCTCTGTCACCCCACACATGTCCATCACCCTAGTATTCCGCACTCTCTTAAAATTTACTCAGTCGCAGCTTGGAGTCAGGAAGTTGGCGGTGTGATACCCCCGTGCCTCGGAAAGCACATAAAGCCGTTGGTTCTGCGCCTGATCTCTCTCCGGTCATGTCGGATTGCCGTCTCACCGGACTATGAAAGTGAAGGAATAACAAGTGCACCTGTGTATTGCGCACATACTTGTGCACTATAATATCTCCTGCGTACCTGGCTGATCTCCGTTGAGATTGGCCGCCGTGGCCGAAACTGGCTAGGAGGATTTCATTCCGCACTCTATCACACACAGTCACTCCACACATGCTTCTTAACGCTCTCATTTTTTTTTTTCATTTTTGTACCCTCAAAGCTATAAATATCCTGAAATTCGACAAATACAATGCATAAAACACGAACTTTCCGAAGTAGCCTAAATTGGCGACAAATCACCATTCACATAGCCTAAACGGCGACCGGTCGCCATTCGCAATTTTTGGTCGCCCCGACACTCTCCAAGATAGCCTAAATGGCGAAAAGTTGCCTAATCTGGGAGCACTGGCCGAGAAGCCAACAGCAGCAGGGATGAAAACAGATAGTCCAAAGAGCATTATAATACTCTCAGTTCACTAATAGGTAGTCTAGAGGTGGTGCGTAGTGCGTACAGGGATGCCAGATAGTGTCTCAGTAATACTGGTTCAGAGGTCACTGAAAGTTGTTATTTCATCAAATTTTACCCAAAAAGATGGTACTCCCTATGAAATACACAATTTCAGTATACAATAATTTTTCCAGCGACTTTTCTTTTTTTGGTCCCAAAAGGAGAATTCGCAACGTTGTAACTTTGTACGTCCTTGCTAATCTATGGTGTTTAGTGATATTAACAATAAAAAAAGATATGTGGCCAAGCGTGTGGCACTCGGAGACAGCCGCGGTAAAGCTATTGCATAAATTCTAATATTTATAACCTCTTTGAACATATATAAAATAAAAGTCGTTAAAAGTTCTGCTATTCATCGATAGATAGCAAAATTAAAAAAAAATGAAAGACGGGCTCAATGGACTAGTATCCAGAGCCGTAATATTTAAACAAAAACCTCTTTGAACAGATATAAAATAAAAACTTTTAAAAAATTCAAACTTCGAATCACGTCATCCCGCCGCGTTTGACATTTCGATACGTTTCACTGACTGGAACAATTTTTAAAGTTAATTTTGACCTTTTATCGTTTAACATTCAGCTCATTTCCTCTTACATATTGTATTCTTACAAGACTGCGACATTAAATACACTTATCGAATTTTACACTCTACGTGGTTGTGATAGAGTTGAAAATAGTGACGGGTGGCAGGTTATTTTCGTTACGGAATTTCTGGATTTGGTCTCCACGCTCAAGGCCCGCGATAGAAGCTATGCAATAGCTTAAAAATCCAATACCTAATACCGAAAGATAAACAAAGGGGGAAACCATGAGTTTATTATCTTCTCATTTTCACAAATAAAAAAATTGTAAATCTCGTTTTCCCAACATAATTGAAAGCTAATGTACTTTATTTGGTAAAAAAAAGGTGACAACTGGCAACCCTAGTGATAACGCCTAATGGAGAATGGCAAGGAATAGGGTAGTTGACTAGTTTTTTAATACATTTAGTAAAAATGTATGCCATCCAAAATTCAACGCAAATGTAATTTTCAAAATTGGAGCAATAATTAGTAAATTCTAAAACTTTAAAATTTGACGGAATGAGTGGTTGTCAAATGACATGGCAATTGTGTGAACATTTAGCCAATTTCAAGTTAGGACTTAGCGCGCATTAGACAGTAGGTTTTGCTGTCCGTTTTACCACAGTCACGTCCGTGAGTGACGAATAACTTATAATGCTCTTTGCGAATAACCTATCGTCTAATGTGGTGATTGACGGTTGAGTGACAAATATCTGATTTTTTTTATATGCGCGTCGCGCAACCATCAATCATGAGTTTTGCGCGATCGTCTAATGGCATTTCGACCCGCAAACGTCAGTCAGCGCGCGGACAGCGGTGGAGTGGGATATATTGTGTTGACTCGGAGAGGCGCTGGCGCACCCGCGCGGCCAATTACCTGCTCCGACAGTCGCAGAAAAATTTTATTTTAAGTTTTGAAACAATCCCTGAGTTGTGGTATACCACGAATCTTTAATAGTTAGTCTATACTAATGTTATAAATAGGAAATATTTGTTTCATTGTGTAAATTCTTTCACTAATAGGAAGATACATTACTCCTCAGTACTATAGGCTACTTTTTCTTTATTATCTTATAAGATAATTTTATCTAATAAGATAATAAAAAAAAATTGTTGTCATACTTTTGTATCTCGTATTTCAGACAAAATTTATCTATAGGTACTAATATAATAATTGCGAAAACTTTGATGCTTTTTTTCTCAATCACACCAGAACGGCTAAACATCCAGATCGAATGAAATTTGGCACAAAGATAGATTATAGTATAGAATAACACATAGGCTACCTTTATCCCTGGAAAATATATAACTTTTATTCCGGATAAAAAAATCAAACGGGTGTGGCCGCTAATAAAAGGTGGGTAAAACAAAAGTATGGCTATAAACTATCTTTTTCAGTCAATATTTTACCCAACGCCTTCTTGTTACGCGTTTTAATCTCAATTCCCTTTTATTTTACAAGTATTCATACCAAAACGAGTGAAAACGTGGTCGTTTTGTTTTCATTATTCACGTGTCACTCATGAGTTATGAAATTGAATGCCGGTTGTGTGTGCGTGTAACGTGCGCTTTAGGATTAACATGTGACTCATGTGAGTCAAACCTAAGGTCAAATATGTGAGTGTCGATATATTCCCTTTGGTGTCGACGAGAGTCCTCGGCCATATCGCTGCGTGCGTGCGAAAGAGATAGCGCGATATCCCCTCCATGTCCCCACTTTTGCTCACAATATTTCGAATATGAATAACTGCTTTTTTTTCACCAATTTTGATGGTGATTTCACAGAATAAATTCTTTTTTGTATTATTTTTTCTTACATATAACATAATTTATAAAATCAAACATAAGAAACTAGCCTCTATAGCCGGGAGACTTCTTTCAGCATTTGAATTCCGATGCTGAATTTGCACAAGTATACCCACAGACTACTATAGATGCTACGCATAGTATACCTAAACCCAGCTTTATAATTCAATCCAGAGAGTAGCATTGACGATTTGTGTGGAATTTCCCAAATTGCGAGGAGTCCCACGTCGCTTCGCGATTGGTGTTAGGATTGGTTCTATACGGGGAAAACGCGGGGGATTTATACTTATTCCAAAACAATCTAAAAATTTTGTTGTAAGCTAAGGGGGGGGGGGGGTTCAGCCCTTCAAACTCCCCCTTACATATATACGCCCATGATGTATATCACTATGCGGGGATACCCCTTGTCTACAAACTAAGTACGACTCTGTATTTGTTTATTCTTACATATGAATTACACGTGTGTTTATTGTATTTGTGATTTATTTTATTGGGTAGTGTTCTCAAATTTATGCCTTCCAAAAATGATAAATTGTAAGGTGCGGCAAATGCCCTGATAAAATCAATAAAAAATGTGTTTATTTATTTTTGTTTTCTTTTGTTTCTATAAGCGGGGAATTTGTCGCGAATTGAGATAGTTTTCTCCTCAGAACAATAACTATATTATTCTGAGATTTTCTCCCCGCATTTGGGGAATTTAGTTTCGTTTTTAGGGAATTGAGGAAATAGGTATTGGCAGCCCTGTCAGAGACGTAAATTTATTTTCATAACCAAAGAGAATATAATCACTACGTTAATTCATAACCAAGTCTCAAGAGGGGATTCCCCAAAAGTTATAATTTGTGTCATAATTGTAATGAGTATGCAGTAGGTTTGTTCAATGTATATAACTCTTTGGGTTTGTTGGTAATAAGTTTCCAGCCATATTCTGCAGTGCAGACTGTAGTCTCAGTTTAGTTGTGCTTTAGTTCGCAGTTGGTAGTGTAACATCGCAAGTTATCTTAATTTCAAAACTTAGTTGAAAGTTAATAAAATTACAATAAAAGGTAAGTTTCGTCTTAATTTTATTAATACAATTTAATAAAAGCAATTCTTACACAATAAACAAAGTTTGCTGTATAAATAATAGAAGTATGTTTTGTATTAAGTATCATTTATAAATAAAAAAATACAAGTTCTCAATATATGGCTCAGGAATAAGTTAGATATATACCAACAGAGACCAATAAACATATACCAACGTGTAACGAGGACTGCCCCACATGTTAGGGTAACTTTGTCAAGTAAATTGTGCTTATCTATGTATATTTAATAAGATGTTCTTCTCTGTAATAATCATGGCGCCATGAAACATTATGATATTGCTAATTGTATATTGGATGACTTTTATATATTTGTCTTCTTTTTCTTCCATGTTTGAAAATGCCACTTGGAGTAGCTAAATACTTGTAAAGAAATGTATACCAGGTACCAGCAGAATTACCAGCGCTTTGCTCCTGGGAGCATAGCATATTGCTGAGCTGGGGCCTGATTGCGGCTACAATATTTTGTACTTGTCTGGTGTTTATCTTTATACATAGTATTATTTGTAGCCAAAATAAACTCTCTTATCTATCTATCTATCTATATATCAATTATCAGAAAATAATTGGATTCGGAAGGTATAGAATGCAGGGGCTCCTTTAGGTGGCCCACAGAACACTATTACTTTCCAATGTATTTACTACTCTTTGACTATTACTCCAATGTATATACTCTTTCCTATTACTCTAAGGAGAGGTGGCCAGACTCACCTAACTTCAAAATACTGTGTGATGTTAAAAAGTAAACAATGCAACCTTAATATGAATTAAAGTTGCAGAAACAAAGAAAAATAATAATTTCAGTACTTATAAAAGAAAGCCAAATTAGTGGTTTGCAGTGGATATTTTTTTTTAAATTGCAATATACCTAGAAGGGTTTCTACATTGTATTAATATAATGATTCCTTACGCTTACACAAATGTTTGACTATTTTTACAAATTCTATCGCAGTTTTTTATTTTATTTTCTCCCGACTTTTCAAAGGCATTGCAGCACTTCGTGGTCACGGGGCAGACTGAGGTGTGGGTGGTTCGAACAATTAGTGTTACAAATCTACCTTCAATTTACAATAATAAAATTTTAAGGTGCTAGTCACTGTTTGCGGTCCGGTCTATGCAGTAAGAACTCACAATGTCTTGAGGTCCGGCAGCAGGTCTTAGAGAAAATAAAATAAAAAGCCGCGATAAAATCCGTAAAAGTAGTTTAATTACAATGTCTAAATATTTCATGGAAATATTTTTTTTTTAATAACCAATTGCGATAAGAAAATAATGAAATTGATTTTATTTCTCCACAAGAGCAGGCTTTGTAATTGCTACGTAAAATAAGTATTTTTACTGACCTATATCAGTTTTTGTTCAGTTCAAGTGTAAACTTATTTATATTATACTGCTACAGTCTGCCCTTGAGAAAATAATAATATGAGTCATTCTAAACATGTATCTGCTTGTTAATACCTGCAACATAATTAAAGGCAACTTGTAGATAATCTCATGTTTAAATTTCATTATTGATAGCAACTTGTTTAAATATATTATAAAAAAACTTGTTTATCTAGATTTTATCTAAGGAATGTTTCCTTTGAACTTATATAATGACAATTAAGATGATTCATGATAGCTGCATCATCAGGTCAAATGTCAAATGTGGAAGTTTCCTATGGTGCAACTGATAAAATGTTAGACTCCGAGCTGGAGGAGGCTTCATAGATTTGGTTTTTCAATGATTAATTATTAATGAGACAAATATATTTGTGTGATTGTGCTATAAAATACTATCATTTTAGGACTTAAAAGTTATAGTGGGTCTTTATCAGCTTATACTAGAGTTTTGTCTTTGAGTTTGAGACACCGATTTTTAAAAAAAACTATGTGAATGTGAGAGGCTGTGTGTGAGAGAGACTGCCTCGGTGTCGTAGCTGTATTAAGGGACGACTGCAATGCTGAATTCTGGTTCAATCCCTGGGCCAGGCAAAGTAATAATGGGTTTTTCTATTCATCATCAGCCCAGAGTGAAAATAAAATACTTTATTCATCACATAGGCGAACATACTTGGACTTAAAATAAGTCAAGATACATTTAATAAAAAATAATGGTGCGTGTACTTATGTATGCGCGTGAGAAGTTATACTTCTTTGGTATCATTAAATAATTTAATATTTAGTATTAATTATGTTAAACTAGGGGGTTAAAGGGTTGAAAATGGGAGTGGGGGTCAAAGGGGTTCAAAATGGCTTTGGGATCAAGGAGGGTCAAGTTGGGTTGGGGTGTCAAGGGGATTAAAATGGGTTTAGGGTCAGGGGTGTCTAATTGGGTTGGGGGTCAAAATGGGTTTGCAGGGTCAAGGGGGGTCAAATTGGGTTGAGTGGTTAAGGGGGTCAAAATGGGTTTCGGGTTCAAGGGGGTCAAATCGGGTTGAGGGATCACATTTGGTTTGGGGATCAGGGGGGTCAATTACATTTTTGTAAGGAGTAAAATATTGAAAAATAAATAAAGAAGACAAGGTCAAGCTGGCAGGAAAGAAGAGATAAAAAACGATGAATCATTTTCAACACGCTTTTATTAGCTTCATATGTTTGTATGTATGTATGTAACTGACACTTTGAACATGATTTGGACTCCTTCAAAACGTCAGATTAAATCGAAATTTGGCAGACTGATCAAGGACTGATAACAGTTCAATATTTTAAACGAAAAACACTCTTTTATAGAAAATCCAAGTAAAATATGAATCCTACTAATATTATAAAGGCGAAAGTTTGTAAGAATGTATGGATGTTTGGATGTTTGGATATTTGGATGTTTGGATGTAAGGATGTTTGTTCCTCTTTCACGCAAAAACTACTGAACGGATTTCGATGAAATTTGGCACACGGGTAGATCATGTCCTGGATTAACACATAGGCTACTTTTTATCCCGGGAAAATATAAAGCGGGACTTTTATCCCGGAAAATCTTTTTAAAGCGGGCGGAGCCGCGGGCAAAAGCTAGTAAATAATAGTTTATTTTTTTTTAGTGATATAATATGTTGGGCTACAGTAGAAATATTAACTAAACTGGCTACTCATTTCAATCTTCATTGTGTGTAGAAATTTCCTACTTGGTTTTTAGTAAACTAAAAATGAAAAAGTTTTCATTAAACAGCTTCAAACTTTTTCGAGCAACTTCCCGTGAGAATTTTGTGTCACACACGCGCGCGCATCGTAAAATTTCACTCTCATATTTTTTTCATAACGCGCCTAAAGAAGTATAACTTCAAAAATAAATAATAGTTTAGAAAAACAAAAAAAACACGCTTTACCGAAAATTCATCTAAAATATAATACATATTTTTAATTAACTTGAATTGAGAACAGCGTAAATAAGAAAAAATGTATTTGATTGTTAAAAAAGAAGCGTGGGGTGCAATAGTTATAAAGATTTTATTGACAGATAATATGAGTAGAAGGATTATCATTCTGATAATATCTTAAAAAGCACCCCACGCCTTTTTTTACAATAAAATATTTTTTTTTATTATTTACACTGTTCTAAATTCAAGTTCATTAAAAAATATTTTCTGTTTTTAGTTGGATTTTCTATAAAGCGTGTTTTTTATTAAAAATAATTGGAGCGAACGTGTAGCGATCGTCATCGGAGACGACAATACAGACCCTAGCCTAGCTAACCTACCTGCTTTTCACTAGCTACCTAAACGACGACTACTCGAAGAAGAAAGGCAGAAACAAACTCAGTGCTTATTTTTTTGTCATCATTTGTCCATTGTGTTTTTGTATTTTTTTCTGCCTAGTTATTTACATACATAGTCACATTAGTTGTATAAGCTAATGCACAGACATCACCGTAAAATTGGGATACAATCCAATTGAAATAATTTAACAAACACTAAACACTACACCAAGAAATTCACAATAAAATAAGAGAACATCATTAATTATTAATTATAATTAAACGGTGTACAGCGTGCATATACCTACATTTATAAGACACACGCGTTTTATCCCCGTAGGCTAGCATTAAGCATATACTGTAAACATTTTATTGGCTAAGAAGACTTAGGTTCATTCCCAGGTTCGACATCATCGTGTGGGTTTATCTAACACGATTTAATATTTCAATCCACCATCACCAATATCCCATAGAATAGAAATATGTATCTGCAACCGTCATTGAGTATGATGAGATATTATTAATACTTTATCTATACCTTTTAAAGGTAATGCCCGATATGGCGATAGGCTCGCCCCCTATCACATCATGGGACAGAATAACGGCGAAAAGTAGGTGCACTAGTTGCGCCTCTGCCTACCCCTTCGGGGATAACAGGCGTGAGTGTATGTGTGTATGTGTATTAAAGGTAATACATAATATAATATTATATATAAAATTAAAAGTTTGGAAAAATAACTGAAAGATGCAAGGAATATGTAACAGAAAAACAGGGACTCTTGAAATTTTTTAAATAGTTATAATAGGTACAGATAGACGTAAATTTATAGAGCTTCATAAATACTAGTTGTCTGTTAGGCTTTCACGGCTAAAAGACTAAACCAATTTTATAAATTAAAATGTATAAAAGAAGCTTCAAGGGGGGAGAAAAGACATACCTACGGGCTTCTTTTTATGTTTGTTACAAACTCTATTCAATGCAAACTTCTGAGAACTAAATTGTGAACAAAGAACAGCTGAAATAAATAACACACTGTTTATTTAGTAGAATTAGGAATATGATAACACTTTATAAACAAACAAGGGAATGGTTGTGGTCATTTCATTTTAAATATCTTTAGAATGTATCTGCATGTACCAATGCAGGAATATATTATTCCTGTGGGCTTGAATTATTTTAAATTGAAGTTACATAATAAATGAAATTGGCGCTTTGTCGTAGTGGTCACTTTGATCTGAAATATCTACTTTGGTTAAGAATTTCAAATTTAAATTTATAAATGCATTCTGGTACATTTGAGTTTCGAAAACAGTCATTTATTAGTTCTTTTCTGATTCGTTTTTTCTTTGGCGTCTTTCATATCGCACAGTGGAAAACATGAAATATCGCTATATTTACGAGTATGAGTTCCACCGTGGCACCAGTGCTGCAGAAACAGCTCGAAGTATTAACGATATGTATGGCGCTGGTGTTGCAAAAGAAAACACGGTACGTTTTTGGTTCCAACGTTTGCGTCCTGGAAATTTCAACGTTCAGAACAAGCCCCGTGGACGGCTGAAGACCAAGGTGGATAATGAGGAATTAAAGGCTATTGTGGAAGCGGATCCAAGGCAACCCATTTCAGAGTTAGCTGCAGGCTTCGGCGTGAGTGATTAAACTGTTTTAATCCACTTGAAGCAAATCGGAAAAGTAAAAAAGCTTGAAAGGTGGGTTCCTCATGAATTGAGTGAATCAAACAAGCAAACAAGAGACGAATGCTACGTTACATTGTTCAACCGACACAATACTGAAGGGATTTAAATCGAATCATTATTCATTATCTGTGATGAAAAGTGGAATCTGTACGATAATCTGAAGCACTCGTCGCAATGGCTGAATCCTGGAGAACCAGCGAAATCTTGCCCCAAGCGAAAATTGCCTCAAAAAATTTTTTGTGCGTTTTTGGTGTACTACAGCTTTCTAAAATCTGGCCAAACGATTACGGCAGATATCTATTGTCAGCAAATGTAAAGCATGATGGAGGAACTAGCTGCTAAACAATCGAGGCTGGACAACCGCCCCAGGCCACTACTGGTTCAGGACAACATTCGAACACACACTGCACAACAGACAGCCGCTAAACTAGAGCTGCAATTGTAACGTCTGTGATAACCACCGTACTCCCCGGACCTTGATCCAACAGATTACTATTTTTTCCGTAATTTGGATACCTTTTTACAAGGAAAAAAATTCAACTCCGATGTGGCAGTCTAAACCGTCTTCAGAGAGTTTGATTCTCGCCCCCATGCTTTTTTAGTAAAGGCATCAATGAACTCCCTGAGAGATGGCAAAAGTGCATAGCAAAGATAATTATATTTCATATGGAAAGTGCATAATATATAACAATGGTGCAAACTTTAATTCAATATATTTTACAGAAAAAAATTACTGTATTCCTCCCATATAAAACGCAAATTTCATATGTAAGGACCTAATATAAAAAAACGAATATAAATGAGCCAATGATTACGCGTATTTTGTCATAATTCAATGTAATAAATACATTCAATATTTATTATACAGGGTCATTTTGTAACCGAATACATAAATTTAACTGCGATAAAATCAATTTGAAAGAAACACCATGCAGTTAATTAATTTAACCATAAGTGTAAAATAAAGAAGTACATTTTTCAAACAAAATAAATAACAAAAAAGGTCTTTTAATTTAAGACATCCTATTGCCACTACTAGTAAACGAGAAATCGTCGGAGCGTCAACATCGCACTGAGGTATGTGTGTTTCATTGATAATATGCTCACGCACACGCGAACAAGAGATGCACACACGGAGCGCAACGATAAGCTGTCACATCGCGCCATCGTAACCAAGAAGCTTTATTCCAAACCGAAAAGATGAGGTCGTTATTATTACCAATGCTTGTGTGTCAAGTCACATAGGTCAATCTAAACAACAGTCACTTACTAGATTCTGTCAGAGCCAGTTATGTCTCCTTTAAAAGACTGAAATCATTGCGGCATCTTCGATAATGGTCACAGTCCGTACACCGCACGTAGCTTATCAAAAAGCCTCACAACCCTAAGATTCTATCAACTATCACACGATACATCAGCAAGAATCGCACGCTCAAGCCGTCAAATTCGTCGATCGATTTCGTGAAACCAACTATGATGCTACCGTTATGATACGAGTGTCAGCGAGGTTCTGGAAAATTGGAATTTTGAACATTTACTCAGTAATCCCTAAAAGTACAAAAGACATTTCAACGACCTTCTCGGAAACATTAACACTTTATTCACGAGCTTTGCTTTTGAGCAAGGTCACTCGGATCGATACAAAACGATATAATAATAAAATTACAATAGTTACGAGTAAGTACATAGGGCGCATCGGCCTACCATTCGGTACATAAATCAACATACGCCACGTCGTGTTGCTGCCGGGCGAACGGCCGCTGGCAAAATGACGAGTGCCGAGTACTGTGGCCGAGGGGCGACTGGCGGGCGACGCGCGCGCCGTCCCCCGCTTTCCCGCGGCGCATGCGCCTGAAGGAGCCAGTGCGGGGCCATAGGCATGAAGTCCACGAATCCCGGACCGCGAATCTCGATGTATTTCGACACGTTACACATTTTGATAAATATCACTTGTACTTATTGCTATTACCTGGATTTGTCGTAATTTACTAGTAGGGTAAAAAACGTTTAATTTTTACCACTTCATAGAATACACGCACACTTTTGTCAAGAATAAGTAACATTTACGTACGTATTGGAAGCTACGTATTGGAAAATACTAATATTTAACTAAAGCTTACAATAGTGAGTAAAGACTGAACTTAATTTAAGATAACCAGGATATTCAATTGACTAATGACCAAAATTATTGTAAGTAGGTAAAACATAGGTATTTAGAAGGATTTTTATGCACTTGGTCGAGTCACTTTATAAGTGGTTAGTAAATAACGCCAGTTTTAGGTATTATTACTCAGGCAGGAACAATTAAAAATTGCGATTGTTATTGCGGTGCGGAGATACTGGGGTACTCTGTCAGAGGTGTCCGGGAATAAACCCATATTTCGCCCAAATGTCCGGGATTCTTGCCGTGTTTTTCCGGCGTCGGCAATTTAGGTAATGGCAGCCCTATACAAAGAACATGCCGACAAGTGCGCCGTGTGCCCGCTGGCGCGCGCGATCGTTGGCCCCGCCAGCTGATGTTCGTGTTACACGTGCTCCCACAGGGATACCAAGCTTTGGTACTATTACCTTATTCTGCAATATCTTGCAGTTTTAGTTTTACATTGTTCTATTCTATTTAAACCGTACCACAATGCATATTGAAATTAAATGATGTTAGAGCTCTGGTATGCTTTATTGCTTAAAGTAATGTTATTTTTACAATACAAAGATATTGCTGCGTATTCATTTAAGTAGAATTTTCATTAGCATAATTACCCTAGTTATTTTATTATTTAATGCACTTAATTAAGTGTGTTAGAAATCCATGTGATAAATAAACTTATATCCGATTCTTTGAAAAGCTGTGTCATTTTAGCAAACTTGTCGGTTAAAATGTTTATACTGGCAACACAGCGTGTTTGAGTGCGTGTTTGTAATGAATGGCGTGCGAAAGAGACATAACATGTTGGTATCTGCACGTTAGTTTCAATGTGTTAGTAACAAGATCAACGACTCTGACGCGATACAAAATGTAGCTAGAGATTAGAAGGTACAGAAGGCATAATAAGGCGTTTGGTAGTATAAAGTATTTACGTAAACCTATTTTAGGCATGACGTCCAGAAATATTGATGTTAAAATTAAAACGAACTTTGAAATATCATACGGAATCTAAAAAATATGATATCAATAGATTAAAATCCTGTAACTTTTTTAATAACCCGACTGCGAGTTGTTTAGTACCTACCTATTTCGGTAGGTAAACTTATTTATTAACGAAAACAAAGTTTATTATTAAAGAACTAATACTTTTCTTTACAGCATAACACTTAAAAAATAATTAGTTCCTTTTCGTACAATAACATGACAATTTTTTATTTCATGTTGATATTTATAACGTATTAGTTAGGGAGTAGGGACTGCCCTAGTAGCAATTTAATTATTTTATTTCAAATTCCACGTCTCAAGCGGTACTGCTGCAGCTATGTGAGTGAATGTATTGCAAGTGAATTTGTGAGTTGCCCTTCTTAATCCTATAAGTTTTGTAAAAACATCGTCAGGTGTGACGTGATTCACTGAATAAAGTCAAGCGCGCTAAAACACAGCGTGATCAAAAAACTATAAAACTATAATCGGGATTATTGGCGAAAGTATGCGTTACCCATGGATAATATTTTGCACGATGTTAGCAGAGGTCACGCTGAATATGTGGTTTCATTTAGTAACGCAATGTTGAAATGACACTGTATATATTTTTTTCTATTCTAGGAGGACGTACCTAACATAATAGTTGAATATGCCTAGCATAATGGAGCCAAAGTTCTACAAATGTGTTATTACCAGGTAAGTATTTGAAATACCTACCTAAAATCATTTTTTTACACAGGGCGGAAATACTTAACAACGTAGTAGATAACCATAAAATATATTTTTCAATTTAACTACTGTTATTGGAGATTACTGGGCTTTTTATATCCATACTAATATTATACAGAGGAAAGATTTGTACTTTTGTATGTTTGTAACGAATAAACTCAAAAACTACGGGGTCGATTTTAAAAAGGATTACTCCCACGATAACCTAGTTGGGAATGGAACGGTCTGCCGAGACAATGTCCGGAGGTTCAAACCCAAGGCACACACCTCTGACTTTTCGAAGTTATGTGTGTATTGTTAATCAATTATCGTTCGCTTTAACGGTGAAGGAAAACATCGTGAGGAAACCTACATACCTGAGAATTCTTCATAAGATTTCGAGGGTATGTAAAGTCTGCCAATCCGCACTAGACCAGCGTGGTAGACTAAGGCCTAAACCCTCTCAATAGTAGAGGAGGCCCATGCTCAGTAGTGGGCGGTATATAATACAGGGCTGGTATTATTATACATATTTTTATAAAGCAACATTATCAGCAAGTAACATAGGCTATTTTTATCCCGGGAAAACTCATTCACGCGGGCGCAGCCGCGAGCAAGTCGATATTTATATTATTGTTGCTAGCTTATGCGCGTGATTTCACAAAAGTTGTCTATAGCACTTAAGGGTATTCTAGCTTTCCTTGTTGGAGGAAGAATTTTCTGAATCGGTTCTAAAGTTCAAGAAAATAGCGCGTTCGAAGTTCGAACAGGCAAAATATATTTGTATTAGGTATTAGTGTACTTAGACCATTGATAACTTAGATAGATGTATCTTCTTGTGGCGCATTCACATGAACATCTAATATTTTTTTTCTTATTAGTCTACTATATTTTTATGGAATAAATACAGTTTCTGCTAATAATTCACACCAGATGGCGCCAATTTGATTTCTTCCTGGTTTGCATTATTTAGTGGGATTGGAGTATAACTGAACAAAATGATTATTTTTAGAAAATTTATATTTTCTCTTGTTCAAGTTGAGACAATTTTGTTTAGTTTAATGATGATTTGATTAAGTTTGTTTTATTTAATATCCATCGTGTCATTTGAAGGGGTGCAAAGTCAGGAAACCTCCACGTGGTGCACCCTGGGCAACGGAGCGTCGGTCGAGTTGATCGGCGCTACGGCCAATATCCTGACGAATAGTGGTCTTGGCGGTAGTCGCCGCTTTTTGCGGTGGCTGCCGCATCTTTAGATGGTGGGCCCGTTTATTCGGGCGGCTCCCGGTTCATCCGGGAGTGTCGACGGGCTCGGTGTGCGCTAACACCGCCCCGAGCAGGCAGCGGGGGGGAACCTTCCTCTCCGCTGTCACCGTTGCAGATCGTAATCTAGTATGGAGGTCCGTGGACATGTCTCGCGCTCCTGCTGGACCGAGGGTCTTGGCTTAATCGCCCGGACCACGAGGGAGAATACCTCTATAAAAAGTTCCCCGAATCCCAAGCGGCGGCGCACCGCGAGGGGATGCATGGCCGATGGGTAGTTCGGTCACTAGTGCGACCCCCGCCAGAGTACCGGCCGACCCTCTTGGCGGGTTACGCTAGGCTTACCCAGGTACAGGGGGCACTGCCTGGGTGGACTCTTATTTCCCCCATACTCGTGGGATTCACAACCGAAAATAACTTTGACGAGGGTGCCTACTCCAGTTCCGGCTGGAGAGGCGGAGATCGGTGGGCGAAAGCCCACTGATAGAGCGAAGAGAGTCGGCGCGGGCAAGATGTCCGTAGACGTCGACTCTGAGTCGAGTGGGAGCGTTTCCTCCGTTCGGAGCCGTAGGCTCTGGAGGAAACGCTCAGAGGTGAGGAATAGCAGGTCGTCCTTCGGGAGCGACACTGAGGAGCCGGTCCCGAAGTCGCAAGCGACAACCGGACGCGGCAGGGGAGGACCATCCTTGGTCGACGATTCCGTCGACCAAAGGAAAAAAGCCAAGGCGCGCGATCTCCTGCAGCGCAGGGAGGCCCGCCAAAGGGCGAGGAGGGAAGAGAGCGGTGAGGGCATGGTCCTTCGCTCCGCCGCTAAGCCGAAGGTGCCCGCTGAGGCGGTAGTAGCCGAGGAACCGGCTCCGAGCGTTCGCCCTAAAGGCGACGCTAAGAAGTGGCGGGATAGGTGCGCCAAGCTGGAGGAGGCGGTGAAGGAGCTGAAGCGTGAAAACGCTTCTCTCCTTCGCCGTCTGGAGGAGCTGGCAGCAGTGGAGGCCAAGTGGCAGGCCAGAATGGAGTCGGTGCTCCTAGGGCCGGCCCAGAGGCCTCCGCTGGCCCACGAGAGACGGTCCACCCCCGGGGACATACCACTCCCCGTTCAGGGTGGTTTCGTTGGGGGAGCTCCCCAGCCTTCCTCCAAGGGGAAGGGGAGGGGGAAGGGGAAAGGAGCAGTGCAGCCTGCTCCTCTCAAGGCTCCTGCCATTGTGGCCGGGCCCTCCACCTCTGCTGCCGTGGCGGTCGCTGGGCCGTCTGGGGTGCCCAAGAAGGGGAGGGGGAAAGGTGGTCCTCCTGCTCCCCCCGTCGCGAAGTCCGCTCCGAGGGAGCCCCGCCCACTGCCACCGGCCCCAGCGTCCATGGACGCTGAATGGACCGGTGGGTAAGAAGAAGCGGGGGAAGCACACCCCCGCCGCGGCGCCTGCAGGGAACCCCCAGCAGAGGAGGCAGAGGCGTAAGGAGCCCAAGCTGCGTCAGCCACGCTCGGCAGCCATAGTGCTGTCGCTGACGCCAGCGGCGGTGGCCAAAGGGCTCACTTACGCCAAAGTGCTGACGGATGCCCAGCACCGAGTAGACCTCGCCGGCCTCGACATCGACAGGTTGAGGCCCAAGGTGGCAGCCACGGGTGCCATGTTGTACGAGGTGCCCGGGGCTGAGTCGGAGCGAAAGGCGGACTCCCTCGCTGCAAGGCTGAGGGAATGCTTTGGCGGGTCGGACGATGTTCAAATCTCCCGGCCCACCAAATGCACGGAGCTGCGGCTGTCGGAGCTAGATCCCGCAGCCACGTCCGAGACGGTCGCGGCGGCCCTTTGCCTTGCTGGCGAGTGTGCTGCGGACGCAGTAAAGGTGGGCCAAATCCGGCCCGATCGCTCCGGCCTGGGCTCCGTCTGGGCCAAGGTGCCGACCAGGGCGGCACAAAAAATAAAGGCGGGCCGCCTGAAGGTGGGGTGGACTGTGGCCCGGGTGACCGTGCTCGGGGCGCGCCCGATGCGCTGTTACCGTTGTTTGGAGCACGGTCACACGCAGAGTACCTGCGTCGGAGGACCGGACCGCAGTGATTTGTGCTATCGCTGCGGTAAACCGGGCCACAAAGCCCGTGAATGCGAGGCCGCGCCGAACTGCGCAGTCTGCGCGGCCGCAGGGAGGCCCGCCAAACATCCGGTGGGCGGGAAGGCGTGTCCCGCCCCCTCCCGTCGCGACAGGCGTCGCGACGGGGTACGAAGTGCTGCTGCCGCTGGGGCCTCGACCCAGCCGCAGTCAGCGAGCCCACCGCAAGAGGCCGCGATGGACGTTGTAGAGATCGCCCAATAATGGATCTAAACTTCCTCCAGGCGAACATCAACCACTGTGCCAGTGCCCAGGACCTGTTGTCCCAAAGCCTGGCGCAGTGGTCGGTGCAAGTGGCCGTGGTCGCTGAGCCGTATTTTGTCCCCCCCCGGGATAACTGGGCGGGGGACCTTGACGGCTTGGTGGCCATCATCAGCCGGGGCGCCGCTGGCTCCCCACCCTTCGAAAAAGTAGCGAAGGACAGGGGATGCGTGGCGGTTCTGTTGGGAGACATTTGGATAGTAGGAGTGTACTTTTCTCCCAACAGACCCCTCGCCGAATTTGAGTCTTTCCTCGTTCGGCTGGGGGCCTTGGTGGAACAAGGCCAACCTCACCCGGCGGTCGTCGCCGGCGACTTCAACGCCAAGTCCATGGCTTGGGGTTCGCCGGCGACGAACGGTCGTGGTCGGGTCCTGGAGGAATGGGCGATCTCTGTCGGCCTGGTCGTCCTGAACAGGGGGTCGGTGGACACGTGCGTGCGGCACAACGGCGGGTCGATTATAGACCTGTCGTTTGCGAGTGCCGCCGTCGCACGCCGTGTCCGGGACTGGAGAGTCCTCGTGGGCGTGGAGACGTTGTCGGACCATCGTTACGTCAGGTTCGGCGTCTCCGCGTCCCCGAGTGTCCAGTCCGGTGGTGTACCGAGTGCCCCAAATCAGGACGGCCCGCGGTGGGCGCTTCGTCGCCTCGATGGGGAGGCCCTAGTGCTGGCCGCTCTGGTCATGTCGTGGCTCCCCGTGCCGGACGGGCCGGTACGGGTTGAGCAGGAGGCGGAGTGGTTCGGGGTGGCAATGTCGGATGTCTGCGACGCCGGCATGCCCCGAGCTCTCCGCCGTTCGCCGGTGCGACAGGTGTACTGGTGGTCGGCGGAGCTATCGCAGTTGCGCGCGTCGTGCGTTGCTGCGCGCCGCCGATACGCCAGGCATCGTCGTCGCCGGCTAAGAGACGAGAATCACGCAGACCAGGAGCGGCGGCTCTATGGCCTCTACAAAGAGGCAAAGAGAGCGCTGCGGGTGGCCATTCATGGGGCCAAGGTCGCGGCACGTAAGGCGTTCGTGGGGACTCTCGACAGGGACCCGTGGGGGCGCCCTTACCGGATGGTGATGAAGAAGCTTCGCCCAGCGGCGCCCCCGCTGTCGCAGAGTCTCCGGCCAGAATTACTGGCCAACGTCGTCGCGGCCTTGTTCCCGGCCACCGTGGAGTTCACTCCTCCACCGATGGCGCCACCGGATGTGGCGTCATCGTCGAGTGAGAATCCGGCAAGGGATATCCCGGAGGTTTCGCCCGCTGAAATGCGGGCGGCAGTGCTTCGGCTGCGGAGCAAAAACACGGCCCCAGGGCTCGATGGCATCCCCGGGAAAGCCTGGGTGCTAGCCCTCGAGTACCTGGGCCCGAGGTTCCGCAGCTTATTCACCGCCTGCCTGGAGCAGGGCGTCTTCCCGGTGCGTTGGAAAACCGGGAAGCTCGTCCTGCTGAAGAAGGGGGGACGACCCGCAGAGTCGCCGTCGGCCTACCGGCCCATCGTGTTGCTCGACGAGGTGGCAAAGCTCTTCGAGCGCATTATCCATACCCGCCTCGTCGAGCATCTTGAGAGGGTCGGACCAAATCTGGCCGACGAGCAGTTTGGATTCAGGAGGGGACGTTCCACTGTCCACGCGATTCTGCGGGTGAAGGCACAGGCGGAGGATGCAGTGGCTGGGGGCGATGTTGTAATCGCGGTGTCGTTGGACATCTCCAACGCATTCAACTCGCTGCCCTGGCCCTGCATCCACGAGGCACTGCGGTACCACGTGGTGCCGCCCTATCTCCGGCGTCTGGTGCACGCGTACCTGTCCGACAGGCACGTGGTGTATCCGGGCGCCGATGGGTGGCACCGAAGAGCGATGTCGTGCGGTGTTCCACAGGGCTCGGTTTTGGGCCCTCTCCTGTGGAACATCGGGTACGACTGGGTGCTCCGTGGTTCCAATCTCCGGGGCGTCGGCGTGACCTGTTACGCCGACGATACGTTGGTCACAGCGACTGCTGGGACCTTCCGGGAAGCCGCAACTCTGGCGGCGGCGGGCACCGGCCAAGTAGTTGGTAGAATCCAGCGTTTAGGGTTGAAGGTGGCCCTCGAGAAAACCGAGGCCGTGTGTTTTCACGGACCTCGGAGAGGGCCACCGGCCGGTGCCGGCATCGTCGTTGGGGGGGTGCGGATCCCCATCGGCTCTAGCATGAGGTATCTAGGTTTAGTCCTAGATAGCCGATGGCGATTCCGCACCCACTTTAAGGAGTTGAGGACGAAATTGTCCCGGGCAGCGGGCGCTCTTTCCCGCCTGCTGCCCAACCTGGAAGGTCCTGGCTTCCCTTGCCGGAGGCTGTATCACGGAGTCGTGCGGTCCATAGCCCTTTATGGCAGCCCCGTTTGGGCTGACTCCCTGGGCCGCCCCTGCGTCGCCCTTCTGCGCGCCCCGCAGAGAGCTTTAGCGCAGCGGGCGGTCAGGGCGTACCGCACGGTCTCTTTCGAGGCGGCTTGCCTATTGGCCGGATTTCTGCCCTGGGACCTGGACGCCAAATCCCTTGCCGATGTATTCCATTGGCGGGAGGAGGCGTTCAGTCGCGGGGAGCGTCCGGCCCTGAAGGAGGTGGAGGCCAAGAGGGCCGCCTTACGGCGAGCCGCCGTGGAGGAGTGGCGTCTCAGGCTGGAGGCCCCGTCGTGGGGGCACCGGGTCGTAGAGGCAGTGCGTCCTGTCTTTGCCGAATGGCTGGACAGGCGCCACGGAGCGGCAACATACCGCCTGACGCAGGTGCTCACCGGGCATGGCTGCTTCGGTGAGTTCCTGTTTCGGGTGGTAGGTGTAGAGGAGTCGGCCGTGTGTCACTATTGTGACAACTGCCCAATGGACACGGCCCAACATACGTTGGAGTGTTGTCCAGCCTGGGATGAGGAGCGCAGCGCTCTCAGAACAGTCGTCGGAGAAGACCTCTCGCTGCCGGCCGTGGTCGCTTCCATGGTCGGCGGCCGAGAGGCCTGGCAGGCGGTGGCCCACTTCTGCGAGGCGGTCCTCTCGCGGAAGGAGAGTGCCGAGAGGGATCGCCAGCGCAGTGGTGATCCCTCCCGCCGCCAGACGAGACGTAGGAGGCGTCGGGTGGACGACTGACCGACGTCTCCCGCCCTGTGGATTGGGGGCGTTTGGAGAATTCCACCACGGTATCCCCTGCCTGTCGTAAAAGGCGACTAATAGGGGCCTCCGGGGGTCACGGGTGGGCGGGACGTGCCGCCCACCCATTAGTCTAGCCAACTTCTGTGGCCCCCGTGATGGACATGTCCGAGGCAGCGTGTCTCACGCTGCCTCGGACACTAAAAGGCGGACACGGTACGGTGTTTCGGGGGCTTCTGAGCCCCCGCAACAGGAAAAGGACCGCAACAGCGGTACGTGCAGGGGCGGTTGCGGACGACAACTTAGACGTGAGTCAGAGGAAGCCCGCAGCCGTCCCTAATGCGCCGAAGATGGCCTTTTTAAAAAAAAAAAAAATCGTGTCATTTGAAAACACGAGCTTGTGCTATGGTCTCGAGTCGTCGCTGAGTTACTAAAAACTATAACTTCCCACATAGATATATTTTGTAGCATTTTTTTTTTGCAGGAATGGTCACGATATATTTAAAATGCCAAAAAATTACAAACGCATATTTGCAAATAATCTTAATATTCCAAAAAATTGTACTGCGGAGGATAAAGCAAACATAGACGACATAAAGTAAGTATCCGTATTTTAAATCTATTAAGTATTAGTTGAATCTGATTTATATCATTTGGGCTGAAAATGTTATAAAAGGAAGGTCACAATTTTAATTTATTTTGAGCGAATAAAATGGTAAACTTAATTTAAATTCCGTATGTTTTTACTCTACCGCCAGTTCGGAAAGCAGTTGCCAACAGAAAAGAATGGGCAAAGAACTGTAGTGATACTCTTATCCCAATCAGGTCAAACGCTCTGAAAATAATATGTTCTATACAGTGCATATTTTAGTCTAAGAGTGCATAATAAAAAAGATTACAATTCCTTTTTTTTTTTTCTACAAGGTAGCACTAGCGCTGCCAACTTATGAAATATAACACCCACCATGCGAGCTATTTTTATGACTGCTGTTCTCCAGAGCTCAAAAACTTCTTTATATCCTTGTAATTACAAATTTGTCAATTTTGGTGGTTTAAAAAAATCTAGTATGTAGTTATTAGCTATTATTTGTACATCGCAGGAACTCTGGATGTAGGCCGGTTCTAACCGGTTAGTCTGGCAATCTTAGGGGCGGTTGCGGACGACAACTTAGATGTGAGTCGGAGGAAGCCCGCAGCCATCCCTAATGCGCCGAAGATGGCCACCGCGGAGTTTTAGTTGGTATGCCGTGCGGTGTACATAGGTTAGGGACTCGGCCCGGCGGTCGCCCGACGTTTTCCATCTCTCCGGGCGGCTCAACGTCGGGTCGTAAGGCACGGTGAACCCAACATAACCGCTCAGTCGTTCCCCTTGAACACTGGGCTGTAGTAATAAGTCACTTCCTCCGCGTCAACAAAAAAAAAGTCTGGAAAACTTAGAGGACGCCAATGTTCCGCAGTGGACTTCCAAAGGCGGAAGCAGGGGTAGTAGGCTACCTCCTGGGGTGGGTGCTACAGAACTGGGGTCGTCACGGACCTCCTAGCTACACTTATGTGCGCTACTATGAAACGGACAGTTGCTGATGTTGTTTTTCGGTGATAAGTTGGTAACGTCTGTGCGGTGCCTTTATTTTGTGTTAATTAACTGATAGACATAGTATAACTTATTTTATAAGTTTACGAAGGTAATCCAGTACGAAAGGTAGGTAGGAAACTTCGTCACCACCCCATATGTTATAAATTTTAGAAACTTCTTGTACTTTACTAAGCTGATAACAAATTGCTTTTAGGGATATCCTGACGACTGGGCCCACTCGAGAAAATTATATTCGTTTTTTTCATACTCTTCTGTGGTACGAAGAAACTATTCTAAGGATTAACTTGAAGGTAAACTTTTTTTATTTTGTCGGAAAACAATTTTACTACTAGTTTTAAAAAATCACAGAAATCATAATATCTACAATCTCTAAAAATCTATTTAAAATATATAGGAATGACTGTATTTTATTTCTTACAGAAATACAACAAACCAGCTTTGCCCTTAAAACGTGAGATTGGTGGTTACATACTGACTGTACCTGGCTTGGCAGAAAAAAGGCCATCGCTGATGATTGGTCAGTAATTTAACAAAAAGTTTTTATATGAATTGCCTATTTTCTTTCTGATTAAACCTACCAAAATATCCATCTGCATATTCAGAACAATTTTTGTTTCAAAATATTTATATAAATGTCCTATGATATCCTACACTTTACCACAGCGGTTTAGGTGGCTATCCTTTCTAGTACCTACATCTCAAAAATCTCCCTATATGTAACATATTACATTTATGGCTAAAAAATATTTTCATTTTAGGCGATTTTCTATTAATTATTCCGCCGGATTCTGATGCTGTATTCGAAGGTGTAATTAACGATACAACAGAAAGCACTGTTAAAATCCAGGGAGTGCACAAGGAGTAAGTGATAAACCTCATCTCATTTCGGTTTCCACGCACATCACGCATGATTTTGTTGAAATGACTCTTTTCGCCTGGTTTCTTGGGGCAGAAATATCTGGGGTTCGCCCGGGTGGCATGAAACCACTGATTATAATTGTACCTGTAAACAAGTTATAGATCAAGTCATTCTATTTTTAAAAATGTAAAATTACTGAAATGATATGATTTGACTTGACCGCCTCCATGGCGTAGTTGTATTACGGTACGAGTGTAATGCCGGGGTCTCGGGTTCGATCTCCGAATCGGGGTTTTGGGTTTCTACTCATTATTAGCCTGGAGTCAGGAAACGTGCCCGGTAAATAGCAACAGGCCCGCCCCTTGTTACATGGGAATTAACAAGGCTGGCTAAATGTGTGTGTGCTGCCTACCCTTGAAAAGGGAAAAGACGTGTTATGTTTGAAATAGATTTCTTTTTTACCATTAGGGTCATTCGGGGTAACAGTACGCAGTGGGTAAAATTTCGCATGGTCAATATCTCGGAACCTATTGAGGGGGCTCAGACACTTTTTCGGCAAAATTAGGGGTGCGTCAGGGATGATGTCAGAGCCCACAAGCTATATTACCAAGCCTCACTTGTTTAGCGAAAAACGGCGATCAACGTGATTTTGTTGATTAGTTATCAAATTTTTTGTGCTGGGAAAAGTTTATGGATAGACGGTGCATCAGTTTACAAAAGACAGTTGATTATGTTAAGTTTACTCGATTATTATAGTATTTATTTTAGCTATTAATTCTGTCCTAAAAAATAACTGCATCTCAACTGACGTATGATTGTTTAAAATATTCCCTGTTGGGTAAGAGTACGGGATTAAAAGTACGCACGCTGTTGTAACTTCATTACAATGAAAAGTAACATCAAGCGTTCCTCAAATTATAGTGATCATTAAATTACAAAAATAACTAAAGTTTGTTATAAATACAGTCTAATTAATTATGTTCCTGGTGCCTACAATAGGTATACATTTAATGTTTATTTTTACAATATTTGTACCAAGAATAAAGGAAGTTTAAAAACATATTCCATATGATTCCATGTGTACTTATACAATTTGTAATTATATGTCTGTAGTTTACCTGCGTGCGAAGCTTACCCAGTATGCGAACTATTAACTGCATCTCTGCGTAGTTTTACCCACATGACGGGTCAAGAGTACGAATTTCTCCCGCTGCACTTAAACATGTATTGCAAAAAAACCCATGAAGCAACGTACAAAAACTCATTAAATAATGAAAGTAGAATAAATTTCCTTTAAATAAAGTGTTAAAATGTTTATCAGGACCCTATATTTTTGAGTGTGTAGACGATAGAAAAAAAAGTGCGTACTTTTGAGCTGAATGACCCTATTTAATATAATTGTTCCTAATTTTCTTACAGTTTTGAAAAATATTACGAAAGGTATACAGTGTTCGAAATACGTTTTATATTATCCCGTTCATCATTAGAACGTATGCACCAATATGTCCAATGTATTAGAGATGAACGACAAGAGTCCAAGACATTTCCTACCAAAAGTAAAAAGGTTAAAAAAGTAAATCCGATTTCCATGTAAGTAAATTTTACAGATACGCTCTTTATGGATGCGACGATTTCCGGCTATATGTATATTAATATTGTTTTTTAGGTTCTATAATACTTTGATCGGCAATAATGTCGAACAACGTATGGCTGTGGAACATATAGTGAGTAACACCAATGGCAGATCACCTTACTTGCTCCACGGCCCGCCGGGCACTGGCAAAACAGTCACGGTTGTTGAAGCTATACTGCAGGTAACGCAATACCGTAGAACGGGGCGAACAGTACCCCAACGATGAAAAGGAACGATATTTATTCCCAGATAAAGCAACTTAACGATAAAAAGCACACACACACGCACACACAAATACACTCACTCCACATACGCGCGCACACACACACACACACACACATACACACATGCGCGCGCACGCACGCACCTGTTTGTAATGAAAATTAATATTTAGATTATAGTTGGTAATTATTATTATTCCCTATCTGGTAAAAAAAATCGTTTCTCTTCACCCCGTTTCATTAATACCTTACATTTTACCCATACAAATTGTTGTGGTTTATTGCTATAAATAACTAGCCAAGATCGATCAATAATGTTAACCTGATTTCAGTTGGTGAAGACAAATTCTAAAAACCGAATACTGGTGTGCACGGACTCCAATATGGCCGCTGACCACGTGGCAGCGGCTCTCGTCAAATATAGGGCGAGGTTTACCCAAAAGAACTTTTTATTACGCGCCAATTCTAAGCTAAGAGCATGGTAATTATATTTTTTTACTTATTTTAAAATATTTATCGCTATCATGTGCTATTCCACTTCAAACATTTTACAATACTATTAATAAATTCCCAATAATAATAAATAATAATTACTAATAATAAATTCTTTTTCCGTTGGGTTTTGGGTGATATGCATTTTTGATAAATGTATTAAAAAAAGTAGTCGAATACCCTATTATGACGGCCTTTTTGAAACTGTATGTACACAAGCTGATCCCGGAACGCGACACACTTCGTGAGCCACTATGGCGGTTTTATACCTTTATCCCGGGAAAATATTTTTATCCCGGAAAAACATTTTCACGTGAATGAAGCCGCGAGCAACACTATCGTTTATATTATACTTGTTTGTAATTTTAGGGAAACGTTACCTGAGAGCGTTGCGCCGTACTCTAACGGAACCAGTCGTGCTGACTTTGTGGAGGTCACTATCCGGGAATTCATGTCTTACAACATTACCATAACTACATTGTCACATTCAGCTACATATGCCACGTAAGTAAACGTTTACAGCTATTTTTATAAAGTATACAGCTATTGTTATAAAGTAAACAGCTATTGTTATAAAGTATACAGCTATTGTTATAAAGTATACAACTATTGTTATAAAGTATACCGCCATTGTTATAAAGTATACCGCCATTGTTATAAAGTATGCAGCTATTGTTGTTGGTTTGTTATAAAGTTTGATGAGGAACATAATGTGCGGTCCGTCTGGTTCACATCTGGGGTAGGTTACCCTATCAAAAAAGGGATTCTACAACAGATACTAGCAACGCGCTAAATATTTGGTTACATTATTTTTCCTTGATTGAATATTGTATACCAACGTTTGATACGTACCGGCAAGCGCAGCGTTGGACGTCCAGCTGCAAGGTGGATAGATGACTGCATAAAGGTCGCAAGAACATACTGAATGCAGACCATTTTTAGCAGGTCCGTCTGGAAATCTTTATCCCCGCAATTAAAAAAGGCTTATGTTCAGCAGTGAACATCGTATGGCTGATGATGATGATAATTGACTCCGTTATACCGTTGTCTATAATATAATAATGGCAGACTTCATTATTTTCGAAATTCTTAGGCAGAAATTTTTTGATAGGTAGAGAAATAATTGATGTTTTCCTTCGCCGATAAAGCAAGCGATAATCTATATACAATCACCAAAGTCAGAGCTATGGCTTGGGTTTTGACTTTTGAACATATGGACATGCGCACCTGATGCATATACTCAAAAAAAAAATGGTTTCCTTACAGGCGGCTGAAAGCTGAAAAATTCGAACGGTATATAACTCATCTATTTATAGATGAAGCCGCGCAGGGCAACGAGCCCCAATGCTTGATACCGATATGTGGATTGCTATCATCTAAAGGAAGTTTAATTCTAGCCGGCGATCCTCTACAGCTAGGGCCTGTCATAATCTCGCATTCCGCCAGGCGATTTGGTCTCGGTAAGTATAAATGAAGATTTTTGAATGGACTTCTGAAACCCATGTTGCCATACTGTGTGGAAGTTTTTGGTTTTGGAGTAGAGCTGTGATTTTAAAAACCCTCATAAGTTACATAGTTTTCAATAACTAACGCACGATACATTTTATAGAGAAGTAGGAATATAAAGAAACGTCAGAGGTGTGACTAGTGAGGGACAGACAATGCTCTACGAAGCTGAAGTTAACGAATTACCTCTTTCTAAAGTTGATATTGCTAAATTATATTTAGGTACTGTATCTTATCGTACTGTGTATGTTTAAAGGTGTATCGCTAATGGAACGTCTGCAGAAAACATTTCCTATGTACGATCCTGAGGACAGTGACACTAGTTATACTATTATGCTGAGGAATAACTTCAGGTCCAATCCGGACATACTGCGCATTCCGAACGCGTTATTCTATAATCAACAACTCAATGTAAGTATAAAGGCTTGGACATGCAAACATTTTTTTAACTCTGAGTACTGAAGCTCCATTATGGAAAAGTGTTATCATGTTTATGGAAAATGCACACACATACACGCGCGCGCGTGCGCTTGCCTCTTGTCCCCGGGTAGGCAGAGGCGCAACTAGTGCACCCACTTTTAGCCGTGCGTATTTTTTTTAATGGCACTAATCACGAGACGAGCATGCCGTTCGCCTGATGGTAAGCGATACGACCACCTATAAACAGTAGTAACATCATACAACACCTTGAGTTACAAAGTACTGTGTGATATTCCACTGCGCTCGTCATCCTGGGACACAAGATGTTAAGTCTCATTATGTCCTGTAGTTACGGTGGCTACAATGTCCTTCAAACCGAAACACAACAGGGCATGCACGCTGCTGCTTGGCGGTAGAAATAGACATTGTGGTGGTACCCACCCAAACGAACTCTTACATATGAAAGTCTTACCACCAGTATTCCGTCTCAAGACGTGATAGAGGGGGAGCCTATCGCTATATCGGGTACAAATTGCAGACTCTGGGCTGATAATGTATAGATCACTCTGCCCGAGGATCGGATCCAAGACCTCAGCACTGCAGCCGTACCTTAATAAAATTACGCCACCGAGGTAGTCATGAAAAATATATGCAATTATAATCATCCTGCAAAAGCAAAGTTATAATTTGTAGTACTTAGTGCCTTAAAATTCTACTGTTTTCACTAGGGTTTCCAACATTCTTTTGTTTGAATACAAAGTTAGATGAATTCCCCGACCCGATATCTACACGTTTCTTGTACATTTTAAATTACGTATACTACCATGAAAACATCGACATAGGTATATGTTCCATGTACGTGGGATTTACGTTACTGCAGGTTCTTCATTCGGATTTTAGAACTTGTCAAAGCCATTGATGTATTTTAATACATCAATGGTCAAAGCGCAACAACCCAGAGTATTAATAGGCTTTAAAAGCCATCAAAACACGGAGCTGGTGCAAACTAGGTTTAACTCTAATTATAAATATCACAAACCTATTCTCAGCGATGATACAGTACAGTGTTCAATAAAAAAAAATACAATTCTTATTTAATAAATATGTTAAAATTCGAATATGTTAATATTTTGACAGGCCAAAGCGGCAGTAGATCCTATAAGCAGTATTGACATATTACATGAAGGCCATCCTAGCCGCGCTATTGCCTTCCACGGCATATTGTCTAAGGAACAGAAAACAAGTGCATCAACTAGGTAAATAGTCATTTTTGTTACATTATTTTAAACTGTATTTAAGGGGCCGTTATTTCATCCGAGGTCAGGTAAAGTTACATACAGTCTCACGCCTTTTTTTATCTCCGAAGGAGTAGGCAGAGGCGCAACTAGTGCATCCACTTTTCGCCGTGCTTATTCCATCCTAAGTGATTGGGGCGAGTCTATCGTCATATCGGGCACAAATTCCAGACTCCGGGCTGATACTGAATAGAAAAACCCAATATCACTGCCCGACTTGACCGAATTCGAGACCTCAAAATTGCAGTCGTACCTTAATAGGTTAATAGGTACAACTACGCCAACGAGGCAATTCGGCAGGTAAAATTAATAGTCCTATTACACTGGACGAATGCGCAACACCTTCGCCTCGCTGCGAATTGACTTTCAAATCATCAGTGTGATTAGACCCTTACCTTCACCTGACCATAGATGAGACAACCCGGTCCAAGTCGTAGAGGTGCAGTCAGCTACATAAGTAGGTGAACAAATTCAAAATTTCAAATGGCCTCTACATGTTGAGCTGGAATTAAACATTTTTATATTTTTATGTGAAGTAAAGTAAATAGTTACCTTTTTTTTATTTTGCGAATAGAAAATAAAATTTGTAACAAACACAAAAGTGTAACGGCGATTTGAAATTTTTTATTTGTTCAGCTACTAGGTTTATGTGGACTGTATCTGTACATAACTCTTTCACTAATCACTTACCCGGGATGTGAATATTTAGTCTTCAATATTTTTACATACTTTTTTGTAATTGAATTGCTGTTTGTGTTTATGTGCTATATTCATAATTGTATTGTGTAGTTTCTTCAACAATATGGAATTGGAAATAGTACAACAGTACGTATCCACATTAGTGCACGAACACGGAGTCCTGCACAAAGATATAGGAGTAGTCACGCCATACATACGACAGGTATAGTATACTTTAGCTCTTCCTAATGACTTACATGAATTTCGAACTCACCCGATTATAATTAATTTCATTATTTCTATAATGGAGTATTCGAATATGTGATATTGTAAATTATACACAACGAAAATTATCTTAAATATTTCTGTGAACACAGCATATTAGATTGTAAAAAGAAGGTGGGCGTAAATATGCGCATAGTGGTAAAGTCGCGCTGACTTTCTGCAGTGATGTCATTCATGTTTAAGTATTATTTTATTTGAATATAAAGTCACCCCGAACTACGCCATATTGTATCTGTATTATCAACAATATAATGACTAAAGTTTTATGTACTATCCTGTTTTCGTACCTAGGCATCCAAGGTGAAATCTTGGCTCCTCGAACAAGGCTATGAGAAAGTAGAAGTTGGGACAGTCGAAGCATTCCAAGGCAAAGAGAAACGAGTTATCATCGTATCTACAGTCCGAGCGAACACTAATTTGATTGAACATGACGCAAGGTACCAATTGGGGTTCCTTGTGGATGACAAGGTAAGAAACAGAATTTCTAATAACTATAATGACCTTTTATAAGTAAAAAAAAATTATGACTTTTTTAGATTTTTTTATGACTAAAAAAATAGCTAGATATAAGAGTAATGTGCAGTCCAAGATTCACATTTATATTTCACACACACGCACACTTTTTATCCTCGATAGGGTAGGCAGTGGCGCAACTAGTGCACTCACTTTTCGCCATGTGTATACCTACCGTCCCATAAAGTTATAGTGGGCAAGACTATCTTTACATGATATGGCCCATATTGAGAATAAAATCCTGAATCCGGCCTGATTTAGAGCTAAATAGTGATATTAAAAAATTTGGCATCAGACTCGCCAGTAATCATGAAAATATTTTTTATTGTTTCAGCGTTTTAACGTCGCACTGACTCGTGCGAAGGCGAAAATCATCATCATAGGCAATCCTGTGTGCCTTAGTAAAGATGCTAAATGGCGTCTTTATATACAACAGTGTCGAGAATTCGGCACATATTATGGTTATAATCATGAATAATAATGTAAAATTTGAACATTTACTGAGGACCATCATTCGAATTGTATTGACAAAGACGTATCTTAAGTGCCTTTTAGTCTGTGATAAGATTTTAATTTTTGATAAAACTATTTTTATAGACATTTTTTATGACATTATCTTTATTAATAATATGCTCTCTAATTATATCTATAATAATACAATTACTGTTTATTTCTCTTTATTTCTAATTTTTCTTTTTTTTTACATTTTTATACATAAAAAAAACATTTATACATATAAAAATATAAAAAAAGTGAATCACCCATCGATGGCGAGGCTCAAGACCCAAGCCACCGGTGGTCAGGGATTCAAAGTGAGGAATCTCCTCACAATGCGTGCCGTGTCCAGAAGTACTGCTTTCTGCATCTGGCTCTTGACCCAACGACCAATTGAGAGCCTCTGGAGGTGTTGGTCGAGACTCTTCGGTATCAACCCATGAGCAGAAACGACAATCGGAACAATAATTGTGGAGTCCACATCCCACATGTCAGTAATTTCATGTGCCAAATTTAAATATTTAGACATTTTGTCCTTTTCAGCCTTAACAAGGTTATCGTCATGTGGAATGGTGACGTCAACAAGTATTGCGCGGCGCGCCAATCGATCTACTATTACAATATCAGGCTTATTGGTAACAATAGTCCTGTCCGTGATAATAGATCGATCCCAGTACAGCGTTGCATGATCATTTTCGAGAACTGGTTGAGGCATATACTGGTAATATGGCACTTCAGGAGTCACAAGACCATACCGAAGAGCAACTTGCTGGTGTATGATCTTGGCTACTAGGTTATGTCTATGCAAGTACTCGCCGTTAGCAAGATACGAACAACCGGAAATCACATGCCTGATTGACTCACCAGGACGGTGGCATGCCCGACAGATGTCGACCGTACCGTCCTTCATGATGTATTTCCTATAATTGTTCGTCTTCATAACTTCGTCCATAATTGCAAAGACAGTTTCCCCAAAAAGGTTACCAAAACGTAGCCAAGATACGGATGCAAGCTGGTCCACATCAGGCCCGTGAAGGGCCCGATAGAACCGACCATGTCAATTACTGTTTATTATTTTTAATGTTTTAAATTTTTTGAAAGGAGAAGTTTTAGTTTTTTAAACAGAAATGGCGGCGATACGAGCCAGTGGTCTTAGAATCCATACTAAAATTATAAATGCGAAAGTAACTCTGTCTGTCTGTTAAGCTTTCACGCCAAAACTACTGAACCGATTTAAATGAAATTTGGTACACAGATAGTCTAGAGCCTGAGAAAGGTCATGGCTAGTTTGTATCCCGGGAAAATATAATGCGGGAGTTTTATCCCGGATTTTTTTTTCTCGCGAACCGTCACGGCCAAACTACTGAACCGATTGCAATGAAATTTGGTAGGGAGATAGTTAAGACCCTGGAAAGGACCTAGGGTACTTCTTATCCCGGGAAAATATAAGCCGGGACTTTAACCTCTCGAGCCCCGACCGGCCCAATCGGGCCGGTCTGACAGCTGTCAAACTCGATATGTGTGCGTGTTGACGCGCCTTATGTGTGTGCGTGTAGGTCGATTTTCGCGTGTTGACAGACACGCGAAAAATTGCGCTTGCGCCAGTGTGGCCAGCGCTCTGTACGCAAGAGGTTAATCCCGGAAAATAATTTTCTGCGAGTGGAACCACAAAATAATAAGTATGGAGATAGTTTGAGATCCAGAGAAGGACATAGGCTACTTTTATCCCGCAAAAACATTACCTGGGAATTTTATCCCGGATTCTTTGTTCTCGCGAGTGGAGCCGTCACAGCCAAACCACTGTACTGATTTCGATGAAATTTGGTAGGAAGATATTTTAAGACCCTGGGAAAGACCTAGGGTATTTCTTATCCCGGGGAAATATAAACTGTGACTTTAATCCCGGAAAATAGCTTTGTCCTAGTGGAACTGCAAGAAAACAAGTATAGAGATAGTTTGAGATCCACAGAAGGACATAGGCTACTTTTTATCCCGGGAAAATATAAAGCGGGACTTTTATCCCGAAAAAACTTTTTAACGCGGTCGGAGCCGCGGGCAAAAGCTAGTGTGGAATAAAAACGCAACTCGTAAGACTGTCGTTTTATTTTTATGTTTGTGATGGATCGAGAGACCCATACGTCAGTCACGTATAAGTCTATTAACCAATCCTAATAAAACAAAATGGATACGTGTCTTGTTTTTTTACCACATTCTAAGCCCACTGAAGATATTTTAAGGGAATAAGTGTAGTTTCTTTACATTTTTCACACTCACTCAGATTCTCCACTTTTAATGCCGTCCGTCTTTAAAAAAAATCTGCATAGGTTTCTTCATAATATCCACATCTTGTCAGACAGTTTGCCAACATCACGCCACCGGTAATATAATTAGAAACGCACTCTATCTACTAAGGTCTATGCTTTTGGGTGACATAAAAGCATGTATGTTTTCAACTCAGAATAATAACTAAAGCCCAAGGAGATTATATATATAAGGTGCTTGCTAAAGTCACAATATTATTCTGAGGTTTTCAAACTATAGTCCCATAGAATAAAGACTAAAGCACCTCATTCTGAGAGTCTACGGATTAAGTGTTTACATGGCATTTTTTTAGTAAGATTTTGAAATCAGGTTTTCCGTAATATTATAATGCTCTTTGAATCAGGTACTGGCAACACGCTTATATTCTACTTATGCTTCCCAAGGTAGTATATAAGTTCCTTGCTTCCCAATGTATATACTCTTTGGTGTGCTGCTAAAGATATATTGCCGCGAGTGTAAACTTTCCGTAGTATTATAATGCTCTTTGGTGTAAATGCATCTGGAAGTTCTTGAGCGATAAACAAAATTGCTAAAAGAACTTACTAGTCTAAACTTAGCTTTATTCACCATTCTGCTGACAGCTCTGGTCAGTGGTGCCAGATTAGGTAACTTTTCGTCATTTAGGCTATCTCGGAGGGTGTCGGGGACTAAAAATTGCGAATGGCGAACGGTCGCCGTTTAGGCTATGCGAACGGAAATCAGTCGCCACTTTAGACCACCTCGGAAAGTTCCCGTTACAAACCTTGCTTTTGTTGAATTCGAGGATATTTTTAGGTTTAAGGGAACAAAACATGTATGTACTTAAAAGCTTGTAGATCACCTTACACACGATAATTAGACAATTGGAGATATTTATTTTTATAATACTACGGAAAATCATACATCTGGCAACACTGCCTCTGGGCCTGGCTGGCATTCGCCATTCGCCTGTCGCCAATCGCCATTCAGTAGCAGTGGTCTCAAACCTACCGATTTTTCGATTTACATATTACGATTACAATACGACGGCTTAATTATCAAAGTTCGTAACTCCATTTTTTGTCAAAATCATGTTTTAATGCCATTTGGTGTAAAATACTGCGATGCATCGAATGGAATTATGCCCAAATCCATAAATGCCATAAAAAAATTGTTTTTCACTTATTTTCCGAATGCGTAATTCCACGACGCTATTTTTAGTGATGCAATATTCGTAAGTCCCCCATTTAGTACCGGGCTAGCCGTCAGATTTATGGTCGTATTATTTCCTACGTTTTTTTTAGCATCTCGGCGCTTTTTCATCCTTTCTTATGATTGAAGTGAATAAATGGTAAGTAATTTGAACTATATTTATATATTTTGTGACATAATTGAATAAATTGAATCGAAACTAGTCTTATTTTCGAATGTGTAGGAGATACGTGAATTCATAAAATATCCGAGAGGAGTTACGTCAAGTATGTTTGAAAAGTAACGTAATATTGTTAAGATCTTGAACTGTAAAGAACTACTGTTTAATAATTTCACACGATATTAACGTTTCCCATAAATTTCTATATTAGAAACAATTTTGTAAGATGCATTTTTAAGAATAATACCTGTCATCATTTATTATGAGGAGTTACGTATTTTTCTAGTGTGTTTTGACTGAAAGGTGTACCAACTTAATGTTGAAAACCACACATCTCCAAAAGCTTAAAGTTTTGTTGTCCCCAAAATTACTTTACGCCATTTAATTTGTTGAAGTTATTTATTTTTATGAAATTTAATAAGTTATATATTGTATTTATTTAGTGATAAGTAATGAAATTTAATAGCTACCCTTACAATTAAGTTATTTGTGTATTTTAATTTTTTTAAGTTTCAGAATGAAACGCAGGGCATCTTTAAACTTGCACTGTGACTCACAATCATTGAAGTGTCAAAAATATTTATAAGGCCATTAAATCCTCGTACTTTGAAAATAATAAATAGCTTCTTGAGCCCTGAATCTCCATCTGAATGATTAGCACAACGTAGTCTACGTTACTTTACATTGAACAAACTGATGGATGCTTGGTACTTAAAATGATAAAGAAAACACCATAAATGATATAAGTGGGAATCCCAAAGATATTATACTCTTAAAATATGAGAGTTCTTATCCAAGATGTAATTTTTTCTTTTGAGTATTGTATTAATCCAAACATCGCAATGTTAATGATTGATGATGTGATTGTTATGAATGTCCCCCAGAGACTTTACGATATCAGCCAACATTTAATCAGTTTACTTGACGTTAGTTCTATTTCTAAAATAAATATTCATAATGCAGCAAATTGAGTAAGACAGGAACTTACTACACTTATTAATTTTGGTACCGACCAAATAATACACCCTAAATACAATTGCAATTAAAATTATTGTGCCAAATGATCTAACTATAATTACTTAGACTACCAAAGAACGCATAGTTGATATAGTTTAACACCATCTCAGTCATGACTGACACAGCAACGCAAGAAACAATTACAGCAACCACTGAGGCTGTAGCTTTGTTGTGCGAAGAAGTACGACAGAAAATAACTAAAAAAGACCAAATACATGGAGCATAAAATTTATTAAAAAAGAAAACAAAGGAAAAGGAGATCTTATTTTGGGAAAAAGAAAATAGATAATAATTGGAAATACCGTAATATGTCCAACAGAAACCAGAAAGAATTATAAAAGGAAGGTGCAATTTCAAGCTGAGTTTAAAAGAAGGAAGAAAGCTAAAATGTAACAAATGATCACAAGAAAAAAGGAGGAAGATATTTGAATAATTTGGGAATCTTGATTGGAAAGAATTTTTAAGTCTTAATACGTTTACTTATAAAATAAATAATACGTCAATATCTTCTCGTTATTCTGATTTTAGTAACTAGTAGTGCTCGCGGCTCCGCACGCGTGAAAAAATTTTTCCGGGATAAAAAGTAGCCTATAGCACTTAGGAGTTATGTAGCTTCCTATTAGTGAAAGAATTTTCAAAATCGGTTCAGTAGTTCCTGAGATTAGCGCGTTCAAACAAACAAACTCTTCAGCTTTATAATATTAGTATAGATTTGAAATATGTTAATTTTCTTTTACTTTAATGAGCCTGATAAGATGAATAAATGAATAATTTTCTAATATTTAATCGAATTTGGTTATAAATTATTATTTGAATACATTGCATTTGAAAGACAATCCTAAAAAAACTACGTATGTCCATGCAAACTTGCTAATTTGTGAAAGGCTTGGAATTTCCAAGAGCGCAAGTCCATTTTAAATACTAGATCAAACGATTTATTGCATTATTTGATTGAAAATGAGTACATGAACAATTAAAATACTGTACTGAATAAAAAAATAATATACATTTCCTTAAAAATTTTACAGTAGACAGTTTTTTTATCCTCCTGTAAAATTTGGTTGAATGGAGTTACGATGTTTGATAATTAAGCCATCGAATAATAGTCCCTAGAGTTTAAAATTAAGGGGGGTTTCATTGAATATTGCTTGTTTTTTGCATATACCGATTTTTGCTTCAAATATACCGATTTTTCTTGGCAACTCTACCGATTTCACATTCGAGACAGCGTTGCCAGATATACGAGAAATCTCGTAACTTTACGAGATTTTTAGCATTGTTGACTGCCTGCGTCAAGCATATAAACAAAAAGCATAAAATAATATCCATGCCACAAATGATCGACTCAGAACATCACTAGATTCATTACCCTCACTAAAATACTTATTATAAAGAAGCTTATACCCAATATAAACTTCTTGCTTATTATTGTCCATCAAGCTCTGTGGTTGCTGAAGTCACAAATCTCAAATCCCATGCCGAATCAAAAAGAAAACATTTGAAAAACAAACTTGGTTCATCGGGTCAACTCAAGGAACTTACCCACCTTGGGCTAGCTAGTAATAGTACATAGCATAAATTAAGGGCTTTTTATTAATGTACATGTTATAATAATATATAATTTACTTTTACGAGATTATGTGTTGAAAGTACGAGATATTTGGAAACCCTGTTACGAGAAAAAACTTTCGCCACCTGGCAACCCTGATTCGAGACCACTGTTCAGTAGCAGTGCTGCCAGATTAGGCGACTTTTCGCCGTTTAGGCTATCTTGAAGAGTGTCGGGGCGCGAATGGTGATTAGTCGCCAATTTAGGCTACCTCGGAAAGTTCGTGTTTTATACCTTGTTTTTGTCGAATTTGAGGATAAGTTTTTTTTTTTGCTCCTTCACCTCTCCATATACGACGAGGCGACTTTAGGCTACTTCACAATGAAATTTCGGCGACTTCAACCCATTAGTCTCGAACCTACCGATTTTTTGGTATTTCTACCGATTTTGGGGCTGTCCTACCGAAATGACATGATTTTTCAACGATTTTTTGAAAGTTAGAAGATTCTCCCGATTTTCAGCGATTCGATGCTAAAATCCCTTTTTTTTCTTTCAAATTTTGCGGGTTCCTTGGTTAAATATGTTGCTGTTTGGGGCGGCGGGGGGCAGTATTTTTAAAGGGGCGGCAAAAAATTTAACTTTCATGAGGGGGGGGGGTATATGCGTGACGTTCGTTTATTGAAATAAACATCTTTTGGAACAATAATAGTCCCTAGAGTTTAAAAACTTTTTAACAAAAAATTAATACGACTATTGCGCGTGTTACGCCTCTGCCTACGCCTGAAAACGTAAAAGGCGTGATATTATTAACGCGAAAACACTAAACAACAAATTACTTCATAAGATTTGTGAAAAAAACGATGTGTGGGCCTATAAAAAATGAGGGTTGCCCTCGATTTCTCTAGGATCCAATCATCAGATTCTGACTTGGTGACTATGAGACCATTTCAGAAGTATCTCCTATCAAACAAAAAAATAATTTTGAAAATCGGTCCACAACTGGCGGAGTAATCGCGTAACATACACACAATAAAATAAAAAATACCGTCGAATTGAGAACCTTCTCCATTTTTTGAAGTCGGTAAAAAATTAAGGGGTTTTCATTGAATATTGCTTGTTTTTTTTGCATATACCAATTTTTACTCCAAATATACCGATTTTTCTTGGCAACTCTACCGATTTCACATTTTGTCGTCCGAGACCACTGCTTCAACCTGTGGCTTCAACCGTCAAACATCTGGCAACTAGTGTTGGGTAGGACACGAGATAAAAAAGAGTTTGTAAGAGTAGCCTCTTTTTGCACTTAGCCAGTACATTGTCCCACTTCAAATGAGGCGAGGCGTAATGAAGCTCGGCGATACGTTTGAAGTAACGAGGGCAAATATGACATATTTTCATTAATAACTTACTATTGGATTATCATATAAGTTGCAGTTGAGTCGTTGTTCGCGATGAACAAAAGAAAGTTGAACTTGTATGAAAATGAATTTATTTCCCTCTACAGTTACAATAATTATTAGCTTGTGTGTAATGTCGTCGCAGTAGTAGGTAAAGTGTGCGAGTGAGTGACTGTGGAGTGCCCGATGAATTTGTGACGTCTACGTTACGTAGACGCGTGTGGTCAATGTGATTGGTGGAGTGTATGGCTCGATATAATAAAAACTAAATGCGCCTTAACTCAAAGGCGATACGGTCGACATTAGGGAAATCCGGCGTCGACAGTCGTGTTTTGTTTTTCGACATGGCGACTACTTTTTATTTCTAAGAATTTATATTTATTGTTTTGTATCTGCTATTATTACTTGACATTGGCGAAATCACCGATAAGTAATCGGTGGAAGCCATAATTTAAAAGAAGAAGAAGAACTTACTATTGTAATTTGTAGCATGCCTTTCACTCCCTCTCTATTCCCGTCTTATAGTTTTACTGAGATAGATAGTGAGTAACACGACTTCGCAGCTACCGCGACATGAAATTTGAAGTAGTACAACAAAAAATGATGAGCCGTCATTTTGACGTCATGTACGGGACAAATGTACCGCCTCTTGTATGTCCTACCCAACACTACTGGCAACACTGTTCAGTAGTGATGCGACTCGAGTAGGATTTTATAACTCGAGTCAATCGAGTCATTTCAGTAAGTTACTCGAGTTGTACTCGAGTTTTCGAGTCACTCGAGTCAAATATTTTATATTTTCACGCCATGCAACTCGAGTGACATTTTTAATAGCAGTTTTTAAAACCTTTAATAACCTGTCAATATTCCCTTGCCAATTATTAAGCGAAAGTCGTTTTTACACGCCTAATGAGAAATTAGAAATAACAGCTGTCAAACTGACATGGAACATTGAAAATAATCCTACTAATATTATAAAGGTGAAAGTTTGTAAGAATGTATGGATGTTTGGATGTTGGGATGTATGGATGTAAGGATGTTTGTTCCTCTTTCACGCAAAAACTACTGAACGGATTTCGTTGAAATTTGGCACACGGGTAGATCATGTCCTGGATTAACACATAGGCTACTTTTTATCCCGGGAAAACATAAAGCGGGACTTTTATCCCGGAAAAACTTTTTAACGCGGGCGGAGCCGCGGGCAAAAGCTAGTTAGTAATATACAATATTAAAAAAATTAAATAATCAGTATTTACAGTAATTGATATGCTTAGATATATCTGCACTAGGCACACATTTAATAATGTGACATTAGAAAATGTCTTTTTTTTTTCTTTATGGCTACAAGCACTGTGTTGCTGTGCTACGCCAAAGAAAATGTCTTTATAAGATATTTATAGTGATATCAGTGGGCTTAGAGTGTGAAAAAAAAACACGATGCGTCTCCGCTTCCTTTTATTGTGATTGGTTAAGAGACTGACGTATCGGTCTTTTGATAAGTCAAATCAACAAAAAAGAAAACAAAAATCGAAGATTTTGGTGTTAATATTTTCCATTTTTTCCTACTAATATTATAAACACGAAAGTTTGTAAGAATGTATGGATGTATGTGTGTTACTCGTACGCAAAGACTATCGAACGGATTTCGATGAAATTTGGCACACGGGTAGATCATATCTTGGACTTACACTGGCTTCTTTATATCCCAGGAATATATAAAGCGGGAAAAATATTTACCTAAATAGGCAGTACGTTCGTGACACTTGACAGTTGACTGAGAAGTAAGGTTACCGATTAGACTACTCGATCAGCGATGGAGCCATAAACTAAAGAATTTAATTGAATTAGACTACTCGATGCGCCGAGTTGACTCGGCAACTCGAGTACATATTGACTCGAGTCAATATTTTTTTCACTCGAGTACGATTTTCGCAAACTCACTCGAGTCACTCGAGTAAAAACACGACTCGAGTCGCATCACTACTGTTCAGTAGTTATCTGCACAGACTACTCAGAAGAACTACGTTATCTGGTAGTTATGTTATTGCAGAAGGCGAATGGTGTTTTCTGGCACTAAAATTGTAGTGATGATAACACAAATATAAAATAATAACGAACACGATACAAAATATTTTATGTTTTTTCTTAACAGCCAAGTTTTATTTCTTCAAAAACTAAATAATTTCATATTTTATTATAACCTCTCGGTAGAAGATGCGGTGAGATTTTTCTTTAAATCAGTTTGTAAAAATAATATAGGAAGTGAAAATGTCTGAACAGTTTGAACATTTTACTGATATCCTTGAACCGAGGAAGGAGCAAACTGGAATATTTAGTTTTATGACACGCAGTTGGAAGCCACAGAAGACAATTGTACTTGACAAAAATTGCTCCCCTCAGGACTTAAAGGAAATAGTATCCAAATCGATTTATTTGGATGCGTTAATAGAAGCGGTAAGTTTAGTCGTAAACATAATTTAAAATATATAATTTTTAAGTTACTATGATTTGTTAACACTTTCGCCTGGATTCAGCTATCCCAGAATAAACCTCCCACTATGTAGTTTTCCAGAATAAAAAAGTTGCCAGCCTGACTTGTTCTGTAGTCCAAATTCAACAAAATCCAGCAGTTGGTATTAGGGATTTAATTAGTTTAAAAGCAAACTCAGCAGAACTTTTTAAACATATGTAATTGGGACATTCTTCTTTTTTATCGGCAATAACTTCTCTTCTCTGCAAATAAAAATGTTATTGCTTCAAAATACAACATTTAATTTTTTCTTTCAAAAAATACACTTGACGATGCAACAATTATAATATCCTCAAAACTAGATTTTGAATTTTAATATTTTTTACAAAATTATTCTATACCAGCTTTTGCCTTTTGCAAGTTTTTCCAGGATAAAAGTCCCGTTTTATATTTCCCTGAGATAAAAAGTAGCCTATGTGTTAATCCAGGACATGATCTACCCGTGTGCCAAATTTCATCGACATCCGTTCAGTCCTTTTTGCGTGAAAGAGTAACAAACAACCTTACATCCAGACATCCATACATTCTTACAAACATTCGCCTTTATAATATAATATTAGTAAGATAGTAAGATGTTATTGTTTTCTAAACATTAAATAATTAATTATAAGGTCAATTTGGCTCGGTGTGTAATGATTATTTACCACTCTATCACTTTGTTAACCACTTTACCACAATTTTGGCCCCCTTATAATTTAAGTTCAAAGTAGTGTATCATCCAGTTTATCCTACTAATATTATAAAGGCGAAAGTTTGTAAGAATGTATGGATGTATGGATGTTTGTTCCTCTTTCACGCAAAAACTATTGAACGCAATTCGATGAAATTTGGCACACGGATAGATCACATTCTGGATTAACACATAGGCTACTTTTTATCCTGGGGAAATATAAACCCGGACTTTCATCCCGGAAAAACTTTTTAACACGGGCTTAGCTGCAGGCAAAAGCTAGTTGATAATATTTACAAAGATAATGTTTTTTAGTATTACATGATAAACAATAAAGGTGTTCACCAGATTTTCAAGTTACTTTATTGAAAGACTTTCATAATATTAAAAAGTTTTTGTCTTAAGAAGCAAAAATGTGACAGAGTGGTATTGGATAACATATTTTAAATGTTTATAATAATAAGAACTCTGTCCCATGGAGCTAGCTAAAAATAAATCTTTGTATTCTTGATAAGAAAGTAATAAGAAATTAAAGATCTGATTTTGCATAAAATAAAAAAAAAAACATTTTTGTGACAGATTTTGATTGACATTTGATTTTTTGTTACTATTTCTACAAAATTTGAAGTAAAGGTTAAAACAAAAGTCATAAGTTATACTTCAATGTATTATATATTTTTTAAATCTACAATAATGAGGCAATAATTTAAAATAACTAAATTTTACTAAAGAAATCACATGTTTACTTTCTTAACAAATATAAAAATTTGCCAGTCAGATTGGCGATAAAAAAGAATGTCCTAATTAATTTATTTCAGCGTGATAGATAATCTCACATAGATAGGTGTTTCTAAAATATGAAATGATGAATATTGCAGGTTGAACTAGTGATATGCTGTTATTTTGCATAGTTTCATTGCAGAGTCTAGAATTTGTGTCCAATAGGAAAGAGTAGGCTCACCCCCAATCACATTATGGGATGGAACACATGGTGAAAAGTGGGTCGCCTGAACGATGCCCTGATTGTAATTTTGCGTACCCCTTTCCCGATAAAGGTGTGATGGGTGTGTGAAATGATGACAGATTTCTAATACCAACTTTCTATATTAGGAGAGTGCAAAAACTGGTGTCAGCAAAGAAAAACTACACAAAGAAGTGAATGAGTTCCTTGAAGAAATGGGCATGGACAAAAAAATGCATGTTATCCGATGGATTGGCATTATCTTCTTAAAAATATCATTTAGGATGCAGATCAAAATGTTTGTCAGCCATCCGCAAGTTATAAAGGTACTTATAGTTGCTAAATTTACAGTATGTCCTGTCAAATTTGTGCTTTATAACAAATCTATTAGTAATATGCTTACTGTAAAATAATGTGCAACATATATTATATGATGTTGCAGTATGTAGTGTTACAATTTATGTTATAAGTACAAAATAATTATAAAGTTGTTTAATTGGTTATGCTACTAACATAATTCGCTGCTTTGCATGAATAACCACACAATCCAAATTTTTTTTGAGTTTAAGACCATACAATACATAATAGTCTATATTTTATGTTAGATAAAACTCACAGTCTTATCGGCGCAGCGGTATGACAAAATGTCTCATCATTGTTTGATTATCGGTTATTAACCCTTAAATTGGCAGTACCTTATCCCGATAATTTTTTCAGACTTTTTTAAAATTATGTGTGTTGTTAGGGATAAATAAAGATAACATGTATGAAAATTAAACTAATATATTATATCTTGACAGGTTTTTTTAATGTCACTTATAAGTGACATTGCCAACTAGTCTACAGAATTGAGCGCAGCATATATGTCACATAAAAAGTACATTGCCAGTTTGGCTAGTTAATAAAATAATACAAAGTAATATGAAATTATTAAAAAACATTCGGCTTATAACTAATTTTGAGATCAAGTTACATTTTAGGAACTATGGAATATATAAATGTTACATACAATTAAGTGGACGATAGCCTACTTGGGAATGGAACGGTCTGCCGTGACAATGTCCGGAGGTTCAAACCCATGGCACACACCTCTGACTTTTCGAAGTTATGCGTATATTGTTTATCAATTATCGTTCGCTTTGACGGTGAAGGAAAACATCGTGAGGAAACCTACATGCCTGAGAATTCTCCATAAGAATTTCGAGGGTATGTGAATTCTACCAATCTACACTAGGCCAGCGTGGTAGACTAACTTGGTGTCAGTTGAGATCTTATGGAAGTTGTAGATTGTGTTTCCGGTACGACGCAAGCTGATAGAACTTGAGGTCTAGATACTAATGAAGGTGGTGTTGATGTCATAGGCGGTGTTTCGTTTTGGTTTACGTGGTTCTCTAATGTAAATCCCCTAAATCTCCCATTACTGCTTTTTCGAAGTCACTGAGATCCTGAATTAGGTCATAAATAGCAGCAGAAATACTTCTCACTAGTGGAGAAGTATGAGAGCCAGTGTAGTTATTTATGAAGTGCTCACGCCCTAATATTTATCTCTCCTCATCATCTTCACAATCAATCTCCCAATGTTCAGAATAGGAAGGAGATAATAGCGCAAGAATTTGCTTAGACCTCCAACTTTGCCTCGCCATATTACTGAAATGAATATCGTCAATTCTTAAACTTATACTGTAAAAATGTGATATATATATCTATATTACATATGATATAACGTAAATATATCTTAAATTCTACTAGTAACTAACTGGCAAAGTCCGTTAAAAATGACAACCACACTTCGTGGGACTTTTAGGCAAAGTCCGTTATAAGTGACAAACATGAAAGTCACTCCTTGTGAGACCTAATTGGCGATGTCAGTTTCAAGTGACATTAAGATTTATTTAGATATCGCAAAAAAAATACGTTTACTACGGTAATAAAAACAATTGAACACTATTGATTCATCATTATTATACCAAAATTAAACATAAAAAGGATATAATACAAAGAAATACTTACGTAATAACAATATTTTTAACGAGTGCAATCTTAGTCCGCCGTTGCAATATTTCAAATGATCGATACAACGCATCTATCGATCGAGATAGAGATTCAAATGCGCGAGATCGAAAAGAATAACCTATTAGACACGACGTACTACGTGACAGACGCAAGCGTCACCTCAAATCACACTTGTATGCGTTTTTACAACACGTCACATAAAAAGGACAGAAACAATTTAAGGGTTAATTAATTATGGTATTAAAAGCCCAGCCCATAACGATCAGGATTTCAGCAAAACAATGATAAATGCCCTCTTGATTAATACATTATTTGATTATAATATGGAACGAAGTTCTTTTCGGTTAATTAGTGAAAATATTGTTATAAAATTTTATTTCTTTTAAGTTATAATAATAATTGTATAATTCATTAAAACGTTACCACATCAATGAAAACATTTACTTCTACCTACACAATAGATATGTCATCGAATCACGATCATCACCTAAGCAAGCATTGACATTAAATTAACATACAACTAACGAAAAAAAACTACTCTAAAAAGCATTTAAATTGTCTTTTTTTATTTAAATTTCATACATATTTTATTCGTTCCAAAACTACTCTAAAAAGCATTTAAATTGACTTTTTTTATTTAATTTTCGAATGTCACTTTTACGGCCAGTTCTTTATTGTTACTGGCTGGTTTCACAGGGCAAGTATAAAAGTGTCGTTCAACTTTTCGTGAGAATTTTTTCCGTCTAGCTCCCTTTCACAACGCGCAATAAGGAACTTCGTTCCAATAACTTAAACATTTTCAAACGGCTGTCCTGTAAAATTAGATTTTTCAGGATTGTGTGGTTATTCATGCAAAGCAGGGAATGTTTGTTAACTACAGACATTTGGAACATATTTTACATTTTTCATACCTCTATGTGGAAAGTGAATAATTTTTCTCTATACAATATTTACAAGTGGACGATAATCTACTTGGGAATGGAAATGGTCTGTCAAGACAATGTCCGGAGGTTCAAAATACAGAGGCACACATCTCTGCCTTTTCGAAGTTACGTGTGTATTGTTTATCAATTATTGTTCACTTTAACGGTGAAGGAAAACATAGTGGGGAAACCTACATACCTGAGAATTCTCCATGAGTATTTTGTGGGTATGTGAAGTCTGCCAATCCACACTAGGCCAGAGTGGTGGACTAAGGCCTAACCCCTCTCAGTAGTAGAGGAAGCCCGTGCTCATCAGTGGGCAGTGCGGATTATATAATACAGGGCTGATTGCATTGCAATATTTACAATATGACAATGGTTTAGTAAATTGTAAATGTTTTAGTTAAAATCCATGATGGGCTCAAACCCGGTTCTCTTTCTGCCGACACACCGCAGCTACGCCGACTTCTGTTTGATGACATACCTCTGTTACCATTATGACATTGAACTACCTTCTGTGGCTGCGGGGATGGGTGAGTTATATCTTTACCAGCATAATGCTTACAACTGTAAAGGTAACAATAATTAAATGACATTGTTTTATCATATTAAAGGCTAGTTTCACCATGCTCTGTTAGTTATGTTAACAGCCTGCTAACTGTCTTAATGGACTGTATAGGTATTTGAGTGTCCCACCAGGCCCTAACAGGTGCTCGTCTTCTGTAACTAGGAGTTCTTTCATGGGATGCGAAATTGATGAAATTGGACCTAAGTATTAAGGATTTTGTTATAGTTAGTTTTTCCCCTTATGAATGTTGTCAGTCCTGATAATTGTCAGTCCTAAGTAAATATTATATTGACTGATGTAGATTTCTACTCGATGGCGGTGTTGGGTCGTCTCATGCGGGAGACGGGCGCGTTCTACATCAGACGAACCCTGGCCGGCGCGCCACTGTATGCCGCCACGTTGAAGCAGTACGTGCGCACCCTGGTGTCCAATGACGGCGCGCCCGTCGAGTTCTTCCTCGAAGGCACCAGGAGCAGGAGCAACAAGAGCTTGCCGCCGAAGTATGGTGAGTAGTACATATTATCACTACATAGTATAAAACAAAGTCGCTTCCCGCTGACTGTCCCTATGTATGCTTAGATCTTTAAAACTACGCAACTGATTTTGATGCGGTTTTTTAATAGATAGAGTGATTCAAGAGGAAGGTTTATATGCATAATTTATCCCGGGGAAATATAAAGAGGGACTTTTATCCCGGAAAAATTCATTCACGCGGGCGAAGCCACGAGCAGAAGTCTAGTTACTTATAGTTCAAAATATTGTATGAAATGTGTCAGTCAATGCATTTGCTGTCTAAATGGGCAAAGTGATCCCACTGCATCCGGTAAGCGGAGAGAAGTTCAGATGGAGTGTCGGGTGATGTTCATCCCTCGTCAGTTGACATATTTAAGTGACCTGTTTGAACCGGATGTGCACAAGATTTCGAAAGCGTTATGTAGATTGGAGTTATTTAAAATTCTCATATCGTCGATGAAGTACCAATACCTCCTAAGTGTTGAGAATCTAATTTTACACCAGAAGAAAAAAACTGTTAAATACATACGAACGAATGAATTCTGTCACTAAGTAGATGTTTTCACATAGCTCAAGAAGCTTATTGGTAAAGAAATTTTGGATAGAAGTTAATTCAATCCATGCGAATATGAGTTTTATGTCTATTGTAATAAAAAAGTAATTTTTGACTAAATTGTCAGTTAGGAGGTATTGGTACTTCATCGACGATATGTAAATAGTAGGTCTAATTAGGGAAGTGAGTTCCTTTTTCAATCATAATTTACTTGCATTACCTTGAGTCTCAAAGATATGTTCTTTAAAAATAAATAGAAGTTTTTTTATAAAAACAATGCCCAGATTGAAATTACATACACACACACACATATGTACACTCACGCCTTTTATACCCGAAAGGGTAAGCAGAGGCGCAACTAGTGCACGGCGCACGCACTAGTGCGTATTCCTTTCCATAGGGGGCGAGCCTATCGCCATATCGGGCACAAATTCTAGACTCCGGGCTGATACTGAATTTAAAACCCAATATCACATTGCCCGACCCGGGAATCGAACCCAAGACCTCATCATTGCAGTCATACCGTAATACAAATACGCCACCGAGGCAGTTCCGTGCCACCGAGTACCGTACCATTCTATTTCGGACAATATTGTCAAATAATTAGAAACAAGAACACGTCACTGACGTCATGCAAGAAATGAAAGAGATAGACAATTTTTTTTTATGATATACATAGGCTCTAATGAACTATATACCTAGATAGACACTGAACGTTTCAAACGCGTCGAAAAAAATAGAAGTGAACTGTTCCCCACTAAATGAGTTCGAATGAATTATATTTCGTTGTTTTTCATGGATATATTTTTTTCCGCGTTTTAATAGAAACCATGTTATAACTGGTATTATTATGCGCGCACACAAGGATACGCAGAATGATGCAGCCATAGCGTATGACACAGCTGGCCTGTTTGTATTAGTTTCATTGCAGCTCGTCACTCTATCTAGGCATTTAATTAATCAAAGCACATAGGTAATATTGTGTACAAATGTCAAGACTACAAATATTTATCATCATCATCAGCCCGTTGCAGTCCACTGCTGGACATAGGCCTCTCTCAAGATACGCCACAGAGCCCGGTCTGCTGCTTTATGCATCCAGTTGCTGCCGGCCCTCTTGTCCAAGTCGTCCTGCTATCTGGCCAGAGGGCCTCCCACGCTACGTTTACCAAGACGCGGTCTCACTACAGAACACGCTTACCCCAGCGGTTATCTGTTCTGCGACACATCTGGCCAGCCTATTGCCACCTCAACCTTTTAACTCTCTGAGATATGTCGGTCACTTTGGTTCTCTGACGGATCACTTCGTCCGGAATTTTGTCCTTCAGAGAGACTCCGAGCATAGCTCTTTTCATAGCACGTTGAGCAACTTTAAGCTTATGGATTAGCCCCACATTCAGTGTCCACGTCTCGGCTCCGTACGTCATTACGTCATCACTGGTTGAAAACTTTCGTCTTCAGGCTCTGTGGTATATCCGATGAAAATATGTGGTACAACTTCCTAAACGCTGCCCAGCCCAACTGAATCCTCCTATCGGCTAATATTTATACAAATATTTATACATTAGGTAAATCGTATTAGCGTCTGCCATTATGTACATAATATAAACGAGACCTTCAATGCTCAATGCTGTACTTTATTTGTTTTCCGTTCTTCACGGCACGCAAGATACCTATTAGTTATATTTAATACTAGCTTTTGCCCGCGGCTCCGCCCGCTTTAAAATGTTTTTCCGGGATAAAAGTCCCGCTTTATATTTTCCCGGGATAAAAAGTAGCCTATGTGTTAATCCAGGACATGATCTACCCGTGTGCCAAATTTCATCGAAATCCGTTCAGTAGTTTTTGCGTGAAAGAGTAACAAACATCCATACATTCTTACAAACTTTCGCCTTTATAATATTAGTAGGAAGTAGGATTATTGGAAACTGAAGCGATTTGGATTTAAATAAAAACGATTTATCACTGATTTTACATAAACACATTTATCACTGGTTCTACATAAAGACATTTAACAGAAATACTTTTACAAGGATATCAGCAACTAACCGACCTGTGTGAAAGTCAATGATAAACTTACTCAACTGCTACTGAGATCGATTGCGAGACTGAGCGCGAAAGAGAGTGAATGAGAGTGAGCATTTTTTTTTATAACACGGACCTATCTGCCAGTAGCCTGACGAGAGTCGGCTTTTCTGGCCACACCGGACTTTAGGGTGAACGCTTTGGGCGCTCGCAACCCTTTAATTTAGATCATAGAGTGAGCATCTATATGGCCCACTTTTTATACACCCAACTACCACTTCCACTATTCGTTTAACATTTAGACTGGTTTTAATAACTGGTCAGGAGGCTTAAGATGTGAAAAAAAACCACGATGCGTTACTGCTTCGTTTTATTGTGATTGGTTGAGAGACTGACGTATCAGTATTTAGATGTTTGTGATTGATCGAGAGACCGATACGTCAGTCTCTCAACCAATCACAATAAAACGAAGCGGAGACGCATCGTGTTTTGTTTCACATCCTAGCCCCACAGTACGCTGCAAATGCCGTTACAAATACCCTCACAAAACGTATCCTAACAATATAGTTATCTTACCTTAATAATGTTATAAATGCGAAAGTTTGTGAAAATGTTTGGATGTTACACATAAACGCAGAACTAAATAAATGGATTTGGATGAAATTTGGCACACGGGTAGATCATATTGTCCTGGATTAACAAATGTGTTAATCCAGGCTATTTTTCATCCCGGTAATTAGCTCCCATGCGAAATAATGGATGGTTTTAATCTAATTTTTTGAATAGGTAACCCTGGCGAAGTACTGTGTTTTAGGGACTATTGTACCGGGAAAGGGTGAAGCAAGCAACACCTACTCATGAATAAAGAATATTACTAATGTATATGTAATTTTGTCAACGTTTTGTTTTAAGGTCAAGTAGATAATTAATCTTTACCCAATATCTAAAAATACGTTGAAAATATATAATAATATAATATCTGGTATACTGGATTAGATTCCGATACGGCTGACCCGATTTCATCGGAACGTTCATTATAGATATACAGAAAGATATTTACAGCAATAACAATACATTTATTTACACACACCATAACACAGAAATGATAAATAAAAATACTAATATAAAGAGGAAAGACACTATTTTTTGTTTATTTGTTTTTTAATGGATAAATTTAAAAAACCACCGTATAAGGTGTATAAACCCACTATAGTGGTACACGTAAGTGTGTCGTTTTCCGGGATCAGCTTGTGTATATCCCGTTCACACAGGCCGGCGTCATTGCGTCGACGGACGAGAGATACACATTGCGCGTCAGTCGATACTGCCTGTTTTTTTTTATTGCATCGAAAGACGAGACGAGCATGCCGTTTGCCTGATAGTAAGCGATACGACCACCCATAAAAAGTAGAAACACCATCCAGCACCTTGAGTTACAAAGTATTATTCTGAGACATAAGATCTGTAATTCTCTGCGCTCTTTTGTTTTCATTTTGGATCCGCTTCGATTGAACTGGTATTGCCATGTTTTGTCTCATTCTGTACACACAGGTATGCTTTCCATGGTGCTGATGCCGTACTTCGCTCGCGAAGTGTCAGACATCACGCTGGTGCCGGTCAGCATCAACTACGAGCGTCTGATGGAGGACAAACTCTTCGCGTTCGAGCACATCGGGGTGCCCAAACCGAAGGAGTCCACTGGGGTAAGGTATATAACTTTACTAGCTTTTGATCGACGATAATGGGTCAAAAGACTTTCATTCCTGTTTACAAGGATATCACATCTGCAGATCTATAATATTAGTCTACAGTGTAGTATGATAAAGAGGAAATATTAGATTTTTATCTGTTTGTAACAAATAAACTCGAAAAACTACTGAACCAATAAAAAAAAATGATTCACAAATATAAAGCTACATTATTATCGAGTTACATAGGCTACATTTTTAATCCCAGGTAAATATAAAGCGGGACTTAAAACTTCCTCACGCGGGCGGAGCCGCGAGCAATAATTAATAAACGCCGCAGTAATCATGACTCGTGAAAAAATGTCGTAATAATAATAAGTACTTATATTCTTTCAAGTTGTTACGTCCGGTACACACATTAGCGCTGTGGTGTGAAGGACGCGCCGCTCGACCAACACATTACCATACTAGGGTAACCATTACTCGCAGACGGAAACACGCTTTATTATTTTAACTAGTGTATTGTATATTTAACACGCTTTTATTAGCTTCAGACGTATGTATGTGTGTATGTATGTAACTTACACTTTGAACATGATTTTGGTCCACTTAAAAACGTCGGATTAAATCGAAATTTGGCATACTTATCAAGGAACGATGGCAATACAATATTTTAATGAAAAAAATAATACGTTTTTATAGAAATCCAAATAAATAAATAATACTTGAGTTTTCCTTGTGCTTCAATAGATGACGCTGACGTAAAATTAGATCGCGCTAAGGTTTACAAGCAAGCGAAACTATAATTATAAGTTCGCATTTTTACAAATGCTGTTTTTTAGTGAACTAAAAAATGAAAAATGAATAATAGTTTATAAAAACTAAAAAACATGCTTTATAGAAAATCCAACTAAAAAATAAAAAATAATTTTTAATAAACTTGAATTGAGAATAGTGTGAAAAAAACATGTATTTTAATGTAAAAAGAAAGCGTGGTATATGGTATTAAAAACTATTTTAGTTATCGAAAGTTTTGTCTTCAACCATCGAATTTTGAGTTTTAAGGAAGAAGACAAAACATTCTATAACTAAAATACTTTTATAAACTGTTTATAAATACGGCCGTTAGTGTATAATCTAATGATATTCCCTAACAATTTGAAAATATTATTTTAATTTCAGGGTTTCCTAAGAGCATTAAGGAGCTTGAACGACAACTTCGGCGACATATACATAAACTTAGCCGAGCCGATATCGCTGAGAGAGTACCTTGGCAATGACGTCACTCCTCGCACCAACGAGGATCTCAAGCCGACGGACTTGCAGCAACTCACGCCGGAGCAGTTCAAGCAAGTGCAAGACGTGGGAGAGGACATGATAACATTACAAGATGCTTGCAACGTGGTGACTGTTTCTAATGTGGTGGCGATGGCGCTGATGCAGTGTCTGATGGTGAATGAAACAATGTCCTTCGATGAGATATGTGCAGAAGCCCAGTTTATGACCACAGTGCTGTTGACCCGTGGCGCTTCGGTGTTCGCGAATGACTACTCGAAGAGTATAGAGAAAGTGTTGTTGGTTCATCGCAGGATGATGCGGCTGGACCGGAACAATCAGCTGAGACTCCTCACCGAGCCCCTCATGGACGTGTCAAGTGAAATGAAACGGAAGATGAAAGGTCAGTTAATGTTCGTTATAAGATAAATCTTACTCTGTCCCTTCTAACGTCAGGGATGCAAAAGTTTATTTACATATTTTATTGTTAGAAGTAAAAAAATAAAAATAAATAAAAGGTATTTATTTCGGTACAGTTACAAGAAAATTCAAAATAAAATTTATCACCGTAATAACTGCGTTAGTAACACACGGTGTCGCAGTTATTAGGCCCTCCATTAACAATAGGTTTCTGCTTTCAATATTTCTTGAATATCAACTTTGCTAAATACATATGTCGGCAGAATCCTTTTTATTAATCTCATTGAGGGTGTCTGAATACATTAAGTCGGGTAAGATAAAATAATAATCGTGCGATAAACCAGTCGGTATGTCGAACTCGTAGTGGGAGCGACATTTGGGTGTATAAAAAGGGTGCCAAATCATTTGTAGCAACTAGTTCGGTGCAGTTTAATACTTTGTGGTTACTATGGAGGTTTTCATATCGGACAGTTCTTAGTAAAGCGGTTACTATGGTAATTAGAGTTGTTACGAGATGTGTGGATTACAATGGAGAAGTTAGATTAAGTAATTGTCTCAATATGCAGTGTGTTATAATAACCAAAGTTAATAATGAATCCTGACGTGGTATTGTACTCTGTGAACAGTTTATTACGCAATAATTGCCAAACGAACAATAAATAGCGAGTTAAAGAGAATTCATTTGTGACTTTTATTATGTGAACCTACGTGTATCGATATCGGCCGTCACTGTCTCCGACACATATAATAAATATAGTAATATATGAATATAGTGACTGCCTCGGTGGCGTAGTGGTATTGCGTACGCATTACGAGTACGATTTGCGCGCTGAGGTCCTGGGTTCGAATCCCGGGTCGAGCAAAAAAAAAAAAAATTGTGACTGGGTTTTTCCATCTTAAAATTTACTCAGTCGCAGCTCGGAGTCAGGAAGTTGGCGGTGTGATACCCCCGTGCCTCGGAAAGCACGTAAAGCCGTTGGTCCTGCGCCTGATCTCTCTCCGGTCATGTCGGATTGCCGTCTCATCGGACTATGAGAGTGAAGGAATAGCGAGTGCACCTGTGTATTGCGCACACACTTGTGCACTATAATATCTCCTGCGTACCTGGCTGATCTCCGTTGAGATTGGCCGCCGTGGCCGAAACTGGCTAGGAGGATTTCAATATAATGAAAAGAAAATTTAGAAAAAAGTGAGGGTGTTATGTGTATTGTAAAAAAAGCAAAAGTCGTTTATTACTTTTGTATGAAATTAGTCACAGAGATACGACAAGTCTTGAATTAAAATTTAGGTTACCTAATGCTTAAAAAATTGCACCCTGGGAAAGATCTAAATTGATACAACGCCAGCTAAATATTTGTCAAAAACTAAACGATTTTAATTTCATTGATAATTACTTAATCATTTCTAATACATAATTTATCTTATCGTACGAAATTTGGTTCTTGACATGCGTGTCATATAAAATTGATAAACGTCGTATGTTAGTTATTTGATAGTTTATGATCGTGTAGCCTCAATCGAGTAAGATCAATGCCTTTATCAGCATATAATTATAGTTATAAGCTACCTCTGTAGCGTAGTTGTATTGCGTGCGCGGTAAGACGCTGCTCTAAGGTCCCGGGTTCGAATCCTGGCTCGGGCAGTCGTATTGGAATGTTCTACTCAGTATTGCCGGAGTCTGGAATTTGTGCTCGATATGGTGACAGGCTCACCACCTATCAGGGATGGATCATGGAATACAACACATGGCGTTAAGTGGGTGCCCTATTTGCTTCACATAATAAAACACCCCCTTATCTCCCCACCTTTAGGGTAGATTTTTTTTCCAAATGTACACGGGTCCAATTTCGATTTGGTATAGCCCTATTCAATAACTCCCATCTTTTTTGTATGGGTTAATAAAAAAAGAAATATTAATATCTGGCTACTCTGTAAAAAGTTATGCGTGGTCAATGGTCATACATAAAAAAAATATCCACGTCGACTTGAGAATCTCCTCCGTTTTTTTTCGGTTAAAAATGAGACCTAATGACAAATATCAATTAATATATTTTTTGTAGTACCGTGCTGCTATGTGCTAGGTATATTTCGAGTTTGGCTTAATGACCATGTGGATTATTATTAAACGATAATTGCATAAAAAAAGTCATTGTTATCCAAACAGTATTGTTTAAAAAGGCCTCGACAAGAAAATTGTCAGAAAAACAATGTTTGAGCAAAGATAAATGTGCGAAATCGTTATTACGTGTCAGTAAATGGTAAAATAGTTACGCAATTACATGACTCTTAAAATAGCTTAGTTGTACCTAACTGTACAAGTCTTCGATGGATAATGTAAACGATAAATGTAGGAACGAAGTTCCTTATCGCGTGTTGTGAAAGGGGGTTAGACGGAAAAAAATCTTACGAAAAGTTGTCACGACACTTTTATAAAAATTGTCACGACAACTTTATACTTGCCCTGTGAAAGCAGCCAGTAACAATAAAGAACTGGTTCGAAATTTAAATAAAAAAAGACAATTTAAATCTTAGAGTATGTACCTATACGTAGTTATACTTACTCTAAGATTTAAATTGTCTTTTTTTTAATTTAAATGCTTTTTAGAGTAGTTTTTTTTTCGTTAGTTGTATGTTAATTTTAATGTGAATGCTTGCTTAGGTGATGATCGTGATTCGATGACATATCTATTGTGTAGGTAGAAGTAAATGTTTTCATTGATGTGGTAACGTTTTAATGAAATATACAATTTTTATTATAACTTAAAAAAAACAAAAATTTATAACAATATCTTCACTAAGTAATCGAAAACAACTTCGTTCCATCCGGGTGTCCCTTGACACCTCTCAAGTTTTTTATTACTAGTTACGTATTTTTTTGAAACAATTTTTATCGGCTCTGTTAATTTTAGTGTAAAAATATTATTATATATTTACTGGTGGTAGGGCTCTCATATATAAGAATCCGACTGGGTGGGTACCACCGCAATGTCTATTTCTCCCGTCAAGCAGCAGTGTGCATGCACTGTTGTTTTGGTTTAAAAGACATTGTAACCAGTGTAACCAGTGCACATAATGAGACTTGACCCGTCAAATTCAGCTACGGACGGCGGCGTCCGAGTATGTAGGGTTTCCCATACATCTATATATATATAAGCGGGGCTTGACGGGTTAACATCTTATGTCTCAGGATGACGAGCGCAGTGGAATGCCACACAGTACTTTGTAACTCAGGTGCTGTATGGTGTTACTACTGTTTATGGGCGGTCGTATCGCTTATCATCAGGCTCGTCTCATTCAATGCCATAAAATAAATATAATGTATATAACTTTGTATATTGGGATTTCACAAATAATCTCCTAAATCGTTTTCTATGAAAGCTGATACTTCACATTATACAACGGAGAACAGTGGTTGGGCCTGTAGATCTCACTCGCTATACGAAACGCAAAAGCGAACTGTCACTTCACGTTGGTTTTCCGACAGATAGTGGTAATACCTCAGTCGAATCGGCCCACTCATGACTACAGTGTGACTCTACCATTTCTAATTTCTTGACTATTGGCCCTCTCCAACATAAGCGTTGGAGGGGGCCGATACTCATGTAACAATTGGTTAGTCTCCATTTTCAATAAACTATCTCAATCCTTTTGTTCGAAACTTCGCGATAGTGGACCAATTAGATCATCGTATTTTTACTTACTTTCAAATAACTTGTTTTGATTGGTTCATTCTCTGGAACGGATCGAAGACAAGCCCCGCGACGGACGCCGGCGTCCATATAAATAGGGTTTCCCATTACATCTATATATATAAGCTTGGCTTGACGGGTTAAGATTGGGATCGTTTCTCTTTTATTGTAGGTAAATGACGAGACGAGCATGTCGTTTGCCTGATGGTAAGCGATATGATCGCCCATAAACAGAAGCAAGGCCGCGCATAACTTTGAATTACGTAGTACCTACTGAGTAGCACTCCATTCCGCTCGTCTCCCTGAGACATAAGATGTTAAGTCTCATAATGCCCTGCAATAACTCTGCCAATAATGTCCTTCAAACTGGAACACAACAGTGCATGCACACTGCTGCTTGGCGGTAGAAATAAGCAGATGGTCCCTTGCATAGGAGGGACCTACCATCAGTATATTAAAAACGGTCGTTACTCGAAATTTGGCTAAGAGGTTTTGCACTTCCAGAGACTAAACTACCTCACAATTACGCAAACTTCACCTCATATTCAAGTCTACCAACATTGCAGGTCACATATTCGACGCGGAGACGTTGTCGTATGCGTTGCCCGTCATCCAACTCCAGCTGTATGTGAACCCCGCGATACCGTGCCTGATACCGTCCGCCATCTTGTATCTCGTCGCTTCCAGGGGACCGATAATTGAATGTACGTATACTAACTGCTGTGATACTTTCTTAGGGGACATTGGGAGGGACATTACCCAAACGCAGCTACGAGTGATGTGTTAAATAATATACTGTGTTATTGCTTATTATTTTTAACAGCACTTTTTTTACTGCCTCGGTGGCGTAGTTGTATTACAGTACGACTGCAAAGATGAGGTCTCGGGTTCGATCCCCGGGTCGGGCAAAGTGATATTGAGTTTTTCTATTCAGTATCAGCCCGGAGTCTGGAATTTGTGCCCGATAAGGCGATAGGCTCGCCCCCTATCACATCATGGGACGGAATGATGGCGAAAAGTGGGTGCACCAGTTGCGCCTCTGCCTACCCCTTCGGGGATAACAGGCGTGAGTGTATGTGTGTGTATGAGAACTCTTTTTTACCCTGATTTGGTTATTTATTTATTTAGCACTTTATATACAGATGTATATAGGCGGACTTAATGCCAAAGGCACGGTTATTATGATAGGCAAGGTTATTATGATTATCGTACGAATAATTTGAATTGGATTATTGATACGTGTAGATAATCTTTTTAAAATGATTTTTGTGTTGTTTCAGCCGACTTGGCCGCGGAATATCTGATGACACGAAAGCTATTGCGTTACGAATTCTTTTATACAGACAAAACTCTGAGATACGTAAGTTATTAAATTATGAAGTAGTAACTATCGGTGGATTTTTAAGGTATTACGTCCTATTTAAAAAAGAATTTCAGTGACGGATTCAATGTATTGAACCGAGTACAGAGTATGCGAGTGTATATGAAGACAGTTTGTGAGACAGTAAAATAAAATGCTTAAGCCTAAATATAAATACACAAGTTGATTGTTGATTGTGGTGGGCCTGCCAGCGGACCTCTTAGGTCACTTGTACGTTGAGTGCTGTATTGTTTGCGAGCTCTTAAGTTTCCCACGACCGGCGTCTGCATTGTGGAATGTAAACTATTTGTAATCCTACTCCTACAAATATTATAAACGCGAAAGTTTGTAAGAATGTATGGATGTTTGTTATTTTTCCACGCAAAAACTACTGAACGGATTTGGAACACGGGTAGATCATGTCCGGGATTAACACATAGGCTACATTTTACCCCGAAACATTTTACCATTGCACCGGGAAAATAAAAAGCGGGACTTTTATCCCGGAAAAACGTTATAACGCGGGCGGAGCCGCGGGCAAAATCCAGTTTGTATTAATTGTTGAATGTTTCGTTTCCGAGTGGTATGGTGACGCCACAATTTAAATTAACTATCCCTATCTTCGGACCAATAGTAAGAATAAACCAATCAAAATATGTCATAATAATGTCACATACACACACACAAGCGCGCGCGCACACACACACACACACGCACACTCTTTGTCGCGCCTTTATCTCCGAGGGGGTAGTCAAAAGTACCACTACTGTACTCGCTTTTCACCACGCATATTCCGTCCCATAATGTGATAGGGGGCGAACCTATTGCCACATTGGGCCTACATGCTAGAATTCACCTTGACCAACCCAGGAGTCGAACCTGGGACCATAAATTGTTGTACTGCGCACACAATACGACTACGCCACCGAGGCAGTCAAAAATCATAACATTATTCTTATTGGTCAATTTTCGCTGTCCATTTGAAGATATTCATCGTAATCGTTTATTCACGTCGGGCGGGTATGATGAATTCATAAAAAATCACCTGACAGCCCTTATCCCACAATGAAATAAGAGCGTGTTTGTTGCGTCTGTTTTGTTTCGGTTTGAAGGACATAGTAGCCAGTGTAACTACAGGACATAACGAGACTTAACATCTCATGTCCCAGGATGACGAGCGCAGTGGAATGCCACACAGTACTTTGTAACTCAAGGTGCTGGATGGCGTTGCTACTGTTTATGGGTGGTCGTATCACTTACCATCAGGCGAACGGCATACTCGTCTCGTCATTCAATGCCATAAAAAAAGCGTTTAAAAACAGAATATTTGTACGATTCTATTCGCCAACTCTGTTTCGCAGACATTTAACGAGGACCTGCAGTACTGCGTGCATCAGCGGGTGATAGTGCAGACGAAGGAAGGCTACACGACAGAGGGGGGTGATGTGAAGCTTCAGCTGCTGTTCAGATGGGTCGCGTATCCCGCACTCGCGACACTGAAGGCCTGCGCTGAAATTATGATCGAGGTGAATTTTTGAAGTTATACTTCTTTAGGCGCGTTATGAAAAATTGATGGGAGTGAAATTTTGCGATGCGCGCGCATGTGTGACACAAAATTTTCTCACGAAATTTTGAAGTTGCCCGCTAAACCGCTCATTAAGGGCAGATTTAATGTTAGATTTCAAAAAAGTGGCCGCCATTTTGAATATCTTTGTTTGAAGGCCAATCGACCTCAAAATCGATATCTGAGCATGGCTTTAGGCACAAAGGGCAGATCCAATGTTAGAAATGAAAAAAGTGGCCGCCATTTTGAATTCCTTTGTTTTAAGGAAAATTGACGTCAAAATCGATTCTTGGGCATGCCATTAGTCATAGACGCCATAGTAAAAGACAATCTAATATGAGACTTAAGAAAAGAGGTCGCTATTTTGAACTTCTAGAAGTAGAAGAAGAAGTATAGCTGCTCACACGCGTACATACGTAGACGCACCGATTTTTTTAATTTTATGTAAAATGTCAATGAATGGCACTAGATTACTTTTTGGTATAATCCGCACGTGATCATAATGGCATGAGACCTTTTGGAACTGATACCGCTCGGTAGCGTCGGCAAACTCACGTTGATCGAGATATAATACCGAAATAATAATACCAGCCCTGTATTATATACTGTTCCACTGGTGGACATGGGCCTACTCTACTACTAAGAGGGTTTAGACTTTAGGCCTTAATCCACCACGCTGGCCTAGTGCGGATTGGTAGACTTCACATGCCTTCAAAATCTTGAAAGAACTTCTTAGGTATGCAGGTTTCCTCACGATGATTGAGATATACAACTTAAATAGATACGAAATGATTTTGTGGATTTTTATATAAGTATAATTACGTAATATAAATATGCGTATTTTGTACGCATGTACAGTCAGCCACATAAGTAACTGAACAAACTCAAACCTTCAAATCGTCTATACACTTTTGTGTTCGTAAAAAAAATATTTTCTCATTATAAAAATAAAACAAAAGGCATTTACTTTACTTCACACAAAGAATGATTGATCTATGTTGTTTCAGGAAAATGTTTGCGAGCACAAGCAGGCTTTAAAACTGATCCAGCAGAGACTGTTGTCAGTCGGCTCTCATCCGTACGGCTTGAGTCTGGAGGCTGCTGCTAACTGTCTACAAGGACTAACAGCGTATGGAGCTCTAGAGAAACAAAAGTACGTATTGTGTATCATTTGTGAGGAATAATGCTATACCGGGTGGAAGGGAAACGCTCTCTATACCGGAACGGTAAGAGAGAAGAACCATAACATTAACCAAAAACTATATTCATTTGCAAAGCTAAGCGATAATACTTACGATTTTAGTATTTCCGTAATTCGTGCGCGCGCAATGTAAAGCGTACAAAAAACTGGGTAGGGTACAAACTACAAAGCAAACGCCGACAAGGCGGCGCGGCGGCCACGCGGTCGTTAACCCGTCAGCTGATGTACGTGTTTCATTACGATTTTTTTGAAATATTGACTTTTTTTACTATGTTTTTCAGAATAATAGTTTGATTTCGCTATCCATATGTGAAGGTGTACAGAAATTTGAGAAAATCCTACTAAAATTGTAACAAAGCCGATCGTGATTTTTTAGTGCCATCACGTCAGGAATCACCAATACTATCACCTGTATTCGTTTCCGAGAGCGTTTCCCTTCCACCCGGTATATAAAGACTGAATCAATTAATGAAAAGACTAAAAAGAATTCCATCGTATTATTTTTTAAAGAAAATTATAAATGTATTTCTCATATGAGAATCGGTATTCATTTTTTTGTTCACTGTACTAATATTTTGCCACTTCTATTTTTTTTATTTTCTTTCAGTTAACATCCCTCTGCATAGTAGATAAATATTAATATGTGATATTCTCGCCTTTGTCGTTTTTGTTATAATTCTAGTGATCGACGTTTACGCTGAATTATTGCTTTCCTAAAGTCTGGTTTTGCGTTCCCAGACTTAGATCTATTTAAGATGTCCCATAAAACAATTTTTTTCATTCATTTTTCAGAGTTCAAGATTACATCTACAAGGCAGTTCCACACATCTTAGAAAGGTGTTATTATACGGTTAGTAAAATACTGCCTAACTTCAGATTTACTCACGATAGCGTTGTAATGATGAAAGAGAGGGCAATGTCTCGACTATAAAATATTATTTGGTGGTTTCGTAATTTCCCTTGGACGCGTGTGAGCTGGATAATTTGAAGCGATCCTTATATGTTCTAATGTTTTGAATAAGTTTGTTCTTGTCCCATGTAGTCGATAAGATATGGATATGTTCAAAGTAAAGCCAAATTAAGAGACATTATAAATTAGTTAAGGATTTAAGTAATGCGTTTTTATGATTGCATGTAGTTTTAGTAGTTTTTGTGATGAAGATGTCTTATAATAAGTTAGCTCATACAGCCCCCACAGTACCCCATAAACTATCTCATTCCTAAGACATACAGTATTTCCAAATAAAATAATGTCAAGTTACCATATCTCAAGTGCTATCGAATAGTGTATGAACTGGTAACGTTCTAGACAGTGCAATTGTAAACTAATTAATATTTTTTATTAGCAGTAGGTAGTTGAAAATTTCAATCATTAACCCTGATTTAGATTCTTGCCGAGTACTGAAAGATAGTCACGAATATGAGTGTGTAAACAGCATATTCGGGTGTATTTGTTACTCATAATTCAGTCGTATTTGTTCGGCGAATAGGGTATTTTACTATGATCGACAATAATTCTATACGTTATAGCAAATAATACGAAAATGAAACTCTTTCGTGAAATCGCCGATAAAATTGGTTAAGGAATGGCCCAGCAATTCATATTTCAAATATTGCAATGTGCGCGTAGTAGGGATAACGCTTGCCGCACACGTTCGGTTTCCTTATTAGGTTTCCTGATCAGGAATTCAGATTCAGGAACGTGTGCGCGTTGTTGAACATTTTCTATGTAAGCGGAGCATTCAGGTTTCCGAATCTGAATTCCTGATCAGGAAACCTAATCAGGAAACCGAACGTGTACGGCAAGCGTAACGCGCTTACTCTTTCTCTCGCGCGCATCGTTGACTGATGACGTCAACTACCTATCATTGTGTCTCTTTCGTTTTTTGACATTCAGCCCTTCCATAAGATTTGTTGAATTTTTACCTGATTTTGATCGTGTTGTGTTCTTAAATGACGTAAATTTACGATAAGCATGATAAAAAATATGAGTCAAATAGCTTAGTCGCTATTAGTGTAAATGAGGCAATAGAAATTCCGTATTTGTTACACGTGAGCAAAATAGTACAGTGGGGTTAGAAAGTGAAAAAAAAACACGATGCGTCTCCGCTTCGTTTTATTAGACTGACGTATCGGTGTCTCGATCAATCACAAACATCAAAATACCGATACGTCAGTCTCTCAACCAATCACAATAAAACGAAGCGGAGACGCATGGTGTTTTTTTTTCACATTGTAACCCCACAGAAAGTATGATTGATATTCACGCGCCAATGGGCGTGTTTTCTTAACGCTTTGATATGAACAATCTTTGTTTGTTATAACTATATTGTTAACGATTGTATCTATAGTAGTTTATAGGAAGAGCGATAATTGAGCGTTCACACCGCATTTGAAAATTGTTATCGACTCGTTTAATAACGTCGTGTAAATATACCCTTATTTGAAAGACATCGTATTCTGAGTTTTTAGCGCTTATAGGTATAATCTAATCCTTTTTCGTCGAAATTGTAATTGGTTGATTTTTTGTGTTAAAGGAATCGAATTAGATAGTTATATAAGTTGTAGTCTGTGATAAATGATATGTTTATTGCGTCACAGCTAAGTCATAGGACCATAAGTATTTGCTATATTAAAATGGTTATGTAAAACTAACATATTATGGTTGTTTTTTCATATAGCAAATTATTCGTAAAATGGTGGATATTTTTAATTTTTATCATAGATTTTTTGTTGCAATCGTCAGATGTGTTTATATTGTTTTTTATTCTATAAGTTTGTGTATTGGTTGTGAGGTATTTGGAAATAATGAGGGACGGTTACTTAGTCGTACTAATGTATTTAACATTCCAAAACATTTTATCGAATATGTTGTTACCATGATTTGGTTTTGTTTTGTTTGTGTTGATAATATTATTTGTATAGAAAGGATATTGTACTTTTAAAATATGGTTAATCTCCACTTAATAAGGTCAGTACAAAATAATGTCCTTCAGATACCATGATAAACATTTGTATACCATATCTAGATGTAATATTAACCTATTAATATGACTACCGTATTAAGGCAGATTGTAATCTTCACAAAATATTGATTATAACAATGACGAAGACGCGTATGGGGTAGACCACTATGTGATTTTCGTATTTATATACTATTTTGAAGTCCATAAGGAAGAATTTCAATTGTCATCAAGTATCGATGACTCGACAAAGTGGCTTCACTGCATCTGATGGTAAATGAAGAGAAGCCCAAAAATAATGTCGACTGACAAGAGATGAACATAATTGGTTTTATCTGTCGCTACTCTGTGGGACTAGGACGTGAAAAAAAACACGATGCGTCTCCGTTTCGTATAATTGTGATTGGTTGAGAGACTGACGTATCGGTCTCTCGGTCAATCACAAACATCTAAATACCGATACGTCAGTCTCTCAACCAATCACAATAAAACGAAGCGGAGACACATCGTGTTTTTCGTTTCACGTCCTAGCCCCACTGATCATACGTCTAGTATTTTTTTTTTCAACAGTATTTAAATAGTAACACAGTGTGTACTATTTTTTGCCAATAATCTCTTTTAGTTACGGGTTTTTATCAGTGTGATTTTAACGCTTAAATATCAGTATAATGTAATCGTTAACCAATCCATAGCTGTAGTGGCATGTATACATGTAAGATACAAAACTAAAAGTTGATTATAAATTACTGACGGTTTATAAAGAATTCTTAACATTGGGTATTCATTCGTGGACGTAGCAATATTTCACATTGGGGGTCCTACGATATGAAAATGTTAGTGTCATGGGTTCTTCCCTTGCATGACACCGTATACATTCCCCCCGGCCTCCCTCCAGGTCACGGCATTAGAATGTTGACATGTTTTGTAGCCCGATCATTATAGAAGCTAAGGGCGGATTCGGATCCCGAAAATGTCAGCGGTCAGTGGCGTAGCGTGGTTTATTGTAAACTAAGGGACAGTCCGAACATCCTGACCCCCCCCCCCCCCCCTTATATACCCCCAGTTCATTTCATATTTAGGCTTTTAGGCCTGGTGCCTAGAGGGCTACAGATTTTTATTTGAATTCCATTCATTCAAGGCAAGGAAAATCTCTTCAAACTTCTCTTGTTCTAAAATATTGTATAAAAGGAGTTTTTATTTTAACAGTATTCTAATTTCAATATAAATATACTAACTATGGATTATATGTTTGTCTGTGGGTTTTTGTTACCATTTTTCAGTTTTACTATGTATATGTGTTTTAATTATGCGGAAGTAACATCTCCACATTACCTGATTTTATTATTTATTGCATTTTTAATAAATACATAAAGTAATTTATTTTGCTTGTTTTATTTATCGGTCATGTGAACCATTGTCATCCTCTACCGAAATTAGTAATCTTTGGATCGATCCTGAAATTAATGAAGGCTAATTGTTGTCTGAAATATCCTTTACTGTCGTATTGCAGCCTTTTTATTTGCTACATATTTGAACACGTTCAACATAGTTATTTTCTTGGCAGTGGCAGCAGTTTATAATATGCTCGCCGTATTTAAAAATAATTGTGTAAGTTGATTTCTCAGTAAGTGATTAATTTATAATCTTATGAGAAATAAATCATTCTTAAACCTTAAACAGTGAAATATTTTCTCTAGTGTAACTTTCACTTTTTGAGTTAAATAATAGTGGTTGTGAACCCTTGACATGTTATTGCAAAAATAATACCTTGCTTTATGCTTAACAAAACACGACAAAAATCCACCTCACAATATGCGGTAGGAGTACGTAAGTGACATTTGTATTTGTTGTATCATAGAATATTGAATTGTACCACAATAGTACGGTTTCAATAATAAGACAACAATATTTATTAGAACATTTATTTACAAATCAGTTTCTAAATAATTTACAGCGACAAATTTACAAAGGCCATGACCAAAAGCGGGCCTGAAATTCTTATCAAGACAGTTTATATATGAGTCATATAGTATCAAAGGCGGCAAAGTCCACCTATACACAAAATTATTTTATTGATGTGATTTTATTATCTGTGAAAGTCGAATCAATTGGTATAATAATTTCCGTGCAAAAACAGCACTATCCTAGGTAAATTGTCGTTAAAAGTAATTTTTCCAATGCAAAGCCGGCTAAGTCCGTCAATTTTTACATAAAATGTAGCTACATCCGTGACAACCAATGAGAAGGCAGTATTTAGTATGGCGTGAAATGGCGTACAACAACAAGCATGGCTTTCTCCATGTCAGTTTAAAACAAATACGGCATAATCCAATTTTTTGTATCAAATCCGGCAATCTCCATCAGTTTTTCGCAAATATCTGGCTTACTTCACCTTATTTCTATATTTTTATCCTTTAGACTGCCTCGGTGGCGTAGTTGTATTACAGTACGACTGCAAAGCTGAGGTCTCGGGTTCGATCCCCGGGTCGGGCAAAGTGATATTGAGTTTTTCTATTCAGTATCAGCTCGGAGTCTGGAATTTGTGCCCGATATGGCGATAGGCTCGCCCCCTATCACATCATGGGACGGAATAATGGCGAAAAGTGGGTGCACTAGTTGCGCCTCTGCCTACCCCTTCGGGGATAACAGGTGTGAGTGTATATGTATATGTTTATCCTTTAAATAAGACCGGATCATTACTTGGCTTTTACATATACACTCACGCCTGTTATCCCCGAAGGGGAAGGCAGAGGCGCAACTAGTGCACCCACTTTTCGCCATTATTCCGTCCCATTATGTGATAGGGGGTGAGCCTATCGCCATATCGGGCACAAATTTCAGACTCCGACCTGATACTGAATAGAAAAACTCAATATCACTTTGCCCGACCCGGGGATCGAACCCGAGACTTCAGCTTTGCAGTCGTACTGTAATACAACTACGCCACCGAGGCAGTCAGCCGAGAGGCTTTTACGTACGTAATACTAAAATATGGTAATGAAAGAAAGCCATTGAAAAGAAACTTATTTATCTCCTGCCATTTTAGGTATTTTGGACATTGCGGTATAGCCGCAAGCGTGGTAGCTATCAACTATGAGACGTAGGCGTATACTGTAAACAACCAGTATAGCTGACGTCAAACAATTTGATCCAACCCTTATAGAAAACTGCGAGGAAGCGAGCGCGGGGCCACGGCGTATCAACCGAACTAGGCGTTGCTTGCGCCTTCACTCGCGTTAAAAGCCCGCTACAAAAGTACCTAAAGCACTGTACAATGCCAATGCTTTCTATTTAAAAAAAACTGAACAAAAATGCCATTTCACAATACCGGGATAAAAAATGGCCTATGTGTCAATCCAGGACTTAATCTACCCGTGTAATTAATTTCATTCAAATCCTTTTGTTGGTTCTGACTTTACTTCTAACAAACATCCAAACTTTTTGGCAAAATTTCGCATTTATAATAGTAAGATTTGGGCAAATCGGCTATTCAAAAAGTAGCCTACACCTGCGAATGACGCCACTTGCGTATAAATTCGAAACTATCTGCATTTTAGAACCTGAATACATGTATGTTCATATTTCACTTCTCAAGCATATTGAAAAAGCTGCTACACGATCAGTTTATTTGCTAATATCTACATTTATGATACTAAAACCAGGAATTCAGGTAAGATAACTAAAAGATATATTATGCACATTGACTGCCTCGGTGGCGTAGTTGTATTGCGTACGCGTTACGAGTACGATTGCCGCGCTGAGGTCCTAAGTTCGAATCCCGGGTCGGGCCAAAAAACATTGTGACTGGGTATTTCCATCTTAAAAAAATTACTCAGTCGCAGCTGTGACTTGGAAGTTGGCGGTGTGATACCCCCGTGCCTCGGAAAGCACGTAAAGCCGTTGGTCCTGCGCCTGATCTCTCTCCAGTCATTTCGGATTGCCGTCTCACCGGACTATGAGAGTGAAGGAATAGCGAGTGCACCTGTGTATTGCGCACACACTTGTGCACTATAATATCTCCTGCGTAACTGGCTGATCCCCGTTGAGATTGGCCACCGTGGCCGAAACTGACTAGGAGGATTTCATTTCATTTTTCATTATACTTACGAATAATGACATGAATCAGGCAAATTCACCTGTATAGGCTTTGGATCTTTGACATACAGTGGATGTATAGATGGGGAGAGCAAGTCTTTAATACTCTTCTCAACGCTTTACAAAATATGGCTTGCATATTTTAAGATTAAAAGATTTATTGTTAAATCTATACTAATCTATAAGTTAATATTATAAAGCTGAAGAGTTTGTTTGTTTGTTTGTTTGAACGCGCTAATCTCAGAAACTACTGGGTCGAATTGAAAAATTCTTTTTGTGTTGAATAGACCATTTATCGAGGAAGGCTTTAGGCTATATAACATCACGATGCAACTATTAGGAGCGAAAAAATAATGGAAAATGTGAAAAAAACGGGGAAAATTATTCATCCTTGAGAGCTTCCATTGCGTGCGCTGCGAAAACGGTTCAAGATACCAAAAATATATGTATGAAAGATTATTCCTCTTGAAATGATCTAAAAAAATGTCCGCGACAGTATATGTCTATCTTTTAAGATTAACTCACTAGAACCGTTTTTATGGTAATTAAATTTGGTCGAAATTAATGCATTATTTGTTAAGAGTTATATCAACGTCATAATATTAATCTTTATCCAAATAAATGGGTTGGATAGAGTGATTCAACGGGAAGGTTTTTATGTACTTTTAGTTCGGAAAAACTTATTAACGCGGGCGAAGCCGTGGGCAAAAGCTAGTCAAAGATATACCCAGCTATCAATTTTGTGGTCAATTAGCCTTAAAACAAAGAAATTCAAAATGGTGGCCACTGTTTTCAATTCTAACATTGGATCTGTCCTTTGTGTCTAAAGCCATGCCCAGATATCGATTTTGAGGTCGATTGGCCTTAAATCAAAGAAATTAAAAATGGCGGGTACTTTTTTCAATTCTGACATTAGATCTGCCTTCTTTACCTAAAGCCATGCCCAGATATTGACTTTGAGATCAATTGGCCTTAAAACAAAGAAATTTAAAATGGCGGCCACTTTTTTCAAATCTAGCCTTGGATCCGTCTTTTGTAACCAAAGATATACCCAGCTATCGATTTTGAGGTCAATTGTCCTTAAAACAAAGAAATTCATAATGGCGGCCTCTTTTTACAATTCCGACATTGGATCCATCTTTTGTAACTAAAGATATGCGCAGATATTGATTTTGCAGTCGATTGGCCTTTAAACAAAGAAATTCAAAATGGCGGCCTCTTTTTACAATTCCGACATTGGATCCATCTTTTGTAACTAAAGATATGCGCAGATATTGATTTTGCGGTCGATTGGCCTTAAAATATATAAATTCAAAATGGCGGCCACTTCTTTCAATTCTAACATTGGATCTGCCCTTTAAGCCTAAAAGCCTAAAAAAATACTATAATAATCATGTAAACTTAACATAACCAACTGACTTTTGTAAGCTGATGCACCGCACATGCAAAATATTTGGTAAAAAATCAACAAAATCACGTTGATCCCCGGTTGTCGCTAAACAAGTGAACCTTGATAAAATAGCTTGTGGCTCTGACATCGTCCCTGATGCGCCCCTGATTTAGGTGAAAAAGTATCTGAGCCTCCTCAATAGGTTCCGAGATATTGACCATGCGAAATTTTACCCACTGTGATATTATCAGTTTGGTTTTTGTATATTCAAATTAGAAGAAATCACGCACAGCAGAACTCGCTGTGCCCATACCTAGCGTCTCGCCCCGCACCCGCGCGGGTGGTGCGGGGCAGTGTGTGAAGCGCCTTACTGCCATCTGTTGTATGTCCATTCTAATGCTAAACTATTTTGTTTTACGGTACAATGCCACCTAACGGGACATTTTTGAAACCCGGCAGATGTTGAAGTTTCCAGGCTAATTATCAGCGCCATCTAGCAATAAGCCGGGATTTTGCACTTTTTCAGGTGAACGCTTCAATGTATGGGGATCGTCAGTCTATACTCTTATTAGTCCATGCTAATAGGAAGCTACTTTACTCCTGATTGCTATAGGCTACTTTTTATCCCGGGAAAATATTTTTGTCCCGGAAAAACTTTTTCACGCTGGCGGAGCCGCGAGCACTACTATGTTAGATAAACTATTATTTGTTACTTAGCTTATAAACACATTATTTTAATTGTACGTAGTGTTATCGATTAAATTCTTTAACTACACAATATATAAACATCGATGAGCTGTTTTTTCCAAGTTACACTTGAATTACGCGGGAACCAGCCGTGAAATTTTAAACATATTGGATATGAAATGAAAGGGTGTATATGATGTAAAATCTGTTAATTTAATCAAACTATGTGTCTTTTATAAATAATTTATACAAAATAATAAGTAAACATGTAATTTATCACAATCGAAAATGGAGGCTAGACCAATTAAAAAAATGCATTGTCTTCAATTGTTCATAACAAAGAATATAAACCAAAATTAAAAATAGAACTGTTATATAAACACACACAAATTGTTATACACTTTCTCGTAGATAAAAGGTTAAAATACAGGAAAATGATTTTATATTTAAAGAAAATTTAAGTATTTACTAGAAACGTCTATTAACATTCAATTCATAAATTATAATGTTTGTGACAATAAAATACGCAGTTAATACAATTTTATCCAAAATTATGTATTTATCTAAATAAAATAACTGATCCTCACAACATTAACAGATTATAATATGGGTAGTACCTTTAAAATAATCAATTGTAAAATGTATAGGATACAATTGAAATATATGCAAAAACCACGGCAAAAACAAATATACACACAAAGTCAAAGGAAAACAAAGAAATAAGTTAAACATATTAGGTATAATATATACAGAGTTAATAATGGCAGTTTGGAACCCGATAATACTTGATGTTGTAAGGCAAAGTTAAGAATTTGTACAATCATTACCAATACACTATTTTTATATTAAAGTTAACCAGATCCTTAAAGCAGATTCTAGACGTCCTAATTCAATTAAATATCTAAAATAAACAGGATTTCATTAGCTCCAAAAACTTTAAAATCTGCCCTTTTATTTGTAAATTATAATTAAGGTATTGTTTTCTAGACGCAATACAATCTTTTCTAAGCAATTATTTAGAAACACAACCCAGAAACATATAGATACATTATATTTTAAGAAAAAAATATATCTCAATCATCAGATAAAAGTTATTTATTAAGACAAGTAAGTACAACATCAAAAAATGTACTTATAATAATAAAATAGTTCTTAGAAAATATCTAGCACAAAACAAAAGTTCAGAATACATAAAATAATATTATATTAGGTCATTGGACGAATAAATTTAAAGTTTTTTAACGCAATTTTATGATACTGCACTAACCACCGTTTTCAATAAATGATCCCATTCGCTTATTTCGATGCAATGGACCAATCACAACAAAGCATTTTTCAAATGCTTGCAAACATATCCGCTTTTTGTAGGGATGCTGGGCCTCTAAATCTAACCAGGCTCAAACTTAGTGGATGTGAAAGAAACAGAAATATAGATCTTGGAACTTAAAAAAATATTTTAGACCATTTATAATTGTCTTTTTTAAAATCATCCATTAAGTATAGTTTTTAAGAAACATAACCCCCGACAGAAAAAGAGGGGTGCTATACGTTTAGGGTGTGTAGGTATCTGTGAATCTGTATGTCTGTCTGAGGCATCATAGCTCTCAAAGGAATGGACCGATTTTGACGCAGTTTTTTTTGTTTAAAAGCTGATATGATCGAGATGGTTCTTAGCTATAATTTGTGAAGTTCTGTTCAGGCGTTTGAAGATTATCAGCTCATTTCCGACTTTCACAACCCCGATTGATTTTAAATTAGGTGTGCTGTGACTTCGGAAATATTTTTAAGGCATGTTAACCTTGAGCTGATGCTGCTGCATCAAGTAGTATGTGGGGTACCCAACTTTTTAGTTTTAGCAGATATAGCGTAAGTGAGCTCATAAAAACGGCCTCCATGAGTAGGTGTTAGATAGTTGACTATCAAGGCCCCATGATGGAGAATATAGTAATTTAAAATGTTTGAGATAAAAATTTTATTTAAATAACCCTCGACACAAAAAACCTCTAAAAAGAAAAGTGTCTTTGTCGTTTAAGTACCTAGTAATATTTTGACCCAAGTGTCTACGCATCGGGGGGACTGAACTCGTCAGGGCGATGAAAATACATCTTTAGCGGTTAATAAAATTATATAAATCTCAAAACCGGAGGATTTTAAAATTATACGATTTATTGCAAAGGGCTAGTTTTTGGGAGTAGGTATTATCCAAATATATATCTAAAGTATCTTAATTACAATTTATGGCCTGTTTTTGGACATGTTCTTTCTTATTTCAATTGGTTAATCTCTGTATCGGATCGAAGATTGGGATCCTTTATTGAAAACGGCCCTAAGACAAATTCGGTATAAGATTCCAGAAACTCAAAAATAAAATAATAATATTATATGTCAATTAATAAATACTTCTTGCAATGGGAAAAAATAGCAAAATTAATCTAGGGGCTTAGAATGTGAAAAAAAATACACGATGCGTTTCCGCTTCGTTTTATTGTGATTGAATGAGAGACTGACGTATCGGTATTTTGATGTTTGTAATTGATCGAGAGACCGGTACGTCAGTCTCTCAACCAATCACAATAAAACGGAGCGGAGACTCATCGTATTTTTTTTTCACATTCTAAGCCCGCTGAAGACAAAGTAGAAAATCTGTGACCTTTGAAGACTGGCAAAGATAGGATATAAAGAAAGCTAATTTCAAAATGTTCTTTACTAGGAGTATGGGATAATTTTTTTAAGAAAGAAACCCCACAATTTTACTACTTAATAATAAAAATATTGTCATAATACAATTATATGACAAATTGTAAACAAACTTTGCTCTTATATCACAAGCAGCACTTAGCACATTTGAAATTTAGACAGGGCTTAAGTAAATCATGAAATCTTACTGCATCTTGTGAATTCTATATTATAATATAGCGTCGGGAATAGTGCAATAACGCGTAATTAGCATCGGTAAATACAGCGTAAGCGAAAGAAAAAAAGTACAAGGGGCATAGAATGTAAAAAAAAACATGATGCGTCTCCGCTTCGTTTTATTGTGATTGGTTGAGAGACTGACGTATCGGTATTTTGACGTTTGTGATTGATCGAGAGACCGATACGTCAGTCTCTCAACCAATCACAATAAAACGAAGCGGAGACACATCGTGTTTTTTTTACACATTCTAAGCCCCCAGTATTGTCGAATCATAAGTTTAGTATCGTAAGTATCAATTTCAATCAAACTTTTTTCGTAACTTACGCGGTATTTACCAGTGCTAGTTACGCGGTTTTGCACTATCCCCGACAATATATTTGGCTTACATAATAAATAACAAACATGCCACTTTAAATCAAAACTAGTAGTTGTTTGTAGTTAAAAAATATTAAAACGTTGCAATCCTGCAACAGTTACTTAATACATCAGTCCTGTATTTACACGTGTATTCACGCTCAGCCATTGTTGAGTGTTTGGTTTATGAATACTGACCGCACCTCCATGGGGCATAGCGTGATGATGCCGTCTGGTAGCGGGCTGTGCACCTTGACGAAGGTAATTGAACTGTCGAACACGCGGTCACGTTGCACGTCTAGCAAATCGGATATTTGGACCTGAAACAAGTATAGTATGGTAATGATCAGCATCCTTAGAATGTTGAAATGAAACTATTTTGCTGATTTTATCGGTTTAACGCGACGTAGATTTATATGTAGGTTTAACGCGGTTTTTTAATTTGTATTTTCTCCGGACGTTTCGAAGGCTTTGCAGCACTTCGTGGTCACGGGGCGGACTGAGGTATTGGTGGTCCGAAAAGTTTATGTTACAATATCTACCTTCATTTTTTAAATTATACAATTTTTTAAAAAATTAGTTGTTATTGACGGTCTGATCTACACAGAAAGAGCTCAGTGTTTTGAGGTTTGGCAGTTGGTCTTTTGGGGTCCGATTTAATAATATGTATAACTGGATCCCAGGCTTGTGCAAGCTTCCAACCATCTTCTCTGTTGAAATTTGGATGTTTTTAATTTCAATAGCCTCGCGGATCATCCTAGGTAGGAATCGGTGTTCTTTGGCAAGGATTTGTGGTTTGTCAAATCTAAGGTAATGCTTGGAGCCTTGTTCTGAATGTTCAGCAACTGCAGTCTTCGTAGAGCGTCGGTGTTTCACGTCAGCTATATGTTCTTTTACGCGGGTCCCTACATTTCTTTTTGTTTGTCCAATATAAGAGAGGCCACTGTCACAATCAATCTTGTATACGCCTGGTAGTCACGATAGTCCATATCGTTTCATTTTGATTGCTCGAGAGACTAACACGTGACTCACACGTTGGTCGCTCGGCCAATAATAATCGTCATAATTAAACGACACGGATCTTCATGTCGCGTTTGTTACGTCACATCCTAGGAGGGCTGTACTATACTAGGTAAGGCGTCAGTACAATTCCGTGGGGGGAAATAGAGATTCCGGTACGGGTCGAACACTTGCAAGTCATTAAAACACACCATTCGTTTTAATTCGAATCGAAATTCGAATTTGATAATTAATTTCTGAAACTACTAAACTGATTCTAGAACTTTCACTGACAACAACTCGCACTGTCCGTAGATTAACCTATAGTTTATTTTGATATTTGCTTATCTGAATAAGCCAATTCACGTGCGGATTCCCGAAAAAAACTAGTATACTTATTACTAACCACTCCATCACCGATGGGGTAGGATTTATACACATCCTTGTTGCCGTAACACTCGTCGAGATAAACTCGCTGCAGCGTCACGCCCATGCCACGTAGAGTGCCTCCGTCTTTACTCTGCAAGTAATAATTATGTCAATACTATATGTGTGTGACAAAAAAAGGACTTGGACGTATGCTTGCTTCACTGGTGGTATGTCTCTCATATGTGAGAGTCCGTCTGGATGGGTACCACCGCAATGTATATTTCTACTGCCATGCAGGAGTGTGCATGCACTGTTGTGTTTCGGTTTGAAGGACATTGTAGCGAGTGTAACTACTAGACATAATGAGACTTAACATCGCATGTCTCAGGATGACGAGCGCAGTGAAAATGCCACCCGGGGGTCACGGGTGGGCGGAAGGGGCCGTCCACCTATTAGTCTAGCCAACTTTTGTGACCCCCGTGATGGACGGCAGCGTGGCGGTTAGGCCTCACGCTGCCTTTGACGCCGGGGGCGTCCTTCGGTGTACGGAGGCTTCTGAGCCCCCGCAACAACAGGAGACGGACCGAACAGCGGTACGCGCAGGGGCGGTTGCGGACGACAACTTAGACGTGAGTCGGAGGAAGCCCGCAGCCGTCCCTAATGCGCCGAAGATGGCCACCGCGGAGTTTTGGTTGGTATGCCGTGCGGTGTACATAGGTTAGGGACTCGGCCCGACGGTCGCCCGACGTTTTCCATCTCTCCGGGCGGCTCAACGTCGGGTCGTAAGGCACGGTGAACTCAACATAACCGCTCAGTCGTTCCCCTTGAACACTGGGCGGTAGTAATAATTCACTTTCTCCGTGTAACTTTATAACTCAAGGTGCTGTATGGTGTTGCTACTGTTTATGGGTGTTCGTATCGCTTACAATCAGGCGAACGGCATGCTCGTCTCGTCATTCAACGCCATAAAAAAAATGCTAGCGTATCTGATTGTCTTTAAACTATATGAGTAATTTTATATGCGTCGTTACGATTTGAGGCTCTTTGACTTATAATATTTAAACCTAACCCAATAAAAATATCCACGCCTACCTTCATAACGTACAAAAATTACTCTATTGCAAAGTAACCACTATTTATATGAGAAGTTTGCAATCGTACAAACGTACACATACGTCATTCAACGTACGCGTCCGTATAACGAGCGTGCACGTACCTTAGTGGACACGTGGGATTGGCACGAGGCGAGTACGAGATCCGCAGCGTTTATACTGGATCTGGAGTACGCGGGACGAGAGGTCTCCTCTCGTGCAGTGTACTGCATGCTTATGATGGGCTGCAGGAGGTACTGCTGGGAAATATGCGCGCCTAGAGTCAGCTGACCGCTCGTCGTTTCTGATGGAGGTTTCTGGAAGAAAAGTTGTAGTGTACTCATAAGGTAACTAAATGCAATAGTAATTTTAAATGATTTTATTTGATTATAAAAAACAAAAAATTTATAGCGACTTGTAGTCATGTTGGCACAATAGTCTATGCAAGATTTTTCATTTCCTTCATTTTGTTTCTTTGATAACCTACTTAAAACTTCAAAATAATTTGATGAATATTTCTTTATTGTATGATTATCCCGTCAAACCCCGCTTATCTATACTAATATTATAAAGCTGAAGAGTTTGTTTGTTTGTTTGAACGCGCATAGACCATTTATCGAGGAAGGCTTTAGGCTATATAACATTACGATGCAACTATTAGGAGCGAAGAAATAATGGAAAATGTGAAGAAAACGGGGAAAATTATTCATCCTTGAGGGCTTCCATTGCGTGCGCTGCGAAAACGGTTCAAGATACCAAAAATATATGTATGAAAGAATTATTCCTCTTGAAATGATCTAAAAAAAATGTCCGCAACAGTATATGTCTATCTTTTAAGATTAACTCACTAGAACCGTTTTTATGGTAATCAAATTTGGTCGAAATTAATGCATTATTTGTTAAGAGTTGTATCAACGTCATAGTCATAGAGTGATTCAACGGGAAGATTTTTATGTACTTTTAGCCCGGAAAAACTTATTAACGCGGGCGAAGCCGTGGGCAAAAGCTAGTATATAGATATATGGGTAAACCCTATATACTCGGACGCCGGCGTCCGTAGCGGGGCTTGACGAGTCAATAGAGGTAGTTTTTTAAACGTGCAAGTAATTCGGTGCATGTTTCTGAAATACATACATATATATACATATACACTCACGCCTGTTATCCCCGAAGGGGTAGGCAGAAGCGCAACTAGTGCACCCACTTTTCGCCAACATTCCGTCCCATGATGTGATAGGGGGCGAGCCTATCGCCATATCGGGCACAAATTCCAGACTCCGGACTGATACTGAATAGAAAAACTCAATATCACTTTGCCCGACCCGGGGATCGAACCCGAGACCTCAGCTTTGCAGTCTTACTGTAATACAACTACGCCACCGATGCAGTCTATATATGTTGCTGAAATATATAATTAAACTGACCTGGCAGTTAACAGCGGGTTCTATGATGAGTTTGAAGACATGTCTCGTGCGCACGTTGTCCAGCACGCCCTGGTTGAGGCCGCGGTTGTCGTCGCGACTCAGGCGCCGGTCTTGCATCACCTGCACCATAATGACAGGAGAATGATTCATGGTTGCGTTTTAATACAAATTGAAGGCACAAGGATTTATTGTACAGATTTCACTGCTTGTTTATAAATGCTACTCGTCGCATAAATGTATAAACCGACCAAATACAAACAGACAGACAGCGGGAAGCGACTTTGTTTAATACTATGTAGTGACTGTGTGTTACTTGTGGCTTCACCCGCGTGAAAGTCTTTACCGCTACAAAAGTCCCTTAAACTCTATAGCGATGTATAGCCACTGCACGACACCAGCGTCATATATTTAAAAAATCACATTACGTCCCTTGGGACAAAATAACCTGGATAAAAAGCAGCCTATGTGTTGTTCCAGGATATGGTCTAAATGTGTGCCAAATTTCATCCAAATCCGTTCAGCTCCTGCGTTTACTTCTAACGTCAAATTTTTTCACAAACTTTCGCATTAATATTAGTAGGATTGTACCTCAATCTGTCCGGGCTGTAGAGCCGCCATGCCAAGCGGCGTGGACGTCAGCAGCGTGAACCTCGTGGAGTCGTCCTCGATGTACGCGGCGGCGGGCAGCGGGTAGAAGTTGGCTTGCAACGGAATCTTCTCGAAGTACCGCCGTTTGATCATCTATGATTTTTTTATGGTCAGAGTTATATTTTTTAATGGTTTAAAATCTATGCGCTGTTGGTTGCCAAAAGGTTTTTGTTTCTTAGGACGTTAAGACTAGATTGCTTGACGAGAAGTGGCGTGAGTAATCAAATTTAATTATTATATTGTGATGGGTTTGGGCCAGCGACTATATAACCCCTAGACTCCTAATAACAGACGATCGGCTTCGGGCAACACATCTGACAAATAGATCCAATGTAGCTTACCGTTCAAAATCTTCAAGTCAGTTGCGACCACAACTGTGAGCTGTAAATACTTCCGTGTTTGCGAATAGATAACTATTGTAATGGCCCCGTGCACAATAAAATGGTGTGGTATAAATAGCCATAATTCAAATTTTCATAAAAATGGCATTACATTTCACAGGTAAGTCAATAACGACACATAATCACATTTTATTTAAAATTTTACGGAGTTCATCTTAGACTGGCCATTGGGTGTTTACGCGCCATCTTATTATATTTGCATCTCTTTCCGACGAAAGTACTTTTTACATTTTCTATTTCGTTTTGTTTTTTAACATGAAAGTAAGTGATACACCAAAAGGATTTGTCGATAGTTCTATCGATAAAATTAAAAATAAGAGAAACTATCGCCCGAATACTCAACTAATCAATTTATCTGAGGCCTATTTAATTTTAACAGGCTTCTTATTTTAAATGGTTAGTTCATTAGTAATAGTTAATTCATTTTAAAAATGATTAGGATATATTTTTGATTAGCGGTATCAGAAATGTTATTAGGATAATTTTTTATTTTGTTTGTTGATTATAACGATTATTTTGAGTTATTCTTTGTGTTATTCCTACAAGTCAGCTCAAATATTCTTGTTAATGTCGATGAGACTTACTAAGCGCCATCTGTCATTTGATAACATAAATAGTTTCGTTAAAATGTTAATATGTTTAATAAATAATAATAATATTACTATAAAACTTTATTACATAAAAGTAATATCGATAAAAAATCGTGTTTTCATTTAACTCGTCGCATCCCTATGCCTATGTTTCCAAGGTTGTATAATGCGATAAGGTGTTGGAACAACCAATCATAATGCAGTACCCCGCTTCCTCAAACCTCAGGTAGTTGACAGAATTAATTTGAAGAGAAATATTGAACATTAGGAGTCTAGGGGTTATATAGTCGCTGGTTTGGGCTTTGTTAGGGTTTGTGACCTATTGAAATAAAAACAAGTATTAACCACACTAACATTGATATCCGAAAAATATTGCGATGGAAGATACAATCAAGTTGAATACGATTATTCTCAATTATTTAGTTACTACTTCGACACTCGGTTATAGTGTTGGGTAGGACATACAAGAGGCGGTAAATTTTTCCCGTACATGACGTCAAAATGAAAGAGCTGCTCAACATTTTATATTGTACTACTTCAAATATCTTGTCGCGGTAGTCGCGAAGTCGCGTTACTCACTATCTGTCTCAGTAAAACTATAGGACGAGGACAGAGAAGGAGCGAGACGCATGCTACAAATTACAATAGTACATCATTTTTTAATGAAAATTATATGTTCAATGTCGTATTTCTTCTCGTTACTTCAAATGTATCGCCGAGCTTCAATACGCCTCATTTGATTTAATTGTACTGGCTTAGCACAAAAAAAAGGCTCTTATAAACACTTTTTTATGTCGTGTCCTACCCAACACTACTCGGTTATACGTATATTGTGAAATAAATAATATGGTCATGAACTCACGTGCATCCCATTCAAATCGGTGTAGAAAACGTCTCCATTCTTGACTCCAGTAGAGAACCTCATAGCCAGCTCTAGGTCATCTACTTGCGGGTCTATTAACAACGTGTTGCTGATCTCCACTTCTGTTTGCGGCAGCGATGGATTGTTATACACTGATATCTAAAATTCATCAAAGCTGTATAAATCGCTCAAGTTTATAATGACTAAGCCCATGGACTAATAAGAGTATAGACTGACGATCCCCATACATTGAAGCGTTCACCTGAAAAAGTGCAAAATCCCGGCTTATTGCTAGATGGCGCTGATAATTAGCCTGGAAACTTCAACATCTGCCGGGTTTCAAAAATGTCCCGTTAGGTGGCATTGTACCGTAAAACAAAATAGTTTAGCATTAGAATGGACATACAACAGATGGCAGTAAGGCGCTTCACACACTGCCCCGCACCACGCGCGCGGGTGCCGGGCGAGACGCTAGGTATGGGCACAGCGAGTTCTGCTGTGCGTGATTTCTTCTAATTTGAATATACAAAAACCAAACAGATAATAAAGTGGGTAAAATTTCACATGGTCAATATCTCGGAACCTATTGAGGAGGTTCGTATACTTTTTCACCTAAATCGGGGGCGCGTCAGGGACGATGTCAGAGCTACAAGCTATTTTATCAAGGTTCACTTGTTTAGCGACAACCGGGGATCAACGTGATTTTGTTGATTTTTTACCAAATATTTTGCATGTGCGGTGCATCAGCTTACAAAAGTCAGTTGGTTATGTTAAGTTTACATGATTATTATAGTATTTTTTTAGGCTTTTAGGCTTAAAGGGCAGATCCAATGTTAGAATTGAAAGAAGTGGCCGCCATTTAGAATTTTTTTGTTTTAAGGCCAATTGACCTCAAAATCGATAGCTGGGTACATCTTTGGTTACAAAAGACGGATCCAAGGCTAGAATTGATAAAAGTGGCCGCCATTGTGAATTTCTTTGTTTTAAGGCCAATCAACCGCAAAATCGATATCTGCGCATATCTTTAGTTACAAAAGATGGATCCAATGTCGGAATTGTAAAAAGAGGCCGCCATTGTGAATTTCTTTGTTTTAAGGCCAATTGACCTCAAAATCGATAGCTGGGTATATCTTTGATTATAAAAGACAGATCCAATGTTGGAATCGAAAAAGTGGCCGGCATTTTGAATTTCTTAGTTTTAAGGCCAATTGACCTCAAAATCGATATCAAGTAATTTTTTAGCTTTTATCTATAAAAGGCACATCCAATGTTAGAATTGAGAAGGCACCGCTATTTTGAACTTGTTTTAGGGCCCATTAGCTTTAAAATCGATATTTGGGCATGCCTTTAACCACAATATAATGATTCGTTTTAATTGTGATAAAAATGAGCACCATGTTAATTATTTGTTTTCAAAGTCTTCCATCAACCATACAGCCTGTAAAGTGTAGAAGTTTCATAGAAGATTGACTTCCAGAAACAGATTTGTTTGAAATAGCAACGGTAGCTTACTATTCAATATTTTCAAGTTAGTTGAGACCACAACTGTGAGCTGTTAACACTTCTTCATGTGCATTTTAATAATTTATTATAACCACCCGTTGCAGAAACCAGTGTTATTGTAAAATCAAGCAAACTTCTGACTTTCAGAAGTGTGGGATATTGAAATTAAAAAAAAATCTTTCTTGCTTGGCTCACTTCTGTTCATCTCACATTATGTTAATAATTTCAAAGTTATGTCAATAGTTTGACTTTATTCAACTACATTTTACACTATTTTAATGGCTTAGTTTTTAAAAATTAAATAAGAATGAATAATTAGAATAGCAATAGATGGTGTAATAACAGATGCTACATAGCAGCGACACCAAACTGTATCCCCTGAATTTATAACATACATTTTTTGGATTGCCTTCCATTATAGAAAAAATTGAAATATATTTTCACATCAAAATTAAATACTTTTAAAAATCAATAAGGTAATCAACCTAAGTAGCCTTTTAAGTCTGGTGAAAAGGGGTAAGTTAAAAGGGATACAATAATTAAATGGTCACCTAACAAGGCAAAACGATATGGGGGACGATAAGAAAATATGGTAAGATCATTTCTACTACGTGGTTACTTATGCTTATAGCAATATTTCAAATGAAGGTTAACGACTCCCTAATTTTGTTACCAATTTTGATGCTTTCACAGAACCATTTCCTTTATTTCCTGTTTGCTGCCACAGGCCACGAAGACTTCGAACTTCGTCTTCTAAAATTCGAAGACAATTTATTTATTTTGCGATATAGCAAAGCTGTGATATCGTTATTGAAGAGAATTGAACAAGCTTGATGGTGGCCATATTACCTACTATAGTTTATAGTCATGTCCAGCGTATTTTGATTTTAAAACCAATAGCCCTTAAACAAAAAAAAATTAACATGAAATGCAATTTTTAAAATTCCAACCTCGATTAATTATTCTATTTGGCTAAAGACAAGCCCAAATATCTATCTAAATCCAATCAGTCTTAAAACAATGAAGTTCAAAATGGCGACCACTTTTCTTATGCTCAAGTATCGATTTTGACGTTACTTGGCCTAAAAATAAAGAAGCCTAAATATTGGCCACTTTTTTCAATTATAATATAGGATATGCCCTTTGTGCCCAAAGCCATTCCCAGAGGTCGATTGGTCTTAAAACAAATAAATTCAAAATGGCGGCCTCATTTTTCAGTTCTGACATCGGATCCATCTTTTTTAACTAAAGATATGCCCAGATACCGATTTTGAGGTCAATTGGCCTTAAAACAAAGAAATTCAAAATGGCGGCCACTTTTTCAATTCTAACTTTGGATCTGTCCTTTGTACCTAAAACCATGTCAAGGTATCGATTTTGAGGTTGATTGGCCTTAAAACAAAGAAATCCAAAATAGCGGCCACTTTTTCAATACATACTTTTTTTTAAATATCTAGTATCCTTTTTGGTGTAAAAAGATATCTAGACACGCGGTAGCGTATCAAGCCAAGTTCAAGCAAAGTAACTGGCTATCCAGCGCCGAGACACGAACGGAACGTAATTGTGTGTAACCGTAGGAAAAAATCTAAAAATAAAAAAAAGTTTAAAAATAGGGGGAGTCCCCATACAAAAAAAAAAAACATTTTGTTGCAGCGTTAGAACCGTTACAAGCAGATATTTGAAACTATCCCAATATATTATGTATTATTATATTAGCTATATAACAAAAATATAAAAATAAAGTTCAGTCAAAAAAGAAGTGGTGTCCCCATATAAAAAACTTGTAATACGCGCTAAACAACCGGCCAACGATGTGTCGTCGGCGGCGCGTGGCACCACATAACTTAATACCTGCCTAGTTTTCTTTACAAAAAGTAATGATATATTTAAGTGCCAATGCAGTCCATAAATACTCAAAATAATTGTAGTAGTCTGTGAGCTAAACAGTTTATAGCGCCATCTAGGCGTAATAATAACTATCGGATAAACCGATAGTTGTTTATTTTATCCATCCTCTCATTTGCGCCATTGAAATAACCATTTCAAATGATTTTATGGATCTTAGTGCCATCTAGTTGAATTCAATGGGGATCGTTAGTCTATACTCTTATTAGTCCATGCTAAGCCTATGTTCGATTATATGAAAGGCTAGTTCATCATTGATACTTTTAGGGTACCCCTTCAATGGATGTTACAACACATTTTTCCTTGTTCTATTTATCGTTGGGATAGTGCAAAAGCGTATATCTAGCACTGGTAAATACCGTTTAATTGAAATTGACACTTACGACACTAAACTTATGATCGATAAGACAATGTTTTTTACTTACGCGGTATTTACCAATGTTAGTTACGCGATATTGCCCTATCCTCGACGTTGTGTATTCTTCAATCCCTTTGGCTGGACCAAGGATAGAATAACCGCAACAAAGGATAGGAATTGCTATACAAAAAAAATATGCTCATCAAACATGTGTCGTTATGATGGAGACTGTATCTACCTAATACGAAAATAAGACAATTTCAATCTTAACCCGTCGTCCTACAGACCAAAATGCATCAACATTACAATCTCGGCGGCGCGAGGTCCGTTGAGCGCAGTATACAGCGTGGACTTGTAGATGCCCTCCGTGACCATGTTCGGAAACGCGTCCAGTTTAAACTCGAATAAGCAATTATCAATCTTAACCCGTTGTGCTACAGTCCAAAATGCATTAACTAACCGCCAGTACAATCTCGGCGGCGCGTGGTCCGTTGAGCGCAGTATACAGCGTGGACTTGTAGATGCCCTCCGTGACCATGTTCGGAAACGCGTCCAGTTTAAACTCGAATAAGCAATTATCAATCTTAACCCGTTGTGCTACAGTCCAAAATGCATTAACTAACCGCCAGTACAATCTCGGCGGCGCGTGGTCCGTTGAGCGCAGTATACAGCGTGGACTTGTAGATGCCCTCCGTGACCATGTTCGAAAACGCGTCCAGTTTAAACTCGAATAAGCAATTATCAATCTTAACCCGTTGTGCTACAGTCCAAAATGCATTAACTAACCGCCAGTACAATCTCGGCGGCGCGTGGTCCGTTGAGCGCAGTATACAGCGTGGACTTGTAGATGCCCTCCGTGACCATGTTCGGAAACGCGTCCAGTTTAAACTCGAATAAGCAATTATCAATCTTAACCCGTTGTGCTACAGTCCAAAATGCATTAACTAACCGCCAGTACAATCTCGGCGGCGCGTGGTCCGTTGAGCGCAGTATACAGCGTGGACTTGTAGATGCCCTCCGTGACCATGTTCGAAAACGCGTCCAGTTTAAACTCGAATAAGCAATTATCAATCTTAACCCGTTGTGCTACAGTCCAAAATGCATTAACTAACCGCCAGTACAATCTCGGCGGCGCGTGGTCCGTTGAGCGCAGTATACAGCGTGGACTTGTAGATGCCCTCCGTGACCATGTTCGAAAACGCGTCCAGTTTAAACTCGAATAAGCAATTATCAATCTTAACCCGTTGTGCTACAGTCCAAAATGCATTAACTAACCGCCAGTACAATCTCGGCGGCGCGTGGTCCGTTGAGCGCAGTATACAGCGTGGACTTGTAGATGCCCTCCGTGACCATGTTCGAAAACGCGTCCAGTTTAAACTCGAATAAGCAATTATCAATCTTAACCCGTTGTGCTACAGTCCAAAATGCATTAACTAACCGCCAGTACAATCTCGGCGGCGCGTGGTCCGTTGAGCGCAGTATACAGCGTGGACTTGTAGATGCCCTCCGTGACCATGTTCGGAAACGCGTCCAGTTTAAACTCGAATAAGCAATTATCAATCTTAACCCGTTGTGCTACAGTCCAAAATGCATTAACTAACCGCCAGTACAATCTCGGCGGCGCGTGGTCCGTTGAGCGCAGTATACAGCGTGGACTTGTAGATGCCCTCCGTGACCATGTTCGGAAACGCGTCCAGTTTAAACTCGAATAAGCAATTATCAATCTTAACCCGTTGTGCTACAGTCCAAAATGCATTAACTAACCGCCAGTACAATCTCGGCGGCGCGTGGTCCGTTGAGCGCAGTATACAGCGTGGACTTGTAGATGCCCTCCGTGACCATGTTCGGAAACGCGTCCAGTTTAAACTCGAATAAGCAATTATCAATCTTAACCCGTTGTGCTACAGTCCAAAATGCATTAACTAACCGCCAGTACAATCTCGGCGGCGCGTGGTCCGTTGAGCGCAGTATACAGCGTGGACTTGTAGATGCCCTCCGTGACCATGTTCGGAAACGCGTCCAGTTTAAACTCGAATAAGCAATTATCAATCTTAACCGGTTGTGCTACAGTCCAAAATGCATTAACTAACCGCCAGTACAATCTCGGCGGCGCGTGGTCCGTTGAGCGCAGTATACAGCGTGGACTTGTAGATGCCCTCCGTGACCATGTTCGGAAACGCGTCCAGTTTAAACTCGAATAAGCAATTATCAATCTTAACCCGTTGTGCTACAGTCCAAAATGCATTAACTAACCGCCAGTACAATCTCGGCGGCGCGTGGTCCGTTGAGCGCAGTATACAGCGTGGACTTGTAGATGCCCTCCGTGACCATGTTCGGAAACGCGTCCAGTTTAAACTCGAATAAGCAATTATCAATCTTAACCCGTTGTGCTACAGTCCAAAATGCATTAACTAACCGCCAGTACAATCTCGGCGGCGCGTGGTCCGTTGAGCGCAGTATACAGCGTGGACTTGTAGATGCCCTCCGTGACCATGTTCGGAAACGCGTCCAGTTTAAACTCGAATAAGCAATTATCAATCTTAACCCGTTGTGCTACAGTCCAAAATGCATTAACTAACCGCCAGTACAATCTCGGCGGCGCGTGGTCCGTTGAGCGCAGTATACAGCGTGGACTTGTAGATGCCCTCCGTGACCACCATCTCCGGGAACGCGTCCGGTTTGAACTCCGTCGCGGGACCCGACGGGATGAACAAGTACGCGCCGCTGTTGTTGTCTTTGCCTTTCTGTGTGTCGTATCTGTAGAGAATAAAGATTTGTTTTATGATGGGGTAAAGGCATCAGTTCATACAACGATATTTTATTCGATTTTTGATACATGGAGTAAATAATCTCGGTGCTTAGAATTGTTGTGCCATATGTATATGGATATATTAGATATTTAAAAATATTTCATTGAAATTCAACCAGTGAATATAAATTTAAAATTAGAATTTTATTAAAATGGCACAAACTTCAATGATCTTTGGTCACAAATGCCAATCATTTTTACAAATGTAATCAGAACTGAATAATTAAAACTGCATATCAAAAAACACAAATTTGATAGTGCACATTGTATCATTTTTAATACATCGTGAGTCTGTACTTTCAAATATAGCTATATAGCGTGAATAAGTTTTACCGGGACAAAAAGTAGCCCATATGTTAATCCAGGAATCTATCCGTGTACCAAATTTCACCGAAATCTGTTAAGTAGTTTTTTCGTGAAAGAGTAACAAACATACATACATCATCATTTATAATATTAGTAGGACTAATACAAATCACTAACTGCACAAAGTCCATGTGAACCGGCACAGTGGCGCCATCTGCAGACACGATGGCCTTGATCAGGCCGTTCATGTTGGCCACCACCCTGGTGCTGTTGCTGGCCTGGAACGTGATGTCCTCCATCAGACGCGCGGTCGGCTGCTCCACGGGGAACATCTTGGGCAAGTCCAGGGTCCAGTAATCCGCGTTGTACACTCTTATGTGAGAGTAGGACGTGTATCTGGATAGAGAAATGTATGAGTTATGATACTACCATGATGAAATTCTTTAACGATATTGACTGTAGAGGAATTTAGGTAGACGTGTGAATGTTAGGATTGATGTAGATACGTGTTATTAGTTTTAGGCTCTTTATTATACTGCCCTCGAACTGATCCATATTACATCTTTTTTTTTTATGTACCACCCATAAACAGTAGAAACACCACACAGCACCTTGAGTTACAAAGTACTATGTGGCATTCCACTGCGCTCGTCATCCTGAGACATAAGATGTTAAGTCTTATTATGTCCTGTAGTTACACTGGAAACAATGCCCTTCAAACTGAAACACAACAGTGCATGCACACTGCTGCTTGGCGGTAGATATAGACATTGCGGTGGTACCCAGACGGACTCTTACATATGAGAGTCCTACCACCGGTATATACTCAGCACACACACTACAGCCTTTATGGGGGTAATGATCTTTGTGTGTAAGCGTTGCCTAAACAATGGAAAATCATCAGTTTAGTAGCACACACCTAGGGTGTGCAAATGAGTGCTATGAGTTGGCAGTCAACATAACTAGTGTGCTATAATAAATCTGCTCAATCTTCACAAAATACACCCTGTTTGATGCACTGTTTTAGCGCATTTCTAACATCCATAAGGTATGCCTTACCTACCTCTACCAAGCAGTAGAGTAGTTGGGCTGAGGGTCGATTCGGTCAGGGGGCAATTTAAGGGGGACGGCAAGATTAATAAAATAAAACATGCATTTTTTTTTATTTTGTCGCACGTACAGTCGGCCACATAAGTAACTGAACAAATTCAAAAGTTCAAATCGCCTTTATACTTTTGTGCTTACCAATTTTCGTTTTCTTTTCACAAAAATAACATTAAAAGGATTTACTTTACACAAACAAAAAATAATGTTTTAATTGAACTGAACGTGTAGTGCCAATTTGAAATTTGGAATTTGTTCAGATACTTATGTCGCTGACTGTACCAGTGGTTGGGGGTGCGAGTGACTCTTATTTTTTTAAATTACTTTTTTCTCTCGGCTCCTGCTATTCAGCTAAATATTTTCAAAACCCACGCCACGTTACAGGCTCTAACATATTTGTATACACACCAGACTTTTGTCAATATACCCTATTTTAAATACAAACCACTCACTTGGCTCTAATAGGATTAGGCTTAAAAAACAATCTTTCCCTAATCGTTGATGTCTCATCCTCTCTCAGTGGCCGTCCTGAGCCGAGGTTCGTAACCCGTTAGTGGGTTGCCCTCAGCATGGTCACTTAATTCAAAGGGTTGCGAGCGCCTTCAGACCGTTGTGGCCAGAAAAGTAGACTCGCGTCAGGCTATTGGCAGTAGGGCCATTAACAAAAAAAAAAACTCACTTGTTAATGCTCATGACGTCTCTCAATGAGACAGTGTATGTAGTGAGAGCCAGCGGTCCCACCACCACGGGGAACGACAACTGGTACTTGTTGGAGGCCAGCCCGAGCCGCTTCTCACCCGCGACCACGGGAGAGATCTGCGCCATGATAGGGTCGCCTTCCGGGTTGAACACCTGGGTTGATAAAGGTGATGTATGCAACCAGCCCCTTATTATACAGGGTCATTTTTACATTATGTTACTAAATGAAACCATATATTCGTCTATACCTCTGTTAACATTGTGACAAATATGATCAATGAATAACGTATACTTTCGCCAAAAATCTCGGTTGTAGCATTCCAATTTTTGTATCATTTTGTAGTTTAGTGCGAATATGGTGTGTGCGTAAGTGTATTTCGGACTGAAAGTGTAATGTTGCCGCTGCGACGAATTCTCCTAGAGCAGTCATAGTGACATTAGGGCGTGTAAACTTAAAGTTGCTTTATGTTGATATTTAATTTGTTTGAAACTTTTTTTATTTTACATCTATGGTTAAAATAATTAATGGAAAACATTATTTTCAAGGAGATAAGTATGGTGTTTCATTTATTAACGCAATGTCAAAATGACCCTGTATACTGCCCACTGCTGGGCACGGGCCTCCTCTACAACTGAGAGGGTTAAGGCCTTAGTCCACCACGCTGGCCTAGTGTGGAGTGGTAGATTTTACACACCCTCGATATTCTTAGGGATAATTCTAAGGTATGTAGGTTTCCTCACGATGTTTTCCTTCACCATTAAAGCGAACGATAATTGATAAACAGTACACACGTAAATTCGAAAAGTCAGAGTGTGCGTGTGTGTGTGTGCCTTGGGTTTTGAACCTCCGGACATTGTCTCGGCAGACCGTTCCATTCCTAACTAGGCTATCGTCCACTTTATTATATATTTATAGGTTTATTTAAACATTCAAAAAATATTCTTTGTGTAGTTAACAATAATTGAGTTCTAAGCTCAAATTGTGTGACCCCTAAACCATTCCAAAAGATTTGATTAAAATTATGCATCACCTGTTTGTAAATTAATTTGCGTCTATGCTATGCCATTATTAAACTAAATTACAATTAAAGGTGGCAGCTACAAAATTAAAATGTTTTTATAAATCTATCCATTACCATGGCGCCGTCTTATATGATAATAATACCAGTCTTGTATTATATACTATCCCACTGCTCGATATGGGCCTCCTCTACTACCGTGGGTTATAGGCAAATATAATTGGAACTCATAGTAGTCTGAACAGGATAAGCGCTATAATCTTACGTGAACACCTCCTTAGTGACCCTTACCTCCACATGAGGCGTAGACACCACTACAGTAAGAATCTCCTGACGTTTGAACGGCAGCGCGTTGTACATCACCAGCCGCCTGGACGGAGACACCACGTCCAGCGCCATCGTGATCCTGGTGGGTATCTCGTCGTGCTGCCGCCAGATGTCGTCCACGTTGAAGTATATGTCCTCTTGGCTCTGGTCTTGGATCTGAGGCTGCTTGAGGAGATAGTACGCGGATTGCTGGATCGCTGACTGGCAGTATTTTATGGCTGTCAGCATTCTGCGATGGAAAATTGTTTTCATAAATAGATTTTTATATGCAAAAAGTAAAACTGTGCTTAACACGTCCGCTGCGGCGCTAAAATAATGAACTATCCACCAGTGCCACCGCTTCGTACGGTATGTGTTGTCCCGCACTGGCGTATGGCGGCGCGACGCGAGTGAGCGAGATAGTAATCCTACTTCCTATTAATAATATTATAAAGGCGAAAGTTTATAAGAATGTATGGATGTTTGCTCCTCTTTCACGCAAAAACTACTGAACGGATTTCGATGAAATTTGGCACGCGGGTAGATCATGTCCTGGATTAACACATAGGCTACTTTTTATCCCGGGAAAACATAAAGCGGGACTTTTATCCCGGAAAAACTTTTTAACGCGGGCGGAGTCGCCGGCAAAAGCTAGTAAAAATATATGTTTCCCAACACAACACCTGTGTGCTAGGCGCAGACGCGTCGCCCTCGTAATTCGTGTGCACCGCAGCGAAAGTGTTATGGAGTGTGTCGTCGATGATGTAGTAAGTGAAGTAGTGACAGCATGAGTTATGCCATTAATCAAGAAGAAGTTGCTTCAATGGCTGACAGTTTCTCCATTGATAGTAACAGTTAGTTACTTTTTGCCTAAAATACATATATATTTTGGTTTTTACTTTGATATTAAATTTAGTCCAGGACCTTGGCGGTATGTTGAGTGTAATGGAAACGCTGGTATAGTAAACAGTATATAACTCATGAGAACAGGTGAACAGTGGTAGAGGCGAGCTCGCGAAAGCACCAATTGGACGAAAGGGTAGCCGCATGGCACGTGTAAGCCAATAGACAACGAGTATCAAATAAGAAACCAATCGCAATCGCGCGACTGACGATTGACGTGAAACCGACCAATCACGATTGAACTCACGACTCGTGGCTCCATCTGTACGTACTTGTTAGCGTAGTCGTGCACGACGTCGTCCCTGGCGGTGCCGGTGACGCCGTCGTGGTGCTGGAACAGCGCGAGGTGGCGGCGCGCGGCCAGCACGCGGTCGCGCAGCGTCAGCGACAGCACGCGCGGGACCGACCCCGACGACGTCGCCTGCGCTGTCAACAGCTCCGCCGCCCTGGGGACATGGATTTACTTACTACTGCTTACTGTCACACACACACACACACACACACACACACACACACACACACACACACACACACACACACACACACACACACACATACACACACACTCGCACATACACACTCACACGCACATACACACACACGCACACACACACACACACGCACACACACACGCACACTAACACACACACACACACGTATCACATCACACTCCCGTACGCCTTATGCACCCACTTTACACCGTACCATGATGCGATAGGGGACGAGACTATCACAATATCGAATAGAAAAACCCAATATCACTTTGCCCGACCTGAAGGTCGTACCCGAGACCTCGGTATTACAATCGTACCGTTATACCACCTACGACACCGAGGCTGTCACAACTTAATGATAGTAACAAAGGACTAATTAATAAACAAATGACACCAAACTAACGGCAGATAATAATGTCGGCTTTTATCTTTTAATTATTTATGTGGAAACTATGGAGACACCATATCATATCAACTTATCAAGGCTATTCTAAAAAATAAAAGACTTGTTATTTTACAAATGGAATACTTCATTATCTTAGGGTACCCAGCTTGTGAACTATATTTCGATTTCATAGGTTTGTTCCGCAAAAATATTTCTCCCAAGAAGGCGAGCTAAAGTTCACCTCCTTTAACATAAAACGTAATCCTTACCTCACGTAAGCTAGCAACACTCTATCCATGTTCTTATAGAAGGGCCTCGAGGTGTAGTACCCGCTCCAGTAGTGCTGGTTCCTGTCTGCGTACGTGAAGAAATCTCCCGACAGCACCGGGAAGTTGGACAGCTTCATCTCAGCGTGCACCGCTTTGAAATAGTCTTGGAGTGTGCCAAATTGTACCTATGATGAAATCATTATTAAAATTATTATTTTAAATTACAGTGTGATCCGATGTTATATTTATTAGGCAAGATATTGCGTTCTTTACTGAAATATTACTATTCACTAGCTTTTGCCGGCGATCCGCCCGCGTGAATGAGTTTTTCCGGGATAAAAGTTCCGCTTCATATTTTCCCGGGATAAATAGCCTATGTTTTAATCCAGGACATGATCTACCCGTGTGCCAAATTTCGTCGAAATCTGTTCAGTAGTTTTTGCGTGAAAGAGTAACAAACATCCATACATCCATACTTACCAACTTTCGCGTTTAAAATATTAGTAGGATTTTAGCATTGTGTATGTAGCAACTATTTTAATGAAGGTGACGAAATATGTATTAATGAATACGTACTGATATTATTCATCTTCAAAATTCAGGTTCAAATCACAAGGCACACACTTCTGGCTTTTCGAAGTTGCGTGTATATTGTTTATCAATTATCGTTCGCTTTAACGGTGAAGGTAAACATCGTGAGCAAACCTACATACCTGAGGATTCCCCATAAGAATATCGAGAGTATGTGAAGTCTGCCAACCCGCACTAGACCAGTGGTGGATTAAGGCCTAACTCCTCTCAGTAGTAGAGGAGGCCCGTGCTCAGCAGTGGGCAGTATATAATACAGGACTGGTACGGTATTCATCTTGCATGTCACGACTACCCTCGATCACGCTCTAAAAATCAACATAATTATCGAAAACTCCTTAATTTCCCTAATCTCACCTCAGTATTCAACGCGTCGTTACTATTTATGTAGTCTATGAGCGTCTCGTAGTTGGTGTACTGGTGGTGCCACTCGTTGGCGCGGTCGTATCTGAAGTCGTCTCCGAGGGGGAACATCACCACGTTGCTGCGATATAACTGCGCTTTTTTACGCCACTGGTCCAGGATTAACATGGCTCTGAAATTATAGATTGTGTCGTAAGGCAAGGTAAAAAAAACACGATGCGTCTCCGCTTCGTTTTATTGTGATTGGTTGAAAGACTGACGCATCGGTGTCTCGATCAATCACAAACATCAAAATACCGATATGTCAGTCTGTCAACCAATCACAATAAAACGAAGCGGAGACGCATGGTGATTTTTTTTCACATTCTATGCCCCCTGATGTTTTTAAGAGGATAATTTGAATGCCATTTTACGAACGAAAGCCTGAACACATCCCTTATCCCAATCCTGTTAAATTTGGTCATACATCCATGATTCTCTTGATACGTGTTTATAGGCAGTAGTCATCACTTCTCACATTCAAAAGCCACTGCAGTATTTCCTAGATGGTATTCATGTAGTTGAATGGGAGGTCCATGGTTAGTACAATAACTACTTTTGTTTTCTGTTGAAATATTGTTCCCATAAAAAACTCTTTTTTTTATTCTGTGATCCAATTGCTCATTCATCGAATTATATGTCGCGACCCCAAGCGTGAAAACCAACAACAACTAAAAAATGGTGTGTTGTAAATATACTGATGTTTCCAAAATCTTCAGTTACCTTTCTTCAACATTTTTCTCTGTGATTTTCCGCGGCGCTACGCCCCATGGGCAGGTTACTCCATTACCTGGCAATCTCTTAAAGTCGAATTGACAGCAGATCTAAAAATGAACATTATGGAATTAAATTTATATAGATTAGCAGCTATTTGCCTCGTTGGCGTAGTTGTATTATGGCATGACTGCAATGCTGAGGTCTCGGGTTCGATCCCCGGGTCGGGCAAAGTGATATTGAGTTTTTCTATTCAGTATCAGCCCGGAGTCTGGAAATTGTGCCCGATATGGCGATAGGCTCGCCCCTTATCACATCATGGGACGGAATAATGGCTAAAAGTGGGTGCACGAGTTGCACCTCTGCCTACCACTTCGGGGATAAAAGGCGTGAGTGTATATGTATGTATATGTAGGAGCTATTTTTTCTATCGTTATTAGATTTCGATCGCTTGCAAATTATAATATCAACGATAAAATTATAAATGAACACTCCAAAGCACTGTTTGCTGCTATTTTGAACAAGAATAGTGAATGATACCTTAGGATCTGGTCCGCAGGAGTGAGGCACGTCGTACGAGTAGAACGGCATCATGTGAGTGAACAAGTCAGTTTTGCCGATACTGTCTGTAACATCGATTCAATATTTTAATTCTAATACCTATTCGAATTGATTAAAAAATGTTATGATAAAAATTGCGATCGTAAAAAGGTTTTTTTAAATTGACTCGTCAAGCCCCGCTACGGACGCCGGCGTCCGAGTTTTTTTTATTGCTTTGAATGACGAGACGAGCATGCCGTTCGCCTGATGGTAAGCGATACGACTACCCATAAACAGTAGTAATACCATCCAGCACCTCGAGCTACAAAGTACTGTGTGGCATTCCACTGCGCTCGTCATCCTGAGACATAAGATGTTAAGTTTCATTATTTCCAGTAGTTACACTGGCTACAATGCCCTTCAAACCGAAACACAACAGTGCATGTACACTGCTGCTTGGCGGTAGAAATAGAAATTGCGGTGGTACCCACCCAGACGGACTCTTACATATGAGAGTCCTGCCACCAGTAGTATTTAGGGTTTCCCCATACATCAATATATATAAGCGGCGTTTGACGGGTTAATAGTTTCTGCTTTTGTTTTATGACTTATAATTCTTATAATGTTTTCGTTTGTAAAAATCGCTTATCATTCGTTTGTTTACATGCCTGTGCTAAAAGAAAAGTAAATAACGTACCCCACACCTGCCTCCACCTAAATTCTAGCTGCCTGTTCAAACCCAACTCTTTCTTCACTCTATAATGTACTCTCTGGATTATCGAGTTCTCCATGCCCGCCAACTTGAGAATGTACGGTTGGGCACTAGAATGTCCGAAGGGGTCGATTGACCAGGCGTTTTTCGGTATATAACCCAGATTCTCTAACAGCCATTGATGCCCCGTAGTTAACTGCTGGATCACTGACAGCCAGTGTGAGTTCGCTTCGTCGTTCATAACCCATCCGCCAGTCACTATCTCTAATTTATCCGAGTTTAATAACCTGAAAAAAAGGTAATATCGGGCTTGAAGGACCAATTTTTTATCTTGTGCGTATTTAATTGATACGATATGATGATAAAATACATATTAGGATCGATTACATGGTAATGGAAACGTGTAATATTTGAAAGTTTTAGAAAACAATGAATTTATAATGATATTAGGTGTGCTTTAATATTAGATCCTAAATGCAATGTATAATTAAGTCATTAAACTACTCAGTTATTACGATATATTCATATTAGAAGAATGGTAATAATATAAACATAATAGGGGATCATCTTAGGTTTGATTTTGTACATAATTCTATATGTAACAGTGCATGCAAAAGAAGCCCTTCCGTTAAATCTGCATTAAATTTGGTTACGAAATGAGACAGTAATTCATATTTCAAATGTAGTAGTATGCAGGAGTGGGCGCGTAGTGGGGTAATCGCTTCATCTCTGTCTTTCGCACGAGTTGTAATTCCCGATGACGTCATGTGTGGGTATCTATAATTCGGCCGCTGAGAGAATGCACATTTGACAATTAACAGATTGACTTAACTAGTGATGGGCAATAAGTAACAGTATTTGGTATATCGATGGCATAATCGATACAAAAAATACTAGTAATGGTTATGTGGCATTGCATATAGGTACTTAATTAAGAAAATAAAATTATGATATTAATGTAAATATATTTATTGTTCACATACGGACTCAGAATCGCTATCGGAGTCCGAGGCGAATATTTTTCCTGCGAATTTTACAATGGCGGCGTCTTTAAGCCGTCCTTACATTTTTATCGTAATGGTTTTATGACCCCTACGTTTGAGCAAAACAAATTTAATACAATAGATCGGGCCATTAAGATATTATATTTTAAAATACAAACTAAATAATTTTACACAGATGTGCCAGATGCGCACAAACAAGGCAATAAAATAAATTCGAAAGCATAGCTAGGAGCATTCCATTCGACAGGGTGTGGCACAACGGCTTGCTTTTCAAGCTGTACACGCTCAACGTGCCCACCCAGCTCGTGCACATCATACGAGACTTTTTGTCGAATCGCGGTTTCAAATATCGCGTGGAGGGAACTCTCTCTTCCCGACACACTATTAAGGCCGGAGTCCCGCAAGGCTCTGCTCTTTCCCCCTTTCTTTTCTCGCTGTACACTAGCGATATCCCTCAACCTAAAAACGCCCATCTGGCGCTCTTCGCGGATGACACCGCAATCTACGCCTCACGTAGAGACCCCGACGATGTGGTGCGCACTTTGCAGGCCGCCGCCGACAAGCTCGGAGAGTGGTTCCGCAAATGGCGAATCACCGTCAACCCCACAAAGAGCCAGGCTATCCTGTTCACTTTGAAAAGGAAAGTCCATGTGCCTCACTACTCAGTCCGCATGTCCGACCAGGTTATCCCCTGGAAGGACAAAGCCAAATATCTAGGAGTGACCCTTGATCAGAGGTTGACCTTCATCCCACACGTAAATGCGGTACGCGCGCGAGCCGCATTCGCGATGAGTCAACTACATTGGCTCATAAATAGAAACAGTAAAATGTCCATCCGCAACAAGATTAGGATCTTTACCACGTGTATTAGGCCGATAATGACGTACGCGTCGCCCGTGTTCGCCCATATACCGCCTGCTCGTCTTAAGCGTATGCAGGTGCTGCAAAACAAATTTCTTAGACACGCTCTTGGTGCCCCGTGGTACGTTCGCAATCGCAACCTCCACGTGGACACCAACATGCCGACCATCTGGCATTTTATGCAAACCACCAGCAAACGCTATTTCGATTGGGCGGTAAAACACCCAAATACGTTAGTCCGCAAAGCGTCGATCTACACTCCATTCGACCGCGCCAAATGGAGACGGCCGCGTTCCGTATTAACCGATCCAGAGGACGAAATCACACTGGCCATCCGCCGTAAGAACGAGTTCTTGAAACTCCAACACTCCACAAGACCGCAGTTCCGTCCTCGCCGTCGAGGACCTCGCCGCGCTCCCCGTCGCCCCCCCGACCCCCCTAACAGTTCCGGCCCGCGTGCCGACGAAATAAACGAATAGGATTAGGTTAAACACCAATCTTCCCCACTAATCGTTGATGTCTCATCCTCTCCCAGTGGCCGTCCTGAGCCGAGGTTCGTAACCCGTTAGTGGGTTGCCCTCAGCATGGTCACCTAAATTAAAGGGTTGCGAGCGCCTTCTGCGTTCACCCTAAAGTCCGGTGTGGCCAGAAAAGCCGACTCACGTCAGGCTACTGGCCGATAGGTCCGCGTTAAAAAAAAAAAAAAAAAAAGGAGCATTCCACCTCATTTGAAACCAGCCCGCCGAGGTGAACACTTACGTTCGCTCGTCGTCCGTAACAGTCAATATAGTAAGCAGGATCAAGAACGTGAACCAAAGCCGGGTCACAAAAAACTTAACAACGGGAGATACTGGTAAATGTAGTCTGTTCGCACGAGATGACAACGGATGACTGACTGACAGTGACGCGTAATGGCGGACCACGCCACGCATCGACATAAGCGCGATGTTACCATTTTTATAACAGTGATTTAATTTTATTATTTAGTATGTTAAAGAGTATGTTATTTTATTTATTTTATTCATAGAAATGCTCTGAAATTTCAATGTTTAATTAGAAAAAAAACCGTTTTAGTAATTTCAAAGTACGATACTATGTATATTATTATCGTATACGCCTAATATTTTTAGCACATCACTACGAGAATGGGCTGTTGACGTAACCTTGCAACGACGGAGTATGGGTATGAAAAAATCATGTTCGTCGCTTCAAAGTTATATCGAACATTCGATAATGAACTGTCAAATGTGCATTCTCTCGGCGGCCGGACTATATTTCTTTTCTGTTACTTGCCACTTACCTCTTTTACCGAAGTTCAAAGCCCAAAAGCTTGTAACTTGGTGATTTTATACCGGATTTTAATCATTATTTCTGTTTTAGAATTTACATGACGTAAATATTGGATAAAGAAGCGGCGATAGCCTAGTTAGGAGTGGGACGGACTGCCGAGACGAATGTCCGCAGGTTCAAAACCCAAGGGCATGCACCTCTGACTTTTCCAAAGTTATACTGTGTGTATTCTTTGTGAATTATCGCTTGCTTTAACGGTGAATGAAAACATCGTGAGGAAACCTGTATACCTGAGAAGTTTTCTATAAGAATTTCGAAGGTGTATAAAGTCTGCCAACCCGTACTAGGCCAGCGTGGTGGACTAAGGCCTAACCCCTCTCATTTCCTCTTAGTAGAGGAGGCCCGTGCTGAACAGTGGGCAGTATAGTAGTAGAAGTAAATACTGGATTAAAGTAAAAAACTAAAATGACTCTGGTATCATATTGTTACCAATCACAATAACAGCTACAGAAGCAGTTCTTACTTTGCAAAAGCAGTCTTGTCCTTTTCCGTGGCATCAGTGTTCCACCAGAGTGACAAGTAACTAATCTCGGCCCATATAAACTTCCTGCCGACGCCTTCGCTCAATTTCTCCACCATGTTTGTAAAGATCGCTTTTGTTTGCGTTTTGTAGTAGTTTTCGAATGTCTTTATCCATCCTGGAATTTCAATTGTTGGTAAATTACGTTAAATTTCAATACCGTTGGCGTTAGTCGTATAAGTAAAAAATTTTACGGTATAATAAGTTTCAAGGTTAACGTCCATTTGTCATTATACCAAACCTTTTCAGGAAGAACATCGTTACATACATTTCACACGTTTTGCTAAAACGGCTGTTTTCTTTATTCATTTTAAAATATTTATGGTACATTTCCATTGTTTTTATAGAATGGCTATTTTTGTAACTAAATACTGCAAATTAAAATAAATATTTTAGAACAAAGAAAAAAGCCGTTTTAACAAAAAGTGCAAAATGGTGGTTACAATATTCTTCTCAAAAAGTTTCGAATCATATTTAGAACAGATAAAGTTGTAAATAAACATCCTACTAATATTATAAAGGCGAAAGTTTGTAAGAATGTCTGGATGTGTGGATGTATGGATGTATGGATGTTTGTTACTCTTTCTCGCAAAAACTACTGAACGGATTTCGATGAAATTTGGCACACGGGTAGATCATGTCCTGGATTAACACATAGGCTACTTTTTATCCCGAGAAAATATAAAGCGGGACTTTTATCCCGGAAAAACTCTTTCACGCGAGCGGAGCCGCGGGCAAAAGCTAGTTTTATTATATTTGACACACCCCACAGAACAGCAAGGATTAACCTGATGTAAAACGCGACGTCACGGGTTCGATCCACAGGTTGGGACAACTGCTTAAGTGACAGAGAGTTGTAGAATAAGTTTCATGAATCATGATGACGACCATCTCATGACGTAGTTGTATTATGTGTGTAGTACGCCACCACTCTGATGTACTAGGTTGGGCAAAGTGATTTTGGTTTTGCTTCTTAGTATCAGCCTGGAGTCCGGAATTTGTCCCTAATATGGCGATAGGATCACCCCTGTGACATTATGGGACTGAACACACAAGCGAAAAGTGGGTGCCTTGGTTGCACCTCTGCCTACCACGTCGGTAAAGGCGTGACGTGTGTTTTTTATTGGGTTAATTTATTTAAATGTCCTCAACCTGCTTTAGTGCTAAGATACTAAGTGGACAATAGCCTAGATGGGAATGGAATAATCTGCCGAGACAATGTCTAGAGGTTCAAACCACAAGGCACACAACTCCGTCTTTTTGAAGTTACGTGTATATTGTCAATTATCGTTCGCTTTAACAGTGAAGGATAACATCATGAGGAAACCTATATACCTGATAATTCTCCATTAGAATCTCGAGGGTATGTGAAGTATGCCAACCTGCACTAGACCAGCATGATGAGGCTAAGGCCTAAACCCTCTCGGTTGTAGAGGAAGCCCGTGCTCAGCAGTGGGCAGTATATAATACACGGCTGATTGCAACCTGCCTTACCATGACGACTATTGAGTTATCATAATATATTACCTGGATCGTTATGCGAGTGCGGCACAATGAACACTTTTAATTTGTTCTTTTGATTCCATTGATCCTCTTTGTATTCTATATTCCAACCTTGTTTCCACACACCGCCATCTTTATCGTCGAACATTATGCGTTCGTACATTGATAGCATCTGGAAATAAAGAATTAATGAAATTCACCAGTTTCGAATATCGCTAAATGACAATTTTTGGTTTTATGCTTTAAGAACATTAAATTGCTATATTACATACTAGATTTTGCCCGCGGCTCAGCTCATGAGTTTTTCCGGGATAAAATACCCGCTTTATATTTTCCCGTGATAAAAAGTGGCCTATGTGTTAATCCAGGACATGATCTACCCGTGTGCGAAATTTCATTGGAATCCGTTCAGTAGTTTTTTGCGTGAAAAAGGAACAAACATCCATACATTCTTACAAACTTTCGCCTTTATAATATTAGTAGGATTATAGTAGGATTTGGTTTGTATTTTTGCCTAAAATACATGCAATATTTTTGTCTAGATTTTTCCGTGTATCTAAAGTCTAAACAGGGTACTAATTAATATTTTTATAATAAAAATAATTCATAAGGGATTGATAACTATAATACAATTCCATATTTAAAAACAACAAAACATTTGCACTAGTAAGATAAAAAAGCCAAGATCTGCATAAAATTCTACATTGGAAAAACCATAAGTCAACGTCTTATTATCTATGTTGAGCTAAGTCCACAATAAAAAAAAATGTGTTGTCATTTGCACGCTGTGACAATATTATTGCCACTTAGAATCTTTTTACAGGTTAATACCTCAACATTGCGAATTAGGCGAGAATTTTTGACCAAATATGACGCAAAATGGTTTTTTACTCATGTACACACAGATTTATACCAAAAGACGCTCGCTTAGTATTTATTTCTGCTCGCGGCTTCACTCGCGTGAATGACTTTTTCCGGGATAAAAGTCCCGCTTTATATTTCCCCGGGATAAAAAGTAACCTATGTTACTCGCTGATAATGTAGCTTTATATGGTGAAAGAATTTTTCAAATCGGTCCAGTAGTATCGGAGCCTATTCAATGAAAACAAACAATAAAATTATTCCTCTTTATAATATTAGTATCTATATACCTATTATAAGGTAACATTTTCATTAATTTAATTTGAAAATGTGATTTTAGTTAAAAAAAAATATGTATTTGATAATATAGAAATCAAACAAACAGTAAGGGTCCTACTAATAAATACTGTATAATTATGTATGTCATAGCTACACAAAGTTATGTCTCATTTTCTCTGACAGTAAGTGGCATTCAACATCGCAAGAGAAAACACTGAATTACTGAACACATATATTATACAAGTTTCAAATCAAATCAAATCAAATTTATTTATCAAAAAAGAGTACAGTGTTTTCCTTATGAACTAAGAAATATTGCTATTAAATTGTTACATAAAAATAAAATAAAATTGAAATCATAGGATATTAACAAACGTCTAACTGACTGCCTCGGTGGCGTAGTTGTATTGTGGTACGACTGCAATGCTGAGGTCTTGGGTTCGATTCCCGGGTCGAGCAAAGTGATATTGGGTTTTTCTATTCAGTATCAGCTCGGAGTCTGGAATTTGTGCCCGATATGGCGATAGGCTCGCCCCCTGTCACATCATGGGACGGAATAACGGCGAAAAGTGTGTGCACTAGTTGCGCCTCTGTCTACCCCTTCGGGGATAAAAGGCGTGAGTGTGTGTGTATTAACAAACGTTGCTTGGTCCCTACACTAGGCACTGCCTGTATCGTAGGCGACCAATTTACATTCCAAGTTAGTTATTAGTAAGGTAGTATGTGTATAATATGTATAGAGAAATTCAATACTTTGGCCTAATTCATATCAGTATCTATTATCATAATAATCTTTTGATGATAATGTGTTCTTAAGAGATAATATACAACATAACGAAATCGTCTAAACTCTCAACGATCATGCTTATCATGAGACCCTCATGATAACAAGGCTTTAAACTAACAATAATCTACAAACATCTGGTTTTACTTTTTAACCGACTTCAAAAAGGAGGTTCTGTATTCGATCTGTATGTATGTATGTAAATTTGTATGGCCGCGAGTTTCTTAAAAACTACTCATCCGATTTGGACGTGGTTTTCGATATTGAAATGAATATTTTTCAAGGAAGGTTTTATTATATAATTAGTAGTGCTCGCGGCTCCGCCCGCGTGAAAAAGTTTTTCCGGGACAAAAATATTTTCCCGGGATACAAAGTAGCCTATAGCACTCAGGAGTTATGTAGCTTCCTATTAGTGAAAGAATTTTCGAAATCGGTTCAGTAGTTCCTGAGATTAGCGCGTTCAAACAAACAAACTCTTCAGCTTTATAATATTAGTATAGATTTATGAAGATCTGATGAAAATCTTTGGAGATACACAATGGAACTCTTCAATAACTAACAGCAGATTACTCGCGAATGCTGCAATCGCATATCTATGATATATTGTTTACACCATTCTATAATTATCCGTCAAGCCCCGCTTATATATATAGATGTATGGAAAAACCCTATATAATATAATACGGACACCGGTGTCCGTCGCGAGGCTCGACAGATTAACTAACGAATAGCTGAGAGATCGCCCCTTATTACATGAGACCTAAACATATATAAATAGATGGCGAATTGCATTAAACCTCTGCTTACTCCCGAATAGTGGAAAAAGAATACTCTCATGTATGAATAAAGTCTTCACGTACCCAGTAGTAAAACAGTGCAAAAGTCATAAAAGTCGCTTAACAAGAAAATCCCACACGGAAATGGTTCAACCCCCAAGAATAAAATGTCGTTAGATAATCACCTCCACTACATTGAACTCATTAAAACCAAAAATATTGATGAACACCATGGGTGCGTTCCACTAAGCGTTCACAACGCCCAAAATACTCTTTTGGCCGTTCCACATGGCGACTACGATCGTTGTGGTCGCGGCGAATACGTCATTAATGACGTCATAACTCACGCTCACGAGAAGCCCACAACGACCCATCTCTGGAGGTGGGTCGAAGTGAGCGTTGAGAAAAATAGCAAAGTTGTCAGAACTAAAAAGTCGAAGTTTTCTATTTTCACGATTATAATTTTCTAAAATTGTATTCCATTCTTCATCTGAACTGGATGAACTAGTACTTTCGACACTATTATTGCATGCACGTATCATCAAATAACCTAGTGTTGTCGCTAAAGACATTTTGAATCTATTTGAATGTAAAATAATTGAATACTTCATTGAAATTACATATAAAAATTAAATTATATATTTATTTTTCGACATAAACCAACTTCATTTATAATTATTAAAATTTACACTTAAAACTCATTAAAACTTAGTAATGGTAGCCTAACGTATTAAAGCTTCTGCTTTATTTTTTCTAGCTCGCCATTTGTATTATTTCCTCAACGCCCAAAACGCTCCACAATCCATTCCACTTGGGTTTACGATAACAACGCTCAGGACCTTCTCAGGACTTAGTGGAACGGGAAAACTCGTGGTCGTGAGCGTGATCGTCGTGAGTGCTTAGTGGAACGTAGCCCATAGGAATAAAAAATGGCTGAATACGCACGTACTATTCGTATATTTTCGACTGGCGTTTTTCTACATTCGTTATATGGAAGAGTAGCATTGTTATTTCGTCTTTGTCGTTTCGTGCGTGACGTCAGAGAGGTGTCATTTGTTTAAAGGTTGAACAATGACAGTTACAGAATTATATAAATAAAATGTTTAATTATTGATACTAAAGAATTCTATACAAATAAGTCAGACATATCTGTCTGTAATTTGCAAAAAAAACTATATATTTATGGTGTTTTATATTTGAAATTTTAATCGCTGCCTACATTAATTTACCGCTATCTGATTCGATATCATAATAATTAATTCGGTAATAATTTGCCGAAACCAAAAATTACACAATGATGGGAGTTTTGTAAGCATGTATTACACTTTTCAGGCTAATATGCAAGCTATTATAAGATAATTAAAGGTTTCATAGCCATATAACATTAAACATATCACAGGTTTAAGTCATCATATATCTATTCGAGAAAAAGCAATAAATAAAAACATTTTAACAAAAAATAAACCAACTTTAAATTAAACAATGTTTTCGTATATTTGTTCGAGTATTTCCTTAGGTTAGCTGGCAATTTAAATTAGGCATCGACTCCAAATATATGTATATACTAAGCAAATACAAATTGTAATTATTTTTTGATTTGTGGTGGTTTTGAAGTTGGTTTATTTTTTATTATAATTGTATAGACTTTAAAGTGTATAATATCCTACTAATATTATAAATGCGAAAGTTTGTAAGAATGTATGGATGCATGGATGTATGGATGTTTGTTCTTCTTTCAAAATACTGACCGCATTTCGATGAAATTTGGCACATGGGTAGATCATATGCTGGATTAACACATACGCTACTTTTTATCGCAGGAAAATATAAACCGGGACTTTTATACCGGAAAAACTTTTTAACGCGGGTGGAGCCGCGGGCAAAAGCTAGTGTATAATATTGACTCTTTGAATGTATTAGAGTGAAAACATTGAAGAAAAAAGGGAAAGTTCATTTTTTTTATCCTGCCAGTGTTATTTTTTAATGAATAGATATATGCCCATGTATTGCTGGACACAACACATCCCCTCAATTTTACTGGTGGTAGCACTCTCATATGTAAGAGTCCGTCTGGGTGGACACCACTGCAATGCCTATTTCTACCGCCAAGCAGCAGTGTACATGCACTGATGTGTTTCGGTTTGAGCAACATTGTAGCCAGTGTAACTACATGTCATAATTGGACTTAACATCTTATGTCTCAGGATGACGAGCGCAGTGGAATGCCACACAGCACCTACTTTGTAACTCAAGGTGCTGGATGGTGTTTCTACTGTTTATGGGTGGTTGTATCCCTTACCATCAAGCGAACAGCATGTTCATATCATCATGAGACATACATCATGAGGTATCCTGCATACCTGAGAAGTTCTCTATAGGAATTTTAAGGGTATGTGAAATCTGCCAACGTCCTCTAGGCCAGCGTGGTGGATAAAGGCCTAAATCCTCTCAGTAGTAGATGAGACCCATGCTCAGCAGTTGGAGGTATATAAAATTAATAACCAGAACACAAGCTTCTCCGGTGATAAATTTTTCACCATATTATGTAAATAGAAATACCTGAACATCCGTTTTTGGTGCAACATGTTTTTGTATAGGGCAAGATGACATATTGAGCTTTATGTGCATCCTTGGTGGTTCATCACCAACCGCTTTGAACTCCCTCAACTTTGTCTCCTTGGGGTATTCCTTGGGCCGTTTTTGTGGTGGATGGTAATCTTGTGATTGCTCCACAATCTGATTCATCGCAGATTTAATCTCTCCAACAACCACATGGTGTTGGTTCAACTCATTTTCTATGTGGCGTAACTTTGTTTCAAATGATGACCATTTACTCTGCAAATGAGACTATACTAGTGAGACATGCTACTAAATCTTTGCATTTTTTTTTTATATTATGGTGTTAAGGCTGTGAATTGCGGAAAAAGTGAGAAAAGTTTGTGAGAGAAATACAATATAATCTGCTTATTACCAAAGAGAAAAAATTCACATCATACTAATCAGACATCATTCAAAGCATAAAAATTTACACATATATCTTTAAGTGCCTAAATCACTTATAAACAAAGCAATTAACTCGACACTAAGATTTGACCCAAGCAAGCCAACACACAACTCACACATCAAAGAAGACAAAAAATGTTACACTACTCTGTTGGCAACTAAAACTGGGGAATTCCCATATAATAGGTTACTATAAAAAAATATGTCAATAAATAGCCATCAAAACTCATTTACAACAGATTCATCATGTCAAGTGTTTGGTCAATACATGTGGAGACATACTAGTGGAAATTGTCACTATGTAATCCATTAGTTCTACAAATTCAAATAGAAAAAATTATAAGCATCTAGATCCTACATTGTCATCTAGATCTAATTATCTCAATGTTTGTAGTTATTGTTTATTTTGTCATTGAATAAAACTAGGAAATTAAATATCAAATTATTTACATACCTCATCAATTTCCATGGCCGGTTTTATACTAGGCAGTTTGAAACTTAAGTCCGTGACCACGTATAGAATAAAAATAAATGCTATGATACACGTTGCCCAAAAAAATGCCGACAGTCGTCGTATCCTCATTTTGAAGCCTAAAAAATTTTTATTCAAGTATTATTTTGAATCATATAAATATTCACCGCCAGAGCTATCTGTAATCAATAGCTAATATCTACAAAGTTCATAAATTAGCCCAAAGTGTAAAATAAAACTTCGATTCCTTATCAGCTGAAATAATTTTACGACAATAGTGCGAATAGGTATCGTTTCAGAAAAATAACAAACAAAAAGAATCAGTACTTAACCTTATTCTTTCCCGTTCTCCTCACAGGGGAATTTAACACCAAAATCTTTTGGTTTTATTCTATAAAAACAATTCAATATTATTGGAACGATTAAATACCGACGAATGATCCAAATAAATATGTGTATTGTGTCAAATTACTGTCAATGTCAAGTGTCAACTGTCATTTTTTTTTTTTTTTTTTTTTTTTTTTAAGTTTTCCCTTATAGGGAAGGCGAAGGGTTCTAGCCCATACAGCCTCGTCTTAAGTAATATTTTTGGTTGTTTTTTTTTCCTACGTACTACACGTCGTAGTAAAGCAGTGGCTACCTTACCAAGACTTTATTAAGGAGTTTTGGCGGCAACGAAAAAACACTTGATTGGCACAATTATTTCAATTCACTTCATTTGAGCACTTTAATAGAACTATATTGGACAATATACCACCATAATTATGCAATATAACACTAAGTATCACCAAAATAATGAATTAAAACAAGAGCACCTCATGACACTTCCACGTTCCCGCCAAAACTCGCCTGTCAACTGTCAATTTTTTTATGGCATTTTTTTTTTCTTTACGGCTACAAGCACTGTGTTGCTGTGCTACGCCAACGTTGGCTTTTTCTATGTGGCAATCCATAGAATAAAGACTGAAGCATCCTTATTCTGAGTGGCAATCTCACAGTGGTTCTTTTTATCTCACTGTCAAAATTAAGTCATAACTAATGTCAAATGTTTTAGCTACATTGCTCTTTGCTACCATTATTTCTTGGTTATCCTCGGGTCGAAATTATTCTAAAAAAGTTACGATATTATTTTAACATCTACCCACTTGACATTGGCAAAATCACCGATGAAACGGTGGAGCCATTTTTAAAAAGAAGAAGAAGAAGAGATGGCAATCATATATTATCCGCTCAAGCCCGGCTCGGTTACATTGGCCCGGTACGTGATCTGTCAACAAGCGAAAATCGACCTTATACGCACCCACATAAGGTCGACACATTTGTCTCGGCATGGCAGTCCGTTCCAGTCCCAACTAGGCTATCACCATTTCAGACACACACACACATTGAAAGTTCAAACATTCACGACCTTTATCTTCGAAGGGGTATGCAGAGGCGCAATTAAAGAACCCACTTTTCGCCATGCGTATTCCGTCCCCGGTCCCGTTAGTGGACGATAGCCTAGTTGGGAATGGAATGGTCTCTGAATAAATGATTTGAATTTTAATTTAGTGTTCAGCATTTTATGGATTCGAAGAAATAATTTCATTTCATTTCATCATGGGCGTATCTATAGCTTTCACATGGGGCGGGGTCCTACGATATAAAAAAATTAGTGGAGTGCGTTCTTGCCTTGCATGACACCGTATTTAAGAAGCGAGAAGGGGCGGGGGCTACGGACCCTACCCCCCACCGCCTGAAATACGCCCATGCATTTCATATAGGTACATTATTGTGTCTTTATGGGAATTGAGATTAAAAAACAACCGGTGATAAAACATCTATCCTTCAGAAGATAGAAATATGTTGATGGATGAAATTTCATGAAATATAGATTGTGCATTTGATGAAAATGTTATTATATGGGATATCATATTATGGTCTCCCTGATCTGCCTCACACGTATATTGTTTCAAACTACGTTACGAAGATTGGAAAAATAGGTATATAAAATACGACACACAGTTCTTTGCACTGCTAGATACTCAAAGACTGTTCTAAACATTATAGTTTGATAATTTTCGGATGTATAAGTTTTGTAAATTCGTATGCGTATCCGAACTAATGCGTCTTGTTATCGATTTTTCCGACAAACGTCAAATAACGTCAAATTGTTTGTGTGTGAAAGATGGCGTCGAAGGAATCTCTGGATGTGAGTATTATTTTTAATTTGTTTTCACGTATTACGTTTCATTTCTTTCCTTTCGTCCTCGTTTTATGTAATAGATGATTTTTTTTATTTTACATTGGCATTTGAAGACTAGTATTGCGCGCAGTACTTGTGAATTTTCCAGAGAAGGCCACGCCCTGCAGTTGGTTTCTAAAACCACTTATTTATCAACGTTTTCTAAAGAAATTTAAATTGTTTTTATTAATTCGGCATTAAATATTCAACACATATTATTTCTAAGTCATTTATATATAGTTTTTAGTTTTCTTATGAGTACTTTTAATTCAACACTTAGATTTATAGTTCTAATAATCATATAGGAATGTTGAAAAGCCGGGAGCACTAAATTAAACCATTGTCATTGGATAAAATACGATTATAATATCATTACTCATTAAAACTATAATGCGTTAATATTCTTGTTTTATGAATTTAAAATACGAACATATTTTGTAATGATGGATATTTTTACATAAGTACAACAAAGAACTTGATAAAATGAGAAACAAAACAAAAGATCTAATACAATATCACTGAATACAAACTAAAATAGACTCATATTTCTTACAATATAATCAATAGGCGTCTATTTTAATTTCCCTCTAATAGTTCACCAGAGTTGAATAGATTTTGTTAAAATGCACTTGGAATGAAAATTATGATAAGAAACCAATTAAATACTATAACTGATTTTAAACATTAAAATAAATAAAAATCAGCACATAAATCACCACTGTTATGCTGGAGCCATTAACCTAAAAGACGAAAGTTTATAATAAATATGATGTACCCAACAATATCTTAACTTTTTAGTGAATTGTATTTAACCATTAATTTTTAATAGTTTAGTATACTGTCTACTTTAAAGATGAAAGGAATCAGTTCCATAATTATGTTTTTCAGTATATGACATTAAATATTTTTAAAAATATCTGACATTGTACAATACATTGCTTTTCATCCATGCATTCTGGAAAATATGGATGCCTTATTTTTGAAGGTTATTCAAGGTGAATTGTGTCTATTTATGCGCAATTAGTTATTTCATTGAGGCAGTATAATATTATATAACCAATTTTTAGGCTCTCTCCTATGGATAGAATTCCACAGAGATGACTTACCTTTGACATTCCATTTAACTGTGGAACAGTTTGCTGCTCGTAAAGGTTGCTTTATCCTATATTAGAATTCTGGTCGTGGCTTCACCCGCGTGAATGAGGTTTTCCGGGATAAAAGTCCTGCTTTATTATATATATTAACTCCGGGATAAATTATACATATAAACCTTCCTCTTGAATCACTCTTTCTATTAAAAAAACGCATCAAAATCCGTTACTTAGTTTTAAAGATTAAGCATACATAGGGACATAGGGACAGATAGCGGGAAGCGACTTTGTTTTATACTATGTAGTGATTATATTATTCAAAGTGGAAAGGAAAAAAATAACAATTACACTAGCATAGTCTTGAAGACCACCAGGGAATGAAAACTATCGCATAATTATTTTGATGCACCTTATGTTTAGTGTCTTCTATAAAAAAGTCTTCATGTATAAAAGTACTAGCTTTTGCCTCCATAAGTTTTCTCAGGATAAAAGCCCTCTGTATATTTTCCCGGTATAAAAGTAGCCTATGTGTTAATCCAGGACTTGATCTACCCGTGTGCCAAATTTCATCAAAATCCGTTCATTAGTTTTTGCGTGAAAGAGTAACAAACATCCATACATACTTACAAATTTTTTGCATTTATAATATTAGTAGGATTACACAGAAAGTTTTTTCTCCTTTGATTTTACTGCAGTAGGTTTTCGGTCACAATACTAGGTAGATCTAGTGTTTTCAAGAAGGGTGTTAGGGGAGGATGAGGTTCATATATTGAATACGTAGCTCACCCCCCTTCACTTGTTGATAGGTAGCAGCTAATATTGCTGATGTCCTTAGGCAATGGTGAATACTAACTTGCCAGAGGGGCAACAATTTGTCTGCCAATAAAAAAAAACTTAATAAAGATGTAGTCATAGTTCATTATATTAATAATTATAATGAACTGTTCCTGTTGGTCTCCCTGGTTGATTGTATGTGAAGGTTGTATAAATGTTTACACTGTTTAAATTACTTTCATGGTAACATAGTATCATGGATTGGTCACCACACCCACTGATGTTGCCTTGGTGATAATCTATTCTAATATTATAAACAGGAAAGATTTGTATTTTTGTATGTTTGACAAAGATAAACTCGAAAAGTAGTGGACCGATTTCAAAAATTATTTCACCATTAGAATGCTCCTGTATCCCTAGGTAACATAGGCTACTTTATATCCCGGGAAAATTCAAACCGGTACTTTTATCCCGGGTGTTTTATTCTCGCGAGCCGTTACGTCCATACTAATAAACCGATTTCGATGAAATTTGTAAGGGACATAGCTTAAGACCCTGGGAAAGATATAGGCTACTTCTTATTCCGGGAAAAAATAAATCGGGATTTTAATCCCGGAAACAATTTTTTTGCGGGTGGAACCGCAAACAAATAGGTATGGAATAGTTTGAAACCCAGGGAAGGATACAAGCTACTGTTTATCCCGGAAATATATAAACCGGAACTTTTATCCCGGTTTTATTCTCGCGAGTGGGGCGACCAAACCACTCAATCGATTTCGATGAAATTTCGTAGTAAGATAATTTATGACTTGAGAAGCTCCTAGGCTACTGCTTATCCCAGAGAAATATAAAGCGGTACTTTTATCCCGGAAAATATTTTCTTGCTGTTGGAACCGTGAGAGAATAAATATGGAGATAGTTTGAGATCCAAGGAAGGATAGACTACTTTTATCTTTTTATTTTTAAGAATATGTCCTTACATCACTACATACTATAAAACAAAGTCCCCCCATCGCACCTGTTTGTCTGAACGCGATAAACTCAAAAACTATCGAACGGATTTTCATATGTTTTCCACCAAAGGACGCAGTGATTCAAAAGGAAGGTTTACGTGTATAATTAATTAGTATTGTGTAAACCTGTTTCTAAGGATGCATAGTCTGTATGTTCCAATTTAATCAAATGGGTATGATGAAATTCGTCAACATTTTAGTAAAATTTATCAAATATTTTGAGTAAGGAAAAACAAATGACCGATTTGTATTTGAAACCACCCCATTCTTCCCTCCCTGTCTAGATCCTATGTAAGAATAAAGTACAAAACATTGCAAAAGTTGCCCTGCAGCCTTGCGTGATGTTTAGCGCGGTTCGATAGCGGTCGCCGCGCCAATTGAGCGCATCCGCATTTGTGTCAAAGGACACAGCACGCGCTCCAAGACGGGCTCATCTCAGACCAAGGTTACATACACATCCGTAGGCAAAATACTCCGCTGCCGAGTTGCTAGCGTGTAGCGGCCAGTACGACACATGTACGATGGATTTCTAGCAGCTAAATCGTAAGCCACGTACATTTTCACTACCTAAGCACCTGGGCAGGAGTGAGTATACTGAGATCTTGATTTTGGCCGTGTAGTGCTATTATTTATTACTGAAGTCTACATACGAATAGGAACACGGTAATCGCCATTCTAAATCACCAAGCTCCCTAGACGTTATAGCATTTCTTCAAATATGAGTTACATTATTCAGTGCACGTCGTTACATATCAAATAAATATTATTTACCGACGCACTCGATTCATTCTGAAATGATGCGATATGAACGTAACGTGAAGTAGGTATCGAATGATTTACATGTGGCGAGTACAAAGCGAACGCCATTGGCACTCCATCTATATGACCGGCCTTCCGCGCCCATACCACATTGTGCCATTGGCATTATGGCTTGAATAACTGCGCCTGAATACTTGTCCTTTTCATTTTTCAGTATCATTAATGGGCCCACTGCCCATTCAGTATTTTTACACACATCGTTCTATGATTTCCTGGTCACGTTGAAAAGAATATTTGAATAGCAGAAAATCCCGCCCATTACACACTTCCTATGACAATCTGTTTGTTTGAAAATATTTTGATGTAAGATATTCACGACCGGAACTGACTTGGACAAAAGCCATTCGTTTTGTGTCATCAACGCTTTTTCTCGATAAATTTAAGACATCAATTTTAACCTAATTCCGATTATTTAGACAAGATATTTACAGTCCTTTTAGTAAATGAAGAACTTAGTATCTAGCTCTGCCCTTTAACCATTTTGAAGTTTTTTTTTTGTCAAATGTTCAGCCTCAAGTTGTGAAGGATCAATATCGCTAGACAGTACACAATACGCACTAGGTATCCCGTACCCTTAATTGTTTGATGGCAAATATGACTATCGTCATATATCTTAGTTACAACCGTCTGACATATCGTCTACGCGCAGGCTCGGCCGAGGCTAAGGCTCTGCACCGTTGACCCAAATGGCCGAGCATCCCGCAGGATGTCGGGAATGAGAGCATGTGCTAATAATTCTTGGCGTGTCGTGGGTGGCTCTCGCAGACGTTGTGTAACCACGTCCTAATGAGGATATTATTCAGGCGCGTCTAAAACGTCAGCGGTTATACGCAGAGTTTCTTTTGAAGCGTTTTAATTACGCCGTCGAAGCGGCCACCTCGTTAGTGCCCAGCGTAACAGTAGACGGATTGTGACGTTAATTAAATAATCTGCTATTGTTAAATACGCTGTTATTCCATACGTTCGTAGCTGAAAATTTTATGTTGGATTTTCAATGAGAAGTTTGTTTATTTGCACTAGTTTTATGTTCATTGCATTATATGCGCGTAGAGATCTATAAAAATGTTCCGAGCAGTGGTTCCGATTCATACAACTGTATAAATATTTTTATGACATTCAGTAGAATCTACTTTATAGCAAGTAAAACATAATTGTTGACTTTGGTTTTGTTTTCTGATTATGCTAACGACTGTGTGACACGCTAATTAAAAAGCATTTGAATTTTCAATTGCTTATCAGATGTATTATGTACCCTAATTTCTCCTTCTCTAGAATTCAATCAAAATATGTTTAACACCAGGCTACATTTTATTATTTTTGACATAATCCAAGTACGATCCGAAACAAGGTCCATCGGGGAGTTTCGCCAGTGAAGCGTGAATATTTATCACGCCTCATCCCGCCGAATAACGTTACTGGAAACATAATGACTGCCACTTTAGAACAAGATCTCTTAGGGCGAATATTATACGACGCCGTTAGAATTTAAAATCTTTTTAAAGCTGGAGGTCATCCTTATAAAGTTCTCAATTTACGCCGGGTGAGGGAAATTTTCGCTTGCAGCTTGTGTATGAAGATGGTCTTGGCTAAATTGAGTTGGTAACTGAAACTAGGACAAGAAAAACTGAACTGTTTTATTGTGTTTTAAGATTGCTTTTAGAATGGTAGAGTCTACGCGAATTCATATCTATTATATAAAAATGAATCCTTATTTTCCTGGTCACGGCATCACGCGTGAACGGCTGGACTGATTTCGTTATTTCTTTTTTTGATGTGTTTATTATTGTCAGGAGAAGGTTCTTATGAAAGAAAAAATTAAGAAAATTGCGCGGAAAAACGGCTGGACCGATTTTAATGAAATTTTTTTGCGTGTCTTCAGGTGGATTCCAGAATGGTTTAGACTCGGGTTCTAGGATTTTATTTCCTTTTTAGGGCAGGACAACGTCTGTCGGGGCCGCTAGTAATATATAAAATTCTCATGTCGCGGTGTTTGTTGCCAAATTCCTCCGAAACGGCTCGACCTATTTTCATGAAATTTTGTGTGCATATCGGGTAGGTCTGAAAATCGGTCAACATCAATTTTTCTTCCCCCTAAGTGATAACGGTGGCACACTCCAAAAATGTTTTTTAAAACTACTGCACGGATTTCGATGAAATGTTGCATACAGATAGATAATGTCTTTTTTTTTATCGCCATACTGCCGGTAGCCTGACGCGAGTCGGCTTTTCTGGCCACACCGGTCTTAGGGTGAACGCAGAAGGCGCTCGCAACTCTTTGAATTAAGTGACCATACTAAGGGCAACCCACTAACGGGTTACGAACCTCGTCTCAGGACGGCCACTGAGAGAGGATGAGACATCAACGATTAGAGAAAGATTGGTTTTTAGGCCTAATCCTTTTAGATTGTGTTGTCATCGGCACGCGGGACGGAACTGCTAGGGTGGTCAGGGGGGCGACGGGGAACGCGGCGAGGTCTTCGACGGCGAGGTCGGAATTGCGGTCTTGTGGATTGTTGGAGTTTCAAGAACTTATTCTTAGGGCGGATGGCCAGAGTGATTTCGTCCTCTCGATCGGTTAATACGGAACGCGGCTGTCTCCATTTGGCGCGGTCGAATGGAGTAATATATTGACGCTTTACGGACTAACGTGTTTGGGTGATTTACCGCCCGATCGAAGTAGATACCGCCCGAGCGAAGTAAATACCGCCCGATCGAAGTAGAAGATAATGTCCTGGATAACACATAGGCTACTTTTTATCCCGGGAAAACATAAAGCGGAACTTTTATCCCGGAAAAACTTTTTAACGCGGGCGGATCCACGGATAAAAGCTAGTATTCTATGAAAGCTGTAGTCTGCATTCTGCAATCATAATTACGGACATTACCTACAGCTTCTTTATTTCTATTGAATCCTAATGATATTCGTAGCCCGTAGCACTTGTGCGTAATGATAGTTCTTTTGACAGTGAGTGACTGACTGACTCACTGTCCACAATTCAGTATCAGCTATCAGTGAGGCTACCATTCACGGAAAAGTGTCCATAAATGCATTTCCATTACGTAACAGTTGAGTAAAAACGTAAAGACGGACTAATGCTACCGAGTCTATAATAAGAAGTAATTTGTGTCATAAAAGAACACAATTGCGTAATCTATCCCCCTTAGAACATTTAGGGCAGGTACATAATGAACCCGAGGACATAATAACCACCGTCTGCCGTCAGATAAGCTCGGCAAAAATATAAAGGACACACGGGTTTATAAAATTGCCTATGCCGCAGCGGTTCCTGTTTCCTAACCACATTTAGATATCGGGACACCGCTGTTACATAATTTTGTAAACCGTAACTCCATTTGCGTGCGGTATTGTTTAATTACTTGCCAACTAATTAAGCAGCGTGATTTACCGAGATAATTTGTAAAGTACGGTATATGTAGCAGGGTTTGTGAGTAGTTCAGACGGCCTCATTTTAAATACCGGAAATTGGACCGTAACATGCGCTAATGGCGACTGCAGATACGAGCGTATAGCCTGGACTGTAAACGAGGGAAGTGTCTGCATTTTTCATGTGAGGTTTTTTGTTTCGTGATATTTATCATGTATTGAAAAAGATCTGGAGATTTTGTTTGATTTAAATATTCGTTGGGTATTGAAATTTTTTAGTATTATGGTTCCATGACTGCCTCGGTGGCGTAGTTGTATTACAGTACGACTGCAAAGCTGAGGTCTAAGGTTCGATCCCCGGGTCGGGCAAAGTGATATTGAGTTTTTCTATTCAGTATCAGCTCGGAGTCTGGAATTTGTGCCCGATATGGCGATAGGCTCGCCCCCTATCACATCATGGGACGGAATAACGGCGAAAAGTGGGTGCACTAGTTGCGCCTCTGCCTACCCCTTCGGGGATAACAGGCGTGAGTGTATATGTATGTACATGTAATGGTTCCATGTTGTGAATTGACATTAAGATTTAAGACCATTTGTTTTAATATTAATGAAAATAAATCTGTTTTAGGATGCTTACAAATACCTTTTCTCTGTTTTATCAAACATACATGTTTGTTAGTCAAAGAACAATAAAAGTCCGATAACTTAAAATTTAAGTGCTCTGAGGAACTGTTCGAGATGACACCGTCATCTCCGTTTTACCACCGAACTACCCGTTCTCGGCGGAAAGTTCATCTGTTCCACCTGGTCACTACCAGCACTGTACGTTTCTAGAGATCATTTTTAGCTCGAACGTGTTCGCTCTGGAATGAGCTTCCTCCCACGGTGATTCCTCACCGCTACGACCTATCCTTCTTCAAACGAGGCATAAAAAAGTTTTTTTTACGGTAGGCAGCGGCTTAGCTGTGCCCTTGGCATTGAAGACGTCCATGGGCGACGGTAACCACTTACCATCAGGTGGGCCGTTAGTTCGTCTGTCTTCGAAGGCAATAAACAAAAAATTAAATCTGGCAGAATTTACCTCGCTAACGGTCTTTCGTAATGCTGTTAAACGAGGTATTAATAAGCTAGAAAACTTGCAAACGAATACTTCCGCAAACAATCACAGCAAGCTGATTTCTGCTAATTTCTAAGTTTGCAGGATCTGCAATGAGTCGCATGTGTAAACTATTCATGCATTGCGGCTAGGATAAACTTCTTTTGGAGCTGGATCGCTCCGAGAACTGGTGTAAACTTAACGTTATGCTCATGTCCTAATTTGTCAAATGCATACTTATAATTCATAATGTATGATGATATGCATACAAAATGCGTATTATCTTGTAGATATTCGTAAGGGCCATTACTTCAGAAGCACAAAATTTACGAGTACGAGTACTAACGCTTGCGAAAAAATGTAGAATTTGTGAATTACATAGTGCTTTTGAATTTTTTTTAATAACTTAAACAGGCCTCAATTAATGAGCCCTTCCGTACATAGTCGTTAACGTTACCATTTAATCACAATAATATACGCGCATAAGCGGAACTAGTGGTAATTGGTAACATTATAAATATACTAGCTTTGCCACGCGGCTCCGCCCGCGTAATAAAGTTTTTCCGACACAAAAAGTACCGTACAGCACTAAGGAGTGATGTGGCGTGCTATTAGTGAAATAATTTTCAAAATCGGTTGTACAGTTACATAGATTAGCTTTACTTTTCCTCTTTATAATTTTAGTATAGATTAACCTTCAAGCCCCGCTTATATATATATGTCGGCAGATTCCTTTTTATTAATCTCATTGAGGGTGTCTGATTATATTACGTCGGGTAAGATGAAATAATAATCGTGCGATAAACCAGTCGGTATGTCGAACTCGTAGTGGGAGCGACATTTGGGTGTATAAAAACGAGTGCCGAATCATTTGAAGCAACTAGTACGGTGTAGATCACTACTAAGTGGAAACTATGGTGGTTTTCATATCGGTCAGTGCTTTAGTAAAGCGGTTACTATCTTAATTCGGGTTGTTACTAGGTGAGTCGTTTAGAGTTGCGAAGTTAGATTAAGTAATTGCCTCAATATGCAATGTGTTATAATAACCAAAGTTAATAATGAATCCTGACGTGGTATTGTACTCTGTGAACAGTTTATTACGCAATAATTGACCAACGAACAATAAATAGCGAGTTAAAGAGAATTCATTTGTGACTTTTATTATGTGAACCTACGTGTATCGATATCGGCCGTCACTGTCTCCGACATATAGATGTATGGGAAAACCCCATATATATGGACACCGGTGTCCGTCGCGGGGCTTGAGGAGTCAATAATTATGCATCAATCAGATGATCGTTCATGCAAATTCTAAATGGTTCCAAGTTTGATTTATGGCATTACCTTCCAATTTTTAAAGGTAAGTACAAATTCTCAAAAACTAAGACTATCCGAATGTAATATACCTTTTTGGAGTATAAATCGTTTGCGCCTAAGCCTGCAATCTGTCTAGTGTTACGTGAGCTTAACCCAGTTCGTAGGGATCTAGTGTGCACACGTACAGAATTTTAACATTCAATGTTTCATACTCGTCTATTTTAACTCTGACTGCCTCGGTGGCGTAGTGGTATTGCGTACGCATTACTAGTACGATTTGCGCGCTGAGGTCCTGGGTTCGAATCCCGGGTCGAGCCAAAAAAAAAATTGTGACTGGGTTTTTCCATCTTAAAATTAACTCAGTCGCAGCTCGGAGTCAGGAAGTTGGCGGTGTGATACCCCCGTGCCTCGGAAAGCACGTAAAGCCGATGGTCCTGCGCCTGATCTCTCTCCGGTCATGTCGGATTGCCGTCTCACCGGACTATGAGAGTGAAGGAATAGCGAGTGCACCTGTGTATTGCGCACACACTTGTGCACTATAATATCTCCTGCGTACCTGGCTGATCTCCGTTGAGATTGGCTGCCGTGGCCGAAACTGGCTAGGAGGATTTCATTTTTTTTTTTTTATTTTAACTCATATTAGGTTCAAATTGGAATATTTATTTTTAATTTTAATTTAACGCCTTATATATTGCGATAATGGGCGTTCTCATTACCTTAGTGTGCTCCCAGGCAAAGGGCATGTCTTGTTTGTGTCAATTTTCACAATCTTTCCTAGATGGCGTTTTAACATTGAACTGATCAGTCCGTCTCCATTCATATTTAAATGTTATTGTATAGGTTATATTATACTGTATTTCCCTAGCAGCAGACAAATAAACGATGATTAATTTACAATTACTGTTTTATGCGCAACATTGCCGCCTCTCGTGAATGCTGTGGTTTAATTAAGTTTGAAATAACATTTCTACTTTATCGAAAATGGATTTTTTTGGAATCGCCTGTAATCATTGGTTTTTAAAACAATAATAATAATAATAATAAAATAATTGATGGTTAAATTACTGTTCCCACTTTAGTAGGGCTTCCATCCGAGGATACCGAGATCCTGCGTCATTTTCCAGTCCCGCGGGATTGCGGGATAGATTTGGCATATTGGAAACGGCACATTGGACATGTTATGTTTTCTTCGCAAGCATTTTCAACTGAATGCTGACCCTAGTAATCCTATATCTATCCAGTCCTATATTATGATTTTTATACATGTTAATGGCCATGTAGTGCCTGGATAATGTTTTTATATTTTTGTGGAAACATTGAAAAAGAAACAGCCGAAAGTAGGATTTGAACCCACGACCTCCAGCGTACCGATCTCGCGTTTATTATGCATCAATGTTACATGCTTAAAGAATAGACCGTATATAAAACTTGTCTATTCTTACATTTACTTGCGTACCTCCTCAAGTACAAATGTTGGGAGGTGAATAATATTCTGTTGGCACAGTCTGCTCGTTTTAAAAGCGGTTCTGTATGTATAAATCTTAAACAAGTTTCATAATATGAATTGAGAAAAGATAGCTTCTTTTTATAGAAACTGTGAAATTCAGTTTTTTTAAAGATTGTGTTTTAATTTCTTATTTAAATCTAAATAAGAATCTCTGGTGTCTTTAATCAAACAATTAACTCTTGACTCTAACTGTTTCTAATACCTAGAAGCAGCACAATCTCAGTCATCTTTATATTTTAATTGAAAGAATAATTGTCTTACAAATAAACGTTGAATTCGTCTCTGCAATAGTTATTTAGTGTTTTGTCTCACTATGTTGAATGACATTTACCGTCAGAGGAAACGAGACAAGATGTATATCTAACTATAACAGCGGTATACAGCGATTATATATGATGTATTCATAGTCGCTAACAAAAGTTACGACAAATATATCAAATAACTGGCTATGCACCACTATATTAAAGTACGTTCTTTAATTAAATTGAAATAGCAACTTAAAATGAAACGGAATACTCAAGCCATCTTCCAGAGAAGAGTCTTCGTATCTCGACGAAGAAAATCCAATAGTTTTGTGAAATTAAAGCTCTTGCAGAGTCGTGTAACTATATCCAATTTCATCTATAAAGTCTTCTTCGAACGTTGCCTCGTTTTACTGTTATTTCCTCAGACTATTTTGCTTCGAAATTATTTCGGAAAGTAAATTTGATGTTGAAATTAAACAATTATTACGGATTTTATCGCGGGTTTTTTATTTTATTTTCTCCCGACGTTTCGAAGGCTTTTCAGCACTTCGTGGTCACGGGGCGGACTGAGGTGTAGGTGGTCCGAAAAGTTAATGTATTACCGGGTCCCAGGCTTGTAATACATCTAATCAAATCGGGCCCCATACAACCTACTGCCAGACCTCAAGACATTGTGAGCTCTTACTGCGTAGACCGGACCGCAAACAATGTACTAACACCTTAATATTGTATAATTGTAAATTGAAGGTAGATTTGTTACATTAACTTTTCGGACCACCTACACCTCAGTCCGCCCCGTGACCACGAAGTGCTGAAAAGCCTTCGAAACGTCGGGAGAAAATAAAATAAAAAACCCGCGATAAAATCCTTCCTACTAATATTATAAAGGCGAAAGTTTGTAAGAATGTATGGATGTTTGGATGTTTGGATGTTTGGATGTATGGATGTAAGGATGTAAGGATGTTTGTTCCTCTTTCACGCAAAAACTACTGAACGGATTTCGATGAAATTTGGCACACGGGTAGATCATGTCCTGGATTAACACATAGGCTACTTTTTATCCCGGGAAAATATAAACCGGGACTTTTATCCCGGAAAAACTTTTTAATGCGGGCGGAGCCGCGGGCAAAAGCTAGTCCGTAATAATTGTTTAATTTCAATGTCTAACATTCGCGTAAACATAAGGAATCATTATAAATTTGATATTTTCAAATTTTTTTTATAGGTAAGTAACTCTTACTACGTATCAGTCATCTATGTTCGTAGCTCCTTGAAAGTATTCTATTTTAATGCGATTTTATTTATTTTAATTTATGAAACAAGCATAATAAAATACATATTACATACCTCATAGTACATGGTGATCCGTGATACAGGACACAAAACATATCTTTTATAATGCTATAGTACAAGGTAAATGTTACGTACAAAACTTTCAAGCCGTTCTTTTTTCAACTTCAAATCGTCTTCTGTGAAATACAGAGTGAAAATCGATGTAATACCCTCGTCCAACTTATTTTTATAAAGTGAGTGATACACGGTGCGGCTTTCCCGGGCAGTTGGCTTGGTGCATTGGTCGGTAAGGGGGTCGCCATCGATCTGGCGGGGTCGCGACTAGTTTCATAACTTAGGCGCACTGGCGCCAAATGTTGCCGATTTCTGTTTATGCGTTCGAAGGTTTAGTTTGACACGTTAATGCGAAATTTGAACGAGGTCCAAATTGTTGATAAACTTTTTTCATTAACGTTCTTTAACAAAAAATATATAGCGTACTGGTTTGTGACAACTGTCGGTTATATAAGTGTGGTAACTTTCTTACCAGAAAAGGATAATATGTTCTCAAATAACTTTCTTATCAAGTTCGAGGGTCTAGAAAAACTTTAAGACAGCATATAGTACGAAATTCCATGTATCAAAATGATAAAATGTTTAAAATATGCCAAAATATGGCACGCCCAGATCAATACTGAATTATTTCGAAAAAGTCTGTGTATCGTGTTTTTTGTTTTGTGTGAATAGGCAAAATTTGCCAAATTACGATGTTTTTGCGATATATTTACTGGTGGAAAGTCTCTTATATGTAAGGGTCCGTCTGGGTGGGTACCACCGAAATGTCTATTTCTAACGCCAAGCAGCAGTGTGTTTCGGTTTGAAGGACATTGTAGCCAGTGTAACTACAGGACATAATGTGACTTAACATCTTATGTCTCAGGATGACGAGCGCAGTAGAATGCCACACAGTACTTTGTAACTCAAGGTACTGGATGATGTTTCTACTGTATCAAAAGTAGAACACAGTAAACACCCATAAGGGTGGTCGTATCGCTTACCATCAGGCGAACGGCACGCTCGTCTCGTCATTCAACGAAATAAAAAAAAATATTCAAGTGTTAGGGCAAAAATATTTTTTGTGCGGGTATTAATGACGTGATCTACAATTTTTGCTATAAAAGCATAGAACGTTTGACAGTTCGAGTCAGCTGGTCATTGCCTTCATGCCGGTCGTTCGCTTGGTGATATTTTTTGTGAAAGTATTTCTGTAAAGTCAGTGGTACATATTTTTATTTAAATTAAAACCGTTGCAGTTTCTAATACAAGTTTATAAGCCCTCGCCGTCATATAGGTAGCGTAAGTTCTATGCAGTTATAGTACTCATGTTCACAATGGGTGGGTTAAAAGACGCCCGCATTATCTTTGACCCCTTACTGATTTACTGCATATTGGCCATTTTCGTAAGTACGCCACTTGACATTCTTGCAAAATTGTCCTAGTAAGCTTTAAAAATGGACACGTCTTGCTTAGTTGTCGAGTTTTATATACGAGAGGTTATGTTTATTTTTTTAACAAATGCCAGGCATATTGAGGTCATGCATTTGCATGATAGTTCATGCATGATTCTACTTTGTAGGGTAATGGTTTTTGTCACATATACACGGCCATTAAGGGTGCATTTTGTAATGACATGCGAAATGGAACGTTGCATATCTGGTTGGATTTAGACTGATGACTACTACAGATTTTTTTTATTTTGATTAATGGACTAGTTTTAAGTAAACGATTGACGTTCCATAAACAGTATCATATGATGGAGTGTGTTAATACCGTCCTAAGAAATTTAGGTCGTCTACAGTATTTGGAGTTAAAGCTATAATTATAATTTTCTAATTTTTTAGTTTCATTCTATTTTATATGAATGGCCCTCTTGTTATTATTACGCATAGCGATTAAATATCATTGTTAATTATACTAGTTATTCATATTATTAAATACATTCGCGTATAGAAAAGTAATACAGACATTAAATATTTGCTCAAATAATATTAAATGTCTTAAGTTAATTAATTGTTTTAATACGCAAAAAAATGTAAATTTCGCCTTAGGTGTAATTTAGTAACCAAAGAAAAAATGTATGTATCGCAAGAACCAAAAATGTATTGCAGGTAAACAGAACCAGTACGGGATGTATCAACGACCGTTGTTTTCTCATTTAGACACGATATTTTGAAAAGGTCAGAGGTGAAATAGACTTGGCATTTCACTAAAATAGCATTCTGTTCTTCCAAATGGAATATGAAATACCATTACCTTTTTTTCCTGAATGTACCTGCGGATGAAGTACAATTTTTGTATGTAGGATTTCAAAGAGTCTAGGGAAATTACTCCACAGCAAGCATCTTTTTGGTTAAATCAGCAAAATTTTTGACCTCCTATATTCTGTAACAGGTTTTGTTTCATATGAATGGTTACCATCATTAATAAGTTCACCGTCAGCTCGTCTATCTTGTAACAGAAAAATAAAGTAACAACTACTTTCAGTGATAAATTAACCGTATCAGTGGATGCAAAAGCTTTTAATTTATTTAGAGTACTCTTTATCTACAATGCAGATTGTTTCGTTCTGTACATTTCCTTTGTACTTTAATAATGAATTTAGGTTTTCTGTTCAAGAGAACAACATATATGTTGATTTATTTGTTTATTACATTATCACTTTCCGATTATTATATATCAGTAATGAAATGATTACCGTTTACTTCTGTAGAGTTAAATTAATGTTTCCTAGCATGGCCCACGAAAAAAGTAACCTTAGTACTATACTAAAAAAAGAAGCAGCGCTTAGGCTACGTTTGATATTAAATATTGTGGCATGACGAAAATAATAAAATTTGAGGCAAAGTAAGATCAAGACAAATATAATTAAGGATCCTTTTTAACACGCTTTTATTAGCTTCAGACGTATGTATGTATGTATTTACCTTACACTTTGAACATGATTTTGACCCACTTCAAAACATCGGATTAATAAATTGCCATACTTATCAAGGACCGATGGCAATACAATATTTTAAACTAAAAAATACGTTTTTATAGAAATACAACTAAATAAATAATACTTAAGTTTTCCTTGTGCTTCAATAGATGGCGCCAGCATAGAATTAGATCGCGCTATAGTTTACTTGTTTTTAGTGAACTAAAAAATGAAAAATTAATAATAGTTTATAAAAACTAAAAAACACCCCTTATAAAAATCCAAGTAAAAAATTAAAAAAAATAAACTGCATGGTGTCAATAGTTATAAATATTTTATAAACAGATAATATGAGTAGAAGGATTAGGTATCATTCTGATAATATTATTATCATAAAAAGCACCCTACGCTTTTTTTTTACAATAAAATACTTGTTTTTCTTATTTACACTATTCTCAATTCAAGTTTATTAAAAATCATTTTCTATTTGTTAGTTAGATTTTTATAAAGCATGTTTTTTAGTTTTTATTATTCAACGTCGCGACAGAAGGCACTGGTTTATTTTCGTATATTACAAGCATTTCGACGGCTATCAAAACTAAAGTTCACCTAGGTTGTTACACGTACCATTCTGGACGCCATAAAAGCTCACTTCAATTAAGGCTTTGTTGACGAGAATAAAGTACCTCATCCTAGAATAGAACGGAACCAATTAAGCCTCCGAAGGCCAGTTTACTTTCCCGATTAATTTCGTCGAGGGAGTGCCGCCGTCAGCGTGAAATATGTCTGATCAAGTTATTTATTAATGATGTTGAAGTATGAAAACGCCAGTATGCGGGGACAATGGGCTCTGAGTTCGATCTGGATCATCACTTGAAAGACCGCTGTGTAAGATAAATATGGGAAGTTTTCTTCAGTAATGCCTTGTTGTTTAAGTTTAAAATGAAAGTTATTTTTATAAAAAATATTAGTTAAAAAAAAATAAAAAACACACTTTATAGAAAATCGAACTAAAAAATAGAAAATAAATTTTAAAAATTTGAATTAAGAATCGTGTAAATAAGAAAAAATGTATTTTATTGTAAAAAAATCGTAAGGTACACGATGTCAATAGTTATAAATATTTTATTGCCAGATAATATGAGCAGAAGGATTATCATTTTGGGTAATATCTTAAGAAGCACCCCACGCTTTGACTGACGCACCCCACTGACAATAGAATTAAATAACAATAGTATTTGATAAAGTATAATTGGCTGCGTGAAGAATTCGATACACTTCTATTCTGCCTCGTTTGCGACGAGAGAAATATCGACGAAACCCTCAAGAGACAGCTACCGTTACTAGCTGAAAGCTCTATTAATCAAACAACTGTCTCCAGGGTATGTCTTTATAACAGGGTATAGATGAACGTAATAAGTAATGACCAAGTTCATTTTTAAACAATTTTTAAACAGTTAATTACGTTTTGATACTCCAAGTTCTATAAGTGGTTATAGATTCGTTTCGCTCAGTTATTGCGGGAATGGAGAAGGTATTATTCAAATAGCCTCGTCACATTATGCAAGTAGCCTCCGCAAAGGTCTGACGTCATCGCGACCTGCACATGTGATACTTAAACTCATTTCCTTTACAGTTGTCGCATAACTGAAAAGGCTGGTGATATAATAACAAGTAATTACTAGTAATTACTGGTGGTAGGTCTCTCATATGTAAGAGTCCGTCTGGGTGGGTATCACCGCAATGTCTATTTCTACCGTCAAGCAGCAGTGTGCATGCACTGTTGGTAACTGCTGGACATAACGAGACTTGACATCTTATGTTTCAGGATGACGAGCGCAGTGGAATGCCACACAGTACTTTGTAATTCAAGGTGCTGAATGGTGCTACTACTGTTTATGGATATTCGTATCGCTTACCATCTGGCGAACGGCATGCTCGTCTCGTCATTCAATGCAATAAAAAAAAACGATTTTAGGATTTCATTTACTTGCCATAAAGTCGATTTAAACATAGTATTAAGTTCAAATAGAGAATCGTCAACCTTTAACGCTTCAAACAAATGTAGCGTGATTTGATGTAAGGCTTGCTTATTTTATTACGAAGCAAAGGCTATATGGCAACGAATCCTTCTTACGATAAAAAAAATGTGGCGTGAATATTCTTGCAGCATCTACTCTTATTTTGGCGAATATTTTTTTATTAGATTATACGGGTTCGTGGGGATGAAGTACTCGGCCGCCTTATAAATTTGAGCTTCACTTTTGATATTAATAATATCAGCTCTGTATATCTCCTACTGTTGGATTCAGATTTTTTCTACATTGAGAGGGGAGGAGCAGGTTTTTTTTTGTCTCTCACGCTACCTCAAGCGGATTGTTAGACTTTACATACTTTTGAAATTCTCACGGAGAGCTGACAGATACACAGTCTTCCTCAGAACTATTTTTCTTCACCGTTAAAGCTAGCAAAAATTATATGACAACAAATTACTCGTATAAAGGTTTACGCTATATAAAGTTGCGCGCTCTAAGGAGTGAGATGCAATCCTATCTTGATAGACTGTTCGACCCCCGGCTACGATAAACTCCTGACATTTAGAAATATTTTATTTTCTGCGAATATTGATGAAGACATTTGGAACGACGAAATTGTCAATTTAAATGTAAATGACAGCTAGCAATGGCCTGGGAAGACGCTACGAGAGTCGCTCCACAGTAAATGTACGCAGAATCAGTGTATTACCAATCCTAATGTATTCGATAACCGTGTCCTTAATATTTTATGCCTCTTATTGGCATGGAATATGTTTTAAAAAGCGATTACCGACGAAGGCCAAACAAATTTAAGTATTTTGTTCATGCAACGCTTCTAATGCGTGTTCGTTTTTCCGATTAACTACAATTTTACATAATTATATTTATAGTATCTAGACTCTTTGTACCAGCTGTTCGTATTTGAAAAGGCCGCATCAAAATTTCGACTATTTCAGTCAACTTTTCATCGTGATTTTTTTTTTGGAAAATAAACTGATCTGATTAATTTATAATACTTCATCGGGAAGACCATGAAGTAAAGATAGTAGACTATTTCAACACTAATGGAATAAACCAACCAGATTGTTCATATCTTTCTTTAATTTCAATCTATCCACCAAGTTCCAACGTCTGTTTCAGAAATTTTGTTGTGGGGAGAGTGAAACTTGTTACAGTTTTCAATCAAAGTCGTGCTTGAAACCTAAAGGATAAAAGCGACAATTTCTTTATTTTCAATATAAAATCGTACAAAATTAAATTGCTAACCTAGTGAAATTTTCGAGAATATTCGTCCAAAACGAATGCCCAATGCAAGTAAACACAATATTCTAAAAATAAAAATCCTACCATAAAATATACATCTTATACTATTGGTGTGCTAAATTAAATTAAATTAATATATTTACAGATAAATAACTAAACAGAGTCTTAAGAATACGCAAATCTTGCGATGTATTAGTAGGTGCACTTCGCGGGCTAGCGCGCGAAATAGGTAGCGAATATACCTATCGCAAGATTGAAGAAACGTTTTAGACACGAATCGTATACGTGCATTTGTAACGCTTTCCAATTACCATACCAGCCCTGTATTATATACTGCCCACTGCTGAGCGCGGGCCTCCTCTACAAGTGAGGGTTGAGGCCTTAGTCCACCACGCTGGCCTAGTGCGTGTTGGTAGACTTCACATACCTTCGAAATTCTGAGAGCTTCTCAGGTATGCAGGTTTCCTGACGATGTTTTCCTTCACTGTTATCGCTCTCCATTTGCACTGGTATAAATACTATGACAAACAACGCTGAAAACGCGTCGTGTTGACAGCGCGAGTATCAAAAACGTTCAATAAAATCGTTTGTAAAGAAAGCCCTAAAGTGATAGATTATAATAGTTTCAAGCTGAGAAGGAAGGATGATCTATCATGCCACAACATCGGCTATCGGAAAAGTATATTATATTTGAACACGTTGTTTATTTCCTCGTCGACATGCCATTACGGTTGATATGCGTAACGATATGTGTTCGGGGGTAGTGCGCGTCATCGCTCTAATGCTTTCGTGATGCCGGGTACTATCTTGGGGCTGGCAACGTCCTTGGAATAATATATATTCAGTTTGTACTGTGTATGATCGACCGTTCGGGCTCACGTGTTTTTTTTTATTGCATTTAATGACGAGACGAGCATGCCGTTCGCCTGATGGTAAGCGATACGACTGCCCATAAACAGTAGCAACACCATCTTGAGTTGAGTTACAAAGTACTGTTTGGCATTCCGCTGAGCTCGTCATCTTGAAACATAAGATGTTAAGTCTCATATTATGTCCAGTAGCCAAACAGAAACACAACAACAGTGCATGCACACTGCTGCTTGGCGGTAGAAATAGACATTACGGTTGTATAATTTTGTGTATAATTTGCGGAACTTCTTCAAGGATCGGATCAGGAATATTTGAAAATGAAACTGCCACGACCACAGTAGAATGCGTAATTACTTTACTTAATTACAAAAAAACGGTTAATTATTATGCGCCTACTAAAATTATAATAATGCAGTGCAACAACACGGATTGCCGTTACTATGCATAAGGCACATATGTTATGATTATATTGTTATTGTTTATTAGTCCTAATTATGTGAGTTATATAATTTAAAAGATATATTAAAACTAGAGATGCTGCAACAACGGTGGTACCCACCCAGACGGACTCTCACATATTAGAGACCTACCACCAGTGTCCGACGTGACGATACGTTACACTCGTTTAGTTCACTATTATAGAATTTTCTAATCGGTTCCCAATTGCATGAGCGGTTCCCGCTAGAAATGGAACGTCGTCACAGTTTACACCGATCGTTTTGGGGCGCGTAGTTTATAAAGTAGATACGCGCGTAGTTAGGAAATATAAAATTGGCCAAAATTACTACAAATACCTATAGTCTACACGTTCTTGGCTTTTTCTTTCCAATTCGATATGATATATAACTCACCAGCTTCTTTCTGTTGGTGTTCTCTTTATAAAAAAAAACACTATAGCACTCAATAATATAGCTTTCTATTAGTGAAAAAATCTTTAAAATCGATGCAGAAGTTCGAGAGATAAGTGTGTTCAAACATTTCTGGTTTCTTATATTACTGTTCATTGCTATGCTTTGAAAAACATCAATTCTCATTGGGTACATCTGTCATATAGTCACCTATATGAATTATTATAATTATTACACTTAGAAATAATCATTTTTGGTTCAGTAGGAAAATATTGAAAATCGACAGGGTTGTTTACCAGTAAAACTTGATATTGAAACGAAGTGGGGTTCGTTATGTAAATTATTTTCCTGCTTTTGATTGACCGGCACGAACAGCATTTTCACCGTTCACCCAAAAACTATAGCACATTTAGTTCGTTATAACGACCCAGACCTTGGCCTGTAAGGTAAATTAATTTATTGCCAAAAACCACGTACACCGGTGGCTCGACCTCAAGGTCTTCAATTTACACCAAAAATTGAATGAATACCGGTGCTTTCATCCCTTATTTATTTATACCTTTGTTTTCCTGAATATTTTTCGCCACTTACGTATTATTATTTTCCTTTCATCCACGAATTATTTTGACTGTTTTGCGTTCGTAAACGTTGTCGCCATTTTATAAGCTATTTTGAAAAATATTTTTATGTTCTTTTTTCGTCATTTTATTTGTAACATGAAGTGCTAATGTGAGTTTATTGTCACAATGACCCAGATGCAGGTGGTTTGCCGGAACTACCTTTCCGGGATATTTGGCAGACATCGGCGATGTAGTTCTGCAGGACAAGGTTTAATCAAAATTACAGTTTAAACATGTGTCACCAGACAAATAATCTGCTGGCACAACAGAATATTCATGTATTACACACAATGCAAATGCTTCCATATATAATACGCTATCCAGCCTAATTTTATGAAAGGAGACCGACTGGATGTTGCGGTTTAATTTAAAATTCAATTGTTCGGACGACAATAAAATATACGAAATGTTATTTCCCTACAAAACCCTACGTATATGAAACAATTTATTAATGTTCCGTCAGAAACAGATTTCCAACGTTCGTATAAACTATATTGATACTTTATTCATACATTGCCATAATATCGTAAATCATATTAATGCGTTTTAGAGCCAAAGTGCATTGGCAATAGTTTTTATTTCAGTCAATAAAAACTTCTCTGGCGTTATCATTTGGGACAATGCAATGTGGAACCTAAGACCTTTGAGTAATGGCCGCAGTGTATAGGAAAATCGATAACCCAACATGTTATCGCTGACGTGAACTAAAGCGTACCTGAAGCCTATATCGATCGCATGAATTGGATGGCTACATTACGTAACCTGTAGTTGCTATGGTGGTACAGTAACTAGGTCCATACTAAAATCGATTTAGGAACGTATAACGATAGAATTTACACGTTGTACCGATGAACTTATAATGTGTGAAATAGGCCCACATCGAAGCGTGTGCCAAGATGGGCGCCAAGATATCTCTTCAGAGGGGAAGCTTTTGCGCGTACATTGGCCCTGTTATAAGAAGCTACAGCATGAAGTGCCCGCCGCCGCCGTCCTAGTATTGATTAGACAGGACTGCTGAAAGTTACATAACTACGCGACTCGCTCGCAGACTCGCAGACTGCAAAAGTACATTGATTGTACACTTACTATCATACTTGTACATTACTTAAACTACTTCAACTAACTGAGATAAGATTTGCGGAAATTTAACTGGGTTGTGTTGCGTATCCCTGTCACCGGACTGTTGGAGTTATGTAACTATTCTGTAAAGGCGTTGTTCGTTAACATCACGGAATATGATATCTTTCGTTTCAATTTCCAAGTTAGGAATTAGTTTGTTGAAAAGTTAGATAAGGTTGTGGATGAATGATGATCTGGTAGTTTTGAACTTATATTAATACTAAAGGTCATGATGTATTAGTTTATAAATGTAACCTGTATATCTAATAAAATTTCGCACCTTTAGGGTGAAAACGACACGATTCAAAAAGATAGAAAATTGGGTTATCGTCATAAAATTACTTAAAACGAAGTACTCAATATAACAATAGTTCAAACACAGCCATATTCAAAAAGGAAAAAGACAAAACTGTTATTTAAGTCCCGTTTTATTATATTTTTATAAATAAGGAACTAGTTTTTAGTCACTTAATTTTCTATATTTTGAATTGTGTCGTTTTCGTCCTAAAGGTGCGATTTGTGTCCATAACATTAACCAGTTAGTATAAAATTCAACGTACATAATGTACTATTTAACGTAGCGCCCCAAGCGTCTTATGTCGAGTTAATTGAATATAGGACGACGACACTCAGTCTGGTGTGTGTAGGATCGGCTGCCGGGCCACTTTGACATGCCTTTACAACCACCCACCCAGACTTCGTACAATTGCACCAATACCAAATTGAATACACGCTGAAAATGTCATATACAAGGAGATGGGAACAGAAATTCAATTTGTTCGAGACCGAGTTAAATGTGAAGATATGAGAAAATAGTGGAATTTAAATGATATTCTTTGTTTATATCAGTATTCAGCATTATGTTAGGTACAAAGTTAGTCTTATTTCGGAATAGTATTACGTAACTAGTCCACAGTGGTCTTATCTTAGGTCTTATGAACTAATTTTTTGAGCTGATAATTTAGCAAAGAGCATTACGTCCTGCTATTGTATCGCAGGCCAACGCCCATTGTAGGGTCAATGCACTAGGACAGTAGTAACAGCGATAGTGTTTTTCATAAACTTACGTAATATCATTCGTCCATGGCAGTCAGCTACGTCACCAGCCGATTCATAATGTGGTTGACTTAAATATAGATATAGCACTTTTTTATAAACATTGCGGTATTAACATAGAGGGCGTAATTATGTTTGCCTCTGGTCGTGTCGGAGACAAGCTCATAAATGCATACTCGACGCTGCGTAAATCGTCCTCCTTCCCATGTCTCATGTGACATGTGTACACTATACGAGTACTGTGTATTCATCCATCCGCTTACTCCACCAAATTGTGTTTGCTTGAGTTATTGCCATGTTAATGCAAAACTTGACGGGTTTCTGGAAAAGTACGTGTGGACTACATTATTACTATAGTGTGGAACATGATTGATTTATAATCTGAATTGGAAAATCCATTTCCTTGCCAGTGAGAAGTCTCTAATGATTCAAAGTCCTGCACTTTATGAATCTTTGTGATGTGAAGAAGTAAATTTTCTTTCCATGAAAAGTTGTTTGATTAATTTTGTACATACAGTGTTCATTGATTACTATAATAAACGTAATTACTTCAGTAGATTCCTATTAAAACGTATCTCATAAAGTGTGGCATGAAAATCTATTTCGTAATTGCTTTCTGACGTCAATCAACGGTAATACTTTTAACATTGTATTCACTTATACAGATTGCATGATACCTACGTTTATATTGTAACCAAGTAGTTTCTCCAGTATTGGCATTTTTCATTATTAACCGACTTCCAAAAAAGGAGGAGATTCTCGATTCGTGTGTTTGTATTTTTTTTATATACAAGTGTTGAATAATGTTCAGGTGCGTAAATAACATGCTAAGTATAGGAATGTAAAACAGTTTCCGTTTTTCATTTATGATCAGGAAAATATTTCATAACGATCAAAATCATTATATAATTTATGGTTAAAGTTTGCTTTTATTCAATCTGAAAATTAATAACATTGTCATTTTTACACAATTAAAATTTACTCCGACGATTTTATTTAAATTACCTAAATACTTATCTTCGGGAACATATAACAAAAGTTTATTGACTTTTTATAAAAAGGCTCGGTGGCGTAGTTGTATTACAGTACGACTGCAAAGCTGAGGTCTCGGGTTCGATCCCCGGGTCGGGCAAAGTGATATTGAGTTTTTCTATTCAGTATCAGCTCGGAGTCTGGAATTTGTGCCCGATATGGCGATAGGCTCGCCCCCTATCACATCATGGGACGGAATAATGGCGAAAAGTGGGTGCACTAGTTGCGCCTCTGCCTACCCCTTCGGGGATAACAGGCGTGAGTGTATATGTATGTATGTATAAAAAGGCTATGATACATTTTGTGAAGAAATATATAACAAGAACCAATTTGATATAATATTTTTAACTCGCTTCTAATACTACATACTGAATCTGGTTTTTGTATTAAAAATGTATTGCCTGTTTAGCGTGTGAGTAAACAGGTACGTACGATCAAAAGCATTCAAGGAATCGCTAGTTCAAATACACCGTAAATTGAGTATAAACTGTAGGAGTAACCGCTAAAGTAAAGGCCATAAGAGTTTAAATAATTTTGACCAAAGTAACAGTCACTTGGACTACTACTGTCAATCAAGAAATTTGTCGTTGATAATATTGACTTCAGATCAAATACTTCTAAGAAAAACGTCTATGTTATCATGGCTCTTAAATATACCAATAAATTTAAGATTAAAACGCTTTAATTAACATCCTCTGGACACAGCGAAGTCAATAAAATCTTTCATACGCATACTCACGCCTTTTATCCCCGAAGGGGTAGGCAGAGGCGCAACTAGCGCGACCACTTTTCGCCGTGCGTATTTCGTCCCATGGTATGATAGGGGGTGAGCCTATCGCCATATCGGGCTCAAATTTCAAACTCTGGGCTGATACTGAATATACAAATCCAGTATCACTTTGCCCGACCCGGGGATCGAACCCGAGACCTCAGCATTGCAGTCGTACCGTAATACAAATACGCCACCGACCCAGTTCAATCAGATTCAATTAAAGTTTATAATATAAATAATGTAAGGTTTCTATTATTAATTTAACTGTTCCATTGCTGAGTCCTTCTTTACTTGGGTTAGGTCTTCCATTTACCATGTCGGTCTGCTGCCGATATTACACAAGTTCGAAATTTATTCAAAGTTTGCCATTTCAATAAAAGAATTTATTACGTTCGTATTTTTTTATGTTATTACTGTTCATTTATTGAACCTAGCTTATAGGTGAAAAGCTTTGAGTATCTAGCAATGCAAAGGAGATGGGATGAACAGGTGAACCTCTCGTTGGTCATACTTGCGCAGACGGTCATAAACTTTTATTAAAACCAATGTGACTTGCGATCGCTGTCATTACATTCTACGATAATGACATTAAGCGGTGCTCCACAGAAAATATGATTTTTGTTATGTTATTGTGTAAAAAACGACCTTATATTCAGCCCTGCACGTGTGGATTTTTTTTTGTTAAATTATGCTATCCGTGTCTACGTCGCCCACCGTCAGGATTGGTAGAAAAAATTGTTTGCACATTATTGCCATATCGTGTCCATTGGTCAAATAGTCTAAGGTGAAAAGGCATAGCCGTAGCCGTAGATAATAGATATACTACAATAAGAAAATACCCACTAAATCAATAACTGCTTAGCGTCGATGCTTGCGACGGCGTAGTGTGCCGGGTCAGTCACTTCCCTGCAGCATGGTTGAAGAGGTCGATGGCTGGCACATGCACACTCGTATGTATCTATTCACCTTTTTTGTTATATTACCGGTCATATCTGTACCACAAGTGCATTCGTTTTATAAAATAATGGAAACAGCTTAGCAAGGCGTCTTCAGTATCTTATTTACTGAATAAATTATTTTATTAGGATTTACAGTTGAAAGAACATGAAATGTCAATTTTCCATTATCTGATCTTGAGTGCTAAGATTTAAAACAAATACATACATTTACCTTAACGTACGTGTGTTTGCTGGTAAAAGTACATCACGATAGCTTAAGAACATCAGAATGCCCATATTTTTATCCAAAACTGATTGTATTACTTTTGATTTTAAGTTTTAGAAAACATTACAATTGAACAAAAGAAGGAAACAAACATTAGGTCCCGATGTACTCTATTATTTAAAGAGGCAAAGCAAACCAGTCTCTTAAGACTCGTTTGGTAACGACTGCAATACTAAAGGATTTCAAAGTAAATCTCCTTTGCGTCGTATTGCGTTTCTTTTTATGCTAACTTTATAAAGTGTCCACGATTCTTCGTTGTTTCGATTAAAACATTAAATCCGATGACTTCAGCTTAGTCTTAAATATAATGAAGATTGCTAAAAGAATGAGTGTCGTGAGACGAGACCACCATGTCAGCTACAAAGTTTTTTCGTGCTTAATTTTTTTCAATAAGTATATTTGCTACTAATTATTACAGTAATTCTCCTTGAATATACATTTTATTATGTAGATATATCATTAAGATGCGAATTATATCCTGTATGCGGAATTGTAAAGCACGGGATAATAATCCTTGGTATTGAGACTCTTGGTTTTCATTTATTAGGCTGCCAATGTTATAAATGAAAACTCGCCATAATTAATGATATCAGCAGTTTAATTCATAGCACCAGCTTCAGCCGTGGAACGGGTTCATTTATTTACATAGCAATAACCTCCCAGTCTTCATAACATTTGTAATGAGTAAAGTTTGAAGGTCCAATGTTATTTATTTACACGTTTTCATAAAGATGACTGCTTAGTCATCTTTAGCTGCTTAGCTAATAATTATATGACTCCTGAGGGATAATAAATTGAAATAATTTTCAGAAAATTTATAACCACAATTATACTAATTAATCATTCGTTGAAATTAGTGTTGTCGTGAGACCCGCACTTTCTTGCCCCGTTTTCTCATTTCAGAATTTGATCTTTTCTCATTAGATGACTATCGACTCATTTGCTTTTCATTATACAGTAAAAAGAGCACTAAAAAGATCGTTAGGTTAAAGTACGCCGATTTTTATAACGCCCGGTGGTTTTCACACGTGAATCATTAAATAAGTGCAGGATGCGAAACGTAAGACGATTTTTTGTTTGTACTCAACTTGACAAGTCTAGGATAATGTCCTTAATTTGAATTAACAAAGCTAAACAGTCCTTTTCCTCTGAGTCACCAGTTACGCCTGTGCCAGATTACCGTGATGGAGAGGTTCAAAGGCCGATATTAAATCCAGCTTTAACAGCAACGTGCTCGCTATCCACTCTGGCGATTGTGACTAACGTTTTGTCCGTCTGTACCAATTTAAATCTGGCAATGTGCAATCTGAAAGGATGGCACAGCGTTTTATTTACCACTAGACGTTTTCATGCATTTGTAATTTATGATCCTTCGAGCCAGCTTTGTGTGCATACATTATCTTAAATTATGTATGAAAATTGCGTTTAAGGAGATTCAGAATTTATGTAACGTGAGATTGTACGAAACGTTTATAAAATTAATGTGCTTAATTGGGAATCAGCTAAAACCGTGAAAAATATTGTAACAGAGTTAATATATTGTCAAATTGGTAGTAATTGAATGTTTTACTACTCGCACGTGAACGGCACACTAATTTGATTAATTTCGTGGAAAGTACCGAGCTGATTTAATTAAGATTTTGATTGTATGAATTAAAATGTGGAGCACGTTGTGAAGCATTCAAGTCTGTTATTATTATTATTATGTCAAAACTTTATCTTAATTGTAGTTGTGTCCTGTTATATTTAACCGACGCATTTATAGAAGTTAGCGATCATTAAAAAGCAATTACTGAAATTGTGCTTCGCTTTATCATCACTTTACAATGTTACAAATTTGAATAATGCTATTTGTTGAGGCTTACAAGAAAGTGTATTGATCAAATAGTAAGTCTGCACAATAATATGATATAAATCACTTTAAAATTGAGGAAATTTTATTTCACGTTACCCTTAAAATACTTTTGACGACCTCCGCAAGCACGAACATTCATATTGTATAAGGGAGGGAGGCGATTACCCACCGGTGACCTTAGTCGTCCTTGGGAAATTTCACTTGTCCCAAATAATGCGAGGGCTGTCTGTCAGTTTAGGGCTGGCTTGAAGCTCTCTAGCGATTTTGAGAGGGTTTCTCTTTTGATGACGTCTTAGCAATCGCGTAACATAGGATAGAAGTATAATAGGATTCCTGTCACGTCTTCCTAATCCTTAATGTTTGTAACATAATTATTTAGGGAAACTTTATGGATACAAATACTCTTTATTGTGAACATTTTAAACAGAATATCAAATAAGGATGATGATGATACCTACTGTGATTGTCAAATAAGAAAGTAAACATGATTTTGCCAAGATTCCTTTGCGTTAAAAAGAAATCTTAACTTACACAATCATATTTTAAACTGAGAATGCTGCAAAGCTACAGGAGAAATTAAATCTACGATTCTTCGAGGCAGCAATGGCGCTTTTATAAATCTCATTTGATTTACAACGCAGCTCTGGGATACAACCAAATTTAATTTATTGATATAATATATTACATTGAGAATGTGATGAAAATAGCGTGACGCGTAAATTTTGTTCGAAGCTTGCGGTCTTAAATCTTGTTGAATTACGTATGAAAAAATAGCTATGTATCTTTTTGCGATACGCATTGAATCAATTAAATATAAATCCGTTAAAGTTTGATTCAATTTAAAGTTTTTTTGTTTTGTTTTTAGAGCATTTAAATAAAAGCTTGTTTTTAACCACTTCAAAACGTAGGTTCTGTATTCGATCCGTATGTATGTATGTTTGTATGTATGTAAATTTGTATGGCCGCGACTGTCTCAAAAATACTTTTTGTTAATTATTTATTGTTATCCTCATGTGACGTGATGAATTAGTCTCTACAGTTTTGTTTTTTATTGAATTCATTATTAAAGGTATAAAATACATTACAAACATTAATTGTTAAAAAAAAAAATTATAAAGAATACATTAATTGTTAAAATTGAAAACAATGTAGTAAAAGTTCTAATATATATAATTCCGAAATTCATATGGACCGAACCGCGAACACGACTATTATGTCACACAGAACAGAACTATCGTGTACATTAATTAACATTGATTCAAATTGGAGGATTCCGATTTGAATTACAAACACGTATTATCCGGAGTGCACAGGCCTAGCGGCCATTGTGTCAGGATTGTGCGCGAATTTTCATTCATGAGACACGCCTACGCGCAATTTATGTACAGTTCTTGTGTTACACACCTCGTAATGAGGAAAGATCACCGAACTTTTCCACGCCATCGTTCACGAAATCCTTGAGCCCTTAATGGAACAATTTGGCCCTACTGTAGTTTCGTATGTACAGTATTTGAATTTAGAACGAAAATAGTGAAACCAGACGATTTTTAACGCTTCTCGCTTCATGCGTTTCGCATTGACGTATTTTATTAAGAATTGTCAGTCATCATATCTTATTTCAGTAAATCACGATTTATTTGCGTCCGCGCCCACACTAAATTCATATTTACATGCTACTGCAGCGTGTTCGATGTAGCTAGCTGGGTGGTGGACGGAAGTCGGTGTGAACTGTGAGACGGCCGACCTGACCGGTGCGCACTCGCCGCCGCTGGTTGATATCGCTTGCGACCGGAACCGATCAGCCACACTCAGTTTCTGTGGATTCATATAATCCATTACTACAACCCAATGATCTCAGTTTCAACAACCACATTTAATTAGTTGTCAATATGATTATTCTTCTTGACTACTGCAATGAAAACGTGATGGCTAATATCGTCGTTGCAAATTTAATTCTGCTGTATATATTATGTCAATATAGCCATATAGGAGATTTTAAATTTAAATCAAATATACATCTCATACAATGTTCATTGACTTCAGTATTATGTCTTAATCTGCCGCTAGTGGCTCTAAAATGGACGTAAATTGGTAATTGGATTTAAAACTATGTTTAACAACATTATGTTTCAATGTAAGCAATCTTCATACTCGTGTCAAGCTGTCAGTCCTATAATTGAATTATGTGGAGCACAGTAATTCTCGCATGCACTTAACGATACCTTATTCACGGTTGATATTTAACATTAAAATACCCTTGCTCTTGTTTCTCACGTCGTAACACTGTGTCGACTATAATCGCTGGTTTTCTGATAATACTATTGTAGAGAGTTCATTGATCTTATAGTAATCAGTTATGATTTGGTAATGTAAAATTTATTAGGTTTTGTTTAGTTAAAACGGTAAAGTTAATTTTAAAATTGAAAAGGGGTCCTGAAAATCATTGTACATAACCCTTTACGAATGTGCCTGTGATGTATGACATTGTGTCATTTCAGTATATACGTTATGATAAAGATCCATAAATCACTGTGATATTATCTACATTTTTAGTAAAACTTTACAATATTGGGCGGGGCTGCGAACTTTTTTATAGAGATTAGTGACTTTTTTTGTTAGACACTTTGTTTCTATTTAAACTTACGTAGCTAACACCTGTGAGTTAAAAATGTCTTCCTTAATATAAAACTACTTAACAGTGACTTTTCTAAATCCTGTTAAAATTAACGTTGTGTTACATAACGCTGCAGTTTACTTTGTCTTATTTTCAAAGGCTTTAGCTTCAATTTGTGACTAATCTGCCAGACTTATCCGCTTCCAAGCCTCTTTGTTAATAAGTTTCAAATCATCCTTAATAACCTACTTAGCTTTATAGTTCTAAATGCCGATGTATATAACACGGTTTTCTAGATTTTAATTGTTTCAAATTTCTGAATAACCTCTCGACTTTTTGAAGTTATGTTTGCATTGTATAAAGGATCGTCCCCTGATCATGAGAAAACCCACGTATCTAGAATTATCCATTACAATTTTGATGTTATGTAAAGACTGTCAACCCGCACTAGGCCAGAGTGGTGGCTTAAGATCTAAACTCTCCGTAGTACAGGAGGCCTGTGCCCCACAGTTTGACAGTATATAATACAGGGCTGGTATTCATATTGTATATTGTAAGTTAATACATTTGAAAATGAGTTGCTTCACAAATATTGTAGTATTAAAAGTTTTAGTAACAATTATTAGTTCGTTTTTAATAAGAGAACACGTCTGAGTATAATTAAATGAATAATCTACTTACAGCTGTGTATAGATAACCGGTTTCGTTTTATGTAGTCTTTGAAAGCTACCAGTTAAAAACGAGACGAGAGTAATTTTTAGAATGTTACAGAGAACTATAAATATTATATGTTAGTACGTGCATATTCCAATAAACTTCCTTCGTCTTCACCTTCAGATCGTACGCGAGAAGTGTGTGAATCAACAGCGACCGCCGTAGCAACGGCCGTGACGCCAAATGTTTATGCATGCTCATATTCTGTTTACTCTATAATAATTTCATTGACTGAAAAGTTTTATCAAGATCCCGGTAAGTGAAGTGACGTCTTCGCGAAGGCCGAGCGCTCGCTCGACAAGATGTTCCAGATTCACTTCGAATGTCGCAGGATATGAAATTCTAACACCATTCCCAGCGCTCCCGCTGTTGATAAATGTTGTTACGGGAAAAAATTTGATCTTATCAAACTTCCATTCCGGATATTTCTTAAGTATAGGCCGTCTTTATTCAATTTGCGTTCCAATTAGGGTAAACTACTGACTGCTCTACCACAAGTGTGAGTATAATAAAAATTTACTTTGTACTTAAGAATAAAAATGTGTTGCCTCACGCGACCAGACTCTTGTTGACGACATGAATTATTATACACCCACTCCTAGTAATTTACTCGGACACTTATCATTGAATATAAAAAGAGGCATCAAAATTACTATGACAAGAGTATTTATTAGCTGTTTACGAGCTCAACTGTGTTTTGAACGCATGAGGGGAATTGCGAAGAACGCCGAAACAATTATACTGAACACTTCGGTCAAATGTACTGGGAGAAGATAAAATAGATGCACATCCGGAATACCGTTGGCTCCTGTCTGTACGCAAATCTAATATCGGAAATCGACTCGACAGTTTGACCTCGTCTCGGCCCGGCCCGAAGTGAGGTAAAACTATTATCCCCTGTTCATTGCGTTAATAAATCGAAATCCCTGCTGCCACAATTCCACTCCCACGTTAAATATAAGTTGAAACTTTTAAACAAGGAAATTAAACCTTGATGCGACGAGATTGCCGCTACGTTGCCGCAAACTAAATTGCGGTAACATAGCAACTGTAGGCGACCGCAAGTTATTGCATTTATTAGAGCGGAAGATAGAGTTCCATGTGTAACGTATGTCCTTGATACCGTAAATGCCTTAGGGTTACACCGACGTGACTTTACATTGGCATGCTGCGTGAAGCAGAAATGTTATATTATAAAACCTCGTAGTATGTGGTATCGATTATTGACGGTCGTATTTTCTTTGAAGCGGTTTAAAGCGGTACCTGACCGCTTTGACTAGCCCTGGATAGCCCTGGAACTGACAGCCTGCACTTCTATAATGTAATGCGTGATTCTATGGTCATGAATAATCACAGATATATTTTTGTAAAAACTTTTAAAACGAAATGCTTGGAAGGACTATATGGTCCGTGGGCCAGTGACAGATTTCGATGACCAAGTTTCTCTCAAACGATAATTGGTGAGACGCACCAGAGACGTGTATCATAAAGCCTCGTGAACGTCAGCTTCGGCTCCGTGGGTGCCATGAGCGGTGGTAGCCTCCCAAAGATGTAGAAAAAAAAATATTATTCAGTCATTTCCTCCCAACTAGGAATCATTTTAAATTGTAGCTAACCCGATACCTTGAAGAAAAAAAATAATCAGCTGACTGTAACTTGGGGCATTATGCGTCAGCTGGTAAATCAAACATGTAAAAATAATATATCATTTTAGTGGTTTCCTCTCAACTACAAATTTACCTGATGATAGCTTATACGCAACTATGAATAAATATATATGTCAGCTGGCTGTATGCCGGGGCAAAAACCGTCAGCTGATGCCTTGAAAGTTATAACGCAGGTGTTAGGCGAGAGCTTCTATTACATAATTACATGCATCAGCTGACAATGTTTCCCTCCAGTTACTGATAGTAGATTCTCTTTATTAATTACAGCATTGTATTATCAATCTATACTGCCTCGGTGGCGTAGTGGTATTGCGTACGCATTACGAGTACGATTTGCGCGCTGAGGTCCTGGGTTCGAATCCCGGGTCGAGCTAAAAAAATTGTGACTGGGTTTTTTCATCTTAAAATTTACTCAGTCGCAGCTCGGAGTCAGGAAGTTGGCGGTGTGATACCCCCGTGCCTCGGAAAGCACGTAAAGCCGTTGGTCCTGCGCCTGATCTCTCTCCGGTCATGTCGGATTGCCGTCTCACCGGACTATGAGAGTGAAGGAATAGCGAGTGCACATGTGTATTGCGCACACACTTGTGCACTATAATATCTCCTGCGTACCTGGCTGATCTCCATTGAGATTGGCCGCCGTGGCCGAAACTGGCTAGGAGGATTTCATCAATCTATACATGTAAAATGCTTTGTCCTGAATAACTGACTGACGGTTAAACGCACAGCCCAAACCTCTGACCGTAGAGATCTGAAACTTGCAGGGTGTGTTCCTTGTATGACGCGATGTAGGCATGCAACACTTTTCTAACCCTTAGATTAGAAACGTGTTGCAAAGGTGGTACCTGCAGTAGGTTGTGTTAATCTGAAAAGTCTTCTGCTGACCACTTTATCTTACTCCGGAGAGTACAATAAACTATAAATTCATAATCACTGTTCTTAATATTTCTTCAGTTATTTAATTATATACGTATTAGTCGTAAAGTATTTATACATTTCATCGAAAAACTTATATCTGAGCGTAAAATCAAACATTTAAGATACATTATATCTTCCCAGATGAAATTTTATAAGCTGACTAGCTTTTGCCCGCAGCCGCGGTCGTACGAAAGAGTTTTTTTTGATAAAGGTCCCACTTATACATTTTCACGGGATAAGAAGTAGCCTAAAACTTTCCAGTTTCCCAGATGCTCGAATTATCTCCATACCAAATTTAATCAAAATCCGTTTGATAGTCTTTGAGTTTATCGCGCACAATCTTTTTACCCTATTAGGGGTTGAATTTCGCAACATCCCGTCTTAGTGAGCTCCAACGTCCTAAAAGGAACCTCCACAAGATTTGAGACTCCTAGCACGTGTAGCTTCTCAGATTTCGTGATGAGTGAGTTAATGACCTTTCGTTTTTATACATATTATATATTACGGGATGAATTTCAATAAAACATGAAACACGTCTTCTATCAGTTCTGTTAAAAATAAGTTTAAGCAATATTTGAAGTAGGTTGGACCAAGGAATCACGTTGGCCCATACAAACTTTGCCCCCTTTTTTACCCTCTTAGGGGTAGATTTTCGGAAAATTCAATCTCATTAGATGCCTATGGCATACAAAGAACACACCCTGCAAGTTTCAGGTCTCTACGGTCAGAGGTTTGGGCTGTGCGTTTAACCGTCAGACAGTCATTCAGGAGAAAGCATTTTACATGTATAGATTGATAATACAATGCTGTAATTAATAAAGAGAATCTACTATCATTAATTCGAGGGAAACATTGTCAGCTGATGCATGTAATTATGTAATAGAAGCTCTCGCCTAACACCTGCGTTATAACTTTCAAGGCATCAGCTGACGGTTTTTGCCCCGGCATACAGCCAGCTGACATATATATTTATTCATAGTTGCGTATAAGCTATCATCAGGTAAATTTGTAGTTGAGAGGAAATCACTGAAATGATATATTTTTTTTACATGTTTGATTGACCAGCTGACGCATAATGCCCCAAGTTACAGTCAGCTGATTATTTTTTTTCTTCAAGGTATCGGGTTAGCTACAATTTAAAATGATTCTTAGTTGGGAGGAAATGACTGAATAATTTATTTTTTTTCTACATCTTTGGGAGGCTACCACCGCTCATGGCACCCACGGAGCCGAAGCTGACGTTCACGAGGCTTTATGATACACGTCTCTGATGCATCTCACCAATTATCGTTCGGGAGAAAATGACTGACGAAATTTTGCACTGGCCCACGGTCTAATACATTTGAAATGTATACTAATTTAAATTCTCATTTCACAAGTTCACAGTTATTAAAATGTAAAATATGAAGGAATCGATTTTTATTTTAGAATAATTGTATGATTTTGTAGATAATTTATAGAGTATTGAAAGAATAACGTTCTGTACGTGCGGTTCATGTCAGATATAAGCTTATCAAATGAGCGTATCTGTTCAAATAATTACAAGCTCAGTTTATTTGATGTAACAAACATTACATCTAGCAAAAAGCAGATCTCTTTGAAACATATCTGTGTTTATTTTTATTATTGTGTGTAATGGCTTTTACAGCCCGAAGAACAAACTAAATCGAGCACTCTATTTAAAAGCCGTTCGATTTTACGGAATAGTACTTTCTGCTTTATCATAAAATATTGCCAACTTTAAGGTATGAATATAGTTTAACGCAAACAACGTGTCAGCTGCACTGGTGGTAGGTCTCTCATATGTAAGAGTCCGTCTAGGTGGGTACCACCGCAATGTATTTCTACTGCCAAGCAGCAGTATGCATGCACTGTTGTGTTTCGGTTTGAAGGACATTGTAGCCAGGGTAACTACAGGACATAATGGGTCTTAACATCATATGTCTCAAGATGACGAGCGCATTGGAATGCCACACGGTACTTTGTTAGTCAATGGTGTTGCTACTGTTTATGGGTGGTCGTATCGCTACTAGCAGGCGAACGGTATGCTCGTCTTGTCATTTAATGCAATAATAATAAAAAAATCATTTTTATATTTTCAGTACCTATCGGTTTTTTCTATCGAAGCAAAAAATGATACCTATACTGTTTTAATATACGTAGCATTTGTCAGAGGCTGTTGTACCTGCCGGCAGTAACAAGTAACTGTTACGCAATTGGAGTTTTTATTTTGTTTTGCGTTAAGGCTTTCACGATCCCCTGAAGCAACGGTTTAGGATATATTTGTAGTCGTACCGGCCTTGACAAACCATTCTACGAAGATATTGCAGTGGTTTAGAATAATTTTGGGACTTTTATGATCGGCACATTTTGGCAACGAACATGGACAGCGGCTCGAATTGCCACGTTCTTCACGTATTTTACGTTTACCTTATGTTCCGACGCAGCACTTTCTAGGCTAGGCTATTTCTGAAATACGCGGATTGCGGTATAAGCGCTTTACCTAACAATAGATGATTTAGTGTTCTCGTACGCTGCATAGAACGCAGACAGGAGTATCTTTCCCGGCGTTATTTTAAAAGCGACCACGAGTATAATGTAAGAGTGGTGCCCAAAGAGCTTAAGACGAGTTTATTTACGAAGATTACCGAAATATAGGTCGATTTTGAAATGTCTATTTTGTGGATGTAAAAAATGCCAATAAATATTTTCCATCGATAAAAGCTTTCCAACCATTGAAGCTTAATGTAAAAAGTTAGCCAATTGCGATCCAGTCAAAATGCAAATGTTCGGAGTTTTGTTTCCAGTTTTCAGTTTGTCTTTTTCCTCCCATTGTATTAGAGGGTTAGTGTCTGTGAAATTGACTTAAACTAGGAATTCAGCATGTATAATGTATTGCCCTAGTGAGTTGGACCATCTCGTGGATTTTCTAACTAGTTGGTATTACCCGCCTCATCGACTACACCTTTCAAATTCAAATTCAAATTCAAATTGTTTATTTATGATATCGGGTAGGTATATACATTGGTCTTACATAATGTTGTTGCAGTTCGCCGAAATCTGCTACAAGAGCATATAAATATTTATAAAATAGATCCTTAGATCTAGAATAAAATTAAGTGACAAAATTAACATATATGCGCCTATTTGTAATATATATGCGCCTACTTCAGTTCGTTCCTGGACTAAGAACACCTCATTACCAGCTTCCAGCTTACTTTAGTAATTATAAATCGTTTGGGTACCAATCTTGTCTGCCAAATTATTCGATATCCAACGTCAGAGATATTTTGAATATGTTACCTCCCTTCTCTATGGACTTTCTCAGAAATAGGTGTGTCTATTTTTTTCACCTGGTAATGTATAGATTTTCTATTACGTAACCTACAACCCTACGAGACGAGATTAAATCGTCCTGGATAAAGAAAAGGCAGCGCCCACCTATCCTGCTTGAATGTTGGGCATGTTAAGCGAGTTGTTTTGCTTGGAATTTGACTAATAGGAATGAATAATCGTTTGTGAGGTGATCAGCCTCCTCTTAGGAGATCATATAAGGCGATTTGGAAAATAATTAATTCCGATGAAACAGCGTGCGAGACGCGTTAGGTAACCGGCGGCGCGCGAGCGAGATGGTAGACGGCGCGCGCCGATTTACTATTGATCGTGGGGAATGACGCCCGGGGTGACCCAAATAGAGCCTCGTGCACCCTCCGCCCTCAAACCAAGCACCCCTTCGCCGACACCAACCGCCCCGGCCTTCTCGTCGCCGCCCACTAGCGCCACCACCCTGCCGACCGCACGACGAATTTTCATATCAGCCGGTCTTTCACTGAGAAGGAATGGCCCGCTGCCCCCTACTCCTGATACAAATGCCTCTCCATAATATATGAAGCATGGTTCGCTTTGAATTATCTCCGTTTATAATTACCGACCCTAAAATGATTTTAACACATTCTTCAGTTAAACATTTTGTTTAGGTATTCCCTTTTTTAATATTTTGGTGCACTGTAGTCTCGACTGGAATGAGGCATTAATATATGATCACTCAAAAAAGATGTGCATTAAGAACATGTTTTATGATTATCTACGGAATTTCACTGGCTGTATCCTAACTATAAACGCATGTACCTACATATAATTTGTACCTATCCGGGATGCGTGGTGGAGTTCAGTACATTATCTTGGAAAACACATGAAACCCCCGACCTCAGATCGTCTGAAAACAATGAAAAGAAAAATCCTTTTGTTCAAACGTTCCATTCCAGACCTGGTAAAATGAAAAATAAGCGCACAGCCAGGGCACGACGGATGCTGAAATTGAAAAGTGTGCAACTTTACGTTTTATTATACTGTCGAGGCATACACTGCAGGAGATTGCGAATAAAATGTAACCATCATTGCGTCACTGTATTTAAGACTGCCTTTAAAACATTTCAACGTAAAAATGACGTAAAATACAATGTACATTTTTACAGGTTGCTTGGTACTGGGTTCCGCGCCAATCTTTTGTTTTTATTGAAAGCAGTTTCAAGCCTAACGATGCCCTTATCTCGCTAAACATGTGTGCGTTGTTTCGTGTTCAAGTAAAAGTAGGCGCTCAAGGATGGTGACACGACGATAAAAGTGCACACCTAACTTTTGCTGGCTTTTAATTATCCCATGGCTTTAAACTGCTAATATTAAAGGGCCCACGCATTTCTCAGTTTCAGATTGCACAGACTCGCAATTAGCCGGTGGTAGTGAAATCTCATTAAAGTTTGGTTTGTGTTGCTCACGTAGAACGCGTCGGTAATGTTTCAGTTCTTTGATGAACCACTTTTGGATTGCGTTATTAAATGGTGGTTTAATTGAACTACTTCTACGTGTAGTCATGAGTTTTGTCTTTCATAACTCTTAACACAACACTGATGGCTTTGAATGATCACAATGCGTCAAGCACAATGTACGTGCATCCAGACATTGATTTCATTAAACTCGTAACATTGTACGCTAAAGTATTAAACTATTTGATCAATTTGAACGCAATTCAATGATTTGAATATCTTTGTAACGTAAGAAAGTTTACACCTCAGCTGAAGTATAATGGAAAAAGATCCGTAGTAGCACAAGCGTTTGCTTGGTTTTCAAAAAGCTTTTTGAAAATTTCGATACATCGAAACGTTGATTAACTAATTTCGACTGTAGCTGAGATGCAAACAGATCAAACGTCTAATACAGTGTACTAAAAACGTTAATATCCTTTTGATCTTGTGTTAAAATAAATATACAAAAGCAAGAAATGTTTTCACCGATTCTTCAAGTACTGTAATACTGGCCGACCTCGCTTTCTTGTTATTTATAAAACTAGATATAGATTTTTCCTTCCCATTTATGATTCTCAACGTCCTAGATTCACAAAGTATCAAATTAGATCGACTTGCACACAACGAAATTTCAAATAAACAAAAAGCCGAGTAGCAACTAACTTTATTATCTAAATATAGCTCTGTAAATGCACTGTCAGTTCCTCGGTGCAATGAAAAATTCATAGCACTGGCTTGTATGCGCTTCTGTCTCCATGCAGACGAGACATTTAATATTCTTCGAGTATGCGGACTTCAGTGCTGTTTCAGGTGTTATGTGGGCTTTTGCTTCACACTGAAGTAATAAACTCTGTGCCAGTTTCAACAGACAGTAGTGGTCATTTGGTCAGAAGACTGTGCCACTCGTAAAACATTTACGTATTCCAATTTATTTATATTCGGAGGTTATGACATTATCATAATGCGAATGCAATAAAACATTGTACATTTACCATCAAGGCGGATGGATTACTGGCCACCAAAACGTAAACTTAGGCAAAGCTTTACGAGTTTAGATGCATTTCAATTGAAGACTAAGACATACTGTTTGGAGCTCCATATAATACTAACACGCGCATATAATGCGTTCACACGTTTGCTTATATACAAAACTAGTACTCCAGAAGCAGCACATATTTTCATCAATACAGGGACTAGCATAGGGCGTGCCGCCTAGGTTTTACTGGCATGCTTCGGTCCAACCTACTCAGTGGGGTCATGAGCTAAATACTTAAGATATCATGCTGGGAGTCTGATAATATCTTTAATGTATAAGGTCTAAGTTCCATTTCAAGTAAATTATTCTTAAAATACCTAAGCCATCACCATTCACCGTACATTAGTATGTGGAGTGTTCGTTAGTGAAATAGAAGGGGTCGTCAGAGTCCGTGCATCGACGGAAAGCTTGTCGATCAGGAGAGGCTGTCAACGTACCGGTTGTGGAAGGTTACGAGCGGGGCGGGTGCCGCGGCGGTGTCGGTGTCGGGGATGTAGCGGGGTGCGGCGGCGGTGGAGGGCGGAGCGGTGTGCGCGGCAGGGTGCGCGCGACGGTGGAGCGGCGGCGCTGGCGTCGTGACGCAGTGTGACGTCAGTGCGCCGTCGACTCGATACGCGCCGGCACCACCGTCAGTCGCCGCCCGAAGCAGGCCACCGAACGTCGCGCTCTCCGCGCCTGGCTCTCTCATACCGGGTTTTAGTTTAGTACCACGATGACTTAGCCCCAGTGCCGTGCGACGGAAAACAACGTGAAGCGCACATATTTTTAAGTTTTTTCGTTCGGTCGAGGAAACCATAAGGTTCCCGTTGTTGCAGAACTAACTACGACCCACCCCGTTCCGTTGAGGGAAAAGGCGAGACCCCAGAGGCGGCTTGTTCACTTTTATCCGCCTTTACATAAAGACTAGCGAAAATGGGCGAGGTGAGTGCAGTGCCTGTAGTAGTGCTTGCATTAGCCTTTGTAGTTGCGAGCATTGACCAACGAAACAGTGCTTTCGTGAAGGTGTTAAGTGCATGTCAAAGTCGATGAGTGCGGAAAGGTAACGTGGTCCTAATGACCGATATGCCCTGCTGCTTGAGAACGGTGCTTTTGTTATTTAAACCTTACTATACATCATTATGCAGTATTATCTAATTTTGCACAAAAAAATGCACGTTTCATTGTTCTGAAAAAAAAATCTAAGCTATTCTGCACACGTAGCAGCTGCGATTTTTTTTCATTTAATTGAAATAGCGTTATTTGTATAAATTCCTTTTTTTTGTACTATACCCCTCTTATTTGTATAAATTCCTTCTTTTTGTACTATACCCCTCTTTGTGAAATGTTAAGTAGCATTTGTATTAACTGTGTTATCCTAGATACAGCACGTAGATGATTAATTTTGAAGAATAAAGAGGGAGCAATGTATTGAAGACGATGCTGGGTGTATTGCGTAACTCGTCCGTATCGATCTGTGCGAAGCGCAGGACACAAAACTCTTGTGTGTCGCTGAACCGCTACCTAAAATTTGGGTAAAATCGGTCTGCTTCCATGAGGATACGGGTCAAAATATTTTTTTATTTCTATTATAGATTTTTACCTCTTCAATTATTGGCACATATTCTCATAGCGGAACGCATTCGGGCTACATGCACGTCGGATTCGCATATTGGCTGATCAAATCAATTTTTTTCGGAGATTACTCACGTAGATTACGGAGAACATAGCTTTCCAGTCACCAAATAAAATGTATAGAATTTAAAAGCATCTCACTCGGGATTTGGGTCGGATTTTATGTTTGTAAATCGATAAAATCGATAGGCGGTTTAAATGTAAAATGATTTGTCGGAGTTGAGATTTTCATTGGCCATCGCTTCTTTCGTCGGAATGCGTGAGCACATTCAAATGAATGTAGATTATTCGTTTCAAACCAAGGCCCCCATTATGGATATTGCGAATTAGGTAATTTATAGGCGTCTGTATGGGGTGGTTTGGATGTACCTTGCTACACCCGTTCTGCAGTTCGGTCGTATCCGAGAACAGCGCCTATGCGGATTGCCCTCAGTATTCCAAAAATTTCCATTCAATTACAATTTAGTCTTTCGGTATAAAAATCGGGTTCAACCTACGTTTCCGTCCATTCTAAAATCACCTGTCGTGCAGTTCGCGTCTTAAAAAGACTAGTCGCCCGTGTCTCTCTTGAAGGTAAAGAGACCTCGCTAGGTGATCTGGAGGAAGTAGCTAACAGGTTGTCGCGGGAGTCGACCGTGCTTCGGACACAACTATAAGAGCACCGAAGGTTTATTAGAAAATTGCTTTGTCATTATGTCATTTAAATCGCATAGAGTACCAGCGCTCTATTGGTGTATTTCCTTTATCCTCTATGACGACAGCACTCATCAATTAGGATATTAGACCTCGACTTTTGGGTAAAGTATTTGCGAATGTCACTAACAATGCATGTTGTCTTGATCATTTCCTGAATTCCTTTATATGAGAGTCCAGTAATTGTTTTCTAGTAGTCTATAACTGCATCGGTTTCTGTTAACAGCTAAAACATCTGCTCAGATTAAGGTCATTCACCTTCTTCTTACGGTATTACATAACATCAAGTTCGCCTGCTAGAATTTCCAGGCATTTGGAAAGATAATTGGTCTACATATTGTAATTATTGCACTGCATCAACAATCAATAATGCATTAGGAAGACCTTATTTTTTTCGTTCATTAAGCCGTCGACCTGATTTTGGGAAATTCTTGAATCGATACCGCCGATGTGGTATACCATACCGGCTTTTCAGCTCAGTCGCCTTCCGGATTTCGAGCAGCAACGTTCTTGCTTCAGCTCTTTTTTAAAAGAAAATCTTTAAGTGTTACAGTGTATAACTTGAAAAGAATAGTGCGTTACGTATGATTGTTCACTTTGAAAAATAAAAGGTTTTCATATCTTTACTTTTGTTTCGAAGTTGGAACATCCTCTAACATTGTGTTCTCTTTAAGTTATTCATTATTTGTTAATAGCTTGGTTTGTGGCCTTCTATAAACACAGCAACCAAAGGGTATCCAAATTGTCCAACTTTGGCACTTATCTATTGTAAGCTTGTCTTTAATTTGTACCTACTCTTTAATTATAGAGTGAGTAGTTACTATATGAGAATTTTATAAAAGCACAATAGTTGAATTAATGAGTGCGTTTCCATTTAGAACTATTATACAACGTTTCGCATCTTACCAGTGCATAAACACTCCATGAAAAATTCCATATCACTTTAAAATATTGCAAATGATCCAGTTGATTTAAATATTGACAATAATTTATACTTGCCAAAACATGTTACATGTTTAAATGTATTCCAAGGTTTGCGCTAAAAGATTTCCCTGAAAAAATATGGGATAACGCCACAAATCACGTTGATGTATGCCGATAGTATTTTAAACGTTTCACGATCGGCCACTGATCAATTTCCAATGTTATGACATGCTTTGTCACTCACTGGCCACTGCGTACAATTGATTTCTAAACAACATGTGCATACAACATCTCTTGTTTAAAGTCTATGCCTGATAATAATAGTATTTTGGCACGGAATCGTATGTCATCGGGAGAGTCCGCCGGTCGCGTCACGCTGCTGTATAAATAATGATGTCCCATTCACATGTGACGCGTTTACTACGATAGTAACCACAATTTTTCGGCATAAAACAGTTTGCCACTAATTCAATGAAGCCTAGGCCGCTTTTGACATTCGCGTCCCACTCGATTGAAATGTATTTAACTATTATCATATTGCTCTTACTACAGTATCTACTTTCAATGGAGAAGTGTACAAAATATATGTAAATAATATTGTCCGAATAACGCTTTTGACTCGATTGTTCGCCATCACTTTCCTCAAATTTAAATTTTAAAACATTATTGTATTGTACATGTTACAACATTTCATCCACTCAACTAAAATTTTCTCTTGCACTCGTGTAAATCTCACCAAGTTAGTCCTTTCGTCGCACCCTACCCTTTCACTCTTTGTAATATACTTCGTTGCCAAAATTCGTCCTTGAATGTTATAAAGTGAGTTTAGTATCCCCATAGCGCCGAGTTGTTTAGTTTGCGCGGAGACCAGTTTCGATTTTCTATCAGATATTACTGTTTAACCTTTATAAAGATTATAAATGCGGTCGCCGGGGACCGGGGAGGCAACCTTGTCTTTCAGCTATTTATGTCGAGGGTAGGGAATGGGGGTTAAGTCCGCAGTGCGCATGCTCGCCGAGCGCGCCGCTTATGTAACTGAAGGATCATGGCTGCGACATCCGCCTCTCCCGCACGCCTTCTCTTAGTTTAAACCATTGTTCGTATTCCATTTTAATTAATTGTAGTTTCCGTAACGTTAGTCGGTGCGGTTGTCACCTAAGGTTGCCAGTCTGGAGTTAGCAGTGTTCGCGTAGTGTAGCAGGATCGCTCTGTGCGCCCGTAATTCCCGATAACCTTCACGGGAATCCAGGGCGCGGTTTAATGAGGCCTGCTATGAAAACGTTTGTCAATTAGCGACGGCGACGGTTGACTTGTTTACGGCACCGCGGACGCATTTAGAACCGGCCGACATTACTCCCCTTTTGCACACAATACGAAGTTTATTACTTTGAAGTTTCCGGTAACCTTCTCACAATGGTAAGGCTTACAATTACAGTGATATTTAATTTCAGTGCTTTGATATATTTGATTGACACACGTTGGAACCATTAGCTATTTGAACTCTGCTTGAAACACAAATTTTCGTAGTCTTCGAAGTAATCAGTTTTAGCCTTAAAAATGTTCGTATATTAAGCTCATTTGCGAATTAATATTAACTTTAAATACTTAGAGCTGTACATAATTGCATCAGGATAATTTTATAGGGAGTCATATTTAGTATCTTTAGGACATTTGATAAGGGCTAACTCTTGATTTCTTCTTTTTTGTATACATAATAGTTCATATTCAACGCGGTATGAATACGGTAATATGATTATTAAATACATAGTGTCTATGTATCATGCGTAGAGATGTTCTGTGGGGTGTGCTTAGGTTCGCACGCGCAACTAGTTCAGATCAATTGAACGCCATTGAGCTGGTCCCTACCATCTCTGTGCACTTGTGTTCCACAAGGTTATGCTACATGCTCCCCTTTGTTCGCTTGCGAATCGAAACTCAATGGTCGTTTATCTCGCCGTAGTTAAAAGTACAAACAGATCATTCAACTCATTTGCATACATTTTATTGTTTGTTGACTTGGTTTGATAATGCTATCAACATTTCATTGTAATTATGTTAAAAAAATCTTACGTCATTCAAGACCTTTTGCTCGATTTTATCAGATTGTTATTCTCAATTTATGTTTGTTTCTTTCTGTTTCTGTCGCGGAGTTTCGATTTTGCATGATTCGCCTAATTGTTTGATTAACGGAGTGAAGCTATCATCATGCGACATCGTAACTCTAGGCGTCACCAATCATCCATCGCATGGTCCATAGGGCCGCCTTGTAGAATGTGTCTAGCCCCTAGTTGTGTTTACAGCATGGCCGTACCGACTCGTACCGCGTCGCCACCATCGGGCCCATAAAGGACGACAATAGAACAGCTGACGGGCAGTACAAGGTTTTTATTTACGTTACCATTATTCATATGTACCACCAGTGAGGTTTGATGACAGCGCTCGTTGCAACGCGAAGCATCTGTATCATCGTCACATCGCATGCATGTATTTTTGAGAGCATTGTAATGTATCTTCTTATGTTTTGATTTTGCTCTTAGATTTAAGAATAAAAAAGCATATTTTTTTTTAATGACACATTGGACTGCACATAATGACGCTTTCGTTTTTCAACGCTATGTTGCAGACCCGCCGGAAACCCCCTGCGAAAAAGCGGAAACCAGGAGATTTAGAAGATCTTAAACAGGAGTTGGACATCGATTATCACAAAGTAACACCGGAAGAATTATACCAAAGATTTCAGACACACCCAGAAAATGTAAGGCAATTGCTTGATTAGAAATCACTCGTGATTGATGTACTTATGCATTCAGTACAGTTTCTGTGTACGACATGGTGGTTTTATTACAGGGCCTTAGTCACGCAAAAGCGAAAGAGAATCTCGAACGGGACGGTCCAAACGCACTCACACCACCTAAACAGACACCCGAATGGGTGAAGTTTTGTAAAAATCTGTTTGGTGGCTTCGCATTATTATTATGGATTGGTGCTATTCTTTGCTTTATTGCATATGGAATCCAAGTAAGTGAATAATCATGTTGTCCATTACATTATGCATCAAATAAAATAATCCTGACAAATACACTTCGTGATTCTGACATTTTTTGACTCAATTAGATGAGTTTTTTTCATACATTAAATTCTTTCCATCTTTTGCTAAATTTATAATAATATAATTCTCAATGCGAAAAATCATCAGTGAATTGACTGTGAACATTAGTTTAAACTGAAACTAATGTCTTCCAGGCGAGTACCGTAGAAGAACCCGCCGATGATAACTTGTACCTTGGCATTGTATTGGCGGCCGTCGTGATCGTTACGGGTATATTCTCATACTACCAGGAAAGCAAGTCGTCTAAAATTATGGAATCCTTCAAAAACATGGTCCCCCAGTTTGCCACCGTCATCCGCGAAGGCGAAAAACTTACACTCCGCGCTGAAGACCTTGTACTAGGTGATATTGTTGAAGTAAGTATCAGTATTGCAGGATAAATGTCTTAAATTTTAAAAGACAGTTATTACAAAGGCTTTATATTATCGTGACAGGTGAAATTCGGTGACCGTATCCCAGCTGATGTCCGCATCATTGAGGCGCGAGGATTCAAGGTAGACAACTCCAGTCTAACTGGCGAGTCGGAACCCCAGTCACGAGGAGCCGAATTCACCAACGAGAACCCATTGGAAACCAAGAATCTGGCATTCTTCTCTACCAACGCAGTTGAGGGAACCGCGAAGGGAATCGTTATCTGTTGTGGTGACAATACCGTGAGTATTCCAAGTTATAATTTTGAAAATGTTCCTTCTTATAAGGAAATAAAATTGCCAAAATCTTATCATTCTTGTCTTTGACCAGGTCATGGGCCGTATCGCCGGTTTGGCTTCTGGTCTGGATACCGGAGAGACTCCTATCGCCAAGGAAATCCACCATTTCATCCACTTGATCACTGGTGTAGCCGTGTTCCTCGGTGTTACCTTCTTCCTGATTGCCTTCATCCTCGGATACCACTGGCTTGACGCTGTCATCTTCTTGATCGGTAATATGAATCTCGCGCCACACAACGATTATGTTTGGTAAAATTGATTCACAGATGTTCATAGTACATGCTCTTTTTACAGGTATCATTGTAGCTAACGTACCCGAAGGTTTATTGGCCACTGTAACCGTATGTCTAACCCTCACTGCCAAACGAATGGCCTCAAAGAACTGCCTGGTGAAGAATCTGGAAGCCGTCGAGACTCTGGGCTCTACGTCTACCATCTGCTCGGATAAGACTGGAACCCTGACCCAGAACAGGATGACTGTCGCTCACATGTGGTTCGATAACCAGATCATCGAAGCCGATACCACTGAAGATCAATCGGGAGTACAGTATGGTGGGTAGAATGACAGACTTCTTTATAAATTAAGGCTATTAAAACTGTTAGTGAAATTTTCTTTAATAATTGTTAAAAAATACATATTAAACTTCTCTCGTCAGACCGCACCAGCCCTGGATTCAAGGCCCTCGCCAAGATCGCTACCCTCTGCAACCGTGCCGAATTCAAAGGTGGTCAGGAAGGTGTGCCCATTCTGAAGAAGGAAGTCGCTGGTGATGCCTCAGAAGCTGCCCTCTTGAAATGTATGGAACTTGCTCTCGGAGATGTCTTGTCGATCAGGAGACGTAACAAGAAAGTGTGCGAAATTCCCTTCAACTCTACCAACAAGTACCAGGTGTCGATCCACGAGAGCGATGATCCTAGCGATCCTCGCCACTTGCTCGTGATGAAGGGAGCCCCCGAAAGGATTCTGGAACGTTGCAGCACTATTTTCATTGGAGGAAAGGAAAAGGTAAAAATATCATGCTCAACATGATGACAGTTCGTAGATGGACTTCAACAGATTCATTAATTGTCATATATATTTCCAGGTTTTGGATGAGGAAATGAAGGAAGCTTTCAACAACGCGTACCTGGAATTGGGCGGTCTCGGTGAACGTGTGCTTGGTTTCTGCGACTTACAACTGCCATCTGACAAATACCCCATTGGTTACAAGTTCAACACTGATGACCCCAACTTCCCCTTGGAAAACCTCCGCTTCGTTGGCCTCATGAGTATGATTGATCCTCCTCGTGCTGCCGTCCCTGACGCTGTTGCTAAGTGCCGATCTGCTGGAATTAAGGTAACAAATGAATTACGTAATTAAGGACCCATTTGGCATCGGATATTATAATATGATCAAGACAAACATCCATTAACTGAACGTTCTCTTTCCAGGTTATCATGGTTACTGGTGACCACCCTATCACTGCCAAGGCTATTGCCAAATCTGTAGGAATCATTTCTGAAGGTAACGAAACCGTTGAAGACATTGCTGCTCGTCTGAACATCCCGGTGTCGGAAGTGAACCCTCGCGAGGCCAAAGCTGCCGTCGTTCACGGAACCGAACTCAGGGACCTCAACTCTGACCAACTTGACGAAATCCTCAAGTACGTTACTCACTCTTGCAAGACTATCCTCTTTATATTGTTGAGATTTGGTAGCTAGAATGTCTATAACTCATGACACGTGAACAGAAAAACCATTTTCTTAGAGTACATTTTCAATTTTATCGTCGGATGGTATTAGTCAATTTCCGTACACTTTTCCACTGTATCTACATTCATTTATTCTAAGTTCTGGATATTAATGTCTCCACTCCAAAAACCAGGTTCCACACCGAAATTGTGTTTGCCCGCACGTCACCACAACAGAAGCTGATCATCGTGGAAGGTTGCCAGCGTCTCGGCGCTATCGTGGCTGTCACTGGTGATGGTGTAAACGACTCCCCCGCTCTGAAGAAGGCTGATATCGGTGTTGCCATGGGTATTGCTGGCTCCGACGTATCGAAACAGGTAAGATGTAAAAAAGTGATTGATGGAAATGAAGAAAAAATGGTCCTTCAAGCAAGATCCATACAACCAAAAAGTAATATCGTCGGGGATAGTGCAAAACCACGTAACTAACACTGGTAAATACCGCGTAAGTGACGAAAAAAGTTTAATTTAAATTGATCCTTACGACACTAAACTTATGATTGATAATACTATATTTTTTTCTTTCACTTACGCGGTATTTAACAATGTTAGTTACGCGCTATTGCACTATCCCCGACGATATAATTTATCGTAGATTTATCGATATTATTTAGAGGAACATCGTATTTAATGTAAATAAACCTTTGAATAAGTCTGAAAAATTAAAAAGCAATTTATTTACACTCATGCATATAATTCAAATTGGCATTCAATTTTGACACGGTAAAACACCAATACGTATTATAGGCCGCCGACATGATCCTGCTGGACGATAACTTCGCGTCGATCGTGACTGGCGTAGAGGAAGGACGATTGATCTTCGACAATCTGAAGAAATCGATCGCTTACACCCTGACATCGAACATTCCCGAAATCTCGCCCTTCCTTGCCTTCATCCTGTGCGATATTCCCCTGCCCCTCGGCACCGTCACTATCCTCTGCATTGATCTTGGAACTGACATGGTAAGTTCCAAACTTTTTTTATTTCTAACGTTTACATCAACTTATACTGCAAGGGGACTAGTTTGAGATTTAACAATAAGAACTGATACAAATTTCATTTCTGACAATTTCAGTATGGAAGAAATTTAAGTCATTTTTTTAAATATTTTTTCCGTCGTTGTTCGTTGTTTTTGGAGGGTATGAGACAACTTTTTGAGAGACATTTCCATTTCTATTCTCTGGTATGCATTGTCGATAAAAAATCCAACATACCAAGTACTAAAGTAATGAGCTCAACATAATAATTATTTTTATAATGTTCATTAACTGGTATTCTTGCAGTATAGTAACGACGCCTTAATTTTTTTTATAATTAAAGACACATAGTCTAAGATCTAGATAGGACTATGTATGACCATTAAAGTAGCAACTACTATCCGTAACTATGAAATTTCACACATACAGTGTTACTGGTATTAGTTGGAAAGTTTACTGTTTTCCTTAGGATTTTCAGCGCCGATGAGGATCCCGTAAATATCTGTATTTTAATAAGTTATTGACATTAGGTACCAGCGATTGCACTTGCGTACGAGACGGCCGAGGCGGACATTATGAAACGCCCACCTAGAAACCCATTTTGCGACAAACTTGTTAATGAGAGGTCTCTATTGTGTATTATGTAATGTGTTGCCATACATTTTAACGATAAAAGCTAATAATGCTGATGTTGCCGCAGTATCGTGACGATTGGGGTGTTAAAAATTAACATTTACATTATTTCATATAACTGTGACGTTAAAGGAACGTTCATCGCACTCTTAATAAAACACTAACCTAATCCAAAATTTTGGCTAGATTAGTTTTAGCAAAATATGGACCCTATAGGGTAAGCTGCATCGACTATGAAAAAAATGCGTCTTTTCAACATTCAGAATAGGTTCAAAATTGTTTTAATTTATGTTAGTTCCTCGCTCAATTTAAAAAAAAATGTCATATACAGATACTTTTTGTGACGATTCTCACAAGTCAACAAGATTTTGGATTTTTTTTTGTTTGCGCGGTGAAAGTGAATTATTACTACCGCCCAGTGTTCAAGGGGAACGACTGAGCGGTTATGTTGAGTTCACCGTGGCTTACGACCCGACGTTGAGCCGCCCGGAGAGATGGAAAACGTCGGGCGACCGCCGGGCCGAGTCCCTAACTTGTGTACACCGCACGGCATACCAACCAAAACTCCGCGGTGGCCATCTTCGGCGCATTAGGGACGGCTGCGGGCTTCCTCCGACTCACGTCTAAGTTGTCGTCCGCAACCGCCCCTGCGCGTACCGCTGTTCGGTCCGTCTCCTGTTGTTGCGGGGGCTCAGAAGCCTCCGTACACCGAAGGACGCCCCCGGCGTCAAAGGCAGCGTGAGGCCTAACCGCCACGCTGGCGTCCATCACGGGGGTCACAAAAGTTGGCTAGACTAATGGGTGGACGCCCCCTTCCGCCCACCCGTGACCCTCGGAGGCCCCTTTTAGTCGCCTTTTACGACAGGCAGGGGATACTGTGGTGGAATTCTCCAAACGCCCCCAATCTACAGGGCGGAAACTGATTTTGGATTAGGTCATTTTTTTATTTAGAGTGTGTAATATAGAAAAATTGCTTATTATTCAGTCTCTACGTTATGGTTATATAAAATATGTAAGCAAGCAGTAACAGTGTAGTAAGATGTGAAGCCGTGCATGATTTTACTAAACCATGTTTTCGTACAACTAATGACAGCCGAAAGTGTGTGCCCCATAACATGAATAGTTTACTGAAGTTGATACGACGCGTTAGAAGGGGGGGGAGAGTGGGGAGAGTAACAAAGCGTATGTGTTTTATTTGTTATAATGATGTGTGTGGAGTACATTTGACGAACCGGTACAGGATACCATCACGGTGGTCGCTTGGCCAGGTTACGATCAATACAGTTGACAGACACAACACACCGAGTAACCACAGTCATCGTCATATCATTCCTACATCATCAAATTGTATACGACCGTCGCGCTGTGGAGTTATATCGCCATACTCATTCACAAGTCATTCGGTTAATTTTGTTAAGTTTCGCATTGCGACCGACTCTCAGTGCCAGTCATAGTCGATGTCATTCCATGATTAAAATTTGTGTTAATTATGTTTTGTTGATTAGTTATTAAGCGTCAAGTGATTGCAAGCACACGCTACCCCGCTTCGTGTACGAGTACTGTATCAGTGCTAGTACTTTCGCGTTAGTTTGCGTTCCCGCTTTGAGTCTGCTTATCGCATCTTTAGAACTAAAACGACACAATTAAAAAATAGAAAATGGAGTTGTCATTTTTAAATGACTAAAAAATAGTCCCCTATTTATAAAAATATGATAAAAAAGGGACCAATCTAACAGATTTGTCCTATTCCTGCTTGAATATGGCTGTGTTTGAACTATTGTTGTATTGAAAACTTCGTTTTAAGTAATTTTACTACGGTAACTCAATTTTCTATCTTTTTGAATTGTGTCGTTTTCATCCTTAAGGTGCGTTACGATGTTTCGGGTGGCGTGTGATTGTGAAGTCTTGCTATGTGTTCGGTGTTGTGTCTCGTGAGGATGCACCTCGCTTGCGCGTGTGGGCGCGTGTGGGAGCGTGTGGACGCGCCCGAGGCCGCGGCGGACGCACGTGTGGCGTGCCCGCTGACGGCCGAGCGCGGGCGTACGCTCACATGGCTAGTGTTTGTGTAGGTGCCCGCCATTTCCCTGGCTTACGAGGAGGCCGAATCTGACATAATGAAGCGACAGCCGCGTAACCCTTTCACAGATAAACTAGTTAACGAGAGGTAAAACATAGCGAGTGTCATCCGACTCGTTTAAAGATATTATTCTATACGCTAATTGCTTGCTACCACGTGTACGATAGTCTTCAATATTGAGGTTTGGTTGTTGCCTGCAGTGTGTTAACGGTGTCCCGTAGGATCACCGCTCGATAGCTCTGTGTGTGGATATATTGAAGGCGACCAACGCACCGCTCCTAATTTTCTGGCTTGAGATGTCTTTAAACTTTGCTCTAACGAATCTCTTTCCTTCTTTAAACTAACGTATATAGCTTGGTGTTGTAGTGGAGCAACGCGTTTCGAATTATCGACAGACCCGTGTCGTGGCCGCGGCGCAAACGCGTTGTTCCAAACGTTGACTTTGTCGTTTTTGCTGTTTAACGTTAACACTTATTCGTTATCTATGGTATATGTGTGGCTTGCACAGGTAAGTGTTCGGTGTTATTTCGTCTCTGTCATTTGTCTATCGTGCATGAAACGACGTTACCGATTTACTAACACGCCTTCTAATATTAATTATTTCTATATTCTATTTTGACTTTTTCATAAGTTTTTACCTCTCATGATCTCCATGCACACTCATGACACACTATTTGACATTTTTTATCATTCAATCTTTATCACGTCACACTACTGGCTTCATGACACATCATAAATAGCGTACTACCAGATCAGGTCTCTGTCATCAACGTATCGTAGGCGACAGTAACATATTTATATTTTATCGATACATAATACCAGTAACAATATGCTGCTAGGGCTTATATTTTGTACTCACTGTCACTAGAGTAGTTATTTTATTACTCTCTCTTCTAAAGGTCGATTCAAAAGCTACAATAGTTTAATGTTTTACACGCCAATTTTTCTATTTTGATATTTATTAGCAAATCTATGCGTAATATATTAAGTATGTATATTATGGAAAGCATTACGGTATACGGTGTACGATGAGGTTGGATGTGTCCCGCGCGTGGTCGCTGCAGTCTGCGGCAACGCGACTGCGCCGGCGCGTGCCAGTGTCCACTCATCAGTACTCTTTACTTGTATACATGTAAATTATATGTTAAGTGTGAACGACTCGAGTGCCGCTCGATCGGCTCGCGTGTGCTGGTTTGTCTAAATGCTTGGTGTTACCGAAGGTACCTGCTATATCATTGGCGTACGAGGCGCCCGAGTCTGATATCATGAAGCGGCAGCCGCGGGATCCTTACCGCGACAATCTCGTCAACAGAAGGTTGGCCCCGCACCGCGCCGACGTCACCTGGCGACGCTTACTAGTTTATCATTTGGGTGTTAACACAATGATTAGCTCCACTATTTATTAAATGCATTTGCGCATTTTGGTGAGATTTGACAAATCTTAGTGGTGCGGGCTACTTGTGGTTCAACAATGCCAATTGAAATTGGATGTGGAAGAGTGATTACAATGAGGCGCAAACTAACGTTTACCATTCGCTCATCAACTTATTGTTGATATCGAATAGTTATAGTCATGTGACATTATATAAACTTATTACTTTACAATCACAATGAAAAATACACTCAGAAAATTTACATAGAAAAAGTTGCTTTTCAATTTGTAAATTTTTATAATTTTTAGATTTTTATAAATTTCTCTAGCAATCTAATTAATACAATAGAATTAGAGGAATTAGTCCTTATCTATTTCTCTGTAACTTTCACTCTTCCATGTTTCAAGTTAGCGACTCGATTTAGCGATGCGACGCTGTTACGAGAAAATGCACGTTTAGTGAACGAATTAGAGGATTGTTTAGAGTGTTATAGTTAACGCACTAGTGGTTAAATTGTGTGGATAGACGTGTTAGTCATAGTAGTGCATAGAGACAATATAAACTGGTTGGTGCAAAAAAAAATAAACTTAATTTTTTTTTAAGGAATGACTTAGGCGTCATGGAGCATCTATAGTAATATTATGTTGTTTTTATATAAATTTATTATTTTTGTATGTAATGTACTGTACATATTAAATATGTAAAGTATAGTAGCAGCTAAAGCAGAGACCACTTCGCTGTAGCGCTTACGAGGCTCACAGACACATCACACTCATGCGTAGACCTGACTTCCTATTCTTATTTTGTTTCCAACTTTGTATCTATTGAATTATCTACTTCAAATATAACGAACGCTTAAGCTTTCTTTGTCATTTTCCAACTGGTGCATGCGGAGACAGTAATCTTACATCAATATAGATTTGGAATTTAAATTTGACATGAAAATCTACAGCCACTTTTATATAGTATTTTTTTTAAATAAACGGATTATTCATGTCTTAACTAATTTTCGATATACAAGAAGTGTTTCCGTTTTCATGTCATTGAATGAAATCTAGATATAGCAAGGTAGATAAAGCTCAGGAGACATTGATAATAATTTACATAAATTATACTTTTCGCTTGAGTATTTACTATTTACTGTGTTATTTGTCTACATTGATATATTTAGTTAATACCTTCTGTGCCTTACAAAACCCACTGCTTTATAGAATCCCATTTAGATCAATCTGCAAAAAGAATAAAAAAAACTTAAAACTGCAATTCAACTTAAAAGTAACTGATTGAAATATTTGACAAATAGCTTGATAGTCTTGACGCTTTTGATATTTTGCTTTTGAAGTGCGCTCTCCTAACGTGTTCTCTGTGGGGGTTGACAGGTTGATTTCGATGGCTTACGGACAAATCGGCATGATCCAAGCGGCCGCTGGTTTCTTCGTGTATTTCGTGATTATGGCTGAGAACGGATTTTTGCCAATGGACCTGTTCGGCATCAGGAAGCAATGGGACTCGAAGGCCATCAACGATTTGACTGATTCGTATGGACAGGAATGGGTGCGTATTACCGTCTTTTATTGCCAATTACTGATTGAAAAATCTTTATTTTGACTGTTAAGCATAATCGTGAACTTAGTAAGTGTTATACTTTCCTTTTTGTCGAATTCGTATTAAACGATGACGCAACACATTTCAGACCTACCGCGACCGCAAAGCCCTGGAGTACACGTGCCACACCGCTTTCTTCGTCTCCATCGTCGTGGTGCAGTGGGCCGACTTGATCATTTGCAAGACCCGTCGCAACTCAATCATCCACCAGGGCATGCGCAACTGGGCTCTCAACTTTGGTCTCGTGTTTGAAACTGCCCTCGCCGCGTTCCTATCGTACACGCCCGGAATGGACAAGGGCCTGAGGATGTACCCACTCAAGTGAGTAATATACTATTGCTTCGAGCTGGAAGGTTCGTGCGTTCTACAGTTTTGTACGTGTAATGTAATGTGTGATGTTCTCTAGGTTCGTGTGGTGGCTGCCCGCCATTCCGTTCATGCTGTCGATCTTCATCTACGATGAGATCCGGCGCTTCTACCTCCGCCGCAACCCCGGCGGCTGGCTCGAACAAGAGACTTACTACTAAGCAGCACCGACCACTGTCCACACCGTCGTGCATCAGTTAGTTACTGCGTACATAACGTTCATTTGTGTTCTTATATCAGACTGACAGAGGTTGCGGTGCCGCTCCGGTATATGTGTAATCGCTGTCGTGTACGCTTCTCACCGCTTGTTACCGCATCGCTCCTCACAGGGGCACCCGTGTACCTGTCGAGTGTTTGTATTACGAGGTTCGTTTGTACCGTCACGTGACCGAGGGCGAGCGGCTGCGCAGGACCCGCACGAGCCCGCCCAAGCGCTCTTCACTATTATTAATTTAATAACGAACTATGTATGTATATATGCACAGTGGAGTATGAACTTTGATATTTGTGATGATATAAAAAAAAATTATACACATATTATTATTTTGAAATTGTGAATCGTGTTATTTTTATATTGAGATCGTTTAAAACGCGAACCTCGCCCGTCACGGGACGAGTGGTTGAGTTGTTTTTATGAATCTGTTGAATCTCTGTCTGGCTCGAATCAGTTTTGCCTGCCGGCCGCCGACTCGGCCCGCGTCCGCTCCACGGCCCTGCGTCACTGGCACCGGCCACTGGGCAGTAGGCGCACTGCACCACACTGCACAGTGTGCACTGTACAGTACCGACCGGTCGCAGTGGAGTGGGCACACCGCCGCGCCCGTGTTCGGCGGCCAACGAAAGCATTTGTTGTAAAATTAACAGTTAAGAAGCCACTATTATTATAATTTAAGTGAATTAGACTTAAGTTGAATTTTTCGAATGAATAAAGTTCAGTTGACGATTCGAACGAGTGCATGGTGTATGAGATGTCGATGTGGAGTGCCTGAGTTTTAGTGTACTACCGCTTACTGTTAGGTAGGTAGTTGAAATTTTGATGCCGTAATCTCAATTTTAACGTAGATAAATAAAGCATACACAGTCGCGAACGCTTAGAGGTGCGGGTCTGGCCGCGGGCCCGCACGGTCACTCAGCACTGCCGTTGGTCGCTCCGGCGTCGCCCCGGCATCGCCCCGGCGTCGTCCCGGCGTCGCCCCGGCCGGCCGCGACTCACGGCACCAGCCGCGCGGCGACACCGGCCGAGACGCTTTTCTTTTCTAAACGTAATCAGATTAATAGCGAACTTCAAATTTTATTAAAATAGGCTGCTCATGGTAAATTGTAAGATTTTATTTCTTAATTAAAAGATAATAACAAAACGTAGGGATGCGTAATTAGAAATTTTTAAAATTATACAGTTATCATAGAGTCATGTTGTTTTGTCGCCACTTGGCTCTTCTACGGGAGTGTCGCAGCGGAGAGGCGGTGCGGCGTGGCGGGGGCGGGGGCGGGCGCTCGCGGACCGCGGTCACGGGCCCACGCGGGGACCTACACGGGGACCTAAACGGGACAGGGCCGAGTAGAAGGACCAAGTGGAGCGATTCATTTCAATTTTTCGTAACGAATACATATAACATTATAATAATGGTTACAAAAGTAAAATATAACATTATAGCTACTAAAATCTAAATTATATGAAATGTTTATAGATTTAAATGAGTCGTTTCTTTAGGATGACCTTTTGTGCTTGTTTGACGAGAACGATGTACATCTCACTGACAATAGTCGTTGATGATATTATTGTAATGATCTGATCATTGTGAGCGGTTTGTTTGACGTACACTGTAGATCTAACATTGTTTTGCGTTCGACAGTTCTTTACACCGATTTATTTTATAGTATTACTCTGTTGGCTAGGAATGCTGTAAAAATGTAAGTGTTAATAAAAAAAACATTTTCAAAATATTATTGTCGTGTTTCATTTCAATACCCATTTATTTTTGATTTTTTACCTTTGTAAAGTGGAATTTAATTAAAAGTGTGCAGGTGGCTCATGAAATTATGATGAACTATAGAAAAGAATTAGATATTTTTTTTTAATAAAATATACGAAAATACCATCATATAAACTGGTAATTCATAGCACTTATGTTGTTACAAGCTATTCCTATAAAATAGAAAACCGACCAAAGAGTAAGTGTACACAGTAGTATTAACGTGACATTCCTCTAGTCCGGTACAAGAGCCCCGACGCCTTCTGCCTTAGTTGAGAATGCGCAAATAATTTACGATTCAGCTTTAAAATGTTTTATATTAAGTTAAGTATAAAAATTGTTAAACGACATTATCGAATTCTATAAAATCGTTTTTGAGTGATTAGGTTTAGACAGTTTTCAATACGATCAATATTTTGTTGAGTGTGTACTGGAAATTACAACCTTTGACACATTTTGTACAATTTTTGTAAGGTGCAAACTTCCAAGTTGTTTATGTAGCAATGATAAATAATTTGTAATGCCGTAGTGTAAGTATTTTGGGTGTTTTATTGCTTAAATAAAGATATAATCATATTATTTTTTTATTTTGTACATAACCTGACTTATAATTACTACTATAAGGCCATGTTTCAACCGTTTTAGTCGTGAGAGTAACGCCGGGTACATCAAAATTATATTAAGGACTAGCTTTTGCCCGCGGCTCCGCCCGCGTTAAAAAGGTTTTCCGTGATAAAAGTCCCGCTTTATGTTTTCCCGGGATAATAAGTAGCCTATGTGTTAATCCAGGACATGATCTACCCGTGTGCCAAATTTCATCGAAATCCGTTTAGTAGTTTTTGCGTGAAAGAGGAACAAACATCCATACATTCTTACAAACTTTCGCCTTTATAATATTAGTAGGATTTACGGGGCAAAAGTAATCTCAAAAAAATTCAAAATGCATCGAGTGTGGTATCAAAATAAAGAATTCTTAACCGTGATTACGAATATAGGATAGCTTATATACTCACTTCTCATAATTTGGTTGGTGATATAGGTAGAGCAACAAAATCTCGGAGTGAGCAGATGCCTCCGGTATGACTGCAATGCTGAGATCTTGGGTTCGATTCCCGGGTCAGGCCGCGTGATATTGTGTTTTTCAGTTTAAGCCCGGAGTATGGCATTTGTGCCCGGTTCGGCCCCTATCACATCATGGGACGGAATATGCACGGCGAAAGAGTGGGTGCACTAGTTCTGCCTACCCATTCGGGGATAAAAGGCGTGAGTGTGTGTGTGTATCACTAAAAATTGGTTTCTGTGATTTAGGTATCCGTCATAGCGTCTTCTGATTTAAGCATACACTTTTTATTTGCAGACGCTTTATTCATAAACTGATCTACATTAAGTATTTTTTGTTACGAAGAAAATAAAATACTTAGTTTGATTCGACAAATTACGCTAGTACTATAGCCGTTACAAGATCACTCAAGGGATCCATATTTGTCCGTGGTACACCCTGTTTTCCTAAGAAAAACGCTATAGCAACCCTCCAAATATCATGAAACTTTGAGATACATTTTATTGTACCGCATCCCTTTCCTATAAAAGCAAAACTTTTACTCTGTAGTAAAAAACGGGTAGTGTGTGCACTTTGCACATAACTGTGCTTGGCCATTTGCATCGTAGATAGGGCATAAAAAAAAACTTTGAATATGATAGCTTACGTACTTAAGCCAGTTTAATACATATTGTAGGTATGTACGGTTAGGGAGAGATCAGGTATAAAACGGTGGTGCGCCTCAGCGACTACGGAAGGCCGCCCTTCAGAAATCCATTCATGGGTTAAAGCATCTCCGAGCCGTTATTAATGTGACGATCGATCCTCATATCGTCGGATTTCAAAGGATAGTATAACATCGAAGTCATCGAGTTACCTAATGCCCACTGATAGAAAAGAACACTTTAGATAATAGAAAGCCAAAAGTAGGGCTGCCATCATCTAAATTGCCGACGCCGGATAAACACGGCAAAAATCCCGGACATTTGGGCGAAATATGGGTATTTCCCCGGACACCTCTGAATAAATATTTTGCCGTTCTTTCATGAATGCGGGGAAATGCATGAAGTTTTAACTAAGATTTATTTCAATTTGTCGCTCATCTATAAAAAATGGATTTCCCCTGACAACAAAAGTGGCCGGGTTTAGCCCGGACAATTTTTAAAACCCCGGCCGGACGGTCCCCGGACGCCCTTCAAACTAGGACAAATCCGGGGAAATCCGGACGGATGGCAGCCCTAGCCAAAAGGGAAGGAATCATATCTACCAAGATTTTAAACATACAAGTTTATTTATATAATCCTACTAATATTATAAACGCAAAAGTTTAGAAAATGTATGTTCGTTACTCTTTCACGCAAAAACTACTGAACGGATTTCGATAAAATTTGGCGCACAGGTAGATCATGTCCTGGATTAACACATAGGCTACATTTTACCTCAGGAAAAATATAAAGCGGAACTTTTATCCCGGAAAAGCTTTTTAGCGCGGGCGGAGTCGCAGGCAAAAGCTAGTAATTAATAACTATAACATTCTCTGTTATTTTGGTATCGCCCTACTGTTAACATTTTATTTCACTTATTTTTTCTTTTCTTTTATTTATCTTTAAGTATATTTAAAAGATTTTTTTATTTTTTTTTATTTTATTAAGCAAAGGAAAACAAACAGTAGCATACAATGGTACAACATACATAATCTAAATATTATATAATTAATAATACATGCTACCCACAACATTTTCCACAGATTACATTTAAAGGTATAGTTGTTGTGAGCATGTGAGCCATGTTCAAGAATTACTTAAATGTTATATAAAAATAAAAATTAAAAATTTAGGAAAATAAAGAAAATACAATATTTAGAATTTTAAAGAAACAGAAACTATAAAAGTTCTCAGTGCCAATAATATTGTACTTAAAAAATAGGTAAAACGTAACTTTATTTTATTTCAACAGAAGGCTTACATTGTTTGATTTAAGGGAAAACAATAATTATAAAAATATTTGAGATATTAAAAATAATCAAGATATTTTAATTCTAACAACTAAATTTCCAATAAAATCGACGCAACATCCTTTTTAAATTTACTACGGTTAACGTGTAGTATATCAATCGTGCTAAATTGTCGATTATATGTTTCCACCATTCTGTGCAGCGGTGAGCGCAAACCAGCGTTGGTTTTACAAGACGAAGAAGCAAATAAACGTCTCGTGCGCACCTCCCGCCCCTGAACCGTGCGGGGAACCAGGTAGCATAAGCTGTTAACTAAGTTAGAACAGTCAAATTTGTTACGGCATATATCAAACAAAGTCATGACTTCTAATAAAATAATTTAAAACAACTTCACCAATGAGCCTCTAGGTACAATGTAAGTATATAGCACATAGTTATAGTATAGTTATTATGACTTAGGACTTTGTTTATCGTCTGAAGCCGTGGCATAGCGCGGTTTTGACTGAATCCCGCACGGATGGCAAGATGAATGTTAGCTTTTGGTGCCCGGAGGATGGGTGTATGCGTAAGTCTTATTTGTTGAAATGAGTTTTTATTATATACATATGCCCCTTATAGGCACCAAAAAACTGAAAGGCGGGCACGGGAAAGCCGCGATAGCCTAGTTGGGAGTAGAACAGAGTGCCAAGACGAATGTCCGCAGGTTCAAAACCCAAAGGCACACACCTCAGACTTTTCTAAAAAAATATGTGTGTATTCTTTGTGAATTATGGCTCGCTTTAACGGTGAAGGAAAACATCGCCAGGAAACCTGCATACCTGAGAAGTTCTCTGAATTTCAAAGGAATGTAAGTCTGCCAACCCGCACTTGGTCAGCGTGGTGCACTAAGGCCTTAACGTACTGAGTTGTAGAGGTCCGTGCTCAGCAGTGGGCAGTATATAATAAAGGGCTGGTATGGTATGGTATGGTCTTAAAAGGGCAGCAAATACACACGCTACGCCACCGCCTAATACTTAGTGTCGACGATAACAGTACCGATACGTCCAGAGTCCAGTCCTAAGGCTGTTTTACACATGTGCTTCTATGTAACGACTATTCATAATTTTTTGTTATTAGCGCTTTCCGTTTTTAATACTAGTACGACATATTAGCCCCACCGTAGTCTGTCCATAATAGTAAGTAAAGTGGGGTGATAGTCATCTATAGAGAGATGATTAGCTACCCGTTGTCGATACAATGAGCTGGTTGCCTTTGTTTCATTTTGTAGATACATTATTTTATGTGTAACAGAAAATAATACGAAATTAAACTTTTGTGAAATCAGCATAAAAATTTATCGAAAATAAAGCAGTTCATAGTTTATTTAAATTCATATTTGTAAAATTGTTGTGAGCAAAGCAGGAGCGCGGTGGAGTTATCGTGCTATCTCATTCTCACGCAGGTGACATGACTACCCTTGCTGTTTCTGGTATTTGACAGATGTCCCTTTGGTAGAAACGAAACAAGACTTTCAGAAATGTAAAGTCTACCAACCCGATTCAACCCAGGGAAGTACTTAGAGAAAAGAGCTAATCCCTGTAACTCGCAGAATCACAAAACTTCCTGGAGCAGTGTTGGGTTAATCAATAGGCCTTATAGCCTATATGCCGCGACCTCGAAGCAGAAGCGGCTTAGAGGGTGGCATATTGTAAAGTAAAAGCGGCATAATATGGCCAACTTTCTAAAAAATTAATGCTAAAATAATATGACTACATTTTGTGTACCTTCCTATTTTTTTAAGGTCACTACTCTGTTAAACAAAACACCATTTACCTACAAATTTGTCCTGGGGGACCTTTTTTGGGCCTTCTTAAAGATTGTTGCAAAGCGGAACCCTAACTGAGTGACCTATATGGAAAGTATAAATCCACGACAGTTAGCAATTGCAGAAATCTATGAAGTAGGTGGGTAATTCTCACCAAATTCCGAAATTATTGTCCTTAGAGCTTTACAAAATATGTAAGAGATATATAACGGCTACCAATATTTCTTTGCAACCTAAATTACTGTAGCTAGAAGTTCCATTTATCACTTTGTATTTTATATGTGTAAATAAAAAAAACTCATCTATATAATATCCCTAAAATCATTCCCTCACTATGTCCCAATCACCAAATTTAATTACTTTTGTATCATTAGACGAACGAAATATTGTAACAATGCTTTGCAACTTTTTCTTATCGAATAAAAATATAACAGATTAACGAAAAACGAAACACAATTTGAACTAAAAAGTTAGGAAATGGTTTAAAAAAATAATCTCCATGTGTCTCATAAAAATAAATCATTCCCTCACATTTTTCTGTCAAACAAACTGTGAACGCATTTTTAATAAAATTTGAACGCAGCCATTCGGGTTTGACAGTTGGTAGTACTGGCAATGTAACAAAATGGCGAATTTTACGTGAGCTTGTTGGAGTTTGCGCTGAAAAAACAATTAGTCTTTATTTTATTGAAATTACATTTCTGATCGTCATTCCATCACAGCCTGGAAAAACAAAAGGTAAATACTTTTGATATTTATTAATAACACAGTGAAGTAGGCCATTGAGAGTATTAAACTTATACATAAAATTTCTTTTTAAAGTGAGGTTATGTTGGGAGTTTTTTTAAATAATTCTTTGTTTCGTCATTCCCTCACCGTCATTACCTCATGTTAATTTATAGTGAGGGAATGATGGTTTATGAGGGAATGACTTTTGACTGGGTTAGCTTGCTTAATTGATTGTTTGCTTTAGCTTACTATTGAATTTATCGCTGCTATTTTGTTATAGGTTCAAATAATGGCTCGTAAAAAGAAGATGAGTCATGAAGAAGCTAAATTAAAAAAGAAAGAATATGATAGGAAGCGCAGGGAGAAAATAAAATCTAATCCTGTAAGTTTTGAATTACTTCGCGAAAAAGAAAGACTTAAATATCTAAAGAAAAAAGAAAAAGGTCAAGTGAAGCTTATATCTGACATGAGTTTTAGAGAAAGAAGGCAAAAAATAAAAAACTGGAAGAAAAACAGTCAAACGTATAGAGAAAAAACAGCAAAAGTACGTAAAGATTTATCAAGATTTTTAGACGAGACACCACCTGCTAGCCCCGTACTTGCCATTCAAAATAATAATGAGTTAAGGGACCTGGTAGCTCTAAGGAGAAGGCAACAACTGAGAAGACGCAGAAGAATACTTTATTCGAAAATAGCTAGATTACAGGAGAGATTGAAACAAGAAATAAGGAAAAAAGAGAAAATTCGTAAGAGATGTCAAAGGCAAATCAAGAATATTCAGACGTCATTGTCAGACGAATTTGAGTTCACTCAAAAGCATTTTCCTGGCTAGATGTTCTTCCATAATGCTCTTTGAAGTTACCACTGATAATATCACAGATATAGAGGGCTTAGTTAAGCAATCACCAAATGTCGCTCCATTTCGTGGAACACAACAAATTCGCCAATTTGTCTTTACAGGTGGCCTCCTAGAGATTAGAAGCCTTTCATGTTCTGAATGTGAAGAAAAATGTAGACATTATCATATGGGTTATTACTCTTCTCCAAAACCTTCCAAAAAAACAGAATAAAACGCAGAGAAGTACAAACACGAACTGATTTGCACGATCGCCATTCATCAAAAGATATGATTTCTACAGTTGACAACAGTTACAATATAGGTAACCATGTCCTTATTAAATGGGACGGAAACGTTTATCCAGGGGAAATATTATCATTTTCTGAGGAAGGTGCTTTAGTAAAGTGCATGAAAAAAGGAACCAAATGAGATGGCCAGTAATCAAGGATGAACAGTTGTATACCTGGGATGATATTCTGCACAAGATAGAATCTCCAAAATTAATCAAAAGGGGATGTTATTCCGTAAAAGAATTAGACTTTAAAAATATGTAACTGACATGAGACTATTTTAGTAACTTTAAGACTGAATAGGTTAAAAATAGAACTTTTTGTTTGTTGATTTTAAGTTAAGTAATTGACAATGTTTAGTTTACGTTCTTCAAGATGTTATTTGTTTTATTTGAGGCTAAATATAGTTTAAAAGGAGAAATACTTCACTGGTAGAATGCCAGTTAATTGTTTATAAGCAAAGCATTTTTATTACTTTTTTTTATTATTTCTAATTTCATTGTTTAATGATTTTATTTTTAATGGATGCCTATTGACAAATAAACAACACTATTATTTATAATTGTTCTTGAATGTCTTGTAACGGTCATTCCCTCACCTAAGTCATCATTCCCTCACTTATGTTTTTTTTTTTAATTCTTGTAATTCTCATAAAACACGTTTATTCTAGGGACCACTATATAATTTAAACTTATAAACATCAATACTACCAAATCCACAAAAAATATGTACAAATTCATTTGAGTGTTATTTGTCAGTTTGTAATGACCGAAATTCGGAATTTGGTGAGAATTACCCAGGTACCTATTCACGTAAATGAAAACATTAGTATTTTGTGCTAAAGATATTTTCACAAAACGTCAGTAAAATTGCGGATACACTTATTACCTTAACTACATGTTGTTTTGAACAATTTCCTGTACATATACAAAAACGAGTCGGTAAGTACCTACCTAGGAAAACATACATACATATTGTATTTACATAACGGGTGTAAGCTGTGTAACACCCAGTAAAACGTGTGCAAAATTATAAATTCGTACCGATTAGAATAAATCTAATATTACATTTAAATCTATACCTATATAAGTACTGTGATGTCAGCATATTGCCATGTACTGTACACAATTCTAGACTCGAGATACTGAGCAGAAAAACCCAATACCATTTGCACGACCCGGGATCTAAACCTGAGACCTCAGCAATGAACAATTCTGTATTGATTTTTGTCATTGTTTTGTGTATTAACCAGAGATATAGGTAGAAATACTTACTCTATCTACGGTCTGAACTTGAAACTATAAAATGTCATTCAACGGCTTTAAATCAATTAATGAAGGTAGAACAATATAAACAGTATACTTGTTATTTGTAGATAACTACCCACATTATATATAACAAGTATAAAGATTGATTTGAAGAAGTGACTGTTTCAAAGTTTTTGAAATTAATATGTTTACGAGTTAAAACTTCTGCACAAAATATTGGATTTATGTAGTAGAGTTTTGAAATATGAGTAAGTAGAAGCCATTTATTTTAATATAAAGTGGTGGCGGTCAGTTTTGAGGATGAACACCACCAGGTGACCAATGACTTCGATGCAGTTTCAGTACCCATTTTCAGTAATCCTGGTTATTGGCACCTCTCCAACGTCCTAATTTCACTGTTTGTGTAATCCACGCGTACCGCTGCTGCCTACACAAATTTCCGTAATGCGTTGTTGCTATAGTCCTCATAAATCAAGTTCCGTGTAAATCCGAGTGTACAGTTCTAAATAATCCTTATTACCTATCTATTCCCAATTAACACATGAATTTCTTGTAACGTTTGCCATTTTGGTAAAAAGAAGCAGGTATTGCGCTCATGACTTGCCGATTTATATGTAGACTTTTATTATCTACAAGAGCTCGTCATTAGACAGGCACGTGCCGCCTTTGGCCTTGACGACAGCCATGCCTATAGCTGTGTAGTTATGTTTAATGAAGGTACATTTGTATGGAAGGTCCTTCGTCCTATAGCCGCGCAGAAATTTCCACACGCCCCGACGTGCCCCTTGCGCACCGCGCATGTGCAGATTTGACAGCGCGACCGTGCCAACACGTCCTAATTTTCCTCGCTTTGCTTTGTAGCATATTCAACACGGGAAATATCTTGTTTTTTCACGCCGCCCACGAAACGCCGTGCTGGGTGTATAAAAGCGCAGCGATGCGCCCCGCGGGGCTCGACTGAGCCAGAATGGTGGCGAATGTCGGCGTCGTCAATCCAATAAATGGTAAACATTTTTGTCACAGTGACGACGTTAGGCAGTTTGCGGATTAATACAGAGTTGATGGATTATGTAGTGGAGGCGACGGCGTACATAAGCGCGGTAGCGGCGTTCGCCGCCGTGCTGCTGGTGGTGCTGCTGTTCTTGGGCCGGCGCTGGTGCTACTCAGCAGTCACCAGCCGCAAGTCCTGCTGTGATGAGATACTCGATGTGAACCCTCCACCTGCCGCACCTTGTCTACCGATCGACAATGCTCACTTTGGTAAGCAATTGTAATTATCGTGCTAGTGTAATCGATTTTTGTTTGTATATTTTTATGATTTCCTAATTAAAATTCAATTTCTCTAAAGTACCTATTGTAGTGATTAATACTTTCACATAAGACATTTTCTAAACTTCCATGAACTTAAACATAGATATCGATTAATTTATTAAATATTCATTGTTTTGTTTTACGTTAGTGAAAGCCTTACATAGTGTGTGGTAGCACAGGTAAAGTGATATTATATTTTGTAGTGGTTAGTGTAGCTTCAAGGGCGAAGAGTGCGTCACCAAGGTCCCATGCAGAGTAAGAGTTTATTACTTACTTTTATGTTTTATCACCAATTAGAATTATTAGATAGGTGTTTAATAGTCTCTAGGCGCTTAGTGCGATAGGTACATATTGTGTAGTGTTTTTAGCGTACTGTGCATTGACGATGTCGATACGTCTGTGTTGTTATAGATGCTTTGTCGAAACCGAACCATTACCCAGAACGCGTTTTCGCGTTTGAGACTTCCGACTCGGATGAGGAACTGCGTTTGCGCATCCAACAGGTAAGATTATCTACAATCCAAATCAAACTTAGCCATTTGCTTAGCATTTTTTAATTTCTTTATCATAATTTTAATTGTTTGAAAGTATGGACTTTCTAATTGGACTTTAATATGGATTATAAAGGTAATAACTGGTCCTTATTAAGAATATCTTAAGGTCCCTCTGGAATGCATTCAGAATATGAGAGATCATCTCATACGCATTAATATTTAACTTGGTCACCTACTTTCTATTTTCGTAGTCTGTTTACAAATCCTAGAAAACAACGATAGACGTTGATCGCTCAGATCCACAGATAATATATTAAAACATTCCGATCATTCTTTGGGAATGAAATCAGCAGGGAAAAAAAAAAATAAAGTATCTACCTGTCTCCAGCATTTACATTATACCAACTTACACGACAACAGGATGACGAGCGCAGTGGAATGCCACACAGTACTTTGTAACTCAAGGTGCTGGATGGTGTTTCTATTGTTTATGGGTGGTCATATCACTTACCATCAGGTGAACGGCGTGCTCGTCTCGTCATTCGATGCAAAAAAAGAAACAAAAAATAAACTTAAACATATGTTCAATATTAGGAAGGTACTCAGAAATGTAAATAAGTATGTACTTGAGTAAATTATAACACGACTTTTCTGTTCCATTAAATGGCTAGATTTGGTATCGCATAGGAAATGCAAACTGCAAATCGCACTTGCGCAATTCGGCAGGATACATACTGCATGATGTGGTAAAATTCCAGTGACCGAGGCACTATAAATACACCACGTTAGGTTATTTCAATAAGATACACACGAATATAGTACGGCAATTGGGTATTCACTATTTACTAAATATCGTATTATTATATTATTAGTTTATTCATCTTTAGACTTCGAGCTTCTATGTTGTGTAGAACGTAGTTTGTTGATTAATTTAAATGTATATTCAGCTAGTGTTAATATGCCTTATTTGGATACAGTGGTAGTGGTACGTAGAAATTAGACGTTTATCGTATTCTTAGGAAAAAACATAAAAGATAACATGAAAATTAATCCACTCGTAAGTGCACAATAATTTTTCAAATACTAAAATAAGTACAGTATTTATCATGTCATTATCAATCACCCTAAACACGAAATTAAATAATGTTCATTTAACCAATCGCTATTTAGAATAAACATTAAACTACTAACGTCGCATTACCCAATGTCTGCTCTACACCAAGAGCTAAGCTAACTTAGGTCCTGTTGTTTCACCCGTGGTTAAGATTTTTATGACAAAAGCGGATTGCAAGAGAATACACAGAGAGAGACAATGAAACAATGCCGCCATAGTTTAGCTTATCTCGGATAAATGAGGTAAAATATAGAACATAACTCTGTTTAAGCACATAGTTTGCGCCGGTATGCATTCAAGTATGAAAAAATACCTCAGCTACGCGAGTTAAGCTAAACTAACTTAGCTTAGGCATTTCTTTGTCTGCAGCCTACGGTAAGCCTGGTTGATTGAGACATTTAGAGACTCGTATTCAAACAACACTCGTATATACTGAGTGTACGATGTATAGTGTCATAGTTTACCTTTAGAAGTAAGCAGAAAAAACAATAACACCTATGCCGCCATCTCCCTAGGGACAGTCTAAGGAAGAAGTCGAGTGCCACTATGAGGAGAAGAACGAAAATGCCTCCCAGGCGATCAAGGTAGACGTGGAGCTGGTGGAGACGGCCCTAAGAGAGACTAGCATCCGGGAGACGAAGATCGCCGAGGTGTTACCGCAGCGCGCTGAGTATATCCACACGCTAGAAGCACAGAGCAGTGTGGATAGTGACGTCATCGCGCATAATGTAAGGAATTTGATTCTTAGATATTAGATAAAGCAGGGAAGATTTTTTTGAAGTCTACTTTATAAAGATTTGAAGACAATGTGTCCTTATTTATAATAGGTAGGTAATTAGTTCCCAAAAGGAACTAGAAAGGGGCAAGATGAAGAGGTTTGTGTGTTGGTAATGATACCCAAATTACAGGCCACTTGGGATATATACGTATTAGTTCACAAAATGGTAAAAGGCGAGGTGCCCAATTTAGTTCCAAACTGCGTATTATTTCATTTGACTATTCTGATGAACGACGTGTTTACATAGTAATGATTTTATTTATACAAGCTAATTTAAAATAGTAATTTTTATATTTTTGGAATCTTGAAAGAGAAACAGTCGAAGGCGGGACTCGAACCCACGACCTCCGGCGCACCGTGCCGGTGCTCTTCCAATTGAGCTACTCCTACTCCCGCCTTCGATTGCCAATTTCAAGATGCCTATTTATTTCTCTTAAAGGAGATGACGTGCGCCGGAGGTCGTGGGTTCGAGTCCCGCCTTCGACTGTTTCTTTTTCAAGATTCCAAAAATATAAAAATCATTATCCATGCACTACATGGCCATTAACATGTATAAAAAATCATAATACAAAAATAAGTTAAAATACTCATACTCATATATTATCATAATTACTTATGCCTCATTAATTTTATTTGTTTAACATAGATACTTTATTATAGTATTTAACAATATCTACAAATTGTTTGTTTATAATCGTTGACACGAATAAACAAAATTAATCTAGGAACCATTGTCATATAAGTTTAATTTTGATACCAGTATCTTAGTGCACAACATAGTTAAAGTACTTTCATTCAATTTGAATATAACAAAGTCTTGTTTTATATTATCTTAGGCAGCGATAGCTATTGTAATGTCAGTGCTATTGTTCATGATTATTACCGATTAAGAGGTGGTGACGTGAAGTGAAGTGACGGCTTCGCCCGCGGCAAAGCCTTTCCTCAAAAGTCCTCAATTTAGTGAAACTGCTGTTACAGTGGTACCGATCCATAACACCATTTGTAAGACGCCACCGTTCACGACGTTCTGCGGCTCCTGCATTTATTTCTAGCAAAAATCCAAAGATCTCCAAAAAAAAACAAGAAATATTTAAGATTCATATTCAAATGTTGAAGGATACGTCACTGCTTTGTGGCGAGAGCAGCAGCTCCAAAGAGCGCGGTTCTGTCGAACTGACGATACTGTACGACGCTCCCGTGCGCAGCATGACTGTGCATGTACTCCAGGGGCGCTCCTTACCACAGAAAAACCAGGGACAAGTCTTACAGAGCCAGGTAAAAATAATCCATAGACATTTAATGACTTTATAATTTATGACGTCTTAAAAAATAATGTCCAATAAAAATCTCGCATATATACGTTTTTATAATTTTATGTGCATTGACGAAACATTAATGGAGCAGGAATCAGGAGTGCGATAAAATAAAACGATGACATGTTTAAAAAGTCATATTTATATATTATGCATACCTATGTGATTTATATTTGTAGGTTCGTGTAGTTCTTCTGCCTTTAAAAAAGCAGAAGTTCAAATCGAAAATACGGAACGGTGAAAATCCTCAGTACATGGAAAGTTTCGTTTTGCACAAAATTAATCCAGGTGAGTTTTATCAATCTTTGGTATCATTACGAAGTGCTAAATGAACTTTTTCGTAGTTTGTGACGTCACAGCTTTGTAAAAAAAGGCAAAATTGCCATACGTAGGTATGCAGTAAGGAATTAATTTAGCCAAACAATTATTTAAACAGATATAGGTATTCTATTTTAAATTATAAGCTTTAATAACTGATTACCCTGACTGGATAGAAGTAGAGTCTATTACCCACGTAAGTCTTTACTCGATGTATATTTTTAAATTAAGTTGTAAACTCTGCCAGTTTTATTTTATTTGAAAAAGGAATTTAAAATAAGTACAATATTTCGATTATTTACTCTTCGACAGAGGATGTATATGGATTGGGTCTGCGCATCCGCGTGTACGGGTGTGAGCGTATGCGCCGTCACCGGCTTCTGGGCGAGGCTGCCATTTCCTTCGCCACGCTCAACCTTGAGCTCGAGAACAGTTTATGGCTGCAACTGTCACCACGCCAACACCATCAGGCTAGTTTACAGGTAGGTACCAACATGTTATATCCTCAATAATATATAATTTTTATTTGTGAAGACTCAGTACCACTAGGGTATCTACCTTCCTCTAGCGTCACATCACTTTCTTCACAAAGTGGGTATGTACAAGTATTTTCGCTTCCACAAATTGGAATACTAATAATTTTAGTCTTTTATAAATTTAATATTAGAGTTTGGTCCGTCCCGTGGGCCGCAACCATGAAGTGCTGCAAAGCCTTCCAAACGTCGGGAGAAAAATAAAATAAAAACCAATAAAATTTAGTGTGTACAGGCGAACTTAATTGATCTTTTATACACCACCAAAGATAAAAAAATGCGCTATCTGCTGCCCATAGAATAAAGACTAAAGCAGATATATCAGTTGCTGCCATTGCTGTGCATATTTGACAACAAGAGAAAAACAAAAATACGGTGTCATAAAATTTGGATAAAAAATTACATTACATTGATTCATTAATCAGGTTTTCCAGCGTCCACTAGTGAATTTATACAACTTTATAGATTTTACAATGTCTTATTGCAATGCAATGCAATGCAATCAACCCTGTATTATATATACTGCCCACTGCTGAGCACGGGCCTTCCTCTACTACTAAGAGGGGTTAGGCCTTAGTCCACCACGCTGACCTTGTGCGGGTTGGCAGACTTCACATACCCTCTAAATTCTTATGGAGAATTCTCAGGTATGTAGCTTTCCTCACGATGTTTTCCTTCACCGTTAAAGTGAACAATAATTGATAAACAATACAGTAATTAATTAATTAATAATTATTCGTCACTTATTTTGTATTCATTCATGAACGTCAATCTGACGTGTGATGTACATAGTATTTATTGTTACTTACAACATGTTGAGTCCATAATTTAATGTACGATTTATGAAAATTTTTAACTAGGTATAATAACTGTGTCACACTTTACATATTATACTTAAACAAAAATGTCTTACCATTTATAATGCTTTACCTCTTCTACATACCCCATTTCTTTCAATAATTGAAAACGCTTGGTGTATTTGCAGCTTCCCAAACTGGATCTGAATCAGTCCATAACAGGTGTCCTGGCGAGTCCATCTTCACTAACCACGGCGACGACTCCATCTGGAGCGGGCGCGGGCGCGGGTGCGAGTGCGGGCGGTGAGGCGTGCAGCCTGGCGCGTTCAGACTCCGCGTCGTCGTGCTGCAGCGCCAGGTCTGCGCCAGAGCTGCTGTTAGGCTTGCAATATAACTCCACCACGGGCCATCTGTCCGTCGAGGTAAGTAGCCTGTAGTGCTCCCGAACACACAGTGATACTTAAATCATCATTATGTTTCTTTTCTCCAGATGGGTATCTGTGAGTCTTTAAATATCTCCCCTTTTAAAGAAATTCCGTCCATAGGTACTTCTAGTGAAAATTCTACCAGGTGTCCAGAATGCCACTAGACGTCTATTTGTATATATACGGTAGGAATTGCTGATCATTAGGTGCGCTTCGTATTCGTTTATTATCCTGTTTACTATCATCGCAATATTGCAGGTGATAAAAGGCACTCATTTCCGCAAGCTTTCGCCGAACAAAGCGCCCGACACCTACGTGAAGCTGTGCCTCATCAGCTCGCTGGGCATGGAGATGGGTCGCTGCAAGTCCACCACCCGCCGCGCTCAGTCCAACCCGCTCTACAAGGAGCTCTTCATCTTTCAGGTTCTTATAATTTGTTACGTTTTGGCTTGCCGTCTGTCTAAACTCCCGAAAGATGTTTAAAGGATACAATATGCTGTAACAAATGGTGTTAGAAAAACTCACTTAAAATTAAAACATGTCTGCATTATGGAAGCACTACGATTATGTTTCGGTATTTGGTCACTAGGTGGCACTATTTCAACTTAGCGAAGTAACGCTGATGGTGTCGGTGTGGTGGAGGCGTAGCGTGAAGCGCAACGAGATGGTGGGCTGGTTCTCGCTGGGACACAGCCCCTCTGGCAGGGAGGAGGAGCGCCACTGGACGGAGCTCTGCGAGCGACAAGGCGAACAAGTACGTAGTGTCTCTTGTACTTATTGTGAACAGCTATCAAGTTCAGGTAACGCAGCTAATAAATATTGAGAGGGACCGCAATAGCGGTACGCGCAGGGGCGGTTGCGGACGACAACTTAGACGTGAGTCGAAGGAAGCCCGCAGCCGTCCCTAATGCGCCGAAGATGGCCACCGCGGAGTTTTGGTTGGTATGCCGTGCGGTGTACATAGGTTAGGGACTCGGCCCGGCGGTCGCCCGACGTTTTCCATCTTTCCGGGCGGCTCAACGTCGGGTCGTAAGGCACGGTGAACCCAACATAACCGCTCAGTCGTTCCCCTTGAACACTGGGCGGTAGTAATAATTCACTTCCTCCACGTAAACAAAAAAAAAGCTAATAGATATTTAACATACTTAATAAACATTTGTACTAATTTTATTACAATATAGAATTGTAGTACCGTCATGAATACCTAGTCTTAATACTCTTTGTAATTTCTTTGATGTGACACTGGAATTCCCGGCGCCAGGTGCAGCGCTGGCACGTGCTGCTGGACTCCTGACGGTCGCTGACTTAGCGCGGGGACGCGCACGCTTGAGCCTCTGTACCGCGGTCGCCGCACCGACCGGCCGCACCGCGCCGCGCGGTGCTTTCGCGCGGGCCGCCCGCGCCGCCGGTCCTCGCACGAGTGGCTTGCACTTCCACATCCACTCTCAAGTTGTTTTGGCGCGTCACCCACGACACGGCACTTCGCTTTTGTCCATGGCGGCTTTATGCGTCTTTCACAACTTGATTTTCATTCGGTGTGATGTTTAATCGTTTCTGCACTGAGTTTTTTGGAAGGCATGTTTATGAATGTATCGAAGATATGTACGGCGAAAGATATTTTGAAAACGTGTAACGCTTTACAGATTAAAGGGACGTATTAGCGAGGAATTGTAATGTTCCGATAATTTGTAGCAAAATTTTCTTCTTGAGTTGAAAGTGTTCCGCGTAGTTTTACTGGCAATGAATGGAACACAGATGTTTTGTAGCATATACTCGTACTTGTATAATGATAATGATGATGAAGACTTGGAGCGCACAATACATGTGAGATAGGATAATGTTCTAGAGGGATATTTATTAAATATACCAACACATACCGATATTAAATATTCTAGTATGTCTGATATATTTACCTACTTTGTATTTTTAAAATTAACATTTTTGTATTGTATTTATGAAACGATCGTTTCTAGTCATTCTCGAATAATTAATAGGTTCCATCACTTTTGTATTAGTTATAAAAAAAATATTCATTCTTTTAAATTTATTGAATAGATATAAGCTGCTACACCAAAAGCTTTGGTTAATCTACTGGAAATAAATAATGTTTATTTCATAAAATATTTTGTAACCCTAACTTTTGAATACTTATCAATTGAATAGCTACTTACATTTTAATTTCTAAAATAATCGTAATCAAAAACATATTTAACACACGCATCGATCAATATCTAATGCCCTAGGTACCTACCTACTTACATTTTATGAATTTAGTCAATTTTTTATAGTTTTTAACCGACTTTCAAAAAAGGAAGACGTTCTCAATTCGTGTGTTTGTTCATATATATATAATTCATATATATAAAGATATTTTAACTAGATATATTCAAAAGTTATTTCTCTCGAGTCTCGATGTATTTGTAATATTAAGTTACATTCTTGATGTTATTGCTCAACGTTTTTAAACGTGACCGCTTAAATTGACATCTTTTTTTCTTAGAAATATCAGTATCTTGCATTTTATGTCAACCACGTACTTTCGTAACTAGTGACTTGTAGTTTAGTAACTTAAAATATAGAACAGCCTTGACCAATTGAATAATAGTGAATTAAAACAAATTAACAACTGCAAAAGTCTTTTTAAGAGTGATTTTTATTTGTTTTATCCGACAATTGACTTTAAGAGCGATTCGTATGCCTATTGCTTCGAGAGTTGTCATAGGTATTTATTTAGGGGCCTACATGTTAAAGTAGGGATATCCCTCGTATACGTCTCGCTAGTTGCTAAAGTACGCTTTCAAACTTAAAATTTCTATTAGCTATTCGACGTATGACGCCATTAAATCTAGTGCTTTATAAATGTTGATCAATGATATATATTATAATTGAGAATTTTATATGTATGTTTGGTGTTTCACTTTGTATATTAATTATATAATAAATAATATAATAGATCAACCCATCAGACACGACATATTTTTAGCGGATAAAACGTTTCATAATTATTGTTTTCGTTGAAACATACCGGGTGGAAGGGAAACGCTCTCGGAAATGAATACAGGTGATAGTATTGGTGATTCCTGACGTGATGGCACTAAAAAAATCGCGATCGCATTGTTACAATTTTAGTAGGATTTTCTCAAATTTCTGTACAGCTTCACGTATGGATAGATAAATCAAACTATTATTCTGAAAAACATAGTAAAAAAGATCAATATTTAAAAAAAATCGTAATGAAACACTTACATCAGCTGACGGGTTAACGACCGCGTGGCCACCGCGCCGCCTTGTCGGCGTTTGCTTTGTAGTTTGTACGCTTTACATTGCGCGCGCATGAATTACGGAAATACTAAAATCGTAAGTATTATCGCTTAGCTTTGCAAATGAATATAGTTTTTCGTTAATGTTATGGTTCTTCTCTCTTACCGTTCCGGTATAGAGAGCGTTTCCCTTCCACCCGGTATATTTATACGTATTATAGAGTTAATATTTAGTCGTAATTTTTCCATATACTCTGCGAAGATGTAAAATGTAAAAATTTTCTTATAACTGCTATTATAATTGTTAAGTTGAAATAACAATGATGTTATTGATCTGCTGCAAAATTATCTTCATACATTATTTGACACTGTTAACAAATACTTTAAATACCCCATAGATGACGTACATAAATATTGTATAAAAATAAAAATATCTATATTTACAAAAAAAGGATCTATCTTTAATATGTATAAATATATACATAATTTATTTACAGATACTAATACTTTTGGCATTGCTCTTATTATTTTATTTGAATTTTTTAAGTGATTCTACACAACATATAACTATTTATAAGCTAAATGCCAAATCATAGTAGTACCTGCTGTAAGTACTTATACAAAATCAAGCTGTTTATGAAGCCCTAGTAAAACGTGATAGAGTAACTAAGGGATATTTGGTGAAATACTCGCTAACAATATCATTAAGCATTTACATTATTTTATAGTAAGTATAAATTATAAATATATATTTATACAAAAAGTACAGGCGCGGATTTAGAGGTATTCTTTTCAAAATTAGTGAGTTCTATTTTTATTTGAAATAAATTACAACTTCCCAAAAAGCAAAGAACTATGATTATGACGTGATTTAGAATATTGTATTAAATAACTTGTTCGCACTTAGTTATTAAAACGCGACTCTACGACAGAAGTAAAAAAAAAATGAAAAGGAAAAGGAAAAAAAAAATCTCGATGCTATTACTAATTAATCTAATACAGCGAACTCAAACTTTTTTATACGGGTCACAAAAATTTCTTAGTTATGGTGATTGGGGACGCAAATTATATTAATAATTGACCTATTTATGTGACCAAATAAAAAAAAACAGGATATTTAATTTAAATTTATTTGAATAAAAAGTATTCAAAATTGCTTATGTTGATATATTGATTTTACTCTAATAGCATAAGCATATAACTCAGCAATTTAGAGAAAGTTTCTTTTGTGTGAGATTTGAAGACAGGTGGGCCACTTAGTCAGCTCAGCGGGCCGCATCCCGCAGGTTGAGTGTAGTTGAGCCACAGATAAGGGAAGCTACTATCTAACACAGTCGTACTGTAACTTTTTGATATACAGGCCAAAAGACGTCTCAGTTGTAGAACCTCAGGCTGCAACGTAAATTGATTGACCTACTTAAGTGTCTAAAAACGTAATAAAATTTAATGGTTTATTTATTTTATTAAAAACATTTAACGCAATCATTGTGTTTTTATAGGGTTAGCATACACTTCTTGTGATTGGGAATAGTATTTTTTTTTTCTCTATTTCTTTTGTAAGTACAATAATTAGGTATTATAAGCATAAAAATACCACTGACGTTTGTAGTTTTACAAATTCAGGTCACATTAATAAATGAGATAGATTAGTTAGTTACATTCATAGGAACGAAACTAGGCAAAATTTTAGTTTTAATTACATTTTTGAAGACTTGTGGGCAACTTGCAATAGCTCACCGGGCCGCTGGTGGATTATAGCTGATCTTACACGTCATATCAATTTTTGGCGTTTAGATAGGGTAGAACTTTATTTCATATATCCATTGCATTTAAAAATATAGATTTTATGAATATTTCTAAAGCCGTGTCTGATTTTGTGTTTCTATTTTTAATGTATAAAAATTATTTGAATTAATCACAGCGCTATGTTTGTGACTGACGGAGTGTTTGCACATTATTTCTCTTTTTCATCTATATGTTATAATATTAAAATCAATGAAATTGTTTCCGAAATATAAATGTAACGTAAAAAACTTTGAGATTGTTACCAATATTATAAAATATGTAATGAGGATTTCTCAATAAAAATCACTTTATACATTTCCTAATAATTTTTTTATTTCACAATAATTATTTCCTTAAATGATAATGGTTATCGAAAAGAATAATTCGCTGAAAGCGATCTAATTTTAACACATTTACATGACTAAATACTGTTGATTAAACATTAAAATTGTACTAGTTTCAAGCATTAACTTCAACAAGGGCATATTTAATAAGCGCGATACCAACACAGCACGCATGAGATACAATTCAAAATTAATTATACTCCCGTGACATTCGCGGTCGTTAATTTTTAAACAAACATTTTAAAACGTATTTAGTTTACAACGTCCGATTGACCATGAAGGGCAGTTTCAAATCACTTTTGAAAAAATTTTGCTTAGAAAGTTCCATTGCCGGTTTAAAATATTTTTATTTGTATCCTGATGTATTATCAAGGTAAAATAAAATATATTTTTACACATAATATACACACTCACGCCTTTTATCCCCGAAGAAATAAGTGCAACTAGTGCGCACATAGCATATTGGAGAAAAACTCGCTGACTCTTTCTAGTCAGGTCGAGTAAAAGGCTACTCTATAGCACACACACACGCATACGCATACACATCATCATCCCTAAAGGTACAACCACGGACCCATTTTTCTCCAAGTGTGTTCCGTCCCATGATGTGATAGGAGCGTGCTCATCGCCTTATCGAAAATAATTAAATATATTTTAAGTATAATATAAAGTAGTGTTTTCGAAATGACACAACAAACTTTTAATATTATATGTGTTTTGTGCTCTGCAACTAAATCTCGATATTTTCAGATGTTTCTGGGCGGCCAACATATTGTCCGTGTCAGCACTTGCGTGCTATCTCTCTTGGTTGCTGTACAGCCGGTTTACCGACATGCCCACCCGTATTGCCTTAGAAAACCAGTACGAACCGCTACATAGCCTCTCCTATCCAGCCATCACCATTTGCTCTCCTAACCAAATGACCAAAAACGCGATAAGTAATTTTGATAAAACATTGGTGTGAGTTTATTTTTACATCTTGTAATAACATCGACTCGGCATGATTCTAGCGGATGACAGCAATCGAATACAACTACGAGCTATTTGCTCGTCGGATGGCTAGTGCCATGACTGGCCACAAAATAGCCACATTTATACGCACTTTCAATAAAACACTACGTAGCACTGTGTTACATGCATCACAGATTCCCGTTCTTCGATTCCTGTTTGAAGTTTCCCGCTGTCACATTAATCATTCCTTTCTTTTACCAGCTATAGGAATAAAAATGAAACTATTTTGCGGATTTTATCGCGGTTTTTAATTTATATTTTCTCCCGACGTTTCGAAGGCTTTTCAGCACTTCGTGGTCACGGGGCGGACTCGATAAAATCCGCAAAATAGTTTCATTTTAATGTCTAAAATTCGTGTAAATAGAAGAAGTCATTAAGCTATAGGAATCTCAAAGTATTTGTTTAAAAATATATAGGTACTTAATATTTTTTTTAAGTGATGGCAATATGACAATCAAGATAGAAAATATACTACCGAAGCTGTTGGGTTTTTATGAAATCCTCTCACAATCGAATCATCAGGACTTGCGGAACCTACAGGATCTGCTAGATAATAACAGATACCAGGTACCAACCCAAGTCTTTGTATCATGTAGTTACTTTTTTATTTATTTATTTGGACAACCAACAAAACATCCTACTAATATTATAAAGGCGAAAGTTTGTAAGAATGTATGGATGTTTGGATGTATGGATGTTTGTTCCTCTTTCACGCAAAAAACTACTGAACAGATTTCCATGAAATTTGGCACACGAGGGGATCATGTCCTGGATTAACCCATAGGCTACTTTTTATCCTCGGTACTTTTATATCGGAAAAACTTATTAATGCGAGCGGAGCCGCGGGCAAAACCTAGTAATAAAATAAATGGGATTTACTTTACTTCACACAACAAAAAATATATTTTAATTAAACTCACTGCGTATTATAGGCTATGTGAATTGAATTTTTTCAGCCATTTATGTGTCTAACAGTACCTAACGGACGTTTTATAACAAAAACTGTGGGGCTAGATTGTGAAAAAAAAATACGATGCCTCTCCGCTTCGTTTTATTGTGATTGGTTGAGAGTTCTTAGGAGAGCGAACATCACTATTACCTAGATTTTGTTTTATATTCTTTGGTCAGGTTAAGGCTCCTATCACACTGGCGGATTACAAGTGAATTCATACATAGCAGGGCGAAGCCACCGCACGCTCGTCCAGTGTACCTAATAAGACCGTTAACGTTTAATTATTATAATTAATCAAAGCGGACAACATAATATAGGTTTATTGGGATACACATTAAGGTGTACACACCTGTATCGACCTGCTTCCATTGTACACTTTATCGTGTACATTCTGTAGGTATGTAGTACATTTAAAAAAACCGTCGTGGAGAAATGGTCAATGGGATCCCTTTGATTCACCTTTTTTTTAAACTATTATTTTTACGTTCTGATCAAAGAGCATTATAATACTACGGAAAGTTCTGATGGTTGTGCTTTTTGTATTTATGCTTTTTTATTTTATGCTAAAACAATTATGCGTAATAATTATTATGCACATATATTTAGGCTTAAAGCTAAGATGCGTAACAATATTATTACAAATACATTTATGCAATCCAATAGGGAACCATGTTCAGTAGGTACATTTATTACAAATGTTATTTATAGCATTTATAATAATATCTATTTCAGATGCCTGAAGTTCTACAAGCATTGCCACAAACCTGCGAAGATTTTCTCAAGCTCTGTATTTTCGAGCATAAACTATATCGAAATTGCAAAAAAATATTTCGGCCGATATTGACTTCGCATGGACTTTGCTGCATATTTAACAGCTTATATTATTTGAAAGACAAAAAGAGGCAAAATAAAATTTGTACCTACTAATTATTTTTGTAATAAGAAATTTGAATTGTAGTTCAATAATGATTTTTAAAACGGTTGTACCTTACCTACTTTGTACTTATTAAAAAGAATAATTCCAAAAAAAATAAACATATATAATAAAATGTTTCTACATACATATATATGTCCCAAACCCTTGTATTATTTAAAAAAAAGGACACTTTTGCCTGTACAGAAATGAAGCTGATCCGAAATTCCAACGCCGTATAGTCCGCCAATCCGGGCTTCTAAAAGGGTTGACTGTTGTAGCCGATTATAACCCTGACATTGCTGCGACGGGCACCGTGTTCACCGCTGGTGCATTGAGGGTTAGCGCACATACTATTAAATATTTTGCATTTTGAAGAACACGCTGACTCTGTCTATCTAGTCAGACCCGAGCTGACTAGAAAGAGCCAGGTTTTTTCTGCACACGCACACAAACACGCACACACACATACACACACGCACGCACGCACACGCTACACGAATCATAATTACTCAATTCTCCGAAGGAGTCGCAGAAGTGCAACCAGGGAAAACGGAAAGTAGGTACTTTTTGCCAAGTGTATTCCGTCCCATACGTCACTGAGGCAGTCTATAGGCACTGCCAGTGTACATAATATCCAATATGAATCGGCATAATTCCGACGACCGGGATATAATATGAAGGACTTTCGGTGTTCCATATTATATTAAGATTACACTTTACTTATTGTAAATTTACTCATAAGTCAGTCAGGCTGACAGCACCATAAAAAATCAACTAACTTTATTTTAAGATAATGTACACGGATTGGAAGGAATTCCCTGCAGACGACGAGAGCAACCTAGTGGAGCCCAATACTGAATCGTTCCACAGTATACGCGCCACCTACACATACTGCTCCGATGACGTCAAAGTTCTGCCTACATGGAGGTAATTTATGCATATTTCTCATCAACTAGTTTATTCTAATAAAGGATTGATTAAAATCACCATAATAATAATACCAGCCTATATCATATAGTGCCCATTGAACCCGAAACTTAGAGATTTAATCAATATTTGAACCTTTCAGACCTTTGTCTCGAGAGCGGTAGTGTAGCTTGCAAGTTGCACTAGAGGGGCCCCGTATCATATTTCGCCACTCAATTTACAATTTTTGTCTGGCAGTCTGTTTGTTCCGGCTAATCTCTGAAATGGCTTGAACAATTTTGACGGGACTTTTATTGGCAGGTAGCTGATGTAATAAGGAGTAACTTAGGCTACGTTTATTTTAGTAAAATAAAGTAATGTTGCACTAAAAAAATTAAGAATCGACAGTTGGGAGGAACGAAGTTCGCCTGGTCAGCTAGTGTTAATAAGTATATGACCTTTGATTAATAATACATTGTATATTATTAATCAAAGTATATGACCTTATGTTTTACATGCCAGTATAACACATTTCAACATGACACTCTACAAGTGTGATTCTTTCAGTCGTAAATGCTACTTCGAAGACGAGCATCCTCTGCGTTTCTTCAGGACCTACCACGACTCTGACTGCGATCATATGTGTTTTGTGAGCGCTGTAGAGAAATTTTGTCAATGCTTGCCGGCATACGTGCCTAATGTTTATGAATCCCAAGTCTGTAAGGTTACTAGCATCCCTTGTATCATAGCAGTCAAATGTAAGTAGCTTTAATTTTGCAGCATAACAATATAACATAGTCGGTAGCTACTTATTTGGTGGGGACTTCTATATCAGGTATGTACCTATTTGAATGAGTAGATACCTACGATATAGAATTGTCGCATTTAAACATTTGTGAATTTGGTGTATTGCTGTATGTTATAGCTCATAAAGTATCGAAATAAGTAGTTTGTGAAATTACTTAATTAATAAAATTAAATTAGGAATAAAATTATTTGTCATTGCATCATGTTGAGCAATTTTGGACAACGTCGGCGAAAATACCACCTTGCCTAATTCTTTTTAAGGAGGTTAATGACGCAATATTACCTGTGTGTAGTTAGGAGTATGTGTACTTCTTAGGTAATTAGGACCTAACTTTTTACTTCAAAGTAGATATTCTAAAATACCTAATAGGAAATATTATTTTATAAAATGCTTTTAAAGGATTAATTAATTTTAAATGTCAGCTACATCGCTATTCCCAGACTGAATTATAATGCCTTCGTTACACCATCTATCATGCTACCATATCTAACATATTTTGGACTTTAGACGCATAAGTTTTGCAAGCCCTAGAAAGAAAGAAAGCCCAGAAAACAGTAGCCCTAATAAAAAAATTGGAATATTAATGGCTCTGTCTGACTGCCTCGGCGGAGTAGTTGTAATACAGTACGACTGCAATGCTGAGGTCTCGGGTTCGATCCCCGGGTCGGGCAAAGTGATATTGAGTTTTTATATTCAGTATCAGCCCGGGGTCTGGAATTTGTGCCCGATATGGCGATAGGCTCGCCCCCTATCACATCGTGGGACGGAATAACGGCGAAAAGTGGGTGCACTAGTTGTGCCTCTGCCTACCCCTTCGGGGATAAAAGACGTGAGTGAATGAGGGTGTGTGCGTGTGCTTGTGCGTGTGCGTGTGTGTGTGCGTGTATGTGCGTGCGTGTGTGTGCGTGTGCGTGTGTGTGTACTTGTGCGTGTATATGTGTGTATGTGTTAACGACCCTGATCAGTGAGATCCAAGAATTACCCACTTAAGCATATTTGTGACGTGTTAGCAGATGCAATTTATGATTTGTAAGATTGCGCCACATTTGGCAACGTTACGAAATGTTTCGAGATGAAACAGATATTGAGTTCAATTAAAATTGAAATGAAGAATATACGCTAGGATGAGATAACTGTATGGACTCCTGTACTCAACACGACCTATTATCAAAATAGATGTGCCGATTTCGATAGCTATAGTGGTTTCTTAGAATAATGACTGTGATACACAGAAACGCTTGCAGACTTTGGCGAGATTTAATAAAGATTAAAGACAAGGTTTGTTACTTTTTACGTTGGCGTCTAACAAAGTTATAATCTAGTTTAAAAAGCGCCTTTGTTGATAAATAATATATATAAATTGTCTAAATTTATTTTTCTTAGAAAACACATAGGTAAGACAATATTATCCATTGGCTAATTAGGTAATTCCTCATACTTGCTTTCTAGTACAACTTGGTAAATGGATGCATTCGAAAGAATGTGACTGTCCAAGGGATTGCGAGTCGCTACGATTCAGCGTTGATATGAGCATTGGTAATCTGAACGCTTTGCCGTATGTCGTCAACCATCCGTAGTAAGTATTTTTACCTACATTCTTTTGTAGCGAATATCTATATACAACTTTTGATATATTTGTCTAGATGACGTATTGGCTTCCATGAACGGCCTCAAAAGTCAACCAAAATTGGTAATTATCGGAACGGCCAGCGTCAAAATCTACAACTTCTTTCTATGTAATCTATTTAACTTGCGGTTTGCAAGATATATCTAGGTTATTAATAAAATACATCTATCTACATATAATATGTAACTAACTAATTATAATTAGGTATAGACTAATGGTTTACTTTTTCAGTACAGGACTAATCATCAACAAAAGCACGTCAATAATGCATTTCTTCGTCACCAATTCTGGGTACTTGAGGCAAAGGCAAGAAACGGTCATGTCTTTGATCAGTTTAGCATGTAAGTGGACGTGTACCGAGTTCGTGGAATGCGTCAGCAGTGGGCATTTTTCCAACAAATGTTTTGCGAACTAGGGTTACCAAATCACACGTAAATCATCGCCGTAACAAATATTAGCAGATTAAAGACAGACAGACAAACATTAACAGACCCCAAGCTTAATTTTTATTCTCCAGATTACTAAAATATAAATTCTGCATTTATGTCAATGGAATTAGTTAGCTGATCATATGTTAACTCAAAAGTAACAATGCCGAGTAATCTCGAACACTCTAATCTTGGTGGGATGTGGCAACCCTATTACCGGTAAACTTCTAGACTTGGGGGCGCCGTATGGCAGAAAACTAAAATTATTTCTTACACCTATTCACTAGATATATAGGTATGGATTTTTCTTACCTGATGTAAGTATATCAGGTAGGAAAACTTAAAAATTGATAAAGATAGGTAATTCACTGATTCTGAGTAAAAAGATACATTATATTTAACTAGGCGTTTCTCGCGACTTCGCCCGCGTTAAAATCCTTTCCCTCTACAAAATTTCTAAATCATCGTAGCGTCCCAAAGCACCATCTGTACGACACCAGCTAATTAAAATAACAGATTTAATTTTTTACCTCGGGAGAAAATCACCGGGATAAAAAGTAGCCTGTGTGTTAATCCCGGACATGGTCTATGCGAATACCAAATCTTATCAAAATTTATTCAGTTGTTTCTGAGTTTACTTTTAATAGGTAATAGTGAATAATGTGATTAACAGGTATATACCTACTGTAAAACTCTTGAAATATTATTTTGATGGATAAGTAAGTAGTTAGGTAGGTGGTAGAAAACACAGGAGCAATTATAACAGAAAAGAAAGCGTATAATTAAAGTAGGTACACCTGCTTAATAAATACATGTACATATTATAAAAAGTAGAGACTAACAAAGGTATTATCAATGTGTCTTTTAGTATTGAAATAATCTTAGTAAATATTTTACTTACAAAACAGACAATCAAGTTTATTTTCCATTTTGTTTAAAATTCGTGTTATATTTTCAGCCAACCTTGGAGGCGTGTTCGGCTTGTGTCTGGGCTTCAGTGTCATCAGTGTCTTGGAAATTTTATTCTACTTCTACATAATAATACGGAATTCTATTCGTCGTCACTTGCGCAAACGTAGAGAAATTAACTCTCAATCAATTATTATGAATTAACAATAAATAAGTATAATAATATATTGTGTGCATCATGATTTTAATTTTATTATAAAAACATATATTCATAAGCTCAGCCTTTATCTCCGAAGGCCAAGGTGTAAATGGTGCATCCAGGGGTTCCTGAGATGATTTTCCCTCAATAATTTCATTTGTACCTTGTGGTGCCATATCGACCACAATTTCCAATCCCAGGCAACTTCATATCGGAAAATTTACATAAATTACATTATTGTCCAAATTATGACAGAGACCTTATAGGTTTCACAGGATAAGTATACGGTATACCTTTATTGAACGGGCGGCCCCAGCTTTGAAGTTAAAAGGAGGGCGGCAAATCCTAAATTTTAATCCGGGTGCCAGCAACAAAACATCAGGGTTGGGTTGGTGCTGATGACGTTATTTATTATTATGGTAGGTATTTGGTTTTTCATACCACAAGTGATCCAAATAGTTGGTACTCAAAAAGGGTGTTTTGAATCTCAATTCTATATAGTGATCTATTCATTTTATACACAGACCCACTCACGCATTTTAGTCCCTAAAGGATAAGCAGAGCTCAGCACTGCAGTCGTTTCGTAATACAACTACGCCACCGAGGCAGTCTTTGATATCAATATTACAGAATTTACCAACAAAATCTATTATAAGTACTCACATTTCATCAATATGCTTATCAAAAATTATACATTCGCTGCCATTAATGTATAAAATTCGCTCCGCTATAATTCGTTTCAAAAAGGATTATCTGTCATGACATAATTAGAACGTTACTTCGTTCTGAGCGCGTATAATTTGTATCAGATACAAAAATAAACCACCTGTCTCGTCGAGACGGAATTAGACCAGGCCGAAACGTGTGGGAGCTGCAGCCACATACCACGAGCCCTAGGTCTTACGTGGGGCTGGCAGCTCCTATATCATGCAGGGACTAGGTAAATAAAGGAAATAAAAACACAACATCCGGAGTATGTGAACAAATTTATATTTTCTGATTTACATTATAATATATTTCACTATATCTGGCTATAATTTCAAATATTTTTATCAAACATATTGCTTTTCTAGTTATTTCATGAAAAAATACAAAAGTAGTCTATATGTCTGCGTTACGAAAAATTCATCTAGAAAAAAATTACATCACTTAGATATAAATGTGTTCATATTATGCGTAATATATCTCGTTTGAGTACTAACAGTTAGAAGTCGTTTACAGAGTGCGAGGCATCCGTCCGCCTCGCAGTTACACTGCACATTGCACTGGACACTGCAGTGCCGAACAGTATAGTTTACTACTAAATAAATACCTTCCTTCGCGTCAACGCCTAAACAGTAATACTTTAATGGAAATAGCTAAACTAAGACTAACATAAATGAATTTTTGGCTTAAATTTTAATTTATAACTACGAGAAAATACATAATATAATAATTTGGTCTAAGTTATGCATATTAATAAATGTTAAGTGTCTTATCCTAATTATTGCCTTAAACTAAATATATTTTTTTACCAGTGGTCTTTACCATAAATATACAATTTCTAAACTCATGCCATGGACGCAATTGTATCTAAGACACAATGTTTATTTGTATAAAAATATATAAACAGTACAAGGGTCGAACATTTGTAATTTCAACAAGTCGTGAACAATGTTCGTATGGGTTTATAATGCAAGTACACAGTACCGACATAATTCCTCGGGTGATGGCAGCAGGCATGAGTAATCTTAAACACGAAGTGGCCGCGGCCATCGGCGCAGCGCCTCACATCACTGGACGTATCACAAAAGGCTTAATAATAACGCTACAATACAGTACGTGGAACGGTAACGTTACATCGACATTGAGCTAACTTATATTCAATATATTAATCATTTAAGTATTGCTGTTAGTTCATGGTTAACTAATTATTCCATACTCATCATATTACCGAGAATAGACTTAGTAAATGGCACGAGGTTATTATGACAAGATATTTCGAGGGTGTACAAACGTTTTGTGCCGAAAAGTCCACGGTCAAGCATAAAAAAGATTTATATAAATTCACAACAAAAACGCACCGACTAAGTCTAGCGTCGCTAGATATGATCATATGCACAACACGAACGGCTATCTCGAAATGCTTCAAATAAAACTCTGTTTTATTTTACATCACAATTATTATTATCATATCTGCTGAATACACATCTATTATATAAAAATATTCTGTAGAACTTTTAAAACAGCTCACCAATTGACTTCGGCAGGCCGGCGACATCGGGCCGTTTCACTAACATTACCAGACTACGACATTATAAATACAAAGTGTGAAGTGAGAAACACCTCACTCCGAGCTCAATAAATACAGAATTAGGACAGAAGAAAGAGAGAACCGAGAAGGTCGGAAAACGATAGGGAACGACCGAATCGTCGAATAAATAGGCGTAGTCCTTAATAAACTCGTTACTTGACGGACAAAGACATTCAACAGTATAGTTATAGACCGGACATCTGGCCTACATATTTCGTCCAAAAGTTTTTACTAATTAATAATTCGCTTTCATATGTAACATGTCCGTGTGACAAGACGTCTCGGTATGCGCATTGTAAAAAATAATTCAGAAGCAAATATGCCAATTTGCACATTACATGTCAAAGTAGTTCTAAAGCATTTCACATAGACGTTTTCTGCCCTCGTAATTCTAAATGCAGTACTTGCAAAATGGCGGTCTCGAGAAAAATTAAGTTAAATGTTTTTTTTATATCTACACATTTACAAATCAAATCTATTCATACCTTTAATTATTTTTTTTTAACCCAATGGGTACATACGTGTCCTATGCCGTTTTGCTAAAAAAAAAAATACTGCATTCTTTATTACGACGGCAGTTTTACTCACGGTAGATGTATATGAAAATTCCCAATGTCCGCTCTATAATGTTATAACTCTTTGACGAAGTAATTCCGAATGTCCGTTCTATATAGTTATAACTCTGACGAGGCATCAGTCACAGCGCGGACGAGTGATCAGAGGCGGACGCTATATAGTTATAACTCTGACGAGGCATCAGTCACAGCGCGGACGAGTGATCAGAGGCTGACGCTATATAGTTATAACTCTGACGAGGCATCAGTCACAGCGCGGACGAGTGATCAGAGGCTGACGCTATATAGTTATAACTCTGACGAGGCATCAGTCACAGCGCGGACGAGTGATCAGAGGCGGACGCTATATAGTTATAACTCTGACGAGGCATCAGTCGCACACGGGGACGAGTGATCAGAGGCTGACGAGCGAGCCCGGCGCGGGCTCGGCGGGTGCGTCGGGTCCGGCGCGCTGCTGGGCCGCACACGGGTGCAGCGGCGCCGACAGCGGCAGCGCGTGCCCGTGCACCGGCGTCAGGCCCGTGCCGCCCTCCATCAGGCTGTCGAAGTTGAACGGGATGCCGTTGCTCGGCGTGCTTATCTCTATGCCGGCTATTTTGTTGTTGCCCAGCGTCTTGTTGTTGTGCAACTGAAAACAATAATTCGTTAATAAAGTGTGTTCTTTGTATGACGTAGACATCCGATAAGATTAGATTTTCCGAAATCCTACCCCTAAGGGGATTTAAAGGGGGGGGGGGGGGAAGGTTGTATGGGACAACGTGATTCCTTGGTCCAATCTACTTTATACATACATACACATACACTCATGCCCTTTATCCCCGAAGTAGGCACAGGCGCAACTAGTGCGCCCACTTTTCGCCGTTATTCCGTCACATGATGTGATACGGGGCGAGCCTATCGCCATATCGAGCACAAATTCCAGACTACGAGCTGATACTGAATAAAAAAACTTAATATCACTTTGCCCGACCCGGGGATCAAACCCGAGACCTCAGCATTGCAGTCATACCATAGTACAACTACGCCACCGAGGCAGTCATTCGTTAATCCTCCGTTACTTTGTGGCGGACTTGTAATCCTGTTAAGATTATTTAGTCACGTTTTTATCACGATTTATTTGTTGAGATGGTACCTGTGCTGGTGTTAGGCTGAGCGGCACCTGTAGGGAGTTGGGTCTGTTGGGGCGCACTATCGCCGGCGGGGTGTCCAGGGTGACCGGCGACCCACTCGTCACCACGGCTGGGTTGGCCGACGACAGCATAATTCTGAAAGCAAATATACTATGTTAACACACTGAGTTATAGATTACGGTTATGTCAATATTTTTTCAACTGTAGTTATCGTTTTGTCAGGGTCTCATTAAGTTGGACGCGCTCGCAGCACTTGGAGCACTCGAAGCTCTGCGAACGCGTCCAGCTTAGTAATATAATTACCCTAATTACAGTGGAAAAAAACCGGGTCTTATTGATTATAATTTATGAGCCATTGCATGTTGGTTTACTTTGTGTTTTATTTTTTGGAAATTACTGCAAGCGCACTGTAAAAAAGCCAATTAAAATACAACAGTTATTTATATCATTGCTGATTATAATTTGTGTCGAGCACTCACTTTTTGTCAGTCGGCGGCGATGAGTAAATATTGTCCAACACTAAGACCGTGTCTACTGAGGGGTCGACGACTTCCACCTTGACGCGGACACCATCCTCGGGTATCTCGGGATAGGCGTACGGGTCCTGGAAGGGCTTCACGTCAGGCGGGCTGATGGACCTCTTGTTGAGCCGGCACGATACCATGTGGTTCTGGAGGATCACTTGCAAGTGCTCGCGGTCGGCGCTCAGTTTGCGGAGTTCCTCCTGGAGCGCGTGTTTCTTTTCCTCTAGTTTGTCAGTTTCTTCTTGCAGTTCATTGGTGTGGTCGAGTCTACGTTTGCGACAACGGGCGGCGGCCATTTTGTTTCGCTCGCGGCGGACCTTCCTGCGTTCTTCCTCCTCGGGCGTGAGTTCTTGGGGCGCCTTGTTGGGCCGCCGGCCGCCCATGTTGCGCCGCTTGGGCGTGGGCAGGCCGGGGCTGCTGCTGCTATCGCCGCTGGCGGAGAGCGGGCCCGGCGACACGTGCAGCGCCGTCGTCGGGCCCGAATCACAATACGCCGCCGGATTCAGGATGCCTGCAATACACAATTAGTCAATTGAGTTAAACGCTTAAACGTTTTGAAGGTTGCGCGATGGGAATTGAGAATGTAACCGAGGATTATGTTTTGCAATTTCTTGATCTATCTTTAGTATTATGGTGTAACATTCACACTTGAAAACCCCAGGAAGTGGGTGGATAACGGATACTACCTGTAGACCAAAATATCAAGCTCATGAATGATCAACATTTACTCGCTGCAGCAAACACTAATAGCTTCGGTAGACAATAATCGGACAGACAACTGCACTGTTGATTCTGATTCTGAAGTATCAGTAGTGGTACAACACTGACCGTAGTTGTTGGCGTGCGTGACTGAAGGCGGGACGAACCCGGCGTGCGTGGTGGGCTCGCTGCGGCAGTTGGTCAGCTCGATGTAAGTCTGCTCGAAGTTGCGCAGCTGGGTCGGCGTGATGGTGGCCGTCGTGCGGGTCGGGACCCCCGACTGGAGGCCCTCGAGGTTCGCCAACTGGAAACAAACAAACACCGTTATTGCTAATGCTTACATTGTAAAATTGTATGTTTGTTTTGATCAGTGTACGATGTCTGTGTGTAATACGTATCACCGAAAAACAGATCAGTCCATTTATTATGCACATTGATTGCTCACAATGTATATTGTTTGTTGACGTCGGCGGCACGTAATTTGTTATTATTGCAGTATATTTTTATTACGTTCGGCAGCGCTTCCACATTCCGATTGATATTTATCGGCGATGTGTTTGCATAACATTAATAATAAACATTTCAACGAACAACTATCGATAATTACGTTAAATTCGGGTTTAAGCGGTACGTTAACATCTATTTGCAGTTTTGCCAGTGGGCCGTTTACCTCAGTTTAATTTCTGTAATAACCAAGTGTCTGGTTCAATAAGAACGTTTTAAAACCACGTGCGATGAGAGCGCATCCATAAATCTGTCACCTCTGGCAGCTTTACACAAACAAAATTAAAACTACGCAAACGTTACACTAGCGATAGTTAACAGTGCAAATTAATTTGGGCAGTAATAATAAAATAGATGTATGGTTTAATTGGTACTTTCATAGTAACAGGCGTGACCTGAATATTTTTCGTCACATGTAGCGTGTTACGCTGATTGACGAGTCCACATTCCGAGGCAGGTGGAGCGGCACTACGTCACCACTCACCAGGTCAGACAGAGCATACTCATGAGTGTGTAAGCGGTACATGGTGTGCAGTGTGCAGTACCTGCTGGCACCACAGCTCCGTGGCGAGGAAGTTGGCGATCTCCAGAGGATCGATGTTCTGCATCTCGGCGGTGCTAACTCAACCACGTTTATAATTAGACGCTTACTCTATTGTGTTGCGCTTTTTGCGGCGCGACACCTTCGTGTGGTTCGAGTTTGTTAGTCGATTTGTTCGTTATAATCCGCCCTCGCAAAGTGCAGTGGGTATTGACTACAAAGGTCGATCCGACGGTGCACCGGGTGATGGGTTCGTTCGGTAATGGGAGTGAGGTAGGGGCGAATCGTCGGTCGTGGTCGCGATAGTTCGCGGTAGAGTCGTGTGCGCGGGAGTGCGGCTCGTTCGTTCGTTGCGCGCGCGCGTACGGCGGCCGGCCGCGGCGGATCGCGCGCTACTGCCGCGCCGCCGCCGCTCGCCTCGCCTCGCCCGAAATCTTCGCCCACGAGCGACGTCCAATCATTTATTAATAGAATACTCCTCTAACTCCGGAAATATTTCGCATCATTTCGCACGCGGCCGCCGTTAGTATCTGAGGCAGCGGGCTTCGTCCTGAAAACGGTGGCGCGCCGACAACGAACTGACAGACGCGCACGCTCCCATGATACTCGATCGCCATCAAAAGCAACCATACAGTTTGACTCTACTTTTTAGCTACATGCATGAATATCGACAAATTTAATTACAGCTTTCCCTTCAGACTGGTGGAAGAAAGTGAATACGAAAAAGGCATACGTAACCTTCGCGGAATGTTTTTCCCTGGCACAATAGACTTATAAAGGCATAACGATATGTGAATTTACGTTGAGTATCACCAAATCATGTTCGGTAACGGTGCCAGTGGGCGGGAGGCTTGGTCGGACCTTGCGGCAAGGACGCCACACCGTCGTGGGCGCTGCTGATTAGTCTCTACATACTGCCTTATACGGGATACTTTATGAATCTAATGACAGCGGATGCAAAACAATTATCTAATTTGGCAAATTCAAAAACGTCCAATGAAATGATAGACAAACAACATACATTTTTTGTAACTAATAAAAAATTGTTAACGTTTTTGCAGCATAAATATTCCAGCTTGGTTTTAGATGATCACAGAAACGGTGTAAACACTTAATCGCGGTATAAAGCAATAGCATTATCGCTGTACACACGCGTTAATCCCTGTGAAGTTGATCGAGGCTGGGTTAAACTCGGGCGGCACGTCCGGAAGGCGCGCGGCCGGTCAATTACCACAATTGCTTAAATGAAATTCGTCTCAATGCGCAGCCCCGTGCTTCCAACAACGTTAATTGGTCACGGTGCTTTACCTAACAATTAACCGACGCATTATATATTATCTCTTGGATATTTACTCGTTACACCGCAATTTTCTATTACTGAAACTGATATTTATATAGAAAAATGTGACTCTCTTATCGCAACTGCAGATTATCTAGATAACAACTCGTTAATTAGCACCATGCAGCTATCGCGGCTTCGATTAAAAAAGATATATTTTGATATCATTTATAATTCGATAAACATACAAATCATTCAAAATATTGCATTTTCCAATTATAAACAGTCACTACCCGCGTTCTCAATTCGTAAAGGGATTACCGCAAACAGTTATCGTTAACTTGACATTCCGAGAAAGCGTACTGCGCATGCATCGCGTACGCGTAAATACGAAGCCCTTGAGGGCCGCGCGGTGCGGCTCGAGTACCGCAGTACGCGGTCGCATTGTTGGTAGTGTTGTCGCGCCGCGTGCTCCCAATGAGATCACCACTATATCTAGTTGTGACGTATTGTTTGATTTGCAAACGGTGCGAGGTGGTCTGCAGACGCTACACGCTACACCGTACAGCGCACTGCGTCGGGAGAACGCAGGTGTCATCTGCATGTTACGATTAGGACATTGTATATAGGAAACCTTTGCGATTTTAGATTTGAAAAATATGTATGTATTCCCGAAACTATAAACGCTTCCATTATGAAGATAGTCATATAGGTATTAGATTCCATTGGCGAACTGTCCCTAGGAATTGGATTCTGGCGTGACGGAATCTTGAAAGATGTCATCAAGGAATAAATTATTAAAATTCGAATATAAAAAATGCAGCAGCGTATAAAATATGCAAATCAATAAACATTCAATAATACTACAATGAATGCGCAATCAATCAAATTATCCTTAGCCGGTCTTGACGTACGGCCGCGGCGCGGCGGTCTCGTCAGTTTTTCGTGAAATGCGTATGCACAGCGTGTCTCCTGCGCAGGCGCACAAAGCGCCGATAACAACCGTTATCCACACGTGTGCTCGCCCACGTACATGTCCTATCTAATAACATATTGTGCCGCACGTTTGTAATTCATAATTCTAGGCTACGAATCAATCTAAAATCCGACCTTTATTGTGTTTTTGATTATGTACACACACACACACACTCACGCCTTTTATTCCTGAAAGGGTAGGCAGAGGCGCAACTAATGCACCCACTTTTCGTCGTACATATTCCGTCCCATGACGTGATAGGGTGCGAGCCTAACGCCATATCAGGTACATATTCCTGCCTCCGGGCGGATACTGGATAGGAAAATCCCATATCACTGCCGACCCGAGGTTCGAACCCGAGACCTCGTCAAAACTAGCATTGCAATCGTACCGTAATACAACTACGCCACCGAGGCAGTCACCGATTATGTAAACTTTATTTAAATGCATCAATGGTGGGTTCCTTATATCAGAATGAGGCGAGACTTCAACGCTCCATTGGACTCTACTTATGCTGTTGAGTATTTAAGTCAATTAACATTGACGGCTGGAAACTTCTGGATATATGTACCTACATGTATTTATTTATCATCTATTATTTTCATTATTCCCATGTATAGAATCAATTCTTGGATCACCCAGTGAACTTTTGTGGGGGATTTTTATTCCTCACATTTGACGACAGCGTTACGTCAATGGGTCTGAAACATACGATTCGTAATATGAGGAAATATAATTAACCCCCTTTATTTTGTAAGCAAAATATTATTACGAAATTAAAGATTTCTGGTTACTTTCATGTAAACATTTCCGTGTAACATCGGACATCTCTCAGCTCGGAGAAATCATGTCGCACATCCCAAAACAGTCATATCTTTATATAGAACAGTATCACGTCTTTCCGGGAACGTTCGCTGATACGCCAGACCTGCACACTGTTCGCCAGTTTATTACACAAAACATTTCCATTAAATATAAAAACATTATTGGGATAGGAATAAACACTGGCGAATGATGGGAAACATGGCAGCGAATACGAAACGCGGCCTTGGGGAGCGCGCACTGAAAAATGGGCCATGATAATCATCGCCCTATTAACTATCGATAGTGGTCACGTAAACTTTACTGGTGGATTTGCTAGATTTCACTTCTGATTTTAATTTTTGTCAGGAAAAAAATATTTTTGCCTCCTTTACCCGAAATGTAATGACATTAGGTATCTGATGACCACACGCCGATCTATATTGTAGTGTTGATTTATGCTAGTTTTACCATCTAACACAATCTGCGTAACTGCAGACAAGTACCCAAAAACATTGAGCCTACCATACGTCACAGCTTTAACGATCCATAAACAAGATGTCATTTACCTCGGCAAAGGAACCTTGTTACTTCCGATAGGCGATAACTCTATGGTGCGTAATTACCATAGACCATGGTTGTTTTGGTGTGGCATGCGAGTCGCGTGTGCGCGTGCGCACGTGGCGGCCGCGTGACGCCGCAGGTGTGGCACGCCCACTAACATCAGTTGGGCAGTTGATGCGCCGAATGACGGCTGGGCCACTGGTATAAATGTTAGGGATATTTTTGTTTGAAGTTGAGAAAGGTTGGTCAAATGGGTTTTGAAGGAGAGGGCAGTTTAAGAGAATAAGTTGAGTTCGATACCTGATCGGATGAAATGGTTCCGTAGAATTTCATGATACATTGTCGATTAGAAATAGTTTTAAGGTCAAAACAGTGACAATATCGAAATCTATTTACATCAGATTAGTTTAATTATAGCTTTATGTATTAAGAATAAATCCATAGTGAAGTAATCGAACAAAAAAGCTACTAAAACAGGCAAACAAACAGATGCCAACAATGTTTATTTATGAAAATAAGTTACGCCTGTTGCAACTTATCGTTAATATAAAATTAACACTGCAGAAGCGCTATTAAAATTCAGATCTTATACCAGCCATTACTCGAAAACAGATCACAGTTACTTAGAAATAAGGAACTTATCGCGTAACAGCAGTAACCACCGTAAATAGGGTTGTCCGTGGCACGCGAGGTGAAACAAAGGGTTCTTCATTTGAGTGGAAAGTTTTCCTAAGGCTATATATATATTCTTGAAATGGAAATGGAGTATTTTTGGCTATTTAAAAAATGTTGAACTTTTTGGGACTTAGGTACGTAGCCTTTAAAATATCAGGGGTTAGGGTATTTTTTTAATTGAGAACCTTAAAAATATGATCGCAGAGATTATTACTATTTAACAATGTAATATTTTATGAAGTAAACCTTTATCTCTTCAGTTTTAAATTACTCCATAAAGTCGACAGCCCTAACCATAAAGCACTTACAGAGCATAATGCTATCAAATTGAAATGGTCATCTCTGCGAGGAGTGGTGTTGACGTACGGGTCGTTTTGTACGCGGCCATTTGACTGGAGGCTCATTAACGAAGCGCTAATTACTGATACTAATGCGTTACTTGGTCGACATAGAAAATTCCTTGAACTCGTTTTAAACACAAAGATGTGTCTGTTTTGCACTGTTTTATGTGATTGCACCTCTGAACGCTTAGTGGTATGTTTATGTTCATGTGATAGTCATCATCCTTGCCAGCTGCGTATAAAGACGTAACTGATATCTATACTAATATAATAAAGAGGAAAGATTTGTATTTTTGTATATTTTTAACGAATAAACTAAAAAAGTACAGGACCGATTTAAAAATTCTATCATCAATATAAAGCTACATTATCAGCGAGTAACATTTCAAAGTATCCAATGACCAATACATGGAATAAATTAACTGACAACACCTAGGGATATTGAAATTCAATGAATACAATAATAAAAAAATCAAGTAAAATCTTTACATAATGTATGAGCGAACACATGTGCTCGCCGGAGCAGTACAACGTTGTAATGTGGTTTGTGTCGTACTCGTAACACATGCAGGCGACGCATGGCGCCGGGAGCCGTCGGCGCTGGCGCGACATTGACCGCCACCGAACGAATAATAAAACAAATCGACGTGCTGGCATCGCGCCAACGTCCCTTCACTTCACCTTTATTGTAGAGACACTAACGCACCCGCCATCATTGCACCAACCACTGCCACGGATGAAACTCAACTCTACCCAGACAACAATGGACACCTTATAAAGTACAACCACATCGCTGCACCAGATCGATATCGCAATACACTTTCACCCTCCCCAAAGTACCCTCGCTCTATTAAATTTGTTAATGCAAATTACGCTTACACACGAAAAAGGGTTTATATTGAAAAAGAAAGCTAACAAACGAGCCGGTCATAAGTCTGTTGGCGAAACGAAGTCGACCTTCATTTTCACGAAAACTGTACCATTGTACGTTTCTCGGAAAACCCGCGTGAGTCACCGCCGCACGCTCTCTATATCGCGGGTCACTACGATCGCGTATTTACATTCGTCGTCGGCTCAATTCAAAAACTCGATTACGATGAATGATTCATGCCAAACTATGAATCAGCACGCGACATTGGAGAAAATTCTGATACTGTATAACATTATGAGGCGCGACACGTTTCGTAAATGTTAAACGATACTATGGCCTACAATCTTTAGAACGTACGCGCTTACAAGGGAATAAGCGTCTGAAGGTTGAGAACAAGGAAACGATAACAGTACAGCAAAACGAGGAAAATCGTATGAAGCCGCACATGGTCGCTGCTCAGGTGGTAATTAAAACATTAGTTGTACCTGGGTATGAAAAACAAAGATTTGTCTTCTAAAGATGTAATAAGATAATGTGTGGCGTACGGCGCCGAGTCGCGGACCGGATATCGCCCGGAAATGGCGAGCATTCCGCGCGGCGCCGCACCGAACCCGCACACTTGGCCGAAAAAGATAACATGTTTTTATGTTTTCACAAAACACTATTGTTATTAAATCGTAAAATATAGCGTATAATAAATACGCGGAGCACTCAAACGCATCGGCTGCGACCTTGGAGGCGATTTCGTTTTCCTCAAATCAAATACGATTCCTGCATTACAATACAAAATCAAATTGTGATATTGTAAAAGCAGTGCTACAATTTATCTATACTGGGAAGTGTTTTAAGCCGGCCTTTATTGTTGTGCTATGATAAGAAACGACAGCTGCACAGCTCCGTAGAACAAAGAGTTATAATCCTAACGAGTTGAATAGCAACGCAAAATATATTTACGCTCTTGCGATGCCACTAACACTTCATACGGTCAGATTATGTACACTTATGCGCATTATCTACAGTTAATAGGGAAGTGTCGTAATTATAAACATTTTACTGAAAATAACGCGTCACTTTTATGTGACATAGCTATAATAAATGCTATTTTTACAAACTTTAAAACACTACTAAGATATTGAAGACCTTTACAATCATGGAGAAGATGTAAAGACAAATAAATAAAGTTCGCTATAAAAAAAAATGTTACAAATTGTTTTACATGAAGTACATTACCTGACTACTGAGGTAGTTTCTTTTAATTAGCACTCTATACCCACGAGATGTTTTACAGTTACTAGGAGATTTATATTGAATTCTTCTCGAAACATTACACGCGTCAAGATCCAACGGAATATTTTATTTTTTGCATCAAGTCGCGAACTTAGCTGACCGTTTTAATTTTCAGTTAGCGTACACCTTAATTACATTTTAAACCTCATTTTGAACGGATAATTCCGCCGACATATAGTGTAATGTGCCAAGGTAGCGTTTATCGACGACGGTCGAAGTACATCGCCCACATGCATACGTGCTTACAATTATTTTTCTTAAATAATATTGCCCACACTGCCTTTATAGTTTAAAGTTTAAATATTTTCGCGTATCTTAACATAATTCATTATAATTGGACTTCGGTAAATAAAAAATTAACCTTCTGAAAAGTAATAAAACTTTGGGCCGATTTCATCGCCTGCTGATAAATGCCATCACATAAATCGACGGTTCCGTAGAACAAAGTCGTATATGCAAAATGAAGCTTCTCAGTAGAGCATTTTGAAAGTCTAAGTTAATTGTGAAAATCACAAGTTATAGTGAACAAAACATTATATTCTATAGGGTTCAGTAACAACTTTGAACTTAATGTGTGAAAATAGCACTAATTCGCACATGAATACAAACTAACGACTTTCAAAGCGCTCTACTGAAAAGCTAACATTTTGCATATACGACTTTGTTCTACGGAACCGTCGAAATGTATAAGCCGACCAAGTACAAAAGTCTATGATCTAAATTTGAAATGAGTACGATCTACAAACGAGCTACACTATTGTTTAATACGATAACTGACAAATAATATTTAATTGGAACCTGTGAAACTGACCCTCATGTACACACACAGTACAACATTACCAAAAAAAAAATACAATTAATTAAGAACTAATTTTCTTACGAGTCCGACAAGTTTTTGGCGCTTTTAACACGTCCTAATTACTCCACAGTGGTATTCATCTGAGATCGCGGACTCTACAGGTACATACAAGGAAAAACGTGTAAAATCTTTGTTGTATATGGAATTTTAGGAGCTATTTTCGACACATGCGCATTAATGAATGTAGCGAAATATGCATACCGTACCATGCTACAAAATAGCTCTTAAAGGCTGTTCGGAGTTTTTATATATTCGTATAAGGCGATATCATAATATTAGCGGCTATTAAAATTGGCAAGACGTCCAGTAAACGAAGCCTGCCCGTGGTCACAATGTTCGTACAATACAAAACAGTTAGCAGGGGACGCACAGACGGACAGACAGACAAAGCCATTGTCTCAACAACCGCTGTGTTTGGCGGCACTTATGCTAATTTCTTTTGAGGTACGCTCCAGCCTTCCTTAGCGGGCTAACAAATGCTTTATTACCTGCAATGTTTTAACAAAAGACAATTGCGGCGGCAACGGCCAGCCGATTACAATAAATAATAACTACCCGTGTAAGTACACCGGCAAAATTGGTATGCGTTTGTGAAACGGGACCGATTGGGCCTTTCGCTTCCAGATTTATGTACATAATGTCCATTGCATAGTAATTAGAAGGTTCGAAACGGTATTTAACTTACAAATGGCAATTATTTCGGTGATTTAAGAAACACTACTTACAATAAACTATAAATCAGCACCTCAAGCAACTTAAACACCACAATTTAACGAAATTAATTTCAAACTGTTGCACACGCCATGTTGTAACGTTTAACTTTACAAAAGGTAAAGGATGTTATCGCACACCTTATACGTTTTAAAAAGAGGCACGGATAATGTTCGGTAATCAGTTTGGCGGCGCGTGCGCATCGAAAGCGTTTAGGTTTATCAACGGGCGCGGAAAGGCCCACTTGCTGGCTGGCACCGCCTAGCACCATCCGAGATAAATACGCCCATCGTGGCATTGTCGCCATGCCATTTAGTGGTATTTACTTTCAAGGAAATATCTGAGTCGGCCTTAACATTAATGACATATTGTGGATAAAGTTCGATGTCAATTGGAAAATTACGTGGTTTCATGAGTAAATTGGGTGAAAACTGATTCAACAATACCAGTTGCATCATAATGATGAGCCTAAAACAATTTATCACTAATGCTATACTTATGAAGCTATTTTACCTTGATGTTATAATATTATTTTAATTTTGTCGATGTCTGTCGTTGAGACGAAATTGTAGAGTCAATTGGTTTTCATATAATTTTAACATTAAATAGTTGAAGCGATGTTTTACTTTTTAATGATACACATAACATTTTCTAGGTTAAACAAATAGGTTAATTCTGTACAACCTTATAGGTCATAAAAAAGCTTTTTATCCTTTTGGAAATTATATTAGGAAAAAAGCGGACAGACTATTTTCCATTATGTAAAGCAATGTATACAAATTTCCTTTACAGTTAGCAGTCAACAATGACGTTCATTGGACAAGCAATTCAAAAACAAAGGAATTATAAAACTAATAATTTTTCCACTGTACTCTTGTGTAACCATTCTAAAAGTGGGCACATGCGATGCGATTTGGTACAGCCGAACCATTAAAATGGTATGCCATCGAACCACATCGCATCGTGTGGGGCACGGTTCGATGGACATTATTATTATTATTGTTGGTACGGCTGGTTCGATGGCTTGTCCATCAAACTTGGTTGCATACAACTGGACATCGCATGGTACGGTTCGATCGTGTGGCGTGAAGACTGTACCGCGTGACGAATTGGTCGCATGATACCAAATCTAACCGTCTGTTAGTAGTATTAAATACGAAATTATTAGCTCTTCAAAAAACTACCTACATGCAGACAGTTAAAGTGTAGGAATTATCTTACGTCATATAATAAGGTCAAACCGATCATCTACCAACAACGACTGGTTCAAAAACTTGTACCTATTATTACCCATCTAACTTATCTATAACACTGATTTTAAGCTACATTAAAATAAAACTATTTTGCGGATTTTATCGCGGTTTTTAATTTATATTTTCTCCCGACGTTTCGAATGCTTTTCATTTCAACACTTCGTTGTCACGGGGCGGACTGAGGTGTTGGTGGTCCGAAAAGTTAATGTTACAATATGTTGCATATTGCTGAGTTGGAGCCTTTTTGCAACAAATGCCTATAGTTTTAAGTGTTTTTTGTACATTTTTACTTTATACGTGTGTATTTGGTATATGTTGCAAGTAAATTTAATTTCTTTCTTCTTTCTTTCTTTCTTTCTACCTTCATTTTTTAATTATACAATTTTTTAAAAATTAGTTGTTATTGACGGTCTGATCTACGCAGAAAGAGCTCACAGTGTCTTAAGATAAAATCCGCCAAATAGTTTTATTTTAATGTCTAACATTCGCGTAAATAGAAGAAGTCATTATTGAAGTCCTGCAAAACCACGATGGACAGCAAACAAGAAAAACTAGCGCCATTTTGAAATTTGGTCATATCAATCCCTTCGGGTTAGCAAGTACATATGGGCCGGTTGGCGCTTCCTTATCAGTAGCAGATAGCGGCATCCGAATCGTCTGCACCACCGGCGCAAGGCTTATCGCCTTTCCACGAATACGTATACAAACACTTGCATTTATCGCGAAATATTTCACAATCAGTTTTATTGAGAAAATTTCTGTTTACCCACAGCAAACATAGTTCTATTAAATTAAACTTGATATGATATTTTTATGGTTCTAAGTCACCTACATAAAGTTATCGATCATCAAACAAAAAGACAATAAGTGCATGACAATGTCGAGATAATTATGATTTTATGAGAGTACCTAAGTTCAGCTCTACCGCGCACATACTATTGACCTTATCAACGTTGCCAAGACAATTGTGAGAGTATTTACAGTACATTACTAAAGAAATATTTGGAAAATCAATACTTTTATAATAGTCTTTCAACCATAAATCTGATCTAATGTTGTATCTGGAATGGCTGAACGAACAATGGCAGGAGAGTGTAAGTGTAAAGTCACGACATGGGCATCAGTTTGGCATCGGACCAAGGTTCCGGAGTAGCGTCCTTCATGCACCCGACCAGTTCGGAATCGTTTTTACAATACATGTTCAATAAGCAGAGCCTAGAGCCGTAATGTTTTTCAAATTCATTATCTTATCTTCAGATTTAAAAGTCAGAATATTTTTAAGATTACACATTTTCGTTAAAACAATTTTTCCGAGTGTTTTTCTATTACCAATGCATTTGATATTTCTTTGTTATTATTTCTTAAATTCTTAGGCATTTCGCAGACGCTCTACGATTAAATAAATATGTGGCATTTCCCATAGCCACTTCATTGATATAACCATGTGTGTTGGGTTTCAAAAGAACTTCATTATATGATATAAAGTAATTTTGTTGTTGGACATTGTCCTCTACTGCTTCGAATGTTACATTAAATTGCGATGTATGTGCAAAGTTTAAATCGATTATTACGACTCGATTGCGCCAACATTTCGCAACAAGGTTTTATATAATTCTTAATATAACACAATTTTGTTAAATATACAACCGCTTAAATATAAGCTTGAACTGAGTTAGTGCCTACATAAAGCGACAGATTATACTCTTTATATTTCCCATCAAGAGACGCGTAGAATCATAAACTACACACAAAGAATAATAAGCCCGCATAAATACATGTAAACTTATTTTTATATGAGGCGGAGGATGCCTCTGTGCGGCTGACTTGTAAACGATGCTGTTACATTATTAACTACTTTGCAGTTATTGTAGTATGTTCTATTAAATTATAATTTAATTTATGTAAATTACAGTATGGTACTATAGTATACCAAGTACTTACATGTTTCATATCTAACCGTAAAACAAAATTATAGTTTTGTATATGATAAACCCATTAAAATAAACGATGACGCAACTGTCATATTAAAATTTCATTATTTTCCGCAAATATTGCCACATGACTGATATTAATTAGATCAATAGTTATTTTTTTTTAAACATAGATATATTTACTGTTACAATTCAATTATCACGCTGTATCGATTGACAACGCTAAAAATACATTTCGTAAATGAGTTTTTATACAACTGCCTATTAGTAATCCCCGCTTCGGATGAATTCATGTTTGCGCCCCGTTATCAGTGTTGATAATACAAAACTAAATCATCATTTTATTTTAAAACTCGTTTAGTATTTAATTCATCATCATCATCATCATCATCATCAGCCACATGACGTCTACTGCTGAACATAGGCCTCCCCCAAAGTAGTAATCTTTTTTCATTATTTTATGCAAATTTACTGATTTTAGAACTGTTGCGACAACGATGCATTCTTATGAAACTTGTAAATCAAAAAGACTGGAAGATCTTGCACCCATAAAGGTGTTGTACCTTGACCAACTCCCAAACATGCCCATCGCGATAGCCGCTATCTGTTTACATAAGATTTGTGCCATACCTACAGTGTTTTGAAATCGTCTGCTTTATCATAAGCAAACAGCCCGTATTGTTAATATTTATTGTGCGCATCACAGGTACGTCTGTCGATAAAGCTGGGCCTATATAATTACATTATCGTCTCTTTGGTATTTTCATTGTTATACATTATTATAAGTATTGCATACATATAGTACTTATTAAAATACTGCTCATCAATAGGTATTGTTGCAAATATATTTTCTGAACTCAACTATATTAGCAATAGCGGAAAGGAATGATGAAATACTCAATAAAATACATCAAGCGAACACGATAACATAGAAAGCAAACAAATGTTCCACATTGTGTTTATCTTGATATCCATAGTAAATTACATACGGGTTTGAAGAGCAATGATTCGACCAAGGACAGGGCAGGAAACCCTTCCGAGCAGATTAACTTTTGATCCGGAGAGGCGGGGACACGAATTTGAGATACGATGGCATGGCCCGGTGGGTACAATGGCGATGCAAATAATTGCGTTTATGGCAAGGTTGACGTCGGTCGGCAGAGGGTTCGTTCAACTGACCGCGAACGATGACACGGTGCGCGCGCGCAGCGTCGCGGCGTCACACGCGCGCCCCACGCCGCCGCCCGCGCCGCCGCACCGCCCGTCAGGATGCGGAGGACACCGATCTCAAACCGATCTTACATGGCTGATAACGTACAATGAGGACCGACCTCTTGAATACATTAACATTCCTCACGCAACGTTCCGTACCCACCGACGACCACCGGCAACCGAGTCGCGCCGCTTCGCGGTTAAATTAAACTTATTAATTATATTGATGACGCAACGGCATGTAATGGCAAGTGTAATCAACTTGATGTTTATACATCTCTGCTATGTTATTTGGGAATCCCAGATGTTCATCTAAGACAATGAATAATAAACACATAATACAAATAATCATTTTAAACCTCACCAAGTTTCCTTAACTGCAATCCAAGGTTTGCACACAACAACAACAACAGTAGTAACTTCAGTTAAAAACTTCATAAAACTTGTCGAAACTTGTATAAAATGCGAAACACTCGTGCGCACCACCGAAACTTTCGCTTGATAGCGTCGGCCGACGTCGGGAAACCCCTCGGAAATTACGCGATGCACAAACGCAGCGAGTAAATATTATTGCTCCGACTGGACAAAGGTTTTGTTATCTAAAACCGGTGACAGCGAGCGTGCACAACACGAGCCGCACGGGCAGCGGTGGAACGTGGAGTGAGGTTCGCGCGCCGACCCCGCCACCGTCTGATAAGCCTGGCGCGACGCCCCCCGGCGACGCCTACGCCCCACTCGGCGCCGCCGCACCGGTGCATCGTAAACACCACCGGCCGCCCCTCAGGACCCGGCGTCGACGACGGGGCCGTCGCCACCGCCGCCGCCGCGCCGGCCAGACGGGCCCCCGCGACTCGGCAACTGCACCTACGCAGTTTCACAACTGCAAGGTCCTTAAAGTGTTGCACAAAATCGATAACTTTCGACTCCTTAAAAAGACTAGGAAACGGAGACTCGCCGTGGCGAAACTATGCCGGGGCCCAGTTACCGCCAGAACAATAAGCCGCAAACAAACCTTTTTAGTGACCTCCTAATTGGGATGGAAGTTCGAGCAAGCAGAAATTCAATATGCAACGCGATCGGCTCGCTACATAAACAGAATAATTGAATTAGTGCAAGCATGTCGATCACGAGCGGCGACCATGCAGGCCACCAGTGTGGCGAGAGCCGAGAGGCCAGTGGCGAAATATGTACAGCGGTGACGTCACACACGCATGCTACAAACCCCGCACTACTAGATAACTTAAGATACACGCTGGCTCGCAGAATATAAGTTGTTGTTCATGAACTCGCTGCCCACGACAATAACGTGCTCCATAACCATAGTCGTTAATAATAGGATGCACAGAAGCAGTGTTCCTCCTTTACCATATTATAATGGCTGTTTTTGTATAAGGATATTAAGGTTTTATGACTTATATCGTAAAAAGGGAATCAACTTTATGATTGCAGGCACAAAGAACATAAAGTGCATGGGAAGAAGTCACTAAAAATGTTTACATCTGAATAGGAAAAAGAAGTCTCAACATTCATTAATATGGTACTAACAATTATTGAAAATAAAAATAATGAATACTTAAAATAATGTAAACTGTGCAGCGAATTAAGGATTGGATTGGCACACGCATGGCAGTAGAACAACAGCGGTAACGAAGAATTTGCAAGATTGTATATATGCAACGCATTCCACAAATAGAGAAAATGAGACAGAGAAAGGTTGAGGAAAAAATCCTCAACACTATCCTTGTGAATGTAGTGACGATGGTTACCGATCAGGCACATGCCCATCATCGAACATATGAAATATTCCGCGCACGGCGATCAATCAAAAAAGTAACAGCACAACATTTGACAGTTTGATCAACTGTACGTAGGAGTTCAACGATCTCCAAATAATCAACACAGTAGCCACTCATCTAAATCACGCGACTTTCATCCGTGACGACAAAAACGTCATTAACATTGTTTACCGACACGACACCCGCCGTCCGACGCCGATGCAATACCTATTCATTCCCTATTTGAATGCGAAAACATCGATGACGAGTTTATCTGCGTTTAAAATCAGCGTGTTGAAATAAAATATACTGCATAATGCGCAAATGAAAAACGATACAAAAACCACAGCACATGTGACCTTTTGTAGATGTAAAAGAATTAAGAAATGCGTAGGAGCGGCTAAATACAAAATTGGATTCGAAGAATTGCGGCAAGTAAGTAGTCATTCGAAACGCATTAATTTGGTTATGTACTGACATGCCATTTATTGATAATTTGCTGAAATAACGTTCATTATTATGAATAAAAAAAAGTTTAAGGTTATTATAACTGTACCTATTACATAGTTGTTGGTAATATGTTACACTACCAATCACGTTTTTCATTACCAGGATAGCTCGGCGGTGTTATTGGAGTTTGGACATTATTACAATGAGGAACTCGGGCTTACAGTTTATATTAGGTAACGTCATATGGAAACTTATAATAAGTATAATGTAACAAAAGAATATCTGCTACAATGCTTGCATGAGTGTAAAGAAAATGTAGAGTCAAAGTGTAGAGTTTTGCATAATGAAATTGTGCATGCACTTTATTACCTTAATCGTAACGTTTGAATTTCTTCAACATAATAAACATGTATCTTGATAGTTGGTCTTTATGATGCGTATTTTCTGGTGTGCATTACATTAATTTTCGCATAAATCGAATAGTGCCGTAAACGTTGATATATTGAGCGTCAATAAAATCTGCATTCAACCCACATCGGCTCGCGAGAGGAATCTCAAAAAAAATGATTTAAATCACATTCGAGACTCGACGTATCCACAGTCGTAAACATTTACGAGTGCATTACTCTCTACACAGTAAACTGGCAAACCCGCGCAAATTATCCGCCTGACAATTAATATCACGCCATGGAATTTTATCTTTTGATTATTTGCTTTCCATATTCTGAATGGTGACCTCTTGACATTGGCAAAATTGTCCTAAAGGACAGAGCCATATAGAAAAAAAATGATGACCTCTGGTTGTTCACATTATGTATATCAAAATATTTAAAATAAAAATGCTTTGTATGCACCGGTTGAGTCTTAAAATTTCTTTGTCACAAAAACCAGTGTCGTGCCGGTGAGACGGACGAGGCCCACATGTTACGAGATTAATCTTTTCAAATAATTTGACCTTTTCACATGACGAGGGTTCATTAAATAATGCCTGTCGGTATCGGTAGTGCGTATTGTTCCGTCTATCAAATATTTTATTGTAGGCGGGAGGTTTTCGTTCCCGTCACTACCCTGTCCCTCGTAGCCTAGAGCGTGCCGCGGCGAGCGAGCCAAACGCGCCGTATAATCCGACGGATGAATGAAATTTTCAACGTGATTGATTTGTTTTAACTTCTATTTCATTTTGGCTGCGACGTTACAAAACAACGTGGCTGTTCGTATTTTTTATTTGAGTGAACGAAATTATTTTATGTGATGGAATTTACATCATTGTATGATGTACTGACAAGATTTGATTGTTTACAAATAAATAGCATTTTAGCGTAAAAAATGTGTTGTTTAAATACTATAGGAAATTATTTCTTCAAAAGTAATTAAAGTCAGTAAAAGGCTTGTATCGATTATTGTATTATTTTAAACAACATCACAAAGAATAACAAACAATAATATTTAATAAGGAAAATGTCCTTTACAAGAACTTGTAAACAGCAGAACAGAATTTTAATTACACCTAATCAAGAATAATCTACAATACAAAATCTATGTCAGTGTAGCAAACAAAGCAGACTACAGAAATACGCACGTGCAATAAGCAGTAGGCATCTTTAATAAACCACTCGAGGCGGAAACGTGAAAAATGTCAGTAATCTAAAGAGCTGCAAGCACGATTCTTGTCCATAATCGGAACAAGGATATAGCAGCTGTAAATATCGACTCCATGATTATTACTGTGACGCAATTATTATCGGGCCGCGAAACAAAGAAAATCTAGGCTCGAACGGCCCTTTGTTGAGTTACGACATCATTCACGTTTATAGAAATTATGATGGACTACTATCGACAAGTTTCGGATCGAGTTATCAAGATGTATAAATCGGAATGAGGAGAATGTCCGGCGGAATGTGTGACTCACGGCGCCGTGTGCCTGATGGACCCGGGGTCCTGAACACATCACCTTAACTGACGCGATACCGTTCAATCGGACCACAATTTTAATAATTCCTATTATTTTTATTTTTTTTAAGTCCGATAAATAACAAAATATTACTGCAAACGTTGTCAAGAGCTTTTTAAGTAGATTTCTGAGAGTAAAAACATTAAAATGCTACTCCCAAAACGATTCGAAGTAATATAGACTAATATAGAGCCATTACTGAGATACATTGTGATAGACGAGCCCGCATTAATCAACAATAAAATATGTATTATGAGGCTCTTTACTTTCTTATGCATTATACATCCACCATTGGAATGTGTCAGAGCCATTTATTATATTCTCCATAATATAATCACAGCCACATTAACAGCAACAAAGATTTTGTAGGCACGTTGAAGTACGTTTGAACAAACAGGAAGCTTTAATCGCTAAAGGATAATGGATAAATTATATATTAATAATTTAACATTATATTTATAGACGAATTTTTCTGTCAGCAACTGTCCTGTAATACGGGAAAAATTAAAATACTGGCCTAATTAGATAAGCCTATTAGTTCGTTCAAAACCAATTCATGTTAATCAAAACACAAGTGAGAATGCACATTTGAATACAAAACGTTCGGTAGTGAAAGTAATGGGATAACATGGGTTATTATTGCGTTGGAGGATAATTTTGATGGGCGCGACAACGTGGGTGGTTACAACGACAAGGCATGCGCGGGCGCCGCGGTGACAAACTGCCGCCGCTGACAGCTCACTATGTTTGACGGAGTGCCCGCACCGAATTACTATGCGACGAGACACTTGAATAGAACCCATCAAGCATTGCGATGGGTTCTATTAAAAGAGGCACAAACCCGAATATGCTACTATTTTTTTAATGACAGTTATGTAAAAACCAGCAACAAATACCAAATAATTTTAATATTATGTTACAAATATTATAGTAAAAATATACATCAAAATGTGACGTATGCAAATTTATTCAAGTACTCTACAAAAATTATGGACGTCTTCACCACTGATTATAAGTCAAATAAGTAGCGACCGAGTTACATAAATACATTTGCACAAGGAAGTATAATGTCATAAACTGATCAAGCAAAAACCCAGACAGGTTGTAAAACTAATAAGCTGATAAATATGTGGATTTTATATTCAAAACTAATTATAATTACGTCGAAGTAAAAACAAGTTCCCTAACGAGGTTCTTAGTATCAATTTGTTATTAAGGGTATATTGAAGGAGGATACTATAATAGAGCGGTAGATTCTGTTTTTTCCAGCAAATAGATTTTTCTATGCCACTTATCACATTATTGTTTAACATTTCCGAGAAGCGAAACTCTAAAACGGTAACGGGTCGGACACAATGGTGAGCACTTTATGGTAATGGTCGAAAATGGATAACATTGGTCATGTTATCTCTAGCCGGCAATAAAGAAGTCACATTGCCCCTTGTCGCCGGCTACTTGTGCAACTACTTGAAACTCCTTTTTGTTTACGGTTTAGACGGTTACCATTTTCTGAGTACTTTGTATTGTTTCACTCACATTGAAAGTTAATGTTTAGGTGATTACAGTTTTAGTAGATTTGTACATTTTTGTGACGTCGAAGTCTATTTTTCCCACAGATGATTAGTTTTAACAGAAGATTTTAGATAGACCTTTGATTCACAGAACGAATTAATTGTGCTAACACATAATAGTAAAGATTTACGACTGAAGAAATCTTACATTTAGATATTTATCAATTTTGTTGGAAATGTTTTGATAACTAGAACGTTGATTAGTTACCATTGTTTAGAATCCTGTACAACGTCCAATAGAAACAAATGGTACCGATTTAATCTATTGAAACTGTCGCTTTTCGACTTCAATTACTTCTTGCAAATGTACGACGATTTAAAATGATTTCGCAACGTGAATCAATAGCAAATGTTAACTTTCTTAGAAAAATTCTGCTTTATTTACGATTCAACAAAAACTTATACATGTCAAGGTAATCTGTTTTCTGTGAAAAAAAAAATTGTTATCATATATTGCTTCCATGCAGCGTTCGCAACCTGAAGTGGACTGACTATCGTACCAGGGGCGTCCAGGGGCGTAAAATTATCGTACATGGATCGAAATTATCGTACTTTTTAGGATAATGTCTATTATAGATAAATAAATCATATAAATTGTAATATTGATATGCATGCAAGTACTCTATAGTTTATCTTTTTTAAACCACCGCTGTCAAATCAACAGAACATTCAAAGAGAATATAATCACTACGTTAAGAAATATCGACATATCGAACTTATATTCTTTTGTTCGCATTGGTAGATGCTATACTAACCAATAAGAAAGCGTGTACAGCAGGCGCTGGATAAAGTTACAGTATCGGCAGTGGTGAAACTTAGTAGAGCGGATCGTAAGGACCAATAGGAATAGAGAACTTGTATTTCCCGGTATTTTCCCAAGATTTTATTGGACATAATAAAATCATGCTACTGCGATTTAGACTATCAACGCATGAAATAATATAAATTCTCAAATTTTGCATCATGATAGAAATTATCGTACAATCTGCGTACGATAATAATATGCTATCGTACATCGTACGTAGACACAAAATTATCGTATGTGTACGATAATTATCGTACGGTTCCGAACGCTGCTTCCATGTCATATAGAGTAAGGTGAAACTTCAACTTAGTGGTGTCGAAGCCTAATGGACGAGTTTGTTGATGATGTAGAGCCGTAGATCCATTGAACAGTAACGTTTTTCCAGTAAAAATGGTAAAGCAATATGTGTTTCAAACAATAGTAATATTAGCAGCGCGTTCTTTAAAAATGACGTCATGTCCAACCGCAGGTGTGTGAGCAAATTTTTTACCTACATTGGAAATTGCATCAAAACTTCAATCTTTATTTGTACCAGACGATATAAGCCGCCGGTACAATAAACCTCATATTTAAATTCCAAAAGTTTTAGCGCAAAAAATAAAGTGCTTTGTTCCTACAAAACATAGTAGTTAAATCGTGCATGACGTCATGTTAAAATGTTGCCAAGTATAAAGGCGCATAAACAAGACAAATGTCAAAAAAGACAACTATAATTCGTTCTCATAAACGCGCGAGTAAAAAATTGTTTCACTTCCGATGTGTATACAGTATAGTGTATAGGCAATCAACGATGAGTCACTGTTTTCTTGGTATTCAGTGTGTCGAGACTCGAGAGCAGAGAATTACCTAATCCATAGTTACATGATGTAGAGCCAGACGGTAGTATTATAATGAAGCTAATAATACGTTTTCACTGAATTAACACTCGAAAAACTGGTTTTATTTTCAGTTTACTTTAAAAAAAAATGTAATATGTGCATATGTAATATAAGGAGCAGACAGAAGTTTTCCTTGAACCATATCACCTAGCCGTGCCGATTCGCAGTTGATTACAATTAAAACAAATTGTCCGCATCCGGAGCGTATCGACGACGCTGCGTTTAGGTGTTGGTCAATAGAACCCATCTGCTCATGTCAACAAGGTCAATAAGTACTTAAAATCTGCTTGACACTGTAATAGAACTACATGTGTTGTTTAGAACGCTGTACTGAGTGCACGACGATTGCGTCATCAGAGAACCTGATGCTTTAGTGGAACGAGATTATCCCGCACTCATACACATCACAGCAACTTCTGTAAGCCAGGATCGGCAATGGCACACATTTTATGACACCGAGCGGTGAAGCTCGGCGAGTCTCTGGGAGCACTAGCCTTAACCCGCAACGAAGTTAATCAAATAGGAGAATAGGGAGGAGTTAGAAATATATTTTCTACTTCCCCCCACAGCAAAGCGGGAGACAAAATAATGAACTAAAGAGGTGGTATAATAGAAGCAACAATTTAAAACAGGTAAACGTGTTGCGCGCGCCGATGGCGTGTGGGGAATCCCTAGGCGTACGTGCGTTCTTGGAAGTGGTCGGGCGATGGAGAAATTTCACAAGCGGCGCGATGTAGGTCATGTCAGCCGGACTTGACGTTTTCGCCTCGCAAAGGTTACCACCGCCGTCGCTGCAACCCGACAAATCCGGTTATTTGCGCAACTGATAGTCTCATTTATCAGATCCTAAAAGATCAGTTGTTTCTAGAACACTCGCTGCCTTGATGTGGTAGAGACAAAGAGAACTCAGTGATGTAGTCGAGGTATGTGCCGGTAGGTAATTGGTTTACGTCTAGGTTGTAGGTAGAACTTGTGGCATTGCGCTACATTGGGAAAATCCAAGGATTTCATTCATGCATAGCGGTAGTAACACGGTTTGAAAGTAAACACCACCGCGGTTTTGATTCATTGACTTGTTATTGTCTCTTCATTTGTGTATAATTGGTTTATATTTTACACGTTCTGATTACAATTAGTGTGAGTGCAGTAAATTTTAGCCTTTTTATGTTCTTGTTGTTAAAGACACAACAGGAAAATGACTAACAATCTAATCTATCTGTAAATCATACATTTCTACTAGTTTTAACATAACATACCAAAAATATGACCATTATTTATATTAAAAAATAATTATAAATTTATATAACTATAAACACTGTTATGGACATTAAAACCAAAGAAACTACGTATTTAAAATACGAGCATCCGAATATCGACCAAACATCGATGATCCAAAACTTACATTCAATAAAAGTGTTTATCTATACATAATATTTTATGCAAATAACTTTAAACGTATGCATATTAACACAATTTTAAGTGCAATAACACATTCAAAACGATAGAAATGAAAGATGATGTAATAATATATTTATAAGGGAAACTCAGAAGGCCGTGTATAAATTTAAATTCAATGAACCGCGGCTAAAGTTCTAGAAAACGCAAAAAACAAACATGCTTGCCGATCAGTAAGCGATATAATTTTAAAAATCTTACTTCTGCAGTCGACTAAAACGCCTTTATTGCAGAGAATTATAAAAAACTGCGTACATATTGCAACTAGTTTTACAGAAAAAGAGATTAAGTTTCAATGGAACTTGCGCGTCTGAAAACTTGCCCTACTAGAGTCCCAGAATGACGTCATGCAAGTCGCGCGATACGTGACGTCAACGGCCACAAGTAAAGCACCTTATTCCGCACTGACCAATAGCAAATACTCAAGTATTGGCTCAAATTCATGCTGTTCTACATTATCATATCGATCCATTTTAATCTATCATTGGCAGATAACAGGACTCGTTATAAGTTTATTTTATTTATGCCGCTTACCGCCATCTAGCGTCTATAGCTCGAAACTTTACTCATTAGGAGGGACAATTTGGTTTAGCATTTACAATATTCTGCGCGAATGGTGTACTTTATGAGGTCATAATTTATTTATAATACCTACATGGTAATTATATTTTATTACGAGGAACAAATATTATGTATGCGTACATCATTTACAACAGGATAATATATTGTATTAATTTAAATATTATAAGTATTCTTCGTTGTTCTCAGATTTTGTGTGTTTCATTAATAAAACTATAATTATATAAAAAAAATTGATGTTCTAAAGTTTAAAGTAAAAGTTTAAAGTTCTAATGTTCTAAAGTATTGCAGAAAAAAAACCTTTAACACTAAACAAATCACGTTTATCCTTGTCGCGCATTCAATAATCCGATCGGTTTACATTTATTAATGATAGAGCGAAGTGACTGGCGCTAGGTACAACGACTGCGGTCCTATGGATTGCACAAGTTTTGTAAAATACTGCAAAAAGTTTTCTAACAACTTTAATTAACAAATCTACGTTCAAAACTTTTCTATAGCCGCAATTGTAGAATCTAAAAAGTATGACATAAATACATAAAAATTACACCATACGGCCGCGGACCACGAGAAAGTTGTTTATGAAGTCAGTTCACGGGACGGCGACTACCGAACAACTAGTCTACTTGTAAAACACACAAAACATACTACAATAAATACTCACGGTTGGTTTAGCATAATCATCTGCCTGGTAATCGAACATGGTAGCGAACATGAGACTGTCGTCCTGCTCGCCGCTGAGGAGATGGTAAGGCACCAACTGAGACATGAAGACGATGTTCCACTAAAACCGTCCCGAACAACTATTCACCAAGGGTGCTTGTAAGAGTTCACAAAACAAAACCGAACCGAATCAGGTGCAGCGTGACTATTAGCTGTTTGATAAGAACATGAGTCATGCGAGGATTTCTGTCAACTGTGGACGTACGCGTAGCTAGAATGTTTTATATCAGACTGAGTCAGTTGGCGCGCTTGTGGCCGGTTTTGTACGGTCGCAAACAACGGCATGGCGCACGCGCAAATAACACGGCGCAGAAACGAAACGTCGTAAGCGGAAACTATTTGAATAATTTCGTCCACCGAGCCAAGCGAACTTTTACAGTTATTTAAACGCATCCGAAGAACTCAGAATGATTCAATGAATAGTTTCAGTATGAGGCGTGGTGTAAATATTTTGCGTATTCAAAAATTGTATCATTTGGCACTTATACAAAAACATTAAGCGGAGAAAGCAAACAAATAACGTTAGGTTTTCCTCATATCTTTTTTTAAACATGACGAGATGATAACTAATCAAATATCAAGTATTGATATTACTTCATAGTAAATGCAAAACAATATTTTGCACACATTGGCGTCTGTAGCAAATATGCTCGCTTCTCAGTTATACTAATGTAGTAAGTAGGTCATTCATTAGATAGTAGACAATACAAATAGCAAACAATGTGTAGGCATTGAATTATATTAACAGCGCAGAATCAATACTTTAAGTACTGTAAAGATGAATCATTGTGTGTAAAAAAATTGCGTTTCGAACTTAATTTAAAAGGCATAATCGGGGTTTGTTACACCAAGTCGATCCTTTCGAAACCTTGTCGAACCGTTCTCCGCTTTAACAAGGATATATAAAACAATTAATATTAGCATCATGAGACACAATGTTTCAGGACTACGTTCTTTTGTATAATAATTGAACTAATGATGGTTGACATTTATAGCGTCTTATAAAAAAATCTATATGGTCTGTAGTTTCCTGATTTCTTCCATTTTCATTCATTGATTTTTTTCCATTTTATTGTAAATGAACACAAAAGAAGAACCCAGAAGTTCTCTATAGTCTATACATATAATAGAGCAGTAGAACCGGTGTGTCGGAAACTTTTCATTGTTTATTTTTTATGTCAGTAAAACGATTTTATTTTAATTACGTCTTCAATTATAAACAAACTAGTAATAAATAACGTGTATAAATTTATGGTAACAATAAAAATAAACTACTAAAAATATTCGAAAATTATTTTATCCATTTTCTTGTAAATGCACACACGGAAGTTCTCTATACATATAATAGAGCAGTAGAAACGGTGTGTCTGTTCATTTAAAGAAATGTGATAAAAAAGAAAGGGGATAACTAAAGATGAGTAATGGAAAACAAATCAGCGACTTTTATAATTCTTTTCTGTCTGTTTATTTGTTAGATACTCCACATCTTCGAGACTACTGAACGGAATTCGTTGAAATTTTGCACACGGGTAGATCATGTCTTGGATTGACCCATAGGTCATTTTTTATCCCGGGAAAATATAAAGCAAGACTTTTATTCCGGAAACACTTATTCAGGCGGACGAAGCAAAAGCTAGTATTAAATTTAAAAAATTACGAAATCATAATTTACGCAATCGAACCACGAAACGAATTAAAAACAAAACAGATAAAAGATAAATAACAAAACAATACTTCTAATAAGGTGTTATCAACAATCAGCGTTCGTTGTAAACATCGCTAGTAATGAGGTTACTGTGTGACAAACATTCGCAGCTGCTGGACCGAGCAACCTATCCACTGTTCCTATCGATTTACCAGTACCAGATTGTCGCAGCAACATTATTCTCACAATTACACGCCGGCAATATCAGCTTGATAGGGCTAACAAACTTGTTTCTAAATAGGTATCATTAAAAGGAATCGGTACAGTTATATGGTACAGAGAAATCATATACAGTTCAGAATGTAAACGAATTTTTCTTGTGGCATGGATTTAAAAGTAAACTTCTGGTCCTTCGAGCCGGAATAATTACTCGATTACCCAAAATATTGACAACAATGACATGAGTCAATGATTTTGAAATTTCCAAAATGAAAATTGTCATAATATAACTTGCAATATAGAAATGTGAGTGTTTTAAAATTACCATAATCCTAAACATTTTATGCACTCGTGAATGATGTCCTCCGATGTACGAAATTTTCTTAATAATCTAATTTCTTTCTGATTAACTTACTTAACTTAAGCAACTTTCAATGAAAATTGCCGTTTAGGTTTTATAAATGTCCACCAACATAATATTATATTTGGATTAGGTACAATTTTACCATTGATTGCACTGTTATCAGGCGTCACGCTGTTGCGGTCAGAGTTTCAAAGGACCAATATCTGTATCTTCAATTTATTTGAAAGAAAAATATAACTAAAATAAAGCCATTAACAATTTTATTTCATGCAAGTGTCATCATCTAGCTTGAGCTCAACGATGACACTTACATAATAACATCATTTCATCAAAGACCTCGTATTTTATTTTTATATAGAACGAAAGAGTTCATATAAAATATTTCAAATGTAATTTTTTTCCAACAACACACTATAATATTATAATACATAGCCCACGAAAATCATTGTAGAAATGGTCGTCGCATTGAACTCGTAGAAAGGTCTTTAGAGTTTAAACTGTACAGTAAAATTGAATTAAAAGAGTAGCAGAGTGTTAAACAAGCCATCGTAAGCGTGCCATTGCGCTTCAACAAATAAGAATTTTATGAATTTTATTAGTGAAGGATTTGTAACTGACGCGGACGTCAATGGACTGACCCTTGTCACATAAGGTAGGAAATAACCGAATACTTAGAACTAATTACTCCTCTACCTACAACTTTGGCATATATGGGTTTCAAAATAAAATAAATAATCGTCTAAAAATATAAATGCTTTTCAAAAAGCCTTAGATATACCGTCATTTTATACATTGTATAATTCGAATTATTGTCAACTGAAAACCTGCGAAACGTAGTTACTATTATTCATTTCTATACTTTCAGTAGGCAGTCGGACACAATGCTATAGATATACGTACGCCAGACTGGCTGCGATATTATTGACCAACACTCTTCATGACGTGTCATCTAATATGACAACATAGAAGCCTGTTGCCTGCCAGCCTGCCTGAACCTTATCTGTTGCACCGGTAATTCCTGTTTTGATTTCAATCACAAAACGTACAACTTACCTAACGCCAGTTGATACTGAAAACTTGTCAATGATTCGCAGAATTCGTTTTCCTTTCCAACATGAAATTATTCGAGGCTTTTGAAACAAGGATGTCGTAAAAATGTTATATATATGTAAAATGTACATCGTCTTATGATTTTTTATTGCGTTTTGTTAATACTAGGTGTAGAGTCATTAACCAGAACTGTACGCTATAGTAGTTCAAGGACAGGCACTTGACTGGGCATCACGCGATCGCTTTTCATTTGTTTAGTCCCTTTTCCAAGAACAAAGGTCGATAGGGGCATGTCTAACGGTAAAAAGTATCAAACGCGTCGACATTAGTAATGCCTTATGATTAAACTTATTGATTTGTTTAAAGTTTTATGAATTCAGAGGGTGGGTATATCGGGTTGCTGTTGTTAGTTACTACCAAGAAACAATCATATTTATTTTATATAAGATTGTGCCTGTTACAAAGTAAATGTTTTCCATACCTATAACAATATTCTACTGTAGATTTATTTTACATAAGACTCGAAAACACGAACTGTACGCGTAACGAATTTCATACCGGTTCATTGATCCGTCGCAAAATTAAAACGAACGAACGATTAAGATTTCAGAATAATTTTACATATTTGTTCAGATTTAACCATTCACGTTAATCAAAGTACAGGCAACAACTGAGTATCTTCAGAATTAAATTAGTCAGTTACTTCGTACACCTCTGAGCCTTTATCAACAGACAACCCACGGTCAGGTGACATTCCGAAGGTCATCTCAGCATAGATAAGACGTAAGCACTAAATACCAATAGCACGCATACAAACAATATCCTCTTTTTGAGTTAGCAATGCGCCCGTGTAGAGAACCCTTACAATCATATAAGTCTATTCAAAGCAAACAACGCGTAGTGTTCAAGTAAATGACGATAGGTTCAGGAATGCGAACATTTCGAAACATTTAATCCCAAAAAAATAAATCCACGTTGCTAAAATAGATAAAAGCCTCTGTATTTATTGCCTATGAACATTATTTCCTGTTGGTATATGTGTATTTGTTCGGAGTATTAATAAGGACAGTAGGCGGCGCCGATTGTTGCCTAACCTGAAGCCGTGTTAATTGACTTGCTAATTAACGTTCGCGCTCTTCGTGGCTTAACACTCCTCTATTGAATTTCAAATGTATCAGGAAAACAATCATACATGTTACAATCAAAACAGCAGTTTTAATGACCAGGGGCAAAATTAAGTTTAGGTCAAATCATTAATAGAAATAAACAAGATCAGACTAAATTGAGATTAACGATCGTATGCTTTATTGTTTTTACTAGCTCTTGCTCGCGGCTCCGCCCGCGTGAAAAAGTTTTTCCGGGACAAAAATTTGCCTGTGTCCTTTTTAGGCTCTCAAACTGTCTCTATACTAATTTTAATCGAAAACCGTTCAGTAGTTTCGGAGATGCGCAGTAACAGGCAAACAGAAAAACAGACAGATAAGAATTATAATAATGGCTGATTTGTTTTCCATTGCTCTTCTTTAGTAACCCCCATTCTTTTTTATCACATTTCTTTATTGAAAGAATCATCTTTCAATCTCATCAATCATCTCAGTATGTCTGTACATTACAGACACACTGAGATCTATTGTTTTTTTATAGTATAGATAGGTAACAATTATGGCAAATATTTAGAAATTTTGTTTTATTCTAAACTCAATCTATTTTGCTAATCCAAGACGTCCTAATTCAGTAGCCATATTATCTGTGTCATAGAACATCCCACTATCAGGTTTACGTAACTGACAATTGTTTCTCCGTATAGAAACGTGGGACTAACTTTACTTAGTATAATTTATAGGTCGGCTGTTTTCATATCTTACTCCGCGTTGCCTTGAGCCAAGTCGTCATGTCACTATTCAAGGTTATTCGAGCGAAATCACGTCAACGAATTCTACGAATCGTTTTTAAAACGCAGTTTTACGCTAGGGAATAAAATGTATTTTATGTAACGTTAGATTGAGCTACAAAACACTCTGCACATTATGTCAAGATGACAACATGAATAGATCACAATAAAATATCAAAATAAGTAGTAATTTATAAACAATGCTTGGCTAAGTGGTGTATTAGCTATTATAATGTTTTATAGTGTCGGAGCGGTGGATGCGCCTGCGCGCTTGCCGCGAGTTTTCCTCGAATCGCTGACGTCAACGCGCGCGGTCATCGGCTCGCGCCAGTATTTTCCTGCTATAACCTTGTTGTTTTAAACAGCTTCATCTGTTCTGTTTGGCGTTCAATTTTAATTATTATATTATTTCAAAAGGAAACTTTATAACAATTTTGTCATTAAAGATTCATGGAAAACGTTAATTACGCGCATTGACAAACCTACGACATAAGCCAAATAAATTTTAATTGTAATACAACAACAAAAGTTAATATTGTACATATTATAAGCTTGAGCGATAATTAATAATGAGCAGAAATGCCAAAAGCCCTAACTCTTTATGTGAAACGACTGATAGAGTTCAGACGAGGGGCCCGTCCTACTATGGGAGTTGAAATCGAAAACGGGGGATTTTTTTTTCTCACATAACAGAATATATACAAATGAGCAGATGGGTTACATGGTGGTAATTTACCACTATCCATTCACATTAACTGACACATCAGGGTTGTAGTATCACATTGCAGATCTATTTAATTATTGGGGATCTGATTTCTTCCACCTCTAGCAATCCTGACCGTACTCAATACAGCAAAGCTTCCACTTTAGGTCAATAGTCTGTAAAACAAGGCTGCCACTTCAGTTGAGTCAACCCATTTATACCTAATAGACTTGAGTTTTTCCGGGATAAAAGTCCCGTTTTATATTTATCTGGGATAAAAGTAGCTTCTGTTACTCGCACATAATGTAGCTTTATATTGGTGAAAGAATTTTCAAATCGATCCAGTAGTTTCGGAGCCTTTTTAATGCAAACAAACAAACAATCAAGTCTTTCCTCTTTATAATCATACTATGCATGAGTATTTAGGATTCAAATAGAGTAACAGCTTACAGCGTTGCTCTTCCACGAATTAATATGATATTACGAAAGGCATTTTGTATTAACGAAAGTATTATGTGTATGTACAAAGTGGCGCAAATGTTATCACATTATTTTTTTTGCAAATATCTATAGTACATGGTATTAGAAGACATTTTGCTATTCGTTCGCCTGATGATATTCTATCGCTTATATAAAGAAATTAAATTATATTTGAACTTTAATCTGTAGGTTAACAACGGGTCACAGATTGATTAAAATATTCTGACTTCAAATAAACAGGATTAATAAACCGCGTCTAGCCACAGCGGAAACCACGAGATAACACTGCCTTACAAAATGCGCCTTTACAGTAGGTACCTAAACTTATGTATGTCAACTTGAAACTTGTGTTTCATGATTGGTTGAGATCTAGCCACCCGCGCGCTCATTCCTGTATTGTTATTATTCCAATAATTACGTTAGGTTAGGATTTTTTCCTTTTTTCTGTCCCCCCTATCCAGGACTAGGGATTTTATATATTATGGTAGTACAACTAGTATTAGTACTAAAATTAACTAAGGTTCAAAGTTAGAACTAGTTTCATCTAAAATTTAAACATATAAAACAGTAAATTCTAGTTATAACTAGGGAATTCTAATTCTCACAAAGGCATTTAGTGACAACTAGTTTTGACTAGCGAAATCGCGTTGTAACTGAGAACGGGTTTTAACTATAACTTATACATCCAGTATCCACATTAGTCAATTTTACAAACGAGTTGTATTTACATGACGCGTAGTTTATAAGTAAGACTTTAGATAGACATAATCGCAAAAAACCATACATACAGCCGCGGTGTACGGAAGCAAAAATGTATTTTTATATAACAAAATTACTGCGCAAAAAGGAGTGGTGGGGTACATATTTTTCGTCGCAGTGTTTATTAGATAAAGTACGTGATAGTCACAATAAATCCAGTTTTGTCTACACTCTACAGCACGAAGTAGCCAGCCCAACCGAGGTAACACTGTGTAGTCTTTGTGGTACATTTCATAGTCCAGGAGATTAGCGCATACCTTCAAATCCCTCCTTAGCATTCCTAAGTTCTTTACTTAAGTTTGGAGTAGCAAATTCTCGCAACAATACATTGCTTAAGAACTGCCAGATGCGTTAACATTAGCGGTTATATTTCAACAATTCTATACACATGCTACTCGCAAATCTTACAAGCTTCTAAATTATCAGGAGTCAGTTTGCCTTGACTGTTTACACTTTTGAGTTTTGAATGTTACACGCTCTAAGGTTTACACGGTAAAAAAGCGCTTGCGGAATACAAGTTCTGCAAGTTTCCTTGCTAATCCAAACCCCGTTTTTTAGTTTGCTAACATTTTTCTCATTGTGGGTGAACATAGATCGTTTATTGGGAAAACCCCTAGCACATTTACCGGCGAAATACTTTAAAAAATATGCCTTTTAATGAGTTCTTTAAATGAAATGTGAAGCCAATGAAATCGATTAATGCGGTAGTAAACAAAATCTTACTAAGAATCATGAATCTATACTAATATTATAAAGCTGAAGAGTTTGTTTGTTTGTTTGTATGTTTGTTTGTTTGTTTGTTTGAACGCGCTAATCTCAGGAACTACTGGTTCGAATTGAAAAATTCTTTTTGTGTTGAATAGACCATTTATCGAGGAAGGCTTTAGGCTATATAACATCATGATGCAACTATTAGGAGCGAAGAAATAATGGAAAATGTGAATAAAGCGGGGAAAATTATTCATCCTTGAGGGCTTCCATTGCGTGCGCTGCGAAAACGGTTCAAGATACCAAAAATATATGTATGAAAGAATTATTCCTCTTGAAATGATTTAAAAAAATGTCCGTGACAGTATATGTCTATCTTCTAAGATTAACTCACTAGAACCGTTTTTATGGTAATCGAATTTGGTCGAAATTAATGCATTATTTGTTAAGAGTTGTATCAACGTAATAATATTAATCTTTATCCAATGAATATATATACGGTACATACACCAAATTTTTTTTTTTTTAATTTTTGTCTGTTCCGGCTTATCCCTGAAATGCCTGGACCGATTTTGACGGGACTTTTAATGGGAGGTAGCTGATGTAATAAGGAGTAACTTGGGCGACGTTTTATTCCGGAAAAGTGTAAAGCGGGACTTTTCCCCGGAAAAACTTTTTAACGCGGGCGGAGCCGCAGGCAACAGCTAGTTGTTAATAAAACCTATAAGCTGAATTTAATTACAACACAAAATGTAGGTATAATAAATAATGTTACATAGCAGATTGTAGAAGGCCCCTTTATGTGCCACATATTTGTATATTTAACGAGTATTCTTCATAATCGGTTTATGTGTAATAATGCTGGGGCAGCCCCATCCCTTACAAGGATGATTCATACTAAACTTTGCCAAGTCTACGCGAGCCAACAGAAAGCACCCACGCAAAATCTCCCTTTTGAACATTTCTATTATGTGTCGTATAACTTAAAGATTTATTAACTTTTCAACATAACATTTGACGAAGACTACACGAACAAAAAAAATGTTAACATTGATTCCTTTACCACTGGGTGCTATAGGCTCATAGTCTGTAACCAAGAACGAATCCTTTTTAAAACACTGATAATAAGGTATATTAAGTGAAAGCATTATGTAACAAAATATTATTATTAAGGTATCCATATATTTCATATATCAGAACATGAACTGATATGAATGGGGAAATTACAAAATCAATTTAAACAATAAGAGGAAACACCATTGTTGAACACAAAATTATTATTATAACTTGGCCAGTGTTTACGTAACATGGCACAGCGGTGCACGTGTTTCCTTACAAAAATGATAACGAACTATAATATCTGCAATACATTTGATTGGGAATAAACAATTAATTCATAATTCAAAGTCGGTCATCAGTCGCAACACTTGCTTTCAAAAATGGTTTTCCAATAAATGCGTCATAAGGCCTTAATATAATTAATTAAACGGACGAACTACTGGATTATAATTTATCGAGGCGCTTGTTATTGCAATGTTTCATAGGAATTTATTAGATCTGGAACAAACAAGTTAATAATAACTACGAACATGGCTATTATAATTTTCCAGGTGGCCTTATTTGGTAACGTCGTGATTGGCTATAATTTTTGAGCAGAGTCACAAATGAACAGCATTGCTATAGTATTAATTTTAGATCCTTCTAATACAAGAATACAAGCTTGCTGATTCAAATCTCTATAAACTTGGGACCAAAGTAGTTCCATTATTGGCTATTTCGGCATCGTTTCTACTTTCTAACTACTCCATTAATCTAAAAGAGTTCCTGCCGAATGGAGAGTACACGATCAGAATCATAAGACATGAAATAATGTATATAGGTGTCTTTTGAATACGGCTCGACAACTGTGTTTAACCGACTTCAAAAAAGGAGATACTATAATCGACCTGTATGTATGTACTTATATTGTAATCAATTAAAATATAATAAGCGAGTACCTTACCTTGTGTAGAGAGTGTATAGAACACTAAAACGCCTTACTATTTTTTAATTAGTATTGATAACAAAAGCCAACTAATATAACATTCATATTGTTTCCATTTGATATAATAATACACGTAAAATGTCTGTGTGTGCCTTTTTGTTTACTAGCTTTTGCCCGCGGCTCCACCCGCGTTAAAAAGTTTTTCCGGGGGTCCCGTTTTATATTTTCCCGGAATAAAAAGTAGGTAAACACCACGATGCCAGCGCCATCTATTTAAAAAATCAGATTAAAATGCTATTATGCCCCATGTGAGCAAATTAACCTATCTGGTACCGCGAGTTTGACAGCTGACATTTGTTCATTTTTATACTAAAACCTTATTGCGTAGGTAGGAACGACGATTTTTGCTTGTATGACAGGAGCTGTCATGGCCCAAATGGGCCAAGCGGGCCTGAACTATTAACGGGATAAAAAGTAACTTATGTGTTTATCCAGGATATGATCTACCCGTGCGCCAAATTCATCGGATTCCGTTCAGTAGTTTTTACGTGAAAGAGTAACAAACATACATCCATGCATTCTTATAAACTTTCGCGTTTATAATATTAGTAGGATTACATTATTTAATTAAATAACTGTTACGACACACCTGGGGCCGGGCCATGTGTTTTATCTTATAAATTAACCAAAGGCGTTTCTAGACTTTAATTTACAAATATTGCTGTTGATTAAGGCGGCGTTTTGTAGTACTAAAACTCAAACTAGAGACATTGTAACAAATTGTCGCTCTTTTTATTGTTAGTAAATAAAATTGGTATTTAGGGCTACCAACTAACTACCCACTCTTCGTGCATTTACTTAGCACATGAACTCGTAGAACCGTGGTAAACCGCCCTGGTTTTTATTTTATTTTTGCGGCAAAGTTTCAGCGCCTACTGAAGGAAAGGTTTACTCGGGGAATTTTAGGTGACGAATATTAATATTCCGTAATGATATGAAATCATAGTTAAAATTGCAATGATATTGGATATGGCTACAAAATCAAATCTTCGGTAAATTTGGTGATGCTTCGGCATGCCTAAGCATACCTGTGAGTAGTCATTACCGTCAATGTGTGGCTGCCTGTAAGGATACCTTGTCCTATTATCCTGCCAGTGGACATGGGCTTGCAGGCATAAGACATAGTAAGTATGATACATATCAATACGTATAAAATGCTGGCTAACGGATCAACGCATAGCCTAAACCGCTGATAGTAGACACTTGAAACATGGAGGGTGTGTTCTTTGTATGACGTAGGCATCCGATAAGAAAGGATTTCCCGAAAATATATCCCTAAGGGAGTGAAAAAGTTTGTATGTGGCAACGTGATTCCTTGGTCTAATCTACTTCAAATTTTGCATAAATCTTTTAAACAGAAATGCTGAAAGACGTCTTTCGTATTTTATTGAAATTCATCCCCTAAGGGGGGGGGGGGGGTAAACAACGGTGGCGAAGTTTGTACGCGATGAACTCAAAAACTACCGAATGGATTTGATGTTTGGTATGGAGATTTTTCGAGACCCTGGAAAGGTTTAATAAGGCTACTTTTTATCCCGGGAAAATGCATAGCGGGACTTTTATCCAGGATACTCTTTCGTGGGGGCGCGGGCAACAGCTAGTTATTTATATAAGAAGGTACATACTATACATATTGGCCATGTGACAGGCCCAAAATTAGGCTGATGGTAATGAGTAATTTATTTTTTATATCACACTTTTGAAGTGAAAGTAAATCATATTATGCAAGGATTAGAAGGTAAGGCTATACTACAGACCAAAGAACTACTTCAAGGACTTTGTCAAAGTTAAAACATAATATTTGTTTCGCTTCGTATTACTCAGCAGCTAAATTTATCAAAAAGTGACTAATAAAGATAAGTCGTTTCGTGTTATCAATGAGATATGTAATACGTATTATCAGTTTCTTAAGAATCATATTTACCAAGAACTTTCGGGAAATAGATAAAAATATATTGTCGAAAATTATTGGTATATATATACGATACGTATTATAAAATTAAGCTAACAGACACACAAAAATGGTACTCGTTCTAATTTTCAATCTATCTGACCATACTTAACATAATTTGTTACCTAGGTGAAGAAAAAAAATCATGACCTGATGATTTAATTCTCCAAGAACTGACCAAATCAGAGGATCAGTTCAGGACCAATAACAATAAAAGTTTTCATTCAAATATTACTTGATATCTTACAATAATTGTTATACAGACATTGAAGATTTCAAATTCATAAACATTATAAACCAACAAGCGGTTGCCCGCGATTTCATTCGCATGAACAACAGAAATGATTTAAAGGATTATTGTCAGCCGTACTACCCAATCGCTTTTTCCTGTAACGCTATAAAACAATATGGGGTGAGTTCGATACCGAGACTGCGTATTCCATCGGGGTAGATTTTGATTACTTCATATTTCGTGTTACGTCGCTCGGAGACATGGCAGACATCGGAGAGCTTCTGGTCCACTCTGGGTCGAGTTCTTGTGCTATAACACTCCATAGGCAACATACACGAACTATAGGTGGCAGCACAAATCGAAGTGCCACATGTGAATAAAAAAAGAAACTTTTTAGATCTATAAATTATTTACATATACTTTTAGTATGACAAAAATATGGGTTCCGGCCAATTATTATTCATACCCCGCGTGGCCAGAATATGCTTTTTTTTTTTTAATGAGAGCCAATTATTTTATGTTATTGAAGCAAAATTAGGTAAAGTTCCCTTAATTGCCGATTTTTTTGTATTGAACATTATCTTGAAAACTTATTTATTTCTATAAATTACATAATGAGACATATCTAAAAGCTTTTGGAACCCACACTTATGTATGCTAGCTTTTAATATTTTTTGTTGATTTTCACATGACCATGATATGTAATGTAAGTACTTAGGTGCTATTCTTGGGAACATCATAGAATTCTACACCATTTGATTTATTTATTTTTATATTTTGGAGCTTCTAGAGTTTCATTATCAACAAATAAAATGTTATTTTAATATGAATATTTTACGTCAATGCCAAGTACTCATAGGCTGAAAGGTTCAGATTGCGCCACCAGATGGCAGAGCTTACGACGTGCACGATCCCTATACCGGCATACCAACCAAAACGTCGCGAGTCGCGGTGCCCCTTTTTTGACGCATCTCCGTCCCTGCATATTGCTGCCTAGCGACCCGCCTACGATTATGGGGGAAACACTAAAACCCCCGCGCACCGAAGGATGCATTGACTACGTCAGCAGGAGACTTAACCAGCCGTACTGCCGGATCCCGGATGCACTCTTATCCCAGTCTAATGTGGGGTCGAGGTCAATACACTTTATCAATCAAGTTGTGAAAATGAATTGGGCATTTTACTTTTTAAAATTTTCAGTATTGACTGACTGACTGACAGAAAACGTAAACTATTGACTCTTGTTTTGCAAGACTCGAGTTCTTTACATTATGTAGGCAAAGGGTTAAGTTCGTGATGAATATTTGAATGTATGTTAGAAATATTGAAAGTGAATAAATTGAAATTTCGTATTCAAGTTTATATTATTTTATAGATAAACGTCAGACGCGTCGTTGTTTTGGTAAAATATCCACTAAGGATGTAAATTAAGTCACAAAAGTTCATACGGGAATTTCGTCATTTTTGAGAGTAGATATGAAATTTTGTATTATTAATAAACCCCTTACTATTAGTTACAAAGAGCTTAAATACGAATTTTCGTCGCTCTAACTTAAGTAGTTTTCAAGCTATTATGTCTTTCAAAAATACGATATACAAACTTTTTGATAAATTGGTCCTTGGGATATCAACTACAATTAGCAAAGGTACGATTTTGATACATTGCTTTTGCATCCATTACATGTTTTATAATTTTTGACCTCAAAAAAAAATCGAAGTTTCAAAATGCTTCAGTTTGGTAAATTAACTTATTTATGCATGCAAATTTTCAAGTCTATCTATAAAAAGTGTCAAGTTATGTCCATTCAAAGTTATGAGTATACTCACAAAAAGGGTTAAATTTTTAGTACTTAGAATTCAAAATAGAGGTCTGAATTTCAAACTGCTTTTCTGTTATCGATAGTAACGAACCTAAATATAACATTTAGGCACCCCCATCATGCCAAGTTTCCAAGATACAGATAGGATCTCAAAACTTTGATGCTCCTTTTGACTCCCTTACGAGTAACATTTCCAAAAATCCCTTCTTAGCAGCTATCTACATCCCTGGGGAACCACATAAATTTGAACCCTGTACATACAGGGGTTTGCTCTGTGAATTGTTGCCAACTTTAGTCTACTCCTTTACATATTATTATAATATATAGATTTATGCAATATTCACATTATCATTATGACTATGACAAATAAAATTTACATGCCAATTTAAAAGAAATAAAGTAACCCAATTAATTATAAATCATGATATTATTAATTATGTTATTACTTATTATTAAAAGATTAAGAATTATCAAACAGAAGTGACCCATTTGCCAATTTTATCACAAAAACTAGTTAGTGTAAACCAACGTTCCCTCAATAATTATACATTTCAACGATCATATTATACACCAGCAATAGTGACAATATACTATGTATATTTAAAGGAGATGTCCTCTTTTTGTATGGGTGCTGGGCCTCAAAATGTTACCATCCTCAAACTTTAGGGATATTAGAAGCAAAATATGGAACTCCATATGGATCCACTAAAAAATATTTTTAGACCCCTCCATTCATAAATAACTTTTTTCAAAAACGTTCGTATTATGTTTATTTTATAAGCAAAATAAAACTACATAAATATAAAAACGGGAGATGTTTAAAATTAAATGATTAATTGTAAGAGGCTAGTTTTTAGGAGCTCTATCCAAACGTATATAAATTGCCTTGGTTAGAATTTTAGGCCAGTTTTTGAACATGTCCTTTGTTAATTTTATTACAATATTTGAATAAAATATAGTTTTTTATATACTTCAACTGAATTATGTATACAAACGTATTGCTCACTCAATAGTAAGCAGTACATATTCTTCTTACAAATACATAATTATAAAGATTTCAGAAAACAATAAAGAATAGCATAGATTTTTAGAAAATCAAGCTTTGTCACAAAATTTAATTATAAATGAACAGTATATGAACGGAGCAGCTCATAAACAATTACTGTAAACATAATAAAGTGGTAAACTTATTACACCAATGCTGTAGCGTTCATCGGAAAACATACATTTAAAATAAACTCAAACAATTTTTTTATAATACATATGCATATTTACTTTGGCATATAATCTTAAGGCATCTTCGAATTCTGAGAAATTGTACATTGGAGTCTTACAGTGTGCCACATATTTTTTACATATTCAATTCCACACTGCTAGTTCCGATAACATTTGAGCGAGTCAACCATGATAAATTTTAAGGATTCCTTTTGAAAGTTCACATAATTAAGTGTGTATTAAGACTGGAAATATCACTAATGTGAAACATGTCTTGAAAACAGAATCATTAAAATACAATTGTGGTTTATGTAAATGGAATTATCAACTCCAAAGTAACATTAACCACATATTACAAGGACAAAATATACAGCTATCTGTCTTTTCCTCTTTTGATGTGAGTTTATTTAATTCATATTAAACTTCTAGACTGTGTGACCAGATTAATAGTTAAGCTAACTTTTTGCATGAAAGATCCTATGAAACTACATTAGTAGGTTTATTTCAATTTAAAAAATGTTTTGATGCATTGTGTGACTCCTAAGCAATAATTCATGCAAAATATTTTATTCGGTGATAAAACCCGATAACATTACATGCTCAATTCTGACAACTTTATCTTACTTCTAATCTACTTGCCCAACTGGCAAATAGCTTACTGTATTGTGTCAACACAGGCAAATAGATAATTTCTAGGAAATTGAAAACCCAATGTAAGTAAATAATATGTGTGGGTTCATGTGGCTAGTTTATTAATATGACGAATGTAGACTCTTAGACTAACATGTAGACTACAGACGGTGGAGACAGCTTCAAAAGTTATGACAACCACTTAAAAAGTTTTGTATCAACTCTACTTTGTTTATTTATCGAGTGTGTCTCATAACTTACCGTAAGCAAGGATCTGGACGTTGGAACTGATGAAACAAAGTCATTTGTTGAAGACCCCTGCGAAGACTGGCTATCGCAAGAGAAATCGGATTGGTTCGAGTGACTATCACTGATTTCCAACTTCATCGTCATTAGTTCAGATTTACAAAGTCCGAGATACACGAGAATGTGATTTACGTAATTGCACAACACGTACTAATTATCTAAATGATCAACAAGTTAAACTGTTTGCAGTTCCGCGTATCTATCAAACACTGTGCGAAGTTTCTTTTGACAGTTCACTTATGACATACAGACACAGTAACGAAATCAAAATAAAGCGCCTTGAAAAAGATTATCCACGAACGCGAACACAACAATGATGACTCATCATTTGCAGTTTGCACACAAGCGATGACGTAGTCCTCGCTTTGGGGATGCCCTTCTCTCCTAAGAATTTCTCATGTGGTGTTACGAAATGTCGTAACCGCCTACTTTTATCGCAGGCGACAAGACTTTTTGTTTATATCATCGTACTTCTACCTTAACAAAATGAGGGATGACCTCACGGTCTAAAAATAATGTATCGCGTGATATTCGGCCAATAAGAACGCCGATAGTCTGTGACATCACCCGAATTTGGAATACCTGGCGAATCAAAAAGCGGCTTAGAGCTTCGTACAAATTTATTACTACGTAAACTCGCCTAATAATTGTTTTCCGTATAAATTACTTACTATGCCTACTACGAATTTTGGACATGGTTTATAGAAAGTTTTATCTTCGAAATAACACCTAGGTAGTAGGTCCTATGAATAAAACATAATAAAATCAAAATATCCATAACATCTTTATTTATATATATTATTCTTCTGTGCATGTGTATGTCACTGAACTCCTAAACAGCTGGACTGATTTTAATGAAATTATTTTGTGTCATCAGATGGATTGCGAATGTGGTTTAAATTAACAATTGGATCCGGTAGGTGGCGCTGTACTCGGGTTTTAGGATTTTATTTCCTTTTTAAGACAGGACAACGCATAGATACACAATTATATAGATTACAGCTTTTGCAGCAGCGGCTCCGCCCGCGTTATAAAGTTTTTCTGGGATAAAAGTCCCGCTTTACATTTTCCCGGGATAAAAAGTAGCCTATGTGTTAATCCAGGACATTACCTACCAGTGTGCTAAATTTCATCGAAATCCGTCAGTAGTTTTTGCGTGAAAGAGTAACAAACATCCATACATCCAGACATCCACACATACTTACAAACTTTCGCCTTTATAATATTAGTAAGGATTAATCGGCGTGTTCACATGAAATAGAAGACAGTCTATACCTATTACCTACCTATACACCATAATGTTACCACAAAAAGACTTTTACCAAACATACGGGAGATTTTGTTTAACGAATACCCTTTTGTTTATATTTAATGCCTTTATAATATCATTATTATTGAAATATTTTATTATTAATTACATTACTTGTTCATTTTATGAAACTGTACCTATTACCTAAAACATATCTACATTCCCGCACGGTAAGTTGAGACGAACATTATAATACAAATATGATGCACGTTTTCGCCTCGACGATTTGCAATAGTTGCATTAGTGTGAATGCATTACAATCTTACATAGTATCATTAAAAGGCAAAGTTAGGGTAATGCAAAACAATAAAAAACTTGTAACACAAAATATGAGGAACTAACGTTCCAGCCTTGAAAATACCGACACGCACTGCGGGACGACAATAGCACCATTCTATTCCTTTCTCTCATATCTCTCATACCTCTATAGTATCGTCCCGTTCTGTGGGATTGAATAGAAGCTATACAGCAATCTACACTTCCTCTATCTACGGAGTACGTGACAACGTCTGCTAGTCTTTATATGTATAATTTTTGTATGCGTGTGTATGTCACTGTCACTGAACTCCTCCTAAACGACTAAAGCTATGGACTAAACCGACTTTAAATATTTGTTTTTGTGTGCCTTCAGGTGGATTCGAGAATGGTTTAGAATTTAGACTAGCGGCATGCCCTGGCTTCGCTCAGGTAGCAAAGCATATTACATGCTGAAATTAGTTTTTTGTCATACAAAATATTTATGTAATATACACATAAGCCTTCCTCTTGAATCACTCCATCCATTGGTGAAGTTTTACCGGGATAAGAATTAGTCTAGGTCCTTCCCAGGGTCTTAAGCTATGTCCCTTCCAAATTTCATCACAATCAGTTCAATAGCGTGACAGTGACGGCCCCACTCGCGAGAAATAACAACCGGTATAAAATTCCCGGGATAAAAGTAGCCTATGTCCTCCTCAGGATCTCAAACTATCTCCATACTTTCTCATTTATAGACACGCGCCACCGGCGCCCCGGCCGGTACCGCCGCGACCGCTATGTCCCTGCATTTTAAATCTGTAATATCTTCGAAAATATTTAATTAAACTACATGTTGTAAAGGGCCATATTGATCTACATTAAATGCACAAGTACCATAAATACATATTTATGGTACTTAATTGGATAAGGATTAATGCTGTGTTGCTTAAAATCGCTTCGTAAGTAAGCCATTATTTCTCGTAAAAAGTAAAGGATAAAAAATGGTTATTGTAGGTTATCATTAAGAGATAGACATATACCATCGCGGACTTTTTTGTAGACCTTTGTGTGTACAAAAGTGTAGTACATTATTTTGATCTATCTCGTAGAGTTTAGCCAGCGTCTGCAATGTAAGCGCAAAAAATGTGTTTATCTGCGACATCACATTAGAAACCTTTTAAATTATCAGTGTTCCTCTATTATATTATGCATGTATTATACATATAAACCTTCCTCTCGAATCACTCTATCTAATAAAAAACCGCATCAAAATCCGTTGCGTAGTTTTAAAGATTTAAGCATACATAGGGACATGAGGACATAGGGACAGACAGCGGGAAGCGACTTTGTTTTATACTATGTAGTGCTTGTCCATAAATAGCAACACGCCTTTTTTCTTGTCAGGGGCAGCATTTAGCAAATGTGTATTACCTCAGCGTTATAGTCTTACCGCGTGTACATTGTACAGTGGAACTACGACATCGAAGGCAACTATTTCTTACTACCACAAAAAAGCACGAAATAAAAACTTTTTACCAAGAAATTAAACCGTTGCAAAAACCACAATATAATTAACCATTACCCATAAACTGTTAATCTTTATTAGCTAGATTCTTAAGGAATGTGCGTTTGTGTGTTTCTTTGTGTGTTTAGTACTTGTATCAACTAAATAAGGATGATCTTATCGTCAAAATTTACTTCCAAGAGCGAAAAAAGGAACAAAACTTTATTAGCAGGTGAGACTGTGGGTTAAAGCTTGTATTGTGCAACAACAATGTCAAAGACAAAAAGTAGTAGACCACTTTTTTGATTATACGTTTTAAGACGGATATAATTGGTAATCTGTTTTTAAAATTCACTTAGGCGAATTATAAGTTATAATAAATTATTTAAAATTCATATTATAAGAATATTATACTTATTCGATACAAAAGATGAAGCGTGTATTGGACTTACCTGGAACAGATGTCAAAAAGTCGTTCCACTTCCCGTATACAGTCATTCCTAACATCACAAAGGCATTTGTTTCATTGCATTTAATGTGTTATCCTCTATTTATCTCTTTCTAACGCGACATTAATGTAAATTTTTATAAAATTTTAAGTGGTTCGTGGTGGTTTGTGCAGGTATATGAGTATTTACGTATTTTGCAATATTATTTATTTTTTTATGTATTCCTTCATTATTCATAGAAGTCATTTTATGAAATAATTAACACTATTTATAAGGTATTTAGCAGTTTCATACCTACCAAAGTAACCGACTAACCTTATTGTATTGTTTAATGTTTATAATTTGATGTTTTTGCATCAGCTGCGTTAGTACCATGTCGGGGAAGAAATGTAAGCACTGCGGCTCGTCAGAAATCGAAGTAGATCCAGCACGTGGAGATGCTGTGTGCACGAACTGCGGCACGGTTCTGGAGGACAATATAATTGTCGCTGAAGTAGAGTTCAGAGAGAATTCTCATGGTGGTGCCTCTGCAATAGGCCAGTTTGTATCAGCGGATACTAAAGGAGGTGCTACTGGTTTTGGCAGAGGTAAGATTCTTTATAGTACAGTGTAACTGTACAACTAAACAGCCTACTGTATTTTGTTTTAAAAAGAATGATGACCAGGCGAATAATACTTTACCTTCTATATATTCAATTCTGAGCCTTCTGTTAAGTTTCCTTAAAAGAAAATAAACATCTGTATTATACCTTTGCCATATTCCACATTGTAATTAACAATTCAACATAAATCAAAATATTTAATTGTTTTAAAGCAATTTCTTACTAAATAATTTATACATTAGAAAGTTTTGTTATTTCCAATTTTATAAATGAGGCAAATTTTTGTCTCTATTAAAAACTAAAAAGTAACTTTTTCTGTATTAATTATTAGTTATTACCTTAGCAGTATGTTATTTTTTTTAAAGGTTAAAAATATGAATCCTAATAGGTATGATTTAAAAATAAAATTTATGACCATATTATATTTTCCACAGCATTCAATGCGGGTATTGGCCAAGAATCCAGAGAGATCACATTGAGAAAAGCCAGAGAGAGTATAACAGCTTTGTGTCAACAAATTCGTCTGAATCAGCAATGTATAGATATTGCCTGTAACTTCTACAAGATGGCACTGTCTCGACATCTCACCATTGGACGTCCAGCGAGTCACACACAGGCTGCTTGTGTGTACATGACATGTAGAACTGAAGGCACTCCCCGTATCCTTTTCATTACATTGTCTTTCATAATCTGCTGTATGGGAAAGGTAGAAAGTTTAGATTTTATACACATGTTCCAATAATACCATTTTAGGTAGACATTTTGCATTAAACTAATATAGGTCTCAGACCCATTAGTAGTCTGTCAAGGCCTGCGACGGACACCGGTGTCCATGTACATAGGGTTCTCATACATCTATATTATATAAGCGGGCCTTGAAGGCTAATTGATAAAACTGATCTGGTATGACAACCCATCATCCGTTATGATCCATTATGATTTCTTTGCTTAAAGATAATAGCTGTTGTTTTATAAACAGACTACTTTTTATCACAGGAAAATGCATTTTTGTCTGAGAATTTTGTTCCAACCAAAGAGGTATACATCCAATTTACTTTTCACTTAGCCAAATTCATGAAAAACTAATTCATAATATATTATATTCAATGAAGAATTGATAGAAAATAAAGATATTTCTAACCGTAATAGCAGATCAGTTATACAATGTTTATATTTTAAAAAGTTCCATAACCAATCACACCAGATCTACTGATTGATGTGAGTGATGCGGTCCCGATGTACTGTTACCAACTAGGCCGCAGCTACTTTAAACTGTCACGGGCTTTGTGCATCAACATTCCACCCACAGGTAAGTGCCATTATAATTATTATCATAATAAAATGTTATAGCAGTGTGCCCAATTATATTTTCTATTGCAACATCTTAAATAACTTAGAGAAAACATATTGATTTTTGTTTTGAATTCTCCTATAATGTAACAAAAATTATCTTCCCATTTTAGTCACATGATTTTTGTTCCTAATTCTCCTAAGTTACAAATATTATTTTCTCATTACAGTCACATATATTAAATATGAAACTCTAAAGTGATATTATCTAAGTTAAAATCATTTTGTCTTTTGTATATGGTAACTAACGAGAAGTATTTAAATTGTAACCTTATCTACATAAGTTTAGTGAAATTTTTCTTTATGTTCATAAAGCCAATGTTGGATCTGAGTAATACTGAATATGTGCTACATACATAGGAAAGTTGTTTATATTAGCTAAATTATAAATCAAAAATTGGTTCATTCATTTGTCCACAGCATTCTTTTAGCCTATGTCCTTGTCAGGGTTTCAGACTATGTCCATACGAAACTTCATAGAAAACCGTTTAGTAGTTTCAGAGATGTGCGCTAACAAACAGAAAAACGGACAGATAGAAAAGAATTTAAAAAATCGGTGATTTGTGTTCTATTAATGTTCTTCAGTCGCACCTTTTTTGTATTTTTCTTTTAGTGTACAGACATACCGAGTTCTACTGCTTTATTATAGTGTAGATAGAGGGGTCTAAAAATATTTCTTAATGGATCCAAGATCTATATTTTGCCCCTTCAATGTCCATGAAGATTGAGCCTCCACACCCACACAAAAGGCGAACATCTCCTTTCATCGAAATCCATTCGGTAGTATTTGAGTTTGTCACGTTCTGACAGACAGACAGACAAACGCGGCAGACGACTTTGTTTTATATGTAAGGATAAGATAGTACTAGAAAAATTGTGTATACAGAGGTGATACAAACACATTAAAGACTCACACACACATACTTACATCTTTACCACCGAAAGGATAAGCAGAGGCGCAATTAGTGCGCCCACTTTTCGCCATACGCATTTCGTCCTCGATAGCCTAGTTGGAAGTAGAACGGATTACCTAGACGAATGTCCGCAGTTTCAAGACCCAAGGGCACGCATCTCTGAGTTTTCTGAAAAGTTGTGTGTATTCTTTGCGAATTCTTGCTCGCCTTAACAGTGAACGAAAGACATCGTGAGGATACTCCACAACTATTCTATACGAATTTGAAGGTATGTGACCTCCGCCTACACACTAGGCCAGCGTGGTGGACTAATGCCTAAACCCTCTTGGTTGTAGAGGAGGCCTATGCTCAGCAGTGGGCAGTATAGGGCTAGTATGGTATGGTGTTCCGTCCCATGATGTGATAGGGGGCAAGCCGCGAGCCTATTGCCATATCACAGATTACAGAAACCCAATACCACTCTGCCCGACCCTCAGGGGATCGATCCCGAGACCTTAGCATGCTGTGGCATCGCAACACAACTACGCCACTAAAGAAGTCACAAACACACTATCTAAGCCCTAAACTACCCATAATAAGTTTATGACTTTATTTACTGTCATGATTAGGTTGCTGTAAAATCTCATGCTTCAGAGCTAGACACTAGAAAATAATTGTATTAAACAATGCACTACTGTACGAGCTTCATGAGTCTTCACTACATAGTATAAAACAAAGTTGCTTCCCGCTGTCTGTCCCTATGTATGCTTAGATCTTTAAAACTATGCAACGGATTTTGATGCGGTTTTTTTTATTAGATAGAGTGAACCAACGGGAAGGTTTTTATGTACTTTTAGCCCGGAAAAACTTATTAACGCGGGCGAAGCCGCGGGCAAAAGCTAGTTCTATATAATTTTGGCCATGTGATTTAAACCATTCTATTTACTTATGCACAAAATTATATTTTCGTAACAAGGACCAATCACCCAGATTTTTTTAGTAGTTACTTAAATACAATAGGCCCATCATAATGACTGTAAACTGCATTAATTCTGTAGTTTGTACTAGAAACATGGGAAATAAAATACAAAACATATTTTTAATAAGCCATCTTTCATCTAATTTATTTCTAAGGAATAGTGTATATAAATAATGTTTATGTTTGATGTGTTAAAATAACTAAAATATTCACAATGTTAGCATCATTATTTTATTGCAATGAATTTTAGGTATAGGTCTGAAATCTAGGAATTTCTAGAGAGCTTTTACAACACCCATATCACATTCTTAAGGTACATATCTTAATGCCTATTCAAGTTCAACAATATACACAAGAACCACTAAATTTCAACAAAACAATTTAACATTTGGGATTGGTAAATATTTACTCAATCAATTAATTCTTATATTTGATTGAGACAGCAGTATTTGGGCCTTCATATCATACTGAGTAGTAATTGAGGGGACGAGATCTAGACAACTGTCAGTCCTCATTTGTGTTTGCATTTGTCATTGCTGAAGTGTTGACCGTAGGACCATAGTAGATCAATTCTGGTATCTGTCCTCCTTGCACTCCAGTGCCATTGGTACTTTCTGACGAACAGTGGAATTGGAATGTTACAGTACCCATATATACTTCACTCAATCCTTCTTGTCCAAAATAGCTCAGTTCACTCCCATCAAGGATTGCAGATGCGGTGTAGAAACATTCTGGTTCAATTTGTATGGGGTTCTCGAAGTACACATGGAAAGTGTTACTGGAACCATCTGAGAAAAATTTTGTGTTGTTTTCTGCTAGCACTCGGCCCAAACGCTTCAATTCTATCTTAACATTATAGTCAGCTGCACCATTTGAAGATCCATATAGTCCAAAACCCACAACAAATATTCTTTTGTCCACACAAAACTGAATAGAATCACATCTACCACGGTATCTCCATTGGTTGCTTCTATACGCACAGGACTGGAATCTGTGACAAATCTGGAAAATTAAAAGCAGAGGTTAGTTACATACAAATTTTTGCCCATAGTAAAATTCAGAAGTTAAATGGTTTGTCATATTCACCTGAGCTTTCAGTCCAGCCCTGGGTTTGATAGGATAGGATAATTGTGGTTTACTTGAGGCAGTGAAATGCAAAAATATGTCAATAGTTTCTTGAGGAGTCAATATGCCAAGTTGAGCGGCACTATTTGCAAATTCTTCCAAAGACATTGTTGGGAATCTAATTAAATATATGGCACTTCCAAGCATGGTTCTTTTGTTTGTTGGGGTAGGGTCAATCTCTCTCCGCACACACTCTGAATGCGCCCAAGCTAAAGCAGCTTCAAACAGATTGATCTCTTTACAGTTAAGTGTTTCTCTTGCTAATACAGATTCAAGTGTTGAAACATCAATGTCTACAAATCCTTCTGAAGTCAGTGCCATTTCTGCCTATAATAAAATAACTCCGAGTTACTAGAGATGTGGGATCATTAAAACTGCAATACAATTTGTTATTAAGTTTATTCAGATCTCTATACAAGGATATATATAAATGTTACAAATTTGTATTAAACACACTTGCATGCTCATCACACAATATGCATAAGACATCAACTAAGCAAATTGTATTGCAGTTAATTAATTCATACAGCCTGGGTAATGACTAGAATTATAACAGGAGTGTTATTGGAATGCAGTAATTATAACTATGAACATATGAATAGTAAGAAATAACATTTGGTTACATTCCACACTTACATCTATATCACAACCAAAATTGATTACACATATTATTTTAGTGGCACACATTGTTTTTTAATACAACAATAAGATTTGTCTCAATAGATTATAATTAAATTAACTTGAAATTTGTAAGTGTCATGTAGCTACTTAGGCCCCTTTTTTTCAACTGTAATTATCGTTTTGTCTGGGTCTTATTAAGCTGAATGCGCTCGCAGCACCTGGAGTACTCAAAGCTCTGTGACCATGTCCAACCTAATAAGACTCTGATAAAAAGATAACTACAGTTGAAAAAACCCAGTCTTAATGTTAAATTGTCAGAATGGTTAATTGTACATACTGTGAAGGTTTTCAATGCTGTCTTTACTTTCTGGACTCGAAATATTTCGATTGGACGACTCTGACAGCTCCATAAGTAGGCTACTGTATGATGACGAGGGCTCAAGGTATAAGGTTGCTAAATTCTCCGTGGATTCACATACCTGGGCATCAATCACTTCCCAACATCTTTGCATCAGTTCTGGCTCTTCAAATAATCTGGACTGGCTCAAAAGTAGACACGCATTCTTTGCCGTCAGACTAGTTTCCAGATAATTGACACAAGCTTTGGCTAAATGCGGTACAATGTATTTCTTTGCAACATAAAGAGTTGACAATACTGTGTCCGCTTCCAATTGTATTTCATCACAATAGATATATCTGAAAAAGAAATTGAGCATTTATTATTCAAAACAGCAAAAAGCATGTCAATATAAATTGATTATTTCGTTCAAAAACAATATAGCTATTTTATACATTATACTCTCGAGTTGGGTGACGATTCAATTTACATTGACTGGGCAGGTGTATTTTGTCATGTATATTTACTTTAACAGGGTCAGGAAGGCAGATGGTTCCACATCAGGTACCTCAATTTCTTGCTTGCATTCTGCCAAACCTCCATAAAACATAGCGTAGAAAACAGAACTGGCAGTGGCTAATACATATTTGTGAGCTGGTATCACTTTAGTATGTCCTGGAATTAACAAAACGTAGATTTATTCAACTATATCCACCAGAACACCATACAATACAAATTCCTTATTTTATTGCATCTATTTAGTATCATTCAGTAATATTGATATGCACCTGGTCCTCCGACTATGAATGTAATGTCTGACATAAGCTGGTTGTTGAACATGGCTGCATTCCGTTCCCGCACAGTGGGTTTTGTTGCTTGCCAGTTAGGGTCCAATGTGGCAGTACCCGGTGGCGGAGTGGGCGAGGCCATGGGAGATGGAGAAGTGCTGGCAGACCCACATGGTGACGGTGGCCCGCTGTAGCATTGAGACACCTGAGTGCCTGTCTCGCGCTGAGAAACCGTGTGCGGGGGCGACAGTGACAACCCGCCACCATTATTGATGTTTTCGGCTGTAATTGTAAATTCGATTCAAAGTTACGTATAAGTATTACATTAGTTGAGCAATGAAACATTGATGAATCCAGGTCACATGGCTTATTATATCATCGCGACTCGTACCATGACAAAACGTAATATTATTACTAGACAACTCGATGAACCTGTTTTTTTGCCCTTTGATACTTTGCGAATTGTCTTGTTTCAAATCGCACACAAGAATCAATATTTACTAAACGCTCACCGTTCATCCAAGTATTCGTTTGGGCCACTGACATGCTATCTCTACTATCCTGCAACCTTTTTGGAGGTTTTGACACAATTCTAGAACACAGATTCGACATAATAAACAAATGACCTTACAATGTTTTTAAAATTCTAATCCAAACATTTGGGCCGCGAACTTTTAGAATCTGACGTCAGCCATCTTGTTTGATGGCGATCTGTGTGGTGTTGCAATAGTTAAATTCATAAATGTTCCGAATGTTGCTCGATTATTACTAAATAAAAATCCGAGAATATAAAAGTATACAAAATGAAAAATGATTTGTTTTTTCGTCTTTTTTTATTCTAACCAATAATAATTTTATTTTCTAAATTTTTGTTACACCATATTTGAAATTCGGTCAGCCCTTTATGTGATGTCTCATATTGTAAAAAGAGAAAAAATATTACAACTTTTCCTAGTTCCTAATCCTAAAATATCCTAGTTCAAATTTTACTACTTTCTTTTTGTGTAACCATTTCATTTCAATCTATACGTACCTGTATTATCTTTTTCTCGAATAGGGTAGTTGACTACTTTGTGTTAAATTTATCAACAATGTATGCCATTCAAAGTCTATGGGAAAAAGAATTTTCAAAATTGGCGCAATAATTAGTAAGTTAGAAAGCTTTGAAAGATGTCCGCTTTTTGTATGGGCGCTGGACCTCAAAATGTAACTAGGCTCAAATTTTAGGGCTATTGAAGGGGCAAAATATGGAACCAAGACCTATTACAAAAAAAATAGACCCCTCCATTCATAACTAACTTTTATAAAATCGTTCATACTAAGTGAAGTTTTTAAGCAAAATAAAATTACTAAATCTCAAAATCGGAGGTATTTAAAATTAAACGATTTATTGTACAAGGTTATTTTTTAGGAGTTCTATGCAAATATGTAATATGTATAAACTGTCTTGCTTAGAATTTTACGCCCGTTTTTTGATAAGTCCTTTGGTAGAAGTGGTAATTGTCAAAAACAGTAGTATCAGATTTTGAAGTCACCGGGTGTCATTGGCCATAACGCTGCCTGCGTGCGAAAGAGATAGCGCGATAACCCCACCACAACTGCACTTTCGCTCACGTCAATAAGTAATTGCATGTAAGAAACTGCTTATTTTCTAACCAATTTTGATACTGGTTTACAGGAGAATTCCTTTTTCGTACTACTTTGTTACATATAAAATAATCTACAGAACGAAGGAAACTATACAATTTATTCGTTTTGCAACCAAGTATATTATCGATGGAAAGGTTATAAAAATATTGGGTTATTTATAATTTGTGTAGAATTTTTTAAAAGCTGACATTTTATTTCGAAATATTGTCTGTTCGTTTTAGTTTATCACTGTTAATGTACCTACTACCTAAATAATAGGTGCAGTGATTATGATTGTATTTTATAGGGTACTAACTTTGTTATACACAATAAGTAATATTGAAAAAAACCTTTCTTTGAGTTTATTTTATGGATAATCACGTTTTATTATTTTACACCGCTTTTTTATAATATTGTCTGTATGGGGCAACATTGCAACGTAGTCGCAAAAACAAGTTCAAGTTATATATAGGTCTATCTTGTCATTCTTGTTCGTTTGGAAATCATTGTGATTCGAAAATCCTACTAATATTATAAACGCGAAAGTTTGTAAGAAGGATGTTTGTTACTCTTTCACGCAAAAACTACCTACTGAACGGATTTCGATGAAATTCGGCACACGGGTAGATCATATCTTAGTAACACATAGGCTACATTTTTTATCCCGGGAAAATATAAAGTGGGAGTTTTATCTGGGATTTTTTTTAACGCGGGCGGAGCCGCGGGCAAAACCTAGTTCTTGAATATAATTAGCCGTCATGTCCGTATGACCTTTGCGAGACAAATTATTATTATTGATGGATACAGTTTAGACATCTATACCCAATTTATTTAAAACAGCGCTCTAACTGTTGTAACTTTTTTGTTAATAAACTCATTTTTTTAAATATTATTTATTAATGGATATTGTCCGCGGTTTTTGCCGCGTTAATAATAATAATAATACCAGCCCTGTATTATACCGGGTGGAAGGGAAACGCTCTCTATACCGGAACGGTAAGAGAGAAGAACCATAACATTAACGAAAAACTATATTCATTTGCAAAGCTAAGCGAGAATACTTACGATTTTAGTATTTCCGTAATTCATGCGCGCGCAATGTAAAGCGTACAAAAAAACTGGGTAGGGTACAAACTACAAAGCAAACGCCGACAAGGCGGCGGCCCACAGTGGGCGGAAAATCGGGTCTCCCTTTCATAGGAATTTCGAAAAAAAAAATTCGAGCTTTCTCAAATCTGAGGATGCAGTATTGTTAATATCGTTGTAACATTAAATATTATTGCAATTTTGAACAGATTTTTAGCTCAAAAAATGAAGAAAGTGGACTTTGAAGGTTTTCAATGTATGAAAACGACTTTTGTTTGCCTCATAACTTTTTTCCATATTAAGATGTAAAGCTGAAACTTTCAGGTGTTGTAGCTTAGATACTACTCAAGCCATGTGATATTTGATCTTCACCCCGACCGTGCCCGTTTAGAAGATATAAGGTAAGTAAAAATGCATGTTTAGCCCATACTTTGACACAGACTAATATACCTTAAATAAATAAATTTCTCATATTTTTATATGCGGTATTATTATATGATAGTTAAAGATCTCACACCACTCTTTACCTTGACCTCGAAGGACTCCGTTACAAAGATATAAATTAATTAAAAGTGCATATTTTGACCAAACTAACACATGGGCATAAATACATCTAGCAACTAATTGTCTGAAATTAGCTATCCTCATATTGTTATACATTAGCTACAGACCTCATATGACTGACCTTCACCTTGAAGAAGCCCGTTTAAAAGATATGATTGAATTAGAAATGCTTATTTCGGCGATGATACCACACGAAAATATGAACTTAAAATAAAACAATAATGTTCTTTTTCTATGCAGTATTATCATATGATAGCTAAAGATCCTATACGACTTTTCACGTTAACCTTAAATGACCCCGTTCCAAAGATATTAATTAATTAAAAGTGGACAATATTATGACCATATTGTCATACCGACCGGCTGTGCGCGGTTCGTTGCCCCGTCAGCTGATGTACGTGTTTCATTACGATTTTTTTTAATATTGATCTTTTTTACTATGTTTTTCAGAATAATAGTTTGATTTATCTATCCATACGTGAAGCTGTACAGAAATTTGAGAAAATCCTACTAAAATGGTAACAATGCGATCGCGATTTTTTTAATGCCATCATGTCAGGAATCACCAATACTATCACCTGTATTCGTTTCCGAGAGCGTTTCCCTTCCACCCGGTATACTGCCCACTGCTGAGCACGGACCTCCTCTACTACTAAGAAGGTTGTAGGCCTCAGTCTACCACGCTGGCCTAGTGCGGGTTGACAGACTTCACATACCCTCGAAATTCTTATGGAGAATTCTCAGGCATGTAGAATGATGTCACTCACGATGTTTTCCTTCACCGTTAAAGCGAACGATAATTGATAAACAAGACACACATAGCTTCGAAAAGTCAGAGGCGTGTGCCTTGGGTTTGAACCTCCGGACATTGTCTCGGCAGACCGTTCCATTCCCAACTAGGATATCGTCCACTTTGCCGCGTCTTTCTGCCGCGTGAAAGAACTTAATCCCGGTATAAAAGTCCTACTGTATACTATTCCGAGTCAAATCTAGTCTCGGGCCCAAGGGCGTAGCTATAGCTTTCACATAGGTGGATCCGCGGATACCAAAATGTACATCCATAAGTCACGTATACCGCCCCCCGTCGGTCTATTTCATCTTATTATAAATGCGAAAGTAAAATGTTAGAATACACGTAGGCATTTTAATATAATGTACATGTTTTCAGTCCCGGATTATTTTTGTTTTAAGGGGGGCTCCGGACCCCCCCTCCTTATATACGTCCATGCTCGCACCGATACTAATTGCTTGGCAAACACTTTATATATATAATGAATACTAAATTCAATGCCAAATAAGTTTAAAGTTTATATAAATAATAGGTACCTTGAATATGTGGTCGCGGACGCTGTCTTTGTCTCCGTTGTGCTGGCTCTTGACAATTTAACTCGGCGAAGCGGCCGTCTTCATCAATTAAACTCTCGAAAAAATCCACGCTGCTATTCATCGAGGACCGGACGTGAATATGACAAGCATACCATAAAAAGCTGAAAGGTGAAGGAAAATAAAATTGACGATAGTACCTATATCTAAAACTGAATGGGCTCAGCGGTGGTGTGGGATGTTGGTAGAAGCCTAGATTTAGTACATAATTAATCAAAGGGTGATGCATAAAACTTCATATTTTGTGTCATAGTCACACAGACATTGGCTGTATCACGTTGACTCTATATAGAGCCAACAAATGTTATGAATCGTAAAATTTCTCATGAGCATTATCAAGCATCTACCTACGTGAATATGAAAATTTCTCGTACCTTCTCTAAATATTATCATAAAATTTTGGTAGCTCGCAACATTCTCAGATTACATAGGTTTTTAAGAAACTAATTTCTTGTTTATTGATATCCAAAAATTACGCACATTAATTTCGTTTCTGGGTAATGGTATTTTAACTCAGTGTAGAATCTAAAATATTATTTTTAAAAATATTTTTAAAAGTCCAGAAGACAAGCTAAAGAATCGAAAAATTCTAAATTGGTAATTTTGTAAGGAAATTGCCGCTTCAGATTAATTTTTAACGGACTTTCTCCGTCAATTATGGACTGCTTTAAAATATTTTCTTGCGTTAGATTTCGTACAACTTCGATTGGTACTATTTTAATTTCATTGATATGGGACCTGGAATTCGAAGACGCAGAAGCGAACTCTTCAAAATCAAATAAGATTGTAATGATTCTTTTTGTGTTGGGTTTAGTATAGCTTTAAAGACGCTATGATATCAGGGATATCGTTGATTGACGATTTAGATAATTCTTGTTGTGAAATCAAATTCAAAATATTAGGCCTCCTTCAAAAATCTCTTCGAACAAAAAAATAATTTAACTTGATAATAAACGGGTTTAAATATTTTTTGTAGTTGCTGCTTAATTCAAACATGTGTTATAAAAATATTGTGCATTTTAAGAAAACACGCACACACACAGAAGCGTGATGTAGATCACTTTTATCCCCAAAACGGTAAGCTGTGGTACAATCGGCGAACTTATTTTTTGCCATATGTGTTTCGTATGTGTGCGGTGTCGTACTGCGCATGTAATGCGCCACCGTGGCCGTCAAAATTGAAAAGAAGTCTAACAACTCGTTCCCACTTTCGGGTGTTGGAGCCGCTGTTCACATTAGTCCTCAGTCGGACACAATCGAAGCCGTAACCTATTATTGTCAGTCAGCGTGCACGCCGCGATGTGTGCGCGATGATCTGCGTAATGGTCTCGAACGACAAAATGTGAAATCGATTGAGTTATCAAGTAAAATCGGTATATTTGGATCAAAAATCGTACTGCCCGCCGCCGCCCTAAACAGTAACATATTTAACTAAGGAATCGTAAAATACAAAAGAAAAAAGGGATATTAGCTTCAAAATCCTGAAAATCGGTAAAAAAAAATTGTTTTCTTGCTTTCTAAAAATCGTCGAAAAATCATGTAGTTTCGGTATTTCGGTAGGATAGACCCAATATCGGCATAATTACCGAAAAATCGGTAGGTTCGAGACCACTGGTCTCGGACGACAAAATGTGAAATTGGTATATTTGGATTAAAAAAAGCAATATCGAATAAAATCTCTTTATTTTAATTTGTAGGGACTATAATTCCACCATAAAGATGTCATTTCAACAAACAGGAGTCATGTGTCCCCCCCCCCCCTCCCTCCCTGTCATTAAAGTAAAAATAAACATTGTTATCACATTTTGCCCCAAACACAAACATAATATTTTACCAAGGAATCGTAAGATATAAAACAAAAACGGGGTAAAACTTCGAATTGCTGGAAATCGGGAGAATCTTCTGGCTTTCTTAAAATCGTAGAAAAATCATGTCATTTCGGTATTTCGGTAGGACAGACCCAATAACGGTATAAATACCGAAAAATCGGTAGGTTCGAGACCACTGGATCTGCGGCAGTCGAGGCGACGGGCGGAGGAGGGGTGAGCGGGATAGTGTTGCCGGGCCCAAGGAACTTATACCCAAGTGGAATGCTTACGACAATCTCTGTTCCGTTCCGAAGAGTGTACCCTCGAAGGACCTTGCTATCTCTTTCTAGTAGTGTAGCCATTATGTTGTCAGGACATTTTTATTTATTACTATGTATATATTGCACTTAATATTCGTATTTATGAATAATAATTTATGTGTATATGGTCCATACTTAATTTTTGCATAAAATTTTAATCCGTAGGTATATCAAATATGTTGCAGTTTATTTTATGATTAAAAAGTAGTATGGACAATACTATAGTAATAGCATGATTCGGGTCGTATTGTTTTTTTTACATAATATATACCTTATAGAGCCCAGAGTCAAATTTTGTGTTCGATGACTTTGCTTTTTACACATTTTTTCAGAAAATGAATTTAAGATAATTAATTATTCTTGAGAACAATATCAAATTATGAAGGATAAAATAATAACATCATATAAAGCTATTCTACAATAAAACAGTGCACTACCTACTAAAATATATTTTTTTATTACAAATATTATAAAAAATAAATATTGGGCCATGAAAACATGGTTACCGTACAAAAAACCGTCACAAGAGAGGGACAGAGTTCCCTTTAGAAGCTCTCTCGTTCGGAACTGAATTTCAACTACGTGTACGGTATAATGTATGCCATATAAACCCTAACATTCTAGAAATAAGGTTGAATTTCTATTGTGTCGGAATCATTCGTAATCAATCCATTTGGATATAAGATCTTTGGCCGGGCCCGACATCCGAAAAGTGTCAACAGCGCCATACTATTATAACTCATAGGCGAGCAAGATGCGACACGTTTTTTGTCGGACGTATGGGGCTGGCAAAACACCCGACATTTCTTGTCGTCGACGACAAAAAACAAAGTTAGAGAAATGTGAATAGATTCAAATTAAACATCCGACAAGTGGGAACGGGTTCTTAGTTGAAGTGAATTTAGGTACACATTGGGATCGTTTACAAGCAAGTTTCATGTAGTCTGTCAAGGCCCGCGACGGACACCGGTGTCCATATACATAGGGTTTTCTCATACATCTATATACAGGGTCATTTTGTAACCGAATACATAAATTTAACTGCGATAAAATCAATTTGAAAGAAACACCATGCAGTTAATTAATTTAAAGTGTAAAATAAAGAAGTACATTTTTCAAACAAAATAAATAACAAAAAAGGTCTTTTAATTTTAGACATCCTATTGCCACTACTAGTATACGAGAGATCGTCGGAGCGTCAACATCGCACTGGGGTCTGTGATAATATGCTCACGCACACGCGAACAAGAGATGCACACACGAAGCGCAACGATAAGCTGTCACATCGCGCCATGGTAATCAAGAAGCTTTATTCCAAACCGAAAAGATGAGGTCGCTATTATTACCAATGCTTGTGTGTCAGGTCACATAGGTCAATCTAAACAACAGTCACTTACTAGATTCTGTCAGAGCCAGTTATGTCTCCTTTAGAAGACTGAAATCATTGCGGCATCTTCGATAATGTTCACAGTCCATACACCACACGTAGTTTATCAAAAAGCTTCACAACCCTAAGATTCTATCAACTATCACACGATACTTCAGCAAGAATCGCACGCTCAAGCCGTCAAATTCGTCGATCGATTGCGTGAAACCGTCTATGATGCTACCGTTATGATACGAGTGGCAGCGAGGTTCTGGAAGATTGGAATTTTGAACATTTACTCAGTAATCCCTAAAAGTACAAAAAAATTTTCAACGACCTTCTCGGAAACATTAACACTTTATTCACGAGCTTTGTAAATGTAAATCATAGTTTACCACAACAGAAACTTAAAAATTAACACAATAGAATAATAATTACAATTAGAAAACATTTGATCGTGTGCGCATAAAAGCCGACAAAGGACTAACTAAACTAAAAACCTACACATGGCTCGCGTCTCCCGAAGCGATGTCAAAGGCAAGGTCACTCAGATCGATACAAAACGATTTAATAATAAAATTACAATAGGTACCGGTAAGTACATAGGGAGCATCGGCCTAACATTCAGTACGTAAATCGACATACGCCACGTCGTGTTGCTGCTCGGCGAGTGCCGAGTGGCGACTGGCAGCAGTGTTGCCAGACGTTTGACGGTTGAAGTCGCCGAAAATTCATTGTGAAGTAGCCTAAAGTCGCCTCTTCGTATATGGAGAGGTGAAGGAGCAAAAAAAAAAAAAACCTCCCTAATTTCTATTTTATATTGGTCCAACGCGGCGAAAATTCGAAGCAGTCTAAAGTCGCCCACCTGTGTGGGGATGCGGAGAGCTATAAAAAAAAAAAAAAAGTCCCCAGTTTTCAATAATTGTGTGTAGTCTAGCCAACTTCTGTGACCCCCGTGATGGACATGTCCGAGGCAGCGTGTCTCACGCTGCCTCGGACACCAAAAGGCGGACACGGTACGGTGTTTCGGGGGCTTCTGAGCCCCCGCAACAGGAAAAGGACCGCAACAGCGGTACGCGCAGGGGCGGTTGCGGACGAAAACTTAGACGTGAGTCGGAGGAAGCCCGCAGCCGTCCCTAATGCGCCGAAGATGGCCTCTATAAAAAAAAAAAAAAAGGGGATCTAAGGACATGTTTTGTACCTTCAAAGCTATAAATATCCTCAAATTCGACAAAAACAATGCATAAAACACGAACTTTTCGAAGTAGCCTAAATTGGCGACTAATCACCAATCGCGTAGCCTAAACGGCGACCGGTCGCCTTTCGCAATTTTTGGTCGCCCCGACACTCTCCAAGATAGCCTAAATGGCGAAAAGTCGCCTAATCTGGCAACACTGACTGGCAGGCAACGCGCGCGCAGGCCCCCGCGCCCCACGGCGCATGCGCCTGGAGGAGCCAGTGCGGGGCCATATTTTAGGCCGCGCGGGATAGGCATAAAGTCCGCGAATCCCGGACCGCGAATCTCGATGTATTTCGACACGTTACACATTTTGATAAATATCACTTGTACTTATTGCTATTACCTGGAATTGTCGTAATTTACTAGTAGGGTAAAAAACGTATAATTTTTAGCACTTCGTAGAATACACGCACACTTTTGTCAAGAATAAGTAACATTTACGTACGTATAGGAAGCTTTAGTATTTAACTAAAGCTTCCAATAGTGAGTAATGACTGAACTTAATTTAAGATAACCAGGATATTCAATTGACTAATGACCAAAATTATTGTAAGTAGGTAAAACATGGGTATTTAGAAGGATTTTTGTGCACTTGGTCGAGTCACTTTATAAGTGGTTAGTAAATAACGCCCGTTTTAGGTATTATTACTCAGGCAGGAACTATTAAAAATTACGATTGTTATTGCGGTGCGGAGATACTGGGATACTCTGTCAGAGGTGTCCGGGAATAAACCCATATTTCGCCCAAATGTCCGGGATTCTTGCCGTGTTTGTCCGGCGTCGGCAATTTAGGTAATGGCAGCCCTATACAAAGAACATGCCGACAAGTCCGCCGTGCGCCCGCTGGCGCGCGCGATCATTGGCCTCGCCAGCTGATGTTCGTGTTACACGTGCTCCCACAGGGATACCAAGCTTTGGTACTATTACCTTATTCTGCAATATCTTGCAATATTAGTTTTACATTGTTCTATGCTATTTAAACCGTACCACAATGCATATTGAAATTAAATGATGTTAGAGCTCTGGTATGCTTTATTGCTTAAAGTAATGTTATTTTTACAATACAAAGATATTGCTGCGTATTCGTTTAAGTAGACTTTTCATTAGCATAATTACCCTAGTTATTTTATTATTTAATGCACTTATTTAAGTGTGTTTAGAAATCCATGTGATAAATAAACTAATATCCGATTCTTTGAAAAGCTGTGTCATTTTAGCAAACTTGTCGGTTAAAATGTTTATACTGGCAACACAGCGTGTTTGAGTGCGTGTTTGTAATGAATGGCGTGCGAAAGAGACATAACATGTTGGTATCTGCACATTAGTTTCAATGTGTTAGTAACAAGATCAACGACTCTGACGCGATACAAAATGCAGCTAGAGATTAGAAGGTACAGAAGGCATAATAAGGCGATTGGTAGTATAAAGTATTTACGTAAACCTATTTTAGGCATGACGTCCAGAAATATTGATGTTAAAATTAAAATAAACGTTGAAATATCATACGGAATCTAAAAAATATGATATCAATAGATTAAAATCCTGTAACTTTTTTAATAACCCGACTGCGAGTTGTTTAGTACCTACCTAATTCGGTAGGTAAACTTATTTATTAACGAAAACAAAGTTTAGTATTAAAGAATTAATACTTTTCTTTACAGCATAACACTTAAAAAATAATTAGTTCCTTTTCATACAATAACGTGACAATTTTTTATTTCATGTTGATATTTATAACGTATTAGTTAGGGAGTAGGGACTGCTGTAGTAGCAATTTAATTATTTTATTTCAAATTCCACGTCTCAAGCGGTACTGCTGCAGCTATGTGAGTGAATGTATTGCAAGTGAATTTGTGAGTTGCCCTTCTTATTAATCCTATAGGTTTTGTAATAACATCGTCAGCTGTGACGTGATTCACTGAATAAAGTGAAGCGCGCTAAAACACAGCGTGATCAAAAAACTATAAAACTATAATCGGGATTATTGGAGAAAGTATGCGTTACCCATGGATAATATTTTGCACGATGTTAGCAGAGGTCACGCTGAATATGTGGTTTCATTTAGTAACGCAATGTTGAAATGACACTGTATATACATCGACTATGGTGATGTGTGCTTTTTGATCTGAATGCAGATTTACTCAATAAGCTTAACCGTCTTTTAAATAACTGCATTCGATTCATTTTTAATCTCCACAAGTATGACCATGTCTCCTCTTGCCGCTCCCAGCTTAAATGGCTCCCTCTTATTTAATTTCTAAATTTCAATATCTGGGTTCTAAACACGAGAGAATCCTGCGCTCTGCCGGTAACCTTCTTCTCCAATGTCCTTCTCACAATTCCGACTTCATCCACTCCTCCTTCACAGTCCAATCTATACTTCTTTGGAATACGCTCCCCGCAGAAATCAGGGCTTCCACAAACAGGTTCACTTTCAAATTAAAAGTTCGGATGCTTTTCGCCAATAGTGTAGCAGATTCACAACTTTCCTAGTTCAGTTTTGTTTTAATATCATATACTAGCTTTTGCCCACGGCTTCGCCCGCGTTAATAAGTTTTTCCGGGCTAAAAGTACATACATAAAAACCTTCCCGTTGAATCACTCTATCCAACACATTTATTTGTATAAAGATTAATATTATGACGTTGATACAACTCTTAACAAATAAAGCATTAATTTCGACCAAATTTGATTACCATAAAAACGGTTCTAGAGAGTTTATTTTAAAAGATAGACATATACTGTCGCGGACTTTTTTTTAGATCATTTCAAGAGGAATAATTCTTTCATACATATATTTTTGGTATCTTGAACCGTTTTCGCAGCGCACGCAATGGAAGCCCTCAAGGATGAATAATTTTCCCCGCATTTTTCACATTTTCCATTATTTCTTCGCTCCTAATAGTTGCATCGTGATGTTATATAGCCTATAGCCTTCCTCGATAAATGGTCTATTCAACACAAAAAGAATTTTTCAATTCGCACCAGTAGTTCCTGAGATTAGCGCGTTCAAACAAACAAACAAACTCTTCAGCTTTATAATATTAGTATAGATTTTACAGAATTATTATATTTGTATTTATTTACTTATATAGGTATGTATGTATTTTAGTATGTATATTATGTATGTATAGTATATGTTTTGTCTTATTTATGTTTTATATACACCCACTTTGTTTCATTTCTGCATCACCCAAAGGTTGACTGTTAGCGACTGCCTCAGGCATTAAGTCCACCTGTATACATTTACTGTATATAAAGTTTTAAATAAATAATTGCTGATCAAATGTTATAATCAAATAAATAGGGTAGTTCCCTATGTTTGATTTTGTACACTATTTTATATGTAACAGAACTTAATACGAAAACTAAATTCTTCTTTAAAATCAGAATCAAAATTGGTTGACAACTAAAGCAGATAATCATATTTGATATATTGTTGTGAGCACAAGTGGGGGCGTAGTGGGGATATCGCGTCATCTGTTTCGCACGCACGCAGCGTTATGTCTGGCGACACTCGGTGACGTCACATTCGGCTGTTTCAGTTATCTGACAGATGCCCCTTCTACCAAATTTCAAAGCTTTATAACTCACTAGCTTTTGCCCGCGGCTCCGCCCGCATTAAAAAGTTTTTCCGGGATAAAAGTCCCGGTTTATATTTTTCCGGGATAAAAAGTAGCCTATGTGTTAATCCAGGACATGATCTACCCGTGTGCCAAATTTCATCGAAATCCGTTCAGTAGTTTTTCCGTGAAAAAGGAACAAACATCCTTACATCCATACATCCAAACATCCATACATTCTTACAAACTTTCGTCTTTATAATATTAGTAGGAAGTAGGATTAGTAGGATTTATTAATGCTTGTATTTAAAAAAAATATTGTTCTCTTGATTTTAGAAGACATACATTTTTGATAAATGTATTTAAAAAAAAGTAGTCAACTACCCTATTGCAGGGGATACAAAGTTCACCGGATCATCTATTTATTTATTTATTTAAAAAAAGTACATCAACAGTACATGTATATTCAATACTCTCATACACTTAGTCTTAAAACTAATACATACACCAATTACCTACAGATTTTACGCAACATTACGTACTTAAAATAATATAAATGATAGTACAGTGATTAAAAGGAACGTCTGTATTTGTTTATAATATTAAATTAATTTAACTATACGGGTTTTTTAATACATCAATGTATACATACAATACTTATAAATAAATTACAATCGTTTTTATCATGTTTTCTTAATTGTGCTCACGATAAGTTGCCACCTTAGACTAATAGTTGCCACATGACTTGGGAAATCCGTTTCGTGATGTTATTTGGCATGACAATATCCTTATTGCAACATAGCAGGTTCCTATATCATACATTACATGTATGTGATTCTTCCTATCTTTCTATTTGATTAATTGCGTTGCGGCTTAAAAATAAATTAGTGTTCCTTGAGACTCGGCGAGCTTGACTGCTCGGTGTCATAAAATTGGTGCCACTGCCGATTCTGTCTTACAAGAGTTGCAGTGGCGTGTACGAGGGCGGGATAGTCTCTTGTAATACATATACCTATCTATGTGGACAGCTATTAATTCTTTGACAATAGAGAAATGTGTGCTTGAAAATCCCCTAAAGTCTCTTTTAGCCATGGACCAAGGGTGTACTATTAATCATATTTTGCATTGTTGTAAGAACTATGTGCAATGTCAAACTAACTGCTTAATTCAAACAATTGGTGGGTTAGTTTTTCAGCTAGACAAGCAATACCAAAACTACAAAAAAATGGGGCCCCGCAGATAAAACGAAGTTTAGACTTACGATATCCGTAAAATAATAATAATAATACCAGCCCTGTATTATATACTGTTCCACTGCTGGGCACGGGCCTCCTCTACTACTGAGAGAGTTTAGGCCTTAGTCAACCGCGCTGGTCTAGTGCGGGTTGGTAGACTTCACATGTCTTCGAAATTATTATAAAGAACTTTTTAGGTATGCAGGTTTCCTCACGATGTTTCCCTTCACCGTTAAAGCGAACGATAATTGATATACAATACACATGTAACTTTGAAAAGTCAGAGGTGTGTGCCTTGGCGATATCCATGGTTTAACTGAAAAGACCATAGCGTGTCCTAGGACTATGAAATACTCAGATTCTGGCTCTGGTTCACAACGGACAACCAATGAAGCTATCTAAGTTTTGCTATATACTATCAAATTATTGGGAAAATATAATACATAGAGTTTAGAAGGTACGATCATCTTATCATCATCATCATCAGCCTAAACTTTAGTCCACTGCTGGACATAGGCCTCCTCCAATACGTGCCATTTCACCCGGTCTTCGGCCTGGCGCATCCAGCTCCTGCCAGCGATCTTTCGCAAATCGTCACTCCACCTAGCTGGAGGGCGTCCCACACTACGCTTACCGACTCGCGGTCTCCACTCAAGAACTCGTTTACCCCAGCGGTTATCGGTTCTTTGACAGATATGACCAGCCCACTGCCACTTCAGCTTACTAATCCTGTGTGCTATGTCGGTGACTTTGGTTCTCTGTCGGATAAACTCGTTGCGAAGTTTGTCCTTCAGAGAAACTCCGAGCATAGCACGTTCCATAGCTCGCTGAGCAACTTTGAACTGATGCATTAGTCGTACTGTGAGTGTCCATCATCTTATAACTTCATCGAATGTTTGAGACAATCTGGATAGAGACAGCTAAATCTATTTCAACTACCGTTTTTTTTTTATGGCAGGTTTTCCCGGCTTATGAATACCTATTACAACTGTCTCTTTCCAGACCTCTGGGAAGAGGCAGTTTCGAAAAGCGGCGTTATAGATGGCGGTTAGAATTTTGACTAGATGCTCCGGGAGCATCTTAAGCATGCGGGTGGGGATCTGGTCGCCCCCGGGGGCTTTGCGACGTTTGAGTGCCTTGATCAGAGCGATGACTTCTTCGATCGTCACCGGTGCAAGGGGGTCGGGCGGCGGCGGGTTGACGTCCGGGTCGATGTTTCAACTTCCGGAAAGAGTGTGCATACATTGCTTCCTGACGTCTCAACCATATAAAAAAAACACCTTATTCATTCATGGCTTATAAGAAGTTTAGATTTATTATTATTTATCACATTAACATGTGCCGCTGTTCCAGCTCCATACGGTGGAAAAGTAATTTCATTGCATTATAAATTATAAGGCAACTTAAGTGAAGTCCGAGCACCAGTATTTTGGCTGGCATTTTCTGAGACTGGTTCACATATTATTAATCCCTTCCTAGCCGATTTCGGTCACGGCGGCCGATCTCAACGAAGATGAATCAGGTATGCACAGATATTATAGTGCACAAGTGTGTGCGCAATACACAAGTGCACTCCTTATTACTTCACTCTCATAGTCCGGTGAGACGGCAATTGGACATGACCGGAGAGAGATCAAGCGCAGGGCCAACGGCTTTACGTGCTTTCCGAGGCACGGGGGTATCACACCACCAACTTCCTGACTTCGAGCTGCGACTGAGTAATTTTTAAGATGGAAAACCCAGTCACAATGTTTTTGGCCCGACCCGAGATTCAAAGCCAAGGACCTCAGCGCGCTAATTCTACTTGTAACGCGTACGCGATACAACTACGCCACAGAGGCAGTCAATTATTACTTCATAATGAAAATTAAACGACATTAAGGGCTGATTTCACCGCTTGCTGATAAACGCTTTTTGTCATATAAATATTTAAAACGACCAAATACAAAAGGCACACTCTAGTCTATACTCCTAGATTAGAGTTTAACATTTGTGTTCGGTGAGCTTATACATTCATGTGGCGAATAGCGTTATCAGCAAGCAGCGAAATCGCCCCTAGGGTGGCTTAATTAACAATAACAACATTGACGCTAAAATGAATTATCTATACTTATATACTTATCTATACTAATATTATAAAGCTGAAGAGTTTGTTTGAACGCGCTAATCTCAGGAATCAATGAACCGATTTTGAAAGTTCTTTCACTAATAGGAAGCTACTTTACGCCTGAGTGCTATAGGCTACTTTTTATCCCGGGAATGTATTTTTAGCCCGGAAAAACTTTCACGCGGGCGGAGCCGCGAGCACTACTAGTAATCTATACTAATATTATAAAGCTGAAGAGTTTGTTTGTTTGTTTGAACGCGCTAATCTCAGGAACTACTGGTTCGAATTGAAAAATTCTTTTTGTGTTGAATAGACCATTTATCGGGGAAGGCTTTAGGCTATATAACATCACGATGCAACTATTAGGAGCGAAGAAATAATGGAAAATGTGGAAAAACGGGGAAAATTATTCATCCTTGAAGGCTTCCATTGCGTGCGCTGCGAAAACGGTTCAAGATACCAAAAACATATGTATGAAAGAATTATTCCTCTTGAAATGATCTAAAAAAATGTCCGCGACAGTATATGTCTATCTTTTAAAATTAACTCACTAGAACAGTTTTTATAGTAATCAAATTTGGTCGAAATTAATGCATTATTTGTTAAGAGTTGTATCAACGTCATAATATGAATCTTTATCCAAATAAATGTGTTGGATAGTGATTCAACGGGAAGGTTTTTATGTACTTTTAGCCCGGAAAAACTTATTAACGCGGGCGAAGCCGTGGGCAAAAGCTATCTATACTAATATTATAAAGCTGAAGAGTTTGTTTGTTTGAACGCGGTAATCTCAGGTACTACAGAACCGATTTTGAAAATTCTTTCCCTAATAGGAAGAGCTCCTGAGTGCTATAGGCTACTTTTTATCCCGGGAAAATATTTTTGTCCCGGAAAAACTTTTTCACGCGGGCGGAGCCGCGAGCACTACTAGTAATATTATAAAGCTGAAGAGTTTGTTTGTTTGTTTGTTTGTTTGAACGCGCTAATCTCAGGAACTACTGAACCGATTTTGAAAATTCTTTCACTAATAAGAAGCTACTTTACGCCTGAGTGCTATAGGCTACTTTTTGTCCCGGGAAAACATTTTTGTCCCGGTAAAACATTTTTGTCCCGGAAAAACTTTTTCACGCGGGTGGAGCCGCGAGCACTACTAGTGTACCATAAAAAAATAAGTAAGTAAACGTGTTATTGATCTTTTTATGGTTCAACATTCCCTGATGTTTTCTTTTAAATTAGGAGCTTCAAAAGTCAAATGACCTGTACAGCCTACGTAACACTAGAAAATTTGCAAGTTGCTGTTGAATCGTATTTAGCACAATGTGTTTTTTTTATATATTGCATGTTTTAGTTTATTATAATCACATCGGCGTTGGTATTTCTCATCTCCGCTCATAGCTTTATTCTATAACATAAATGTATAGGTAGAGACTTCAAAATAGCGTCATGATTGTTGCTATTTTTACTTCTGATATATTTGTTAACGTTTTATGGACAAGATCGTTTTATGGTGTTTTTTAGTTTTTTTAAACTATTATTTTTAGGCTAAGGAGCCTGCTATTTGATGTTTGTGTAGTGCTGAATGAAGTGAAATTTTTCGATACTTAGGTATATAAAATATTATACTATCATTGTATGCCTCGGTGGCGTAGTTGTATTACGGTACGACTGCAATGCTGAGGCCTCGGGTTCGATCCCCGGATCGGGCAAAGTGATATTGGGTTTAAAATTCAGTATCAGCCCGGAGTCTGGAATGTGTGCCCGATTTGCCGATAGGCTCCCCCCTATCACATAATGGGATTGAATACGGCGAAAAGTGGGTGTACTGGTTAATAATACATATAGTGCTTTGATTAATAATACATAATTAATCAAAGCTATAGTGCAGCGGTCGGCAACAGGCGGACCGTGGTCCGGATACGGACTGCGAAAGGTCGATGCTTGGACCTCCGAATATTTTTAAATATACCTACCTATTCTTTTTAAATTACAGATTTGTATAACTAGCTCTACATTCATTTAGTATTGTGAGTTTTTTTGGACTTCAAGAGGATCCGGACCCCGTTAGAAATTACTTGGCGACCTCTGCTATACTGTATATGTTTTGAAAAAGGTAGCTTCATGTTATCGAGAAAAATGATTATGTATAAGGAGATACAAATTGTGTCTATAACTGTAAACAAATTTGGTCGAAATCGAGTACGGTATTTGGTCCTCGTTATGCTTTCATACATGCTTATAAGTGGCCCAATGAATTTAAATGTGTACTTAATATGTATTTGGCTTTATTGCGTTTAATTTTTGGTATGTTCCATTATAATTGCCATTCCGTCATACGGAATTATTAATAACGGTTCGCATTGTTAACTATTTGAAAATAATCCTCATTTGAATGTTATTTGTAATATGAGTATTAACATAAAAATGTTTTACTTTTTTACATTTTACTTGTTGATATATTAATGATATTGTATGTAAATAGACGCCTAGTATGGTGTTCAATCGTATGGTCACTATATGCAATTTTATATCAAATGATTCACGCCTAAACCAAACTTGACCCGAGTGCATGAAATAGGTTTTTGTATTAGCATTGTTGTACCCTATATGATTTTTTTATTCAATTCGTATTTCAATTATTATCTGTATGTTGTTATGAATATAGATAAAAAATAGGATTTTCATTCCATAAACACTTTTTATTATCACCACGATAACAAACAATTGCACAAAACGGTAACATAAACACTTTTTTTCCGTTTAGGTTTGTCATAAAGAAAACGATTAAAGAAAGTAACTAAATATATAACTGATTAATTATACATTTTGTGTAATGGAATATTTGTAATATAAAAAAATACATCATCCAGAAGACGCGAGAATAGCCACCACTGCGGGGAATTTTCAATGGGACAGCATTCCGCTGATATGTTATGGGCATTATAGTTAAGGAGATAAGAATCAGGAACATAACCAACCGATAAACAAAGAACACCAGATCAGCTTTTGTGAAGATCCAGCGCAGTAGAACTTTCCCCAATATCACAGGTAATTTACTAGGCGCTCTCAGAGGCCTTCCCTTCATTTCATGCTTTAGGACACCGGTCCACGTATCATGTCCACGGTACAACGAAATTATCACAAGTCACAGCACTTCACTGCACGATTTCGCTTGCTCGAACTGTTAACGTGGTTTGTTTGTCCGCGTCAACGCGTCGCGGTGCCTGCGCGCGATCTAGCAGAAGCCGCGCCGGGCGCCACGCCGGCCGTCTCTTGCGCAAGGTCGCCATAAGGGGCTCTTGCATGCCAAGTAGGATCGAGAAAGTAAATGTCATTGTTTATTAACTTGGAGCATAATGTTACATTATATTCGATTTATTCATTTTTGGACTGCCTCGGTGGCGTATTTGTATTACGGTACGGCTGCAATGCTGAGCTCTCGGCATCGATCCCCGGGTCGGGCAAAGTGGTATTCGGTTTTTCTAATCAGTATCAGCCCGGAGTCTGGAATTTGTGCCCGATATGGCGATCCTTCGGGGTGAAAAGGCGTGAGTATGCGTTTGTTAATTTCGGACATGTTTAACGAGTTTTTAACTTTCAAGTTTGCAATCGTTTCTATATTTAGTTGTCATTTTCGTTATCTAATCAATCGATTACGTATTTATCTGCAACGCTTCGTTTATTTGATGGCGTAATGTTATTAAACGCTTTACTTACTTAAATTCAATTTATCCATACAATTGTATTATCATTTCGCCTATCGTTTGTATTTTGGCGTACCTAGGTATTTGGTGTAAGTTAATGACCTGACTGCCTCGGTGGCGTAGTTGTACTATGGTACGACTGCAATGCTGAGGTCTCGGGTTCGATTCCCGGGTCGGGCAAAGTGATATTGAGTTTTTCTATTCAGTATCAGCTCGAAGTTTGGAATTTGTGCCCGATATGGCGGTAGGCACGCCCCCTATCACATCATGGGACGGAATAACGGCGAAAAGTGGGTGCACTAGTTGCGCCTCTGCCTATCCCTTCGGGGATTAAAGGCGTGAGTGTGTGTGTGTGTGTGTGTGTGTGTTAATGACCTGATAAGAATTTAAAGTAGGTAGGCGGATACCTATCGTATACATAAAATACACCTAGACTTTGTGTAGAGTCATTGACAGCAACATGTTTTGCGTATTGTGTTGTAATGTTAACAGATATTGAAACCAATCCTACTAATATTATAAACGCGAAAGTTTGTAAGAATGTATGGATGTCTGGATGTATGGATGTTTGTTCCTCTTTCACGCAAAAACTACTGATCGGATTTCGATGAAATTTGGCACACGGGTAGATCATGTCCTGGATTAACAAATAGGCTACTTTTTATCCCGGGAAAATATAAACCGCGACTTTTATACCAGAAAAACTTTTTAACGCGGGCGGAGCTGCGGGCAAAAGCTAGTATAACATAAAATTTTATGTATACAATTATCGACTTGCTCTTTCTTCATTTTTATTATATTGTATTTGTAATGAAGAATATGAATGTTGCCAAATTTAATAGTAATATCAATACAAATTTACTTAATAAAATTAAAAGTAAACATTAAACTTAACACTACTACTTAACTACTGGTAGCTCAAATGTAAGAGTCCGTCTGGGTGGGTAACACCGCAATGTCTATTTCTACCGCCAAGCAGCAGTGTGCATGCACTGTTGTTTTTCGGTTTGAAGGACATTGTAGCCAGTGTAACTACTGGACATAATGAGATTTAACATCCTATGTCTCAAGATTTCGAGCGCAGTGGAATACCACACAGTACTTTGTAACTCAAGGTGCTGAATGGTGTTGCTACTGTTTATGGGTGGTCGTATCGCTACTATCAGGCGAACGGTATGCTCGTCTCGTCATTCGATGAAAAAAAAATGCTGTCATGATTAACAACGTAATTAATGACTTTTTGTTTGTATGAAGCAATTTGTTCCTTTGTATTAGAGACATGCAAGCTGTAAGTTTAACATGATTTTGGAAGTAGTTAGCGTCCAGCAATGCCAAGTACATAGCAAGTAGTCGGTGCCTTATAAAGTTTATAAATTATAAAGTTTATGAGTAATGAAGTACTTTATTGATAAATCTTGTATTGACTGCCTGAAAAGTCTGTGAATCGTGGCCTATGAGTATAACTATTTTTGTAATAGTCTCGAAAGTCTCGTTTTCCCGGGACCGGACTGAGTCTCGATTTTTTTGCCGAGACTCATAAATGTAACGAGACTGAAAGCCCTATAAACGTAGCTCCCACATTGGTTTGCTAGGGCGTTAAACAACCCAAAGCCCTTAAATATAGGAACACTGTAATACGGCACAAAATGAGACCTTGTCAATTGATGCTCCTAATTTAACACTTGTTCAGAAATTGACAGTCATCGCTATATTGTTATATTATTGTAAAGATATGTTTAAATAGAAATACGAGAAAGCGCCATGTCATAATATACAGTCGGAGCGGCGGGTATTTTGAAATATTAATCGTGCAAAAAACTAGTCGAGATGTCAAATCGTTGGTATAAATAGGGTGCCTCGCATTTGAAAAAGCAGTCTCTTGTGAGACTCCCAACTGTTCGGAGCTCCAAAAATAAGTTTGGAACATCCAGAAATAAAGGATGCAGAACAATTTGGAATTTTACTCTCACATCATGGGTTATGATGATGAGGTGGAACCCTGTGACGTCGGCAGAGCTGACGTCACCTCTTTTTAAAGAGTTCTAGACCTTCTCCTTCGTCATACACAGAAAAAATACCTTTAAAAAGTCACGTCCAAAAACAGGCTTAAAATGCCGACCTAGATACTTTATATAACTTTATTTTGGATAGTACTCCTGAAAACAAGGCCTTTGCAATAAATCGTATAATTTTAAAGTCCAACGATTTAGAGATTTATTTAATTTTAAATTTCCGAAAATCTGCATTTAATATGAACGTTTTTAAATAAATTTTGAGGCCCAGCGCCCACACAAAAAGCGGACATCTCCTGCTAAGTTCAGCATGATATTGCAGTAGGTTCGCATTTGAAACACAAGATGTTGAGTCCCATAATGCTTTACTAGACCGGGGCTAAAATTTCATTTAAACAAAAAAATATTACATATGAATACTTGTACGCTGCAGAAATGTACAAAGTAATGAGGCCTTTTGCTCAACAGTCTTATGGTCTATCAGTATTCAGTCTCAATGTATCTCATTGTCTTTATAAATCACGAAACGGGCGAATAATTCTAGTGTTTACCTTAATAGTTTTTTTCCAATGCCATTGTTACCCATTAAATGGTTAATTTGTTCCGTGGATACTTTGAAACACTGCACGTTATGGTTTATTTTGGATAAAATTTGTATAAGATCCAAGATAACTACAGTGGAAAGGACCACTGACACAAAGGTCTCCACGCTCAGATAGTACGGCGCACCTCTGGCTTTTTGAAATGGCGTGTGTACTCAGAACGTACTCATGGTTATTTATTATTCCACCTTGAAAAAACTTGGCCCCTGAGAACTATTTACCTAAAGATGTTATGTCCTGTTTTGTTTTGTATGAAGTATGTCATTACCTATATTATTTAGTGTTCGTGACTTCTCGGCCCTTTTTTATAATAAGTCCTAAGCGTACCTATATCTGCAAATGACTGATGGAGAATAACTGCACAAAAAAAGATCGTAGTAGAGCACATCCGCCCTGTCTGTCGTAAGAGGCGACTAAAAGGAAGCTATTGGGAGTTGCAGCTGCGCAGCGGGAATGCGCAGTCTCAAGACGACGGCAGCACGGAATCATAGTGCTGCCATTAAAGAAGGGGACCTCTGAGCCCAAAGAGGTGAGCCGCGAAGCAGTATTGCGCGGAGGCGGGGCCGGCAAATTCGGATGCATTCACGATCCCCTGGAACCCTCCCACATGCGCATTGCAGGCCACCGCGAGTTTTAGTAGATATGTCAGCATAATTTGAGGGACACGTTCCAGAGGTCATTTAGGTGGCATCTGGGTCGAAAGGCCGGTGAGTTTGACATAACTATTCTTCCCTAGGATTTAGAATAAGTATCCATAATATGGATTTTTTCTGCGGGATAAAAATATTAAAAATGATAATGCGCCAAGCAATTCATTTACTACTTAAAAGTATCCAAAGACATGGTGCGCATTTCAACAGATTTTACTGATATTTTCGACAGTTAAAATAGTAGCTGAGGTCTCATTTAGTTTCCCAAAATATGCTCAATCTCATAGAAAAAATATTTGAGAGTTTCCAACATACTTGAAATCATTTTAACTGTGTAGCGTAGCGCTAATTTGTGTGTGTTTGTGGAGTAAGTAACATACATTCACACGTTCATTGTGATTGTTATTTCCCGCAAGTTGCTTCACGACACTTTTTTTTTTTATCATGGCCATCTTCGGCGCATTAGGGACGGCTGCGGGCTTCCTCCGACTCACGTCTAAGTTGTCGTCCGCAACCGCCCCTGCTGCTTCACGACTCTACGATGTCAAATCTGTTGAAATATTAAGTATTTTGAACTGTGGTATTAAAACGATGTATAGTCCATAGATTACACTTCATATAATATGTATGGTTTATACTTAAGTTAGCCCAATACTTTTATTTGGCAGTGGACTTCGACACGTTTACTTTTATATCGACATTTTTTTGAACTTCACTTACCAGCAGATGCAGTGAATCAGAAGAAGAAGAAAGGCAGTTGAAGGAGTAATAAGTTATGTTATGACAAGCTTGCGCTTTTCAAAAGCAAACATTATTACCCTTCGCCATTTTTCAGGAAGACATTAATGCAGTTAGCAGTAAAGCCGGTCCAATCTTTCTGAAACAAAACTGGTTGCAGTATAAAGTTAATTGTGATTATTAACATTTGATACTAATCTTTTTTTTAACGCAATTAAGATACCTAATACCTAAACATAACCGAAAATATACAAATAAAATTTTATGTAAGAAAAAAAATCTAAATAACCGCAATAAAATATGAAAAGACATCATTACAAAATTCCGTGCAATTCTATGCAAGGTACTAATAATTTATTGACTCCATTTTTCTTTTTCTTCTTCGAGTTGCCTGTAATGGATCAAAATGAAAAAAAATTAAATCCTCCTAGCCAGTTTCGGCCACGGTGGCCAATCTCAACGGAGATCAGCCAGGTACGCAGGAGCTATTATAGTGCACAAGTGTGTGCGCAATACACAGGTGCACTCGCTATTCCTTCACTCTCATAGTCCGTTGAGACGGCAATCCGACATGACCGGAGAGAGATCAGGCGCAGGACCAACGGCTTTACGTGCTTTCCGAGGCACGGGGGTATCACACCGACAACTTCCTGACTCCGAGCTGCGACTGAGTAATTTTTTAAGATGGAAAAACCCAGTCACAAAGCTTTTTCAAATGGATCAAAATAAAATGTAATTGAGTTGGTCTTCTTCTTTGTGACACACTTTAAGTACTGCTGAACATACGCCTTACCTAAAGATTTCCAGACGGACTTGTCAAAAGCGGCCTGCATCCAGCGTGTTCCTGCGACCTTTATCAAGTCAATTTTTGGTCGCAATTACATAATAATTGGTCTTATCTTTAGCATGACCAAATCTATTTTACACAAGTATTTTGTTCATGAATCACCATGGGCGTAGCTATAGCTTTGACATGGGGGGGTCCTACAATAGAAAAAAAATTAGTGGTGTGGGTTCTTGCCTTGCATGAAACCGTATTTTAGAAGCTAAGGGCGGGGGGCGGGGCGGTCCGGATCCTCAAAATTTCAGCGGTCAGTGGCGTAGCGTGGTCTGTTGTAGGCTAGCGTAGCGTGGTTTATTGTAGGTTACGGAGGGGACCTCCCCCCATATACACGACGATGTGAATCACTAAAGGTCGTACAGTATTCGCCATAATTCCAGAATCTTACTTTATTTTGCCATGACCTAATGAAAACTAATACACTGGCCGTGCGATGTAAAACGAGTGTGAGGTTTATTTTAAACTAGCTTTTGCCCACAGCTTCGCCCGCGTTAATAAGTTTTTCCGGGCTAGAAGTACATAAAAACCGTCCCGTTGAATCACTCTATGACTATGACGTTGATATAACTCTTAACAAATAATGCATTAATTTCGACCAAATTTGATTACCATAAAAACGGTTCTAGTGAGTTAATCTTAAAAGATAGACATATACTGTCGCAGACATTTTTTTACATCATTTCAAGAGGAATAATTCTTTCATACATATATTTTTGGTATCTTGGACCGTTTTCGCAGCGCACGCAATGGAAGCCCTCAAGGATGAATAATTTTCCCCGTTTTTTTTAAATTTTCCATTATTTCTTTCCTTCTAATAGTTGCATCGTGATGTTATATAGCCTAAAGCCTTCCTCGATAAAGGGTCTATTCAACACAAAAAGAATTTTTCAATTCGAACCAGTAGTTACTGAGATTAGCGCGTTCAAACAAACAAACAAACAAGCAAACAAACAAACAAACAAACAAACAAACAATCAAACAAACAAACAAACAAACTCTTCAGCTTTATAATATTAGTATAGATTAAACCGGTTTTAAGCGAATAATTTCAATAGAACCTTGATTATCCGAACTTGTTATCATTTTTAGCGGCGTTCAATTATCCAACTTTATGTGGACACTGCTAATAATTATGTTCTAAGTTTAAATAAAATATTTTATGTTTTATCGTAGTCTTAAAAATAACATTCGACCATGTCAAATTGTTATAACAGCGTATAACTATATACCTACTTATTTGAGTTTTAAATTAATATTCGGTTGAGTCTTCTGACCAAAAACTAACCCTGCTGTTAATTAGTCGATCTTGGGTAAATTTCTATTGCTGTTCTTAAAAATATAACAATAAATAGCAATAAATTATTCATGTATGGTACATAACGATACATTAACTTTATTGGTCAGACGTGAATTCATTTCGTGCGAATATGTTATGTTTATTTTTCAATGGTGTGGAAACATGGCCCGGATTTTTTCAACCGTGGTTAGGGTAATCCTCGGTGTTATTAAACTGTACGCGCTCGCAGAGCTTTGAGTGCGTCAGGCGTGAGGTGCTGAGGACGCGTCCAGCTTAATAAGACCTGCCCCCTTATTCTCTATGACATTTTTAACTTGTAACGCGCCCGCGTCACTTTCACTTCGTGTAATTGGCGTAGAATGGTATTCTGTATGTCAATTTCCATAGTGATAAACGCGATGAGATACGTTATGCGCTTGTTACGAGCGCTGAAAATAACGTGTGTCATACAGAATAAGGGGGCTGGATTAAGAGATAACCACGGTTGAAAAAACGGGGCCTACCGCGTAAGTCTAGCTTGCAGACACTTACTATTTTTATTGGTTGCTACCAATAACTTCCGCATCAGTATGATATAAAATCTGAATTTTGGATTAACTATGCATGTAAATCTCTTTGCATCTTAATCTTAATGTTATTATTCTATGAATTTATTGAATTTAATCTTTAAATTAAATAAATTCATAGAGAGCCTAGCTTACGTGTCGTTAAGTACTGGACTGAAGTTTTTCATCTATACATATAAATAAAATTGGAGTGTCTGTTTGTAATATTGAGACAACCGTTTTTTTACTACATGCATATGAATATATATACGGTACATACACCAAAATAACATTTTTTACAATTTTGTCTGTTTGTTCCGGCTAATCTCTGAAATGGCTGGACCGATTTTGACGGGACTTTTATTGGCAGGTAGCTGATGTAATAAGGAGTAACTTAGGTTACTAAGTAGGTATCAATAAAAAAATATCTAAAAAATTAAAGAATCGACTGTTAGGCGGAACGAAGTTCGCCGGGTCAGTTAGTACCTAATAAATATAAATCAGTAAAAATAAGGATTTTACTGAAAAAGCCGAGATAAGTATATACGGATAACCTAACCTAACTACCTACTTGTCTCAGACTAGCTAATCAACACAACTAATGAACGTATTCGACAATGACACTGCGCAGGTTTCGGTATATACGGTAACGTTCCACCGAAATACATTAAACCAAGTGGAAAGTAAGTCGAGGCCTCAGTGAACTGTCGCATGCGTGCAATTTGAATTTGTCGTCCATTATATCAACAACTTATATTCATACGAGGTAGCATGGTCGGATCACGGGTGGTTTATGTCGCTATCAGCATTCAGATACCGTTCTTCGTCTCTAAACACACTATATATATGCTTGTGCATCGGAGAAGGCACCTTTGTTCCATTGTGATCGTTCAATGCCTATCGTTGTGTTTTATGAGTTGGCTCAAAATTACTAGCAATTTTGGTAGTCCGTCTCTTAATGTGATCTAGGGGGCGAGCGTATCGGGTACAACTTCCAGACTCTGGGCTGATACTGAATCACTGCATAGTATAAAACAAAGTCGCTTCCCGCTGTCTGTCCCTCTGTCCCTATGTATGCTTAGATGTTTAAAACTACGCAATGGATTTTGATGCGGTTTTTAATAGATAGAGTGATTCAACAGGAAGGTTTTTATGTATAATACATGCATAATATAGTACAGGAACACTGATAATTTTAGAGGTTTCCAATGTGATGTCGTAAATGAACACATTTCTTTGCGCCTACATTGCAAACGCTGGCTAAACCCTAGGAGATAGATCAAAATAATGTACTACAGTATTGTACACCTTAAAAAGGTCTACAAAAAAGTCCTTGATGGAATATGTCTATCTCTTAGGGATAACCCACAATAACCATTTTTTATCCTTTACTTTTTACGAGAAATAATGGCTTATTTACGAAGCGATTTTATGCAATACAACATTAATCCTTATCCAATTAAATGCCTTAAATACATTGTGCAATTAATATAGATCAATATAGCCCTTTAAAGCAAGTAAATTAAATAAATATTTTCGAAGATATTACAGATTTAAAATGCAAGGACGGCCTGGGGGTGCCTATAAATAACGCGTTGTAGGCCACGCTTCTCGAAAATATATATTATAGTCTATGCTAATATTATAAAGAGGAAAAATTTGATTGTTTGTTTTTAATGGATAACCTCCAAAAGTTCTCGACCGATTTTGAAAATTCTTTCACTAATAGGAAGATACATTACTCCTGAGTGCTATAGGCTACTTTTTATCCCGGAAAAATTCAAATTTCAAGCCAAGACTTTTATCCCGGTTTTTTTTCTCGCGCGTGGAGCTTTCGACGCCAGACTACTAAACCAATTTCGATGAAATTTGATAGTGAGATAGTTTAAGACCCTGGGACGGACATACGCTATATCTTATTACGGAAAAAATAAACCGGGACTTTTTCTTTGTTACAATATTTATGGCAAGACTAGGTATATGAAACGATAAATTTAATGCAGGTAGGTGATATTAAAGAATTTTATTGTTTTCTTCACTATTGATAAACTACATGCCTACCTAATATAATGTACATAACGGAAATGTTCTATAAGTTGACACCGTTGACGTCAATTGACATTTAAATATATAGTTTGACTTCAAGTATCGAACATAACCGGCGTTTGTGAGGCTGATGGTCGCTGAACATAACACATTATTTTCAAACTAAGTTTGTTGGTCTTTTTTGTTTATAATATAATAATAATACCCGCCCTGTATTAAATACAGCCCACTGCTGAGCACGGGCCTCCTCTACTACTGAGAGGGTTTTAGGCCTTAGTCTACCACGCTGGCCTAGTGCGGGTTGGCAGACTTCACATACGCTCGAAATTTTTATGGAGAATTCTCAGGTATGTAGGCTTCCTCACGATGTTTTCCTTCACCGTTAAAGCGAACGATAATTGATCAACAATACACACGTAACTTTGAAAAGTCAGAGGTGTGTGCCTTGGGTTTTGAACCTCCGGACATTGTCTCGGCAGACCGTTCCATTCCCAACTAGGCTATCGTCCCATAAAGTAGGACTTATATGTGCAACAAGTTAGGTATAGACTGGAATTTGTGTGGAGGTGCTATTGTCAATAGTTTTTAGGACTCTACCGCGCTATATCACTCCTACAGAAAAGCGAACCAACCGCGCTGTTTGTGAAAGGTTGTCGATTGTGATGCAACAGCGACGAATTAATTCTCAACGATTATACGTATCTGCGTTGAATTCCATACTTCATTACGTAAATTTCGCAATTTTGCCTAAATGTTAAAATGTTTTCGTTTTAATATAAGCTCGAGCGTGACTCCAGACTTCTCTTACGTTTTGACCAAAAGTATCTCGATGTCCAAATATACGTATATACTAAGCGAATATCAAGTTGGATTATTTTTTGGTTTGCAGTGGTTTCGAAGTCGGTTTATTTTTTGTTAAAATGTTTTTGCAGTAAATCATACTAATATTATAAAGGCGAAAGTTTGTAGGTATGTCTGGATGTATGGATGTTTGAGGTGAGGTGTTACGCCTCTGCCTAAACCTAAAAAGGGAAATAGGCTAATGCTATGTATGTAAGTACCTATGTAAGAAACAGACCCAATGCATAAAGAATACTGAAAAAGTCACACGAAAGCAAAATTCGCAATTTAATTTACTTGGACGAAATCTTTATTCTCGTTACTTTTGTTTAAACCGAACTACTGAACCGAATTAGGTAAAAAATCTTTGGGAACAATCTAAAGGTATTATATTCCCAATATATTCTTTCAAGTAAAAAAATAAAAGAAAGCATTTTCATAGTAGGTTCATAAGAATTAAGAACAGAACTGTGGGCTCATAATGTGCGAAAAAAACGCAGCTTTTAAGAAGATGTCATTTAATTTTGATGTTTGTGATTGATCGAGAGACCAATACATCAGTCACGTGTTAGTCTCTCAACCAAACACAATAAAACAAAACGGAGACGTGGCGTGTTTTTTTTTTCCATTCTAAGCCCACAGAACTGCGTCGTTATGAGGCAATAAACATTTAAAAAATACACCTCGAATTGTGAACCTCTCCCTCTTAAAACACACGTCAAATTGAGAACATCATTATTTTGAAGTCAGTTACAAAGATTACTTTTAAAATACGTGCTATTAACAGCATATCTGTGGTTATAATTACCCGACTACTTTTTATTTATGAGCTATTGTTATCGTTGCTTCGATTGGCGCTTTGCTTAGGTATTAATTTCTATCATATTTATAAAGAATTCAAACATTTTCGAAACTAGGACTATCTACATCATCACAAATAAAACACGCTTGTAAAAGTTTTTTACGGTGTTGTAGCAGAAAAAGAAAGAAATATTAGTTTAAACTTATTTTAGTAGGGAGTGTGTTCTTATAAATAACCAGCCATAGTGACCCAAGTAAGTGGGTCGCATTCCGGGATCTTGGAGAACGATGGGGATCTCTCTGCAGTTGACACTATCTGGACCCCGCTCCGCATACCATTAGGCGCAAATGCAGTAGGGTCACTATGCAGTGTACGAAAAAAATATGGACTGTATTATTGCATACTAGCTTTTGCCCGCGGCTCCGCCCGCGTTAAAAAGTTTTTCCGGGATAAAAGTCCCGCTTTATATTTTCCCGGGATAAAAAGTAGCGTATGTGTTAATCCAGAACGTGATCTACCCATGTACCAAATTTCATCGAAATCCGTTCAGTAGTTTTTGCGTGAAAGAGGAACAAACATCCATACATCCAAACATCCCTACATTCTTACAAACTTTCGCCTTTATAATATTAGTAGGATTAGTAGGATAAAATTTTATTTTATTTATTTATTTACATCTTTATTGTACACCAACAGAAATAACAAATGTATCATAGTATATGTAAGTAATATTAGGAAAATAGTATAGGCAGCGGTGATACAATTGGCTGTCTCATCGCTCGAAGCAATCTCTTACAGACAAGCATTGGAGATAAGAGAAGTAACGAAAAGGGCAGTCAGGGGCGTCAAAATACATCTAGTAACATGTAATTAAAAGTAATGGTAAGTTTATAGAGACGGTTAGAGTTTGTTAGTCGTTACTAACCCTCGTGGTACATTTCACACTCCATTAGGTTTGTGGCGGTAATCCTCCAGTTCCGTCCGAAAGCGGAATTAGTTGATTTTGCTTGCGTGTCTATTAGGTGAGGGCATTATGTAATTAGCGACTATAAACCGATTATTTGTTGCTTACCACGCGTAACGCGGTTTACGTATGCACTGGATGTTTTTTTTGCATGAAAATCTATGTTACTGAAACGAGCGATACAGACTAATTGAGTTTTTTTTCATGCTGTGTGTATGTATGAGTTTTCTAGAAGTTTCTGTAAATTGGCAACAGTTTAAATCGATCGTAATATCCTTATCCTTACATACCTAGTATAAAACAAAGTAGCCTGCCGACTCTGTACTCGATAAAATAAAATCTAGTGAACGGAATTCGATGACAATTGGTGTGGAGATAGTTTGAGATCCTAGGAAAGTTTGAGGCTATTTTTTATCTCGGGAAAATGTATAGCGGGACTTTTATCCCGGAAGAAACTTTCACGCGGGCCTAGCAACGAGCAATTGCTACTCGGGTCTAAAATCTGAATGGATAATTATCTTTTCAGTTTCTTTGTGGGATAAAAACAAGAAAAGTTACATATTATCAGTTGTTCCATCACTTTTAATTAATACTATCTTCATCGAAGAGTAAAGTTTTTAAAATATACAATTATTTTAATAAAACTCATTTTAATTGTTGTGGTTATGGTTATTAATTTAATATTTTGCATGGAAAGACTTCAATTTCAGTAGTCTCATACATATAAGAATTATATTAAGTTAAAATAAATAATTACCTGTAAATTACCTGATGCATGTTTTAAAAGATACATAATTATAATGAGGATCTCGCTTGGTAATATCTTTTTTAAATTTCCTGCAATTATTTTTAGCGTTTAGAATCTTGAGTAATGAAAGTAATAAAAATGCAGCTTTATATAAATCCATTTTATTGAAACAGTTACTTCGTACAGAAGTATTCAATTCAAGGTTCAAATATGTAATTAATTTTCCCTGAATGACTAATGAATGAATTATCCCGCTTTGGATAGCCTTGTACTTAAAATAGACAGATCGGCATCATACTGATTTACATTTGTTTAACATGGTCTTCGGCCATGATGAAATGAGTGACTTTTGCTTCCATGAGAGTCAATAATTTAAATATCATCAGATGGAGATAGAGTGAGTGTACTTGAATATAAACTGTATTGTATGTGATTTAATTCATGTCACTATTAAATTAAATAAAGGCGGCTACAGATTGTAAATAGTCAGAAAAAGTTGCAGTCTCCATTTCCGAAAAATATAAGTCGTATATCTATTCAGAGATATCTTCCTCTGCTTCATCTGATGATCCATTGCCTGTGCTTGATATGTCGTGCGCAGGAATATTTTGAAAACAACTATTAATTGGGGAAACTGCCCTTCTGCGCTGTCCTCGGGGCCACCATCTTATGGGCAAATAATTTAACCATAATAATTGTTATACGATTTTTTTTTGTGTTTCAAGAATATTATGGTACTGGCAGAAGTGACACTTTCAGAATTGCCCCGGGCGGGGGCAACGTAAGAGGCTAGCCCGGGAAGTAAGAGTGAGGTATGCTAGTTGGAATGTTGGAACGATGACCGGAAGAGCTAGAGAGTTAGCGGATGTTTTGAAAAGAAGAAGAATAAATGTAGCGTGTTTGCAGCAGACTAAGTGCAAGGGAACATAGAGGAGAATGGATGAGAAAAACATGTTGCGCCGACCCCAAGTAATTTGGGACCAGGGCAGGAAGATGATGATGAGAAGTGACACTTTCATGAAAATAAAAAAAGAATTTTATATGGTCATTGAGTAAAGTAATATCTCACTGTAAAGAATTGACTATCTTCAAGTATTTTGTAAATGGCCTGATCATGCATATTAAAATTACATTGCTGAAATATTTGTTTTAACGTCAGGCAGTTTTATTTGGTGTTTGTTTAATGCAACCCCGTTTGCAGTAATCGAATTATATGTTACAGGTATGTTACAACAACGACATGATCTTGATCATACAATTGGCTAACATTTAGGGCCAAGGTTGAACTTTTATATTAAAAAGGAGTCCACACTCTGATAAGTAGCCTTGTATGAAATGTTTTCTGGCTCAAAAATGCCAATTGCATGCAAATGATTGCCTAATAACGACTCTCACGGCTCAACTTGTTTTTATTAACACAATAAGTGCGTTATGAAACTGTGTAACCTATGAGTAAAGGTACATGACATCACGTTTATCGAGATTTCATAGCGATTGTTAAAAAATATACCACGGTTGGATGAAATTTGACGAACATTGGTTTCTCTTTCGCAATGTGCTTACGTGGTTGTAATTTGTAACGTTTATGGTTGCCAAGTCGTGACCAATTGTTCTGGTATTTCTACAACCTTTGATCGATGCCGCGCAGCATCCGACCTGCGAAGTAAACTGCAGCATTTCAATGTTAATAAATTAAAATTGTACGCCTAATTCCTGGCTTGCACAATGTCATACACATAACACACGCACGCGCACACACGCACGCACACACACACGCACGCGCACACTCACACGCAGATACTGAATTTAATACCCAATATCACTTTGCCCGACCCGAGGATCGAACCCGAGGCCTCAGCATTGCAGTCAGCGTAGTATGACTACGCCATTGAGGCAATCAGTAGTTTCTTACGTTAAATTATGAGAACTTGAATCGCCTTGTTTTACCGTAATTTATTATAGAGGAATAAGTCACAGAATATACATTTTCTAAAATTTATTTCGAAGTACCGCGGATTCATATTGCTCACATGCCTTTACTTTGATGGTTTATGTCTCTATTATTATATGCGAAATATCCATTATTACTTTTTCATTCGTGGGAAAATTATCTTGTTTACAAAGATAATCTGTTATGAATCAAGCCAATGACTACGTTAGTACTCTCGCTACTGTGAATTCTACGTTTTTTTAATCATACCACAAGGTAAGGTCAACATTACCGACTCTACCAAATTTACCTCACGCGATATTTTTCACGTAATGGAATCAAATATTATTCTTCCTTGCTTATTCTAGAAAGGAGTAATATTCTTTCTAATTGTCTTTAAAAAAGGAGAAGGTTATTCAGACTGCCTCGGTGGCGTAGTTGTATTACGGTACGATTGCGATGCTGAGGTCTCGGGTTCGATCCCCGAGTCGGGCAAAGTGATATTGAGTTTTTCTCTTCAGTATCAGCTCGGAGTCTGGAATTTGTGCCCGATATGGCAATAGGCTCGCCCCCTATCACATCATGGGACGGAATAACGGCGAAAAGTGTGTGCACTAGTTGCACCTCTGCCTACCCCTTCGGGGATAAAAGGTATGTGTGTGTGTTTGTGAGGTTATTCATTTCCTCGTATTTTTAAGTAAACTGTAGTCGTAAAGACCTGGCTAATTGTAAAACGGAATACATGGTTTGCTATCTAAGCCGGTAAAAGGAATCTATAACCAATAGGGTAGTTGAGGTACTTTTTTTAATACATTTATCTATACTAATATTATAAAGCTGAAGAGTTTGTTTGTTTGAACGCGCTAATCTCAGGAACTACTGAACCGATTTTGAAAATTCTTTCACTAATAGGAAGCTACATAACTCCTGAGTGCTATAGGCAACTTTTTATCCCGGAAAAATATGTTTGTCCCGGAAAAACTTTTTCACGGGGGCGAAGCCGCGAGCACTAGGGGAGGACGGGGCTACAATTAACGGAGGTAAGTATTAACAAGCGAAATTCTCTAAAACTATACACACTACATCTCCAACGCGAATTTTAATTCGTCAACTAGACCAAGCTGAATGCCACAGGATCGGTCAATTACGGCCCGCTCGCCACACAAGTGAGTTCTGTGCCGGGTGACATTTTTACGCAGGTAAAGAACATTTAAAAGTTTACAATTTTTTGATTTCTACAAAAGTTATACAGTGCTATGATAATATTCATTATTCTCTGGCAGCATATTTTATACTTAATAATTCTACTTTGCTTAATTGACAAAATTATTGATCAATATTTTAGTAAGTTATTTAATTCTTTAAATGAACCTTTGGGGCTACAATTAACAAATTTGCGGGGTTTGTTTTAACGTGTTAATAGCTGCCCCGGATGTGAGGATTAACAGGGTATCTGAATGTTTGTGTATAGTTATTTTAAAATGTTTTGTTTTATGACATTATGCGAACCTATAAACGAAAACCTACGCGGGGCACTACATCCCAAGAGGTCTCCGAGTTGGCTGCGCTAGAAGTGTTGGAGAAGAACAGAAAGTACAGAGATGTAGCAAAAGAATTTGAGCTTTGCTACGTTTCACTCTTCAATTTCGTGACAAAAAAGTAAGCGGGTGCACACTGGTGCACCCGCTTTCTTCAACCGCTTTTTGTAACCCATTTCTACTGAGAAATGGGTTACAAAAAAATCCGGTTAGGTTTCATTGCCGAACAAGAGGCAACCATAGCCGCAGGGGCGGTTGCGGACGACAACTTAGACGCGAGTCGGAGGAAGCCCGCAGCCGCCCCTAATGCGCCGAAGATGGCCACCGCGGAGTTTTAGTTGGTATGCCGTGCGGTGTACATAGGTTAGGGACTCGGCCCGGCGGTCGCCCGACGTATTCCATCTTTCCGGGCGGCTCAACGTCGGGTCGTAAGGCACGGTGAACCCAATATAACCGCTCAGTCGTTCCCCTTGAACACTGGGCGGTAGTAATAATTCACTTTCTCCGCGTAAACAAAAAAAAAAACCATAGCCGACTATTTGTTAAGCCGTTTTGTACCGGATCTTATAATGCTGTATAAGTCGTTTGTTTTGGTTATTTAATACCATAAAAATGATGACTAATGCAAGACTGATTAATATGTAATATATAACAGAAAAAATATACCTACTATAAACCGTTGAATATAGCTAATAATAAAAAAATAGGTATCGTTCATGATTACATATTTTTGTAAATTGTGATTATTGTTGTCAGTTTATAAGAAAGCATAATCCCATACAAGTCTGTATTAATAACCTAATAAAGAAATGTGTCATACATATATTTGTTTTCCTCTACATGAGTCAGCATATCATTATGTTAATTGTTACCCCTTCTGTTAATACTTACCCTCGACCTGTTAATTCTAGCCCCGAACGTGAGGTAAGAATTAACAACTGACTCTTTTGTGAAAAAGAGTTCTATTTACGACATCGTTTCTGTTTTGTTTAATTTGAGATAATTATACGATACCTGAATAATTAAATCATCGTATAACATAATAATCAAATATGGCTATTGAATAATCACTAATCTACAACTAAAAATCCTTTTTTTGTTAATTGTAGCCCCGGCCTCCCCTACTATCAATAATATATGTGCAGCATAGAAAATAGTGTTTTATTTTGTAATAGTTTATTGTATTTGTTATTAACATTTTTTATAGTTATAGATCATAGGTTTAAAACATTGTACATAGTATATAAGATTTTACATAATAAAGTACATAAGGGTTTTGTCACTGGATAGGGATCTCCCTCGGGTATAGCCGCGGCTTACCTCAGGACACAGCCAAACAGGGGCTCTCTTGCGGGTATAGCCGCGGTCTACCTCAGGGCACAGAAATTGAATAGCGCGTTCTCTTTCGCACACCTTCCGTCCCGCTCTGACAGAGAGGTCCGATGCGTGAGAGCGGGACGGAGGTCTAAACAGTATATAAAGAGCGCCGATTAGCCCGATCGGCGCGGCAGTTCCACTACGGTTCCCATACAAGTAAGAAGAAGTGACAAGATCCTGAACAGTTGAAAAATAGTAAAGAAGATTTTTATTTACAAGATCGACCCTATAGTACAATCCTGTTTCACTATTGTTTCTTTCCCAGCGTTTCTGTCGAAACGTTGGATCGACAAAAAGTGCACGGGTTGTTTCTTTCGAAACGGTCCACACATTTAGTACGTCCGGTACATTTTGGTCCTATCGAGCGCCGGATAACAGAAGATGCCGATTACAAGATCTCGTCACGAATACGGACCGAGTCGCCGTTCCGACAGCGCTTCTGCAACCGCCTCAGCCGCCGAAAACACAGAACAGTCGACGACTACGGGCACCACAGAACACACAGGCACAAGCGCCACCGAAACGACGACAACGGCAACCACGACGACAACAACAACGACAGAATCGGAACCAGTAGTAACAGCAGAAACCGCCGTGCAAACAGAAATGGCCACGCCGAATCCTACGTCAACGGAACGAAAGCGGGCCCACACAGTATACAGCAAGTCGCACCGCAGCAAGAAAGAACGCAATACGAGGCTGGCGCAAGCTAAAGAAGAACTCCTTCGCCTACAGATAGAGCTCGCAAACGCCCGTATAGCAACGATAGAAGCGGAATCCGACACAGATAGTGAAGACTCGAGTGTCACAGGACAGGAAACGGCACAACGAGTCAACGAGTGGCTGAACGACAGCAGGCAACAGACCCTAACCCGCGAAGCTCGGCCACGACCACGCAGCACAGGACGAGAAGAAGCTCCGCCCCCTCGTCCCGCAGTTACACAGCAAGAGGAGGTGCCCCCCCCTCACCCCGCAGGCGCAGAAAAGGAAACTGAAGAAAAATAAAACTCTGTCAGTAATAACGTCTATTGTTAATCAATCGATTGAAACATATACGTATCCCGTAATTTGGCAATCGGCGGTAGTGAGGCCTATTCCTAAAATTCCCGCGGCAACGGCTTTACATGAATTGCGTCCCATAAGCATATTGCCTTGCATGTCCAAAGTCTTGGAGAAGATAGTCGCTAACCAACTGCGTAAATATTTAAACGACAACGAAATATTGCCAAGGCTGCAATCTGGCTTTAGAAAAGGGCATAGTACAACAACTGCCCTTGCACACGTGATTGACGACATACTAACCGATGTCAATGACGGGAACGGGACCGTCCTAGCTCTCTTGGACTTCTCCAGGGCATTCGATTGTATTAACATCCCCTTACTTTTATCAAAACTCCATTACTACGGCTTCGATATCTCCGCCATTAAATGGTTTGATAGTTATTTTAGGCATCGACAGCAATACGTTGAATTATCGTTCGAATCTGGCGAAGAATTAAGTTCCCAGCCAAAAAAGGTCATTCGGGGCGTCCCACAGGGGTCGATACTTGGGCCCTTGCTATTTGTTATCTATAGTGCGGATATCACATCGCATATCCACAACTGTAGGTTTCACATCTATGCGGACGACATTCAAATATACAAAGCAATAAATCCAAATGACATACATTACGCTGTAGATCAAATGAATAGTGATTTGGATAGGATAGCTAATTGGGCGGAAGCTAACTCACTAGTGTTAAACGGTAACAAATCAAAGTTTATCATATTAGGCACAAAAAAACAGGTCACTAAAATCGCCAATAAGGGAGTGCATCTGACTATAAAAGGAGTCCCGTTAGAAAGAGTATGTGAAACTAGAAATTTAGGATTAATCATAGACGAAGAACTGCGTTTTGAGTCTCACATCATAAGTGTCGCGAGCAATTGCTTCTATAGACTTAAGGTGTTATACCAAATAAGAGATTCGTTAAGCATTCCAATGCGCATAAAACTAACAGAGTCGCTGGTCTTATCGAAATTTAATTACATGGATATTGTTTACGGGCCGCGCCTTCTGGTTCGCTCTCAAAAAATTATACAGCGAGTCCAGAACGCTTGCGCTAGATTTTGTTTTAAAATACCGCCACGCACACACGTTACCCCATATTTGAACAGCGCGAATATATTAAAAATGAAGTATCGTCAGGATTTACATTTGGCCTGCCTGATGTTTAATATGGTTAAATACCGCGTTCCTCCATATCTCGTGGACAAGCTGCAGTGGCAGAGCGACGTGCGCGTCGCGCATCGCACCCGGGCATCCAGTTGGGCGTTGGTGGTGCCGCGAGCTCGCGTCGTTGCCTTCCGAGGCAGTTTCAGGTTCGCTGCATCTCGATGCTGGAACGTCTTGTTACCGCCTCTGCGTAATCTACAATCAATTACCCTTTTTAGATTTAGGCTTAAGGAAATACTATTGCGAATGCAAAAGAATACATAATAAAAAAGTAGGTTTAACATGTCTTACCTCATTGGTTGTAGACTTATGGCACGGCGAAGTATTACGTCATCATCGGGATGCAGCGAAGTGAGGCCATAGTAAACCTAAGTGAGGCGTTTATTTATTTTCTATCACTTCACATGACTCCATTATAAACGCTTTATATTCCTCCAGCATATTTTACATATTACGTTCTTATTATTACTATTTATTTTTATTTATTTTTTTAATTTATTTCTTGTAATGTAATCCACAACATTGACATTATTTAATATTTTATTAAATGCAACACGACCGTGCGCACTCATGGTATCGGGCCTTATGGAAGACCAGCGCGCCGCGGCTCGCCTGCGGCTCCATGCTGAATAGGTCCGTTTGCACACCAACACACCATGTCATTTGGAACAATGCACTCAATTGTAGACTATAACGTCGTTGTTATTAATTGTATTTATTTTTTTGTACGTTGCACACATATTTAGCGGTTGCTGTGATGTGCTCCATCTCGCTATGTCTAGCGGCATTTAGTGTTGGTGGAAGCGAGTCGGGGCATCTTACAGCTATAGCGGATGTGTGCATCGTTTTGCTTGTTCTTGTTACATTTAAGTCGTTAGTTTATAAGAGTGTTCGTCGTCTTGTGTTTTTATATAATAGTGTTTTAATGTTCCTTTTTTTAACTATAATTTATGTCCATTTTTAATATTTTTTTGTGTGTGTGTTGTGTGCAATAAATGTTTTATTATTATTATTATTATTATTAAAAGTTTACCTGCAGCGCACAACAGACACAGCACAGCAAGACGTCTCCGCGAGCCGAGACATCAATAAATCTCAGCGATCTCGCTAACGCCATCGCCGCCGCCGCGAAGACTCCGCACCACAGACATTTCCACGAGCTTCCACAATTCACAGGCGCACACCAAGAGTGGTTACTCTTCAAAGCATCATTCAAGGACTCCAAAGTGAATTACACAGAATCTGAAAACATCGCGCGGCTTCGACGCAGCCTCAAAGGAATAGCCAAAGAAGCCGTCGAGAGCCTGCTCATCTATGGTGCACATACCGAAGAAATCATGAAAACGTTGGAAACTCGATTTGGAAGACCAGATGCGATCGCGATAGCAGAACTCGAAAGATTGCGAACGTTACCACGCCTCACAGATTCACCCCGCGACCTCTGCACGTTCGCCACACGCATCTCAAACATCGTGGCGACACTGCGGATGTTAAAGAAGAATTACTACCTCTGCAATCCGGAGGTGACGAAAGCGGTCGTCGACAAACTAACGCCCGCTCTCCGCTACAGGTGGTACGACTTCGCAGCAACAGCAACAGAAGATGAAGCTGATCTCATCAAGCTCTCACGCTTCGCAGACAACGAAGCACAGAAGTGCGGCCCATACGCACAACCAGAACAGAACGTCAGCGCCGCGGACTCCGATAACAAGAAATCTAGACCGCTGCGAAAACAGAAGACGTACACAACATCGAACAAAACAGAAGAAACCGCATGCCCGATCTGCAACAATACCAGACACAATGCGGAACAGTGCGAAAAGTTTACAGCGCTCGACAGCGATGGAAGATGGCAACTGGCGAAAGAGAAAACACTTTGTTTCGCATGCCTCAAACAGCGAACACAGGGACACCGATGCCGAACAAAGAAATGTGGAATCGACGGATGTCAACGGACACATCACGAAGCCTTACACTTCCTTCGACAGAAGACAGAAGAGCCCAAGAACGAAGTGGTAACGAGCACATGGTCCACCGTCAACACGCTGTCCTATCTGAAGATATTACCAGTACAGGTGTCCGGTCCCAAAGGAAGAGTAAACACATACGCACTATTAGACGACGGGTCAACAGTGACACTCGTCGACGCCGAGATAACCCAACGGACCGGAACAAAAGGACGAAGCGAACCACTACGGATAGAAGCGATCGGCAACGCAGAAGTTGAAGCCACAGACTCAAGACGTGTCTCATTGAAGCTTCAAGGCACAGAAGAAGAACACAGCATACAGGCTCACACCATATCCAAGCTGCGTGTGGCACCACAGAAGATCTCGATCTCCGACATACAAGGCTGCGCTCATCTGGCTGACATCGCGCACCATCTGAAGTACGAAGAAGGAACTCCCGGGATACTCATAGGCCAAGACAACTGGCATCTGTTATTGGCATCTGAAACGCGAAGAGGAAACAGAAATCAACCCGTCGCGTCTCTCACCCCCCTCGGGTGGGTACTCCACGGCTCCGCGACAAGAACACTCGGTCATCGGCTGCAACGAGTCAACCATCTCAGAACCGTCGATGAAGACATGGACGAACAGCTGAGACGTTACCTCGCCATCGAATCCCTGACAGTCAAACCCAAGAAGCCGAAGACAGATCCTGAGGAGCAAGCACTCAACATGCTTCGCGAGTACACACACCGGCGGGAGGACGGTCGTTACGAAACCACGCTACTATGGAAGAACCCGGAGCTCCCGATGCCACGCAACAGGGACAACGCACTCAAGAGGCTTCTGAGCACGGAACAGCGGATAGACAAAGATCCGAAACTACAGAAAAAATACAACCAACAGATGGAAGCACTCATCACAAAGGGGTACGCCGAGGTAGCACCGAAAACCACAGAACAGGACAAGACATGGTACCTACCTCACTTTCCAGTCATCAACCCGATGAAGCCAGACAAGATCAGAATCGTGCACGACGCGGCAGCTAAGACTCGCGGCGTCTCCCTCAATGACCATCTCCTCGCCGGGCCGGACCTGATTCAATCTCTACCTGGCGTGATCATGAGGTTCCGACAACACCCGATAGCAGTAACCGCAGACATCGCCGAAATGTTCATGCAGGTGAAGATTCGCGAACCAGACAGAAACTCGCTCCGGTACCTGTGGAGAGGAGAGGCAAGAGGCAACACAGAACCAGCAGAATACAGAATGACGTCACTCATATTCGGAGCGAAGTCATCCCCAGCTACAGCGATCTATGTGAAGAACATGAACGCAGAAAAATACAGACAAGAAAACCCGGCGGCCTACAGCGCAATCGTCAAGAACCACTACGTGGATGATTACCTGCAGAGCTTCCCAACAGTGAAAGAAGCAGTCGCCACAGCCAAAGATGTCAGAAGAATTCACAGCGAAGCTCGGTACGAGTTACGTCAGTGGGCCTCCAACTCGCCGGAAGTATGCCATGCACTTGAAACAGCAACAGACAAGCCGTGCACGCGCCTACACGACGGCACGGCGACCGAAAGAGTGCTCGGCCTCGTATGGAACTGCGCCGACGACAGTCTCGCCTTCAACCTCAACCTGGCGAGATTACCCAAGGGCGCTATAGAAAACGATTCACCCACCAAGAGAGAAGTCCTCAAGATCCTGATGTCGCTATTCGACCCCCTCGGTTTGGCCGCTCCGATCACATCACGAGCAAGACAAATTTTACAAGAAATTTGGAGAAGAGGCACCGACTGGGATCAGCGCATCGATGAAGACGTCCGGGTCCAGTGGAGAGAGTGGCTGAATCACCTTAGAAAACTTGAAGATATCCGAATCCCGAGATGTTATCTGCACTACAGCAACGCCGTCCGCTTGGAGCTACACACGTTCGTGGACGCCAGCGAAGCAGCCTACACAGCCGCGCTGTACTGGCGGGCCACCCTGCCAGATGGAACCGTCGCGACAACGCTCATCGTCGCGAAATCCAGGGTGGCACCGCTCAAACTGGTGTCCATCCCGCGTCTTGAGCTGCAGGCGGCGGTGATGGGAAGTCGGATGGCAGCAGCAGTAATAGAAGAGCACGACCGAAAACCGGACGCCAAGACCTACTGTACAGACAGCAAAACAGTACTCGCTTGGCTACGAAACGGGGCACGCTCTTATCGGCCATACGTCGCTCACCGTGTGGCATCAATAGAAGAGAACAGCACAGTCGCAGAGTGGCGATGGGTCCCGACCAAATTGAACGTCGCGGACGACGCCACCAGAAACACCCCAGAAGACATCAGCAGCACGCACAGGTGGTTCCAGGGCCCAGACTTCCTGAGGGACGACCCAGCAACATGGCCAACCGAAACATTCACTCATCCAGTCAAGACGGGAGAAGAGAGAACTCTCGTCATAAAGAAGAGCACAACAGAGTCCCTCACCGAAGCCCTACCACGCATCGAACGCTTTTCAAAATGGGAAAAGCTCGTACGCGCCACTGCACGCGTACTACAGTTTATAGACGCCTGCAGACCCAAAACTGCGTCTGTAAGCTACCGCAGACACAAACGCCGCGCTGAAAAAGATGCAACGTGGACAAAACTACCAGAAAAGCAAGCCGCTCGTCCGCAGAAAACCAAGACGACGGGACGCGACGCCGACCGCACATATCGCCCAGTCGACGGTACACTCCAGCGCCGAGCCGAAGAGTTGCTAATAAGAAAATGCCAACAAGACAGCTTCACAGAAGAGATAACGGCAATCAACAACGGAAGGCCCTTATCTTCACAGAGTCGACTGCGCAACCTGGCGATGGAGGTACACAATGGCATCCTGGTAATCAAGTCCCGAATATTGGCCGCAGAAGAAGTCCCGGAACACACGAAGAGGCCCCCGATCCTCGACGGCAAGCATCTCGTCACACGCCTCTACGTGGACTACGTGCATCGACTTCTGCATCACGCCGGCGTCGAAACAACGCTGAATGAATGCAAACAGCGTTATTGGATAGTACAGCCACGAATAACAGTGAAGGCAGTCATATACAACTGCCTGTTCTGCCGCATCAGAAAAGCGTGCCCTCCGACTCCAGCTACGGGCGACCATCCAGCGTGCCGACTTGCTCATCATCGACGTCCCTTTACATACACGGGCGTCGACTACTTCGGGCCGCTGACAGTAACAGTAGGAAGATCGACACAGAAGCGATATGTGGCCCTATTCACATGTCTGACAACGCGCGCAGTACATCTGGAAATAGCGGGGTCCCTCACCACGGACTCCGCCATCATGGCACTGCGGCGCTTCATCGCTCGACGTGGCCTGCCAACAGAAATCTGGTCGGACAACGGCACCAATCTACAGGGCGCCGATAAAGAGTTGCGCCGCTCCATCGACGACGCAACCAGCGAAGACGCCAACCGTCGCGCCATCAACTGGCGCTACATCCCTCCCAGTGCGCCCTTCATGGGTGGCGCCTGGGAACGACTCGTCCGCAGCGTGAAAGTCTCCCTCACAGCGGTGTTGTTCGAACGCCACCCCAATGAAGAAACCTTGGCAACCCTACTGGCCGAGGTTGAGAACGTGATCAACAGTCGGCCACTCACCCACGTCTCCGTGGATCCTAACGATCCGGAGGCACTCACCCCCAACCACTTCTTGCTCGGTGGGCCCGCTAACTTAGCGGCGCCGGGCGAGTTCCACGACGGTGACGCCGCGAGCCGCAGTCACTGGCGCGTCTCTCAGCGCCTAGCCGACCTCTTCTGGTCCCGCTGGGTGCGGGAGTACCTGCCGGAGCTACAACACCGGCGGGAGCCCAACAGCCGAGGCGAACAGCTGCAGCTCGGGAGCATCGTACTAGTCGCCGATGGGACACTGCCACGCAACATCTGGCCCCGAGGCGTGGTGGTACGAGTGTTTCCTGGACCGGATGGCGTGGTGAGGACAGCGGACGTGCGCACGAGGAACAGTATCCTGAGACGACCTGCAAAGAAGCTGGTGATCCTGCCTGTGGACGTCGAGCGTCGGAGCTGCACGGGAGACAGTTCTGCGCCGTACCAGCGAGACGACGGGACGACGCACGGCGGGAGTAATGTGCAGCATAGAAAATAGTGTTTTATTTTGTAATAGTTTATTGTATTTGTTATTAACATTTTTTATAGTTATAGATCATAGGTTTAAAACATTGTACATAGTATATAAGATTTTACATAATAAAGTACATAAGGGTTTTGTCACTGGATAGGGATCTCCCTCGGGTATAGCCGCGGCTTACCTCAGGACACAGCCAAACAGGGGCTCTCTTGCGGGTATAGCCGCGGTCTACCTCAGGGCACAGAAATTGAATAGCGCGTTCTCTTTCGCACACCTTCCGTCCCGCTCTGACAGAGAGGTCCGATGCGTGAGAGCGGGACGGAGGTCTAAACAGTATATAAAGAGCGCCGATTAGCCCGATCGGCGCGGCAGTTCCACTACGGTTCCCATACAAGTAAGAAGAAGTGACAAGATCCTGAACAGTTGAAAAATAGTAAAGAAGATTTTTATTTACAAGATCGACCCTATAGTACCGCAGTACAATCCTGTTTCACTATTGTTTCTTTCCCAGCGTTTCTGTCAAAACGTTGGATCGACAAAAAGTGCACGGGTTGTTTCTTTCGAAACGGTCCACACATTTAGTACGTCCGGTACAATATATGTCATCCAAAGCCTAACGGAAAAATAATTTTCAAAATTGACGCAACAATAAGGAAGATCTAAAGCTTTGAAATGAAGTGGAAGGGGAAGTTGTCAAACAACAGCAATATCAGACTGTTACTTCACCGAGTGTCGCCGGCAGCGAAAGAGATAGCGTGATATCGCCACCACGCGCCCACTTTTGCTCACAACAATATTTCAAATATGAATAACTGATTAAGGGTTGCGAGCGCCTTCTGCGCTCACCCACAAGACCGGTGTTTTTGTATAAGCCGACCCTCGTCAGGCTAACAAGAGTTTAGTCAGGGACAAAAAAAAAATAATTAATGACTGCTTTATTTTTCAACCAATTTTAATGCTGATTTCACAGAGTAATTTATTTTTTGTATTATTTTCTGATACGTATAAAATAATGTACTAAATCAAATATAGGAAGCTACCCTATTCAAATCTACAAGTTTATTAAATAGGTAGTAGATCTAATGATTTCAAATAAAAAATCGTCCTATCATTCTGTGGTGGCTGATATGACGCGATTATCAAAAGAAATTGTTGCAAAAGCTGTATGACTCACTGCCAGTACGTGCTGTGTGTGGAGGTTGGACTGGTAATGAGGAAGGTAAAATATAATGTGTTGGGTGGTTTATGTTTATTTTTTTGGATCTGACCTGATCCCATTATAATGTAGCACCGGTATGTCTCACTTTTTATACGGGTTTTTTTTTACTACCTCGGACGCGGGTGCCGTGTGATGCATCCTCTGAGGTATTCTATTTGGGTAAATCGTGTTCAATAAGTTACAAAAACGGATAAAGTAGGGATAGTGGAAGAAAATTGTCAGACAGATTTTCCCTTAGGAGAGTAGTATTACCTAATAGGGTAGTTGACTACTTTTTTTTAAATACATTTATAAAAATGTATGTCTTCTAAAATCAAGAGAAAAATATTTTTTTAAATACAAGCATTAATAAATCTATACTAATATTATAAAGCTGAAGAGTTTGTTTGTTTGTTTGAACGCGCTAATCTCAGGAACTACTGGTTCGAATTGAAAAATTCTTTTTGTGTTGAATAGACCATTTATCGAGGAAGGCTTTAGGCTATATAACATCACGATGCAAATATTAGGAGCGAAGAAATAATGGAATATGTGAAAAAAACGGGGAAAATTATTCATCCTTGAGGGCTTCTATTGCGTGCGCTGCGAAAACGGTTCAAGATACCAAAAATATATGTATGAAAGAATTATTCCTCTTGAAATGATCTAAAAAAATGTCCGCGACAGTATATGTCTATCTTTTAAGGTTAACTCACTAGAACCGTTTTTATGGTAATCAAATTTGGCCGAAATTAATAACTTTGTCTGTTGCGCTTTCACACCAATACTACAGTACCGATTTAAATGAAATTTGGTGCACAGATCTTTTAGAACCTGAAAAAGGACATAGGCTACTTTTTATCCCCATGAAATATAAAACGGGACTCTTATCCTGGAAAAACTCTTCACGCGGGCGGAGCCGCTGGCAAAAGCTAGTTATTTATAAAGCTTTGAAGTTTGGTGGAAGGGGCATCTGTCACATAACGGAAACGGCAGAATGTGACGTCACCGAGTGTCGCCAGCCATAACGCTGCGTGCGTGCGAAACAGATGACGCGATATCCCCACTACGCCCCCACTTTTGCTCACAATATTTCAAATATGAATATCTGCTTTAGTTGTCAACCAATTTTGATTCTGATTTTACAAAAGAATTTAGTTTTCGTATTATGTTCTGTTACATATAAAATAATGTACAAAATCAAACATAGGAAGGAAACTACCCTATTGGCTTAAAAAGATAGACATATACTGTCGCGGACATTTTTTTAGATCATTTCAAGAGGAATAATTCTTTCATACATAAATTTTTGGTATCTTGAACCGTTTTCGCAGCGCACGCAATGGAAGCCCTCAAGGATGAATAATTTTCCCCGTATTTTTCACATTTTCCATTATTTCTTCGCTCTTAATAGTTGCATCGTGATGTTATATAGCCTATAGCCTTCCTCGATAAATGTTCTATTCAACACAAAAATAATTTTTCAATTCGAACCAGTAGTTCCTGAGATTAGCGCGTTCAAACAAACAAACAAACAAACAAACTCTTCAGCTTTATAATATTAGTATAGATTCCGAAACAGAACTTAGTATTTCAAGTACTAAAACCCATATTATGTCCTATCTTTTATTCATGTGTGGTCTTGACGCGTCGTAATAAGGTCATAATTGACAGTATTAAAATACTATTCATGAGTCAATATGTTCATATACTCAATGTAGATTCTAGCTGGGATTATTTCTCATTATGTGCTTGGAATGGCAAAGATGTTTGTTACTGATAGTGCATACCGAAGACAATGTACGATGTGGTAAATAATACTAAATGAGCCTTTGTTTATTTTGTCTCTATGCAGTTATTTATTCCACAATTTGACCTTTTAGTTTTACGGACCTTGTGGAAACATCGTTTTATTTTTTATATTAAAACTAGCTTTTGCTCGCGGCTCCGCCCGCCCTAAAAAGTTTTTCCGGAATAAAAGTCCCGCTTTATGTTTCCCCGGCATAAAAAGTAGCCTATATGTTAATCCAGGACATGACCTACCCGTGTGCCAAATTTCATCGAAATCCGTTCAGTATTTTTTGCGTGAAAGAGGAACAAACATCCATACATCCATACATCCAAACATCCATACATTCTTACAAACTTTCGCCTTTATAATATTAGTAGGATTATGTCAATTTTTTTAAGTTTTATTTGTCTATGGATCACAGTATTTCTGATCGATGGTTTTTCTCAAATGTAAAACACGTGTCTACTTTCTAGGTTTCCGTAGTATTATATTAATGCTCTTTGTGTCTAGATAACAATCAGATGTTTCCCAGACTATTTAATGTGCACTTTTTTGAGATTTTGCATAGTTTTATATGCAGTAATTCTCATACATACTACAATGTGTCCATTCTACAAGGTTATTTGTAATAAACTGCTGCTAATTGTGCAAAAACGACTTAAATTAGTTATAATAGAGTCAGGTTATGTTCCGTTTCTTTTCAAATCTTACAATAATTGGTGCAGGTAAATTGTTAACTAAATATTTTCGTCCAACTGTTATTTTAGTTTATTTACAGACCATTGATTTTTATGTTAGCTATCCTCCGTCTATCTGACTCTTGTTCTAAATTATTCTGGACACATAGCGCGACGGAAACCAGACAACTTAGAGAAGTTGGTGCTCACTTGCAAGCTCGAAGGCAAACGACCAAGAGGGCGTAGACCGAAGCGCTGGTCTGACCACCATGTCGCCAACTCCCTAAATATGCCAATGAGCTTAGCAGTGCACCAAGCCGAAGATCTCGCTTCTTGGAGTCAGATGGCGGTCTTATCGCACAAGGGAATCTCTTACAGACAATGTAATGAAATTCTCATTTTTGTAAGTTTTCCCCGTAATCTTCTGCTAATCTCTTAGAGGGTTTTATTAACCCTCTAATGGTACTATTGGTTACTGTAAGCAATTCGCATTTCTTGTGTACCCTGATATTCCGCGACTGATACAGCTAGTCTGCCGCCTTTATGGGCCTTTATTGGTAACCATGAGCAATGATTTTTAAATCGGGTCTATACGAGAAAGAGACTATTTTTACGCTCGTGGAGACATGCCTCTAACACTGGATACTTAAAATTCTTTTTATTTTCAGATCCATGCCTCTACATCCTGCGTTTCGCGTCTCAGCTGCAATTCAACGAGAAGCAGCACGACGTCACAATGACAGCGCTCAGGCTGGTCCAGCGAATGAAGAGGGACTCCATTCACTCGGGAAGACGACCCTCAGGGGTTTGTGGGGCTGGTAAGACTTGATTTTATATCGTTTTCTTTTACCCTGGAAACTATTTTAACCATAGATCGCTTAAATTTTGTTGGAGCTACTATTTTTAATTTATTTTTATTGGATCTCTTCATTAGCCTAGAAATGCTGTGATTATACTGCTCCTAATCACACAAAATAAATAATAGCACTAGTTATAAGTGAGTGTTGTGTTGGGTTGTTAATTTATAAAGTAACCTCACGAGAGACGTCCTTTGTGAATCAATTATACAAAATCTGTTCTGAAAGTCTAATTACTTATTCTGGAACGCAATTAATTAGAACATACAGTCATACTAAACAAATAAATTATAATAGAGCACCTAATAAATTACGTAATTATTTCCACAGCAGAAAATATATTCCGTTTCTAGAAAAGTGCGTCATAATTAATCAAACACTAATTAGAAAAAATATTTGCTGAATCATTGAAAAATATGAATAAATAATAAGAATTAAAATTATTTTAATGTCATAAACTGTATCAGCATTAAAAATTCAAATATTTTTTTTAACCCGACTGCAAATCTTTTTAACAAAAAATAACACCGAGGTAAAACCACTACAAACCAAAAAAATATTTAACTTCATATACCTACGTATATTTGGAGTCGGTGCCTAATTTAAATTGAATATTGTTTATGTATATTTCAAACTAAATTATTTATGATTTGTATTGGTTTTGAAGTCGTTTTTATGTATTGTTAAAAAGTTTTTATTTGTTGCTTTTTGTTAGTTAATTATGGAATGGTGTAAGCAATACATAATATACGATTGTAGCATTAGCGGGTCATCTGCTGTTAGTTATTGAAGATTTCTATAGGCTATCTCCGAAGATCTTCCTCTTAACCTAATAAATTATATTCTAAAACCTTTCCTTTAACATACACATTTAAATAACGAACACCCCATCACAATCGGATCAGTAGTTCTTGAAAAAATCGCGGCCATACGAACTAACAAACAATATACTAGTAGTGTAATGAATATTCGCAAGTTTTTTAATATTCGCATTCGCGATAAATTATGCTATTATTTTTGGCTCTCTGTTTTTGAATCTGTTCATGTTAACGTCAAATATACATTGCTCAATAAATATTTTTTTAGGTCCTTCCCAGGGTCGTAAACTATCTCCCTACCAAATTTTATCGAAATCGGTCTGTGGTTTAGCCGTAAGCGTTTAGCCGTAGCGAGAAAAAAGAATCCGGGATAAAAGTCCCGCTTTATATTATTCTCGGGATAAGAAGTAGCCTATGTGTTAATCCAGGACACGATCTAACCGTGTGCCAATTTTCATCTGAATCCGTTCAGTAGTTTTTGCGTGAAAGAGTAACAAACATCCATACATCCATACATCCAGACATCCATACATTCTTACGAACTTTCGCGTTAATAATTTTAAGTAGGATTAGTAGGATATTAATTATTATTATGTTGATAGAATTAGTACAAACCTTAGTGGTTTCTAAATGTTATCTACCAACAAACACATCTAATTTCCTTGAGCATGTCATACAAATAAATTAATACAAAATGGACAGCGAATATGACGTATTACTTTAAAAGTTTAGCATTCGTTTGTATTTATTTAAAAGGTCAGCAGTCATAATTCAGTATTGACGAACTTCTAACGCGTTGGTTAAATTAATTTGCATTGTTCTATTCGTCAGGCTGAGGCTTTGACTGAGGTGACTTGAATAAGTAATAAATTTTTTTAATAAATGAATGACGAGAGCAGGTCGCTCACCTCACGTAAAACCATGCGACCATGAGTACTAGCAATATACTATAATTATTAATAAAGTATGGTGTGTGCACGATACTGTGCAATGTGTTGTAGCACGCTTAGCAGTAGAGATAGACGGTGACGGTACTGACCTTGACGACTCGTTTAAGACCTAAGGTCAGGGGGCCCTATTCCTTCCATGTGAGCGAATCAGTCTTTTTGGAGTTACGGGCGTTCTAATCAAAGGATAACTTTGATAGCAATATAGGTAAATACTTAAATAGGCGATTTTTGGGGACGGTCATGCCCCCGGGGACGGAATAGGGCCCCCTGACCTCGCCACCATAAATGTAAGTCTAGTTAACATTCAGTCGATGCAATAATAAATGATTTCTGCGTCTCCCACTCACTTCATAATTTGTAATGACCTATCAGCAGTTCCCAAATGGTTGAGTTCAAGTATAGGCAATACGGAAGCTAATAGGCCTTCAAGGAAGTGTCGCGCACGTTTGTTTAATGTGAACGTTGTACGTGGCAGTTCTCCCACAAGGTCTGTTAAAAGCAACAGGCGAATGAAGTTTCATTGACGGTGAATATCCTATTGTCTTGAATGAGGAAAAGTTAGGGAAAAGTGTTGTGTTTTTTTTATAAAGCCATGATGAGAAATGCTTATTACTCACGCGACGATATGACGTGATGACGCTAAAGTAAGAGGCACGACTACCCAAAAAACATATTTGAGAAACACCCAAAACGTTTAGAAATGAAACCATAATGGGGTTGTTTCATGATGGTCATATTTATTTATTTATTTAAAGTCAGCAACAGTTGTTTACACATCTTATAACATACCTACTTAAATTATTTTGATCCTTTAATATGTGCAACAATCACTTAAAGGCTAACACAGCATGCATAACTAACGGTTATAACGATATACAAGGTTGATTCTCTCGTGTAAGGTCCTTATAAGAAAACTAGTAGTGCTCGCGGCTCCGCCCGCGTGAAAAAGTTTTTCCAGGACAAAAATATTTTCCCGGGATAAAAAGTAGCCTATAGCACTCAGGAGTTATGTAGCTTCCTGTTAGAGAATTTTCAAAATCGGTTCAGTAGTTCCTGAGATTAGCGCGTTCAAACAAAAAAACTCTTCAGCTTTATAATATTAGTAAGGAAATAAAAGATCAACAATTTTATGAAGATTGTTCGATTGAACAAAACTTGGCTTAGTTATAATAATTATCGGACATATAGCGATATCTACAGCTGGTACTACCAACAGCTTCAGTGTGGCATGGGCCTGCACCAAGGATCGGCTCTTAGCCCTTACCTCTTCCTGATGATAATGGATGCTCTTACATCGGACATTCAGGAAGAGGCCCCTTGGTGTATTCTGTTTGCTGACGACATTATGTTGGTTGCCGAGACTGGCCCAGAGGTCCAGAGTAGACTGGAGACATGGAGGCAAAGACTGGAGAATGTTGGCCTAAAGTTAAGTCAAAGCAAAACAGAGTATCTGTTTTGCGATTTTGGCGGTCTCTCTAGTCCAGTATCCTTATTAACCTTGCAGACCTTGGGTCACTCGTCCAGGGCGACGGTGAAATAGACCGCGACGTTGGGCACCAGATCAATGCGGGTTGGATGAAATGGCGGCAGGTCACAGGCACAATTTACGATCCACGGATGCCTCTAAAACTAAAAGGCAAAATATACAAATCCGTGATAAGACCTGTCGTCCTGTATGGATCAGAATGCTAGGCCCTAAAGAAGACGGATGAAAGAAGTTTACACGCAGCAGAGATGAGAATGTTGAGATGGATGTGTGGAGTGACGAGAATGGATAAAGTGAGGAATGAGTATATTAGAGGGAAGAAAAGTTGAAAGGTAATCGTCTGTCTTGGTATGGATATGTGAGGAGAAAGGATGAAAGGCATGTACCTAACCCAACGAGTGATGAATTTGAGTGTTGATGGATGGCGAGGACGAGGACGACCAAGGAAGAGGTGGATGGATTGTGTAAGAGATGATATGAAAGAAAAGGGCGTGAATGACTTGATGACGAAAGATAGAAGAGAATGGAAGAGAAAAACATGTTGCGCCGACCCCAAGTAATTTGGGACCAGGGCAGGAAGATGATGATGATGATGATGATGATGATATAGCGATATCTTAACAAATAAATCTGACACATTACTATCGACTTTTTCTGACAAATATAAAAATATTATCAAGCATCACAGGTATCGAATAGAAATTCGACACCTGTGAAACGAAAGGTTGTAGTTATTAGGGCGGATAAGTTTCGAATAGGCCCTCAATATTTAATGTATATTATATGCAAATTATATTTTTCATTCCAGCTCTCCTCATAGCAGCTCGTCTACACGATTTCTCTCGAACCCCTTCAGATATAGTGCGAATAGTGAAGATCCATGAGGTTACGTTACGTAAACGGCTTTTCGAGTTCGGGGAAACACCTTCGAGTGCCCTCACGATTGAGGAGTTCATGACTGTGGACCTTGAGGAAGACCAGGATCCGCCCGCGTTCCGAGCGGCCAGGAAACGAGATAAGGAGCGGTTACAACGGGTAAATAGCGTAATAGTTCATATTAATGAAACGTTCAAAGTGTCAAAATATTTTGAATATGGTTTTACATAGGGCTGCCATCCGTCCGGATTTCCCCGGATTTGTCCTAGTTTGAAGGGCGTCCGGGGGCCGTCCGGCCGGGGTTTTAAAAAGTCATTTTTTTATAGATAAACGATAAATTGAAATAAACCTTAGTTAAAAATTCACTCATAATAACCCGCATTCAAGAAGGCACGGCAAAATATGTTTTCAGAGGTGTCCGGGGAAAAACCCATATTTCGCCCAAATGTCCGGGATTTTTGCAATGTATATTGTATATCCGGCATCGGCAATTTAAGTGATGGCAGCCCTAGTTTTACATAAATCCCACTATAGCACGTTTTTGACTAACTTACTCCTCACTTTACGTACACTCACTCACTTATCTGACTTCTCTGTGAGTTTTGAACGACACTGGTTTCTCCCTTGCTTATACAGCGATGAGATACATTTTGGCAATTTAAGCACGCAGGAAACCGTGAAAACAACTTTCAAAACTTTTACGATGCGACGCAGAAAGTATTTTTGTTCTGATCTACGCCCACGTCAGTGAAAGACGAGCTGAGTATTTAAATACTTCATGAATATTAAAGATGGTTATGTGATTTACATTCCTGATTATGTATGTACAAGTAATATATTAATTAACAGTAAGTCACTTTGATTTTGCATAAATCAACCCAAAGGAATTTAATATACGACATTACGGTTGAAAGAGGAATTTTGAAGGTCCTATCAAAATATATGGAAAGACTAAATATAATCCGAAGCAATTTAAATTTACGACATTACGATTGAAAAAAGGAATTTCGAAGGTTCTATCCAATATGGAAAGACTATTATGTTTTCATGCTATCCTTAAGGCCGAATTTCGTCAGGTGTATTCATGTGTTATCAGTTCAAGACTGTTTTTCAACGTATACACGTATATAACATGCGAATTATGTTTTAAAATTTGCTCAATACATCCAACATTAAAGTTTTTCCCCGACGTTTATTTTTAAATTCTGTGTAAACACGGAAACCGGTTTGTCTAGAACTCGTTTGAAAATGCATACATATTTATGTGTATAACAGTTATTAAAACTGGCCCATTAGCGTAAAACTGCCTACAAAATTATTATTAAATAATTTTGTAACAAGCAATAAGAGTGAAAAAAACACCTTAGAATTATGAGCTTGTAAGCCCATGTATCTTATTTATAAGTAGGAACTTGTATTGATCTTTCCATGGCTCTGAGAGTACCTCAACTGCTTCATTTTCTCGTCTTATTCAGTTAAAAATAAACACACACTCACTCACGCCTTTTATCCCCGAAGGAGTAGGCAGAGGCCCAACGAGTGCACCCACTTTTCGCCGTTATTCCGTCCCATGATGTGATATCGCCATATCGGGTACAAATTCCAGACTCCGAGCTGATACTGAATAGAAAAACTCAATATCACATTGCCCGACCCGGGAATCGAACCCGAGACCCCAGCATTGCAGTCGTACCATAATACAACTACGGCAACGAGGCAGTCTAAAATGAAATAGTATAAATGTATGTTGCAATTGCAGCCAGTTTTTAACAGAATTACATACACACTAATCTCAACGCTTTTGATTATTGACCGTTTATAATATGATTTTTTAGTTAATGGAAGAAGAGGACGGGGAGAAAGAACTCACCGAGCTACAGAAAGAGATAGACGCACAATTAGAAAAGGACAGCTCTAGAAAAAAGAAAGTCGTGAGCAGCATAGTGGGCTCACCTGCGTCTTCGAACCTGGGTAAGCTTTACTCTCCTACATATATTTTCGTTATTATGGAACAGAACTATGAATGTGGAAGAGGCGAAAGAGGTGTTTCAAGATCGTAGCATGTGGCGCTCAATAGTCTCTGCCTACTCCTTAGGGATAAAGGCGTGAATATGTATGTATGATATCTATTTACAGACGACAGCAGAACAGAAGACTCAGACGCGAACAGATTCGCTGCAGAGACCACGTTGAATCTGATAGGAGAGTTGGCAAAGGACGTGCAGCCCAAAGACGCGGATGCTAAAGATGAAAATGCGCAGAAAGCTGACAAATTGAAGCTTGAGAAGGGACTCGGTATGATAGTGCTATTAACAGTGAAATTCATAATGTATTAGGCAACTAAAAATGTTACACACACATACACACATTCACACACACACACACACACACACACACACACACACGCGCGCACACACACACGCGTACACACACACACTTGCGACTTTTATCCCCCAAGGGGTACGCATAGGCGAAACTAGTGCACTCACTTTTCGCCGGTCGTACTTCCCATGATGTGATAAGTGCGAGGCTGTGACCATATCACCCACAAATTCCAGACTCCAGGCTGATACTCATAACAAATACCCAATATCATTGTGCCCGACTCGGGGATCGAACCCGAGACCTCAGCATTGCAGTTGTACCTACCTTAATACAATTACGCCACCCAGGCAGCCAGAGCAGCTAAAGCCTACAGTTATAATATTTATACATTTGTGTAGATATCTAAATCCATTAATTGTACATTACATACATAAAAATCTTCGCATATCCAAACAGTACTACAGCTAGCAGTCATATTATGTTAATTTAATTCAAAAAAATCTTCCCAGGGCCAGAGCTAGCAGCAATAGGTCTCGGACATTCGGAAAAACCAGAAGACAAGTTCGTCAAACCTGAACCGAAGCACCAAGTCATCAAAGACCTGCACAACGCCGAGGAGTTGGTACTCAGCGAGAAAGACGAGAACTACGTGGACACATTCATAATGACTGATGAGGAAGCGAGTCACAAAACTCGGATGTGGAACAAGATTAACGCGACGTATCTGAAGGAGCAGAAGAGTGAGTATCGACCTTGTTACAACGCTTTACGGTCGAAATTAGTAAACCATTTTGTTTACTGACGATCTATGTAAATAGCACCCGAAATCAATAGTCAAGAATGCCATCGTAGATGAAAATTACTTATTAAGATGGTCGTATTTTCATACGAACCAATTCAAGTTAGTTAGTTAGTTAGTTAGTTAGTTAGTCGGAGTCCTGTCATCTTGTAGATTTTCAAACTAATAGCTCGGCTATCCGTTCATGACTAAATTCAGGTTGATTACGAAGATCGATAACTTCGTATGAAATTAAAGGCTTGTGTCCGGAATAATATTTGAAAATTAACAGGTTCAAAACATAAGGCAAGCATCTCTGACTTTGAATTTACTTGTGTATTGCAATCGAAATGCAACGCAATCAGCCCTATATTATATACTGCCCACTGCTGAGCACGGGCCTCCTCTACTACTGAGAGGAGTTAGGCCTTAGTCCACTTGTGCATTGTTTATCATTAATTACCGTTCGCTTTAATGGTGAAGGAAAACATCGAGAAGAAACCTGTATACCTGAGAATTCTCTATAAGATTTTTGAAGGTATGTGAAATCTGCCATCCCCCACTAGGCCAGAGTGGTGGGGCCTAACCTCTCGCAGTGGTAGTAGAGGCCCATGCTAACAGTGAGCACTATTTAATACAGGGCTGATATATTTTAATTATGTACCTAAGTCACACCTGTTTTAAAATTAGACCGATTTAGTAATTTTTATATACGTACAAAAAATGCGCATTAGATATAATTCATCGTACGAACTTGCTGATTTGGCATTTTTTGACCGACTCGAAACTATCTTCACTCTAGAAGGTATTAAAATAATGTGTTAGATCACTTATCAATTGTCGGTCGTGAGAGTAATAACGACTTACCTTATTGCAAGTATAACTATCAACCTTCATGGCTGACCTGAAGGTAGTTATCTCAACCATGTTGTATTCCTCCGCTCGCCCCTATAATCTGTTAAAACAGTGGTGCCGTTTGTAACAAACTTCAGGTCATTCGTGTTACGATAATAGTTGTGCGAATGTTGATACTGGAACGGGGTTCAAAACGAGATACCATGGCATGTTTTCATTATAAATATACCAATACTACGTCAAATTAATCTATTACAGTCAAAGAAGAAATAAGAGCCAAAGAACGAGAAGAGAACAAAGATAAAAAGAAAAAACTTCGTGGCAACTACAAGAAGAAACTGCACGTGAGTAACGCAGCAACGGCGGGAGAGGCTATAGAGAAGATGCTGTCTGCCAAGAGGATGAGCACCAAGATCAACTACGATATACTGAAGAGTCTAGATACACCAGGAGGGGTGACCGCGACGAAGGAGTCTGCGCTGGTGTCTGAGTATGTCATTTTATTATAACATATACGTCATACATACGTGCATACGTCATACATAAGTACATACGTCATACATATATACAATCATAGCATCACGCCTTTAACCTTTTCAGGGGTAGACGTGTACCGCACCCACATTTCTGGGCACATTTTCAAGCTCAGATCTGATATTGAGTACAAAACCCAATATCACACTCGTACCACGCACTAAATATAATTATGCCATAGAGGCAGTTTATTATAAAGGCTGGTATCAATGCAATAATATTGTCATTAGGTAATGGGTTTATTAATTGCGAATTGTTAAATAGAATTTCCACATTCTTTTTTCTCGGGACGAAGGGCCCTTAGCCAATGTCGGGCCACTAGACGGTTTTCTAATTTTCCTTTGAGTTAATCCGGTCCTGATTATCGCTATATTGCACTCGAATGTAAGTTCCTAAATAAACTGAGGTGATACTAATTACTATCGTCTATCGTGAAAAAGTGCCAAGAAGTTTCTGAATGCAGACCGCTATATTCGATGTGATAATCTTAATGAGGGTGTATATTCAGCAGTGAATATTAAATCAAATCATTTATTAAGTAATTAGGCCCCTAAGGGCCCTTTTACACGTAATTTTTTACAATATTTTTTATCAATTTATCCTGACTGCCTCGGTGGCGTAGTTATATTATAGTACGACTGCAAGGCTGAGGTCTCGGGTTCGATCCCCGGGTCGGGCAAAGTGATATTGAGTTTTTCTATTCAGTATCAGCTCGGAGTCTGGGATTTGTGCCCGATGTGGCGATAGGCTCGCCCCCTATCACATCATGGGACGGAATAATGGCGAAAAGTGGGTGCACTAGTTATGCCTCTGCCTACCCCTTCGGGGATAACAGGCGTGAGTGTATATGTATGTATGTATCAATTTATCCTATGGCTGATGCTCATGAGTCGTCTGGCAGGGCTAAGTCCGCGCCGACGGTAGCGCCGGCGACGCCGACAGCAACAGCAGCGGCGGTGCCCGCGTCACCCGCGCCGCGCAAGCGCAGGAGGAAGGCGCCCGCGCCCAGCCCCGCGCCCCGCACACCCGCGCCTGCCCCCGCGTCTGCCCCGGCCACTCCTGCCACTCCTGCCACTCCTGCAGGTAACTAGGCCCTCAGCATGGTCACTTAATTCAAAGGGTTGGGAGCGGCTTCTGCGTTCACCCTAAAGACCGGTGTGGCCTGACAAGCCGACTCGCGTCAGGCTACTGGCAGTAGGGCCATTAACAAAAAAAAAAACCTTGTTTTTCATCAATACTGGCTAATCTGAATGTTATAACTCCTTTACTATAAAACTAGCTGGCCAAAAACAAAAAATGAAGTGTAAAATCAGTATTAAATTAAGTAATGTATAAAATCAATATTCAATAACAAAATGAAAATCGTTTACGTTTTCGGTTATAACGACGCATCGTTTAAAACTATCAAATGACAATATCCCGGAAGATACATGTATGAAAAAGACTATCGTGTATAACGACTATAGGATGAGGCGTCCAGGAGAGATGGCCCTTTCAAGCTGTTACAACTGGTTTTACTATATTATATTTTTGACAAAAATAAGTACTGTAATTTAACCCTAAGAATGATTTCCAACGCAAAATATTCACAAAAGTTTCAACATAAGTCTAACCTCACATTTACATCCAAATCTTCCTCGGTAAGTATCACACCTGGATGTATGAAAAACTTTTACACTATGGGGTTTTTTAATACATCAATGACACTATGAAAAAAATCTACAATTATTTATTATGCCGGAATAGAACATCTAATTTTACAACTACTTCACTAATCCGTACTCCCACAATGGAGATGTCCGCTTTTTGTATGGATCTCAAAATAAAGTCAAGCTTAAACTTCATGAATTAAAGGGGCAAACATATGGATACGATATGAACTAACTTTTTTAAAAAACGTTCATTATAAGTGTACTTTTTAAGCAAAATAAAATATTACATAAATCGGAAGACTTCAAAATTATACAATTTATTGCAAAGGCTTAGTTTTTAGGAGTACTATCCAAATATGTATAAAGTATCTTGGTAAGAATTTTTAGCCCATTTTTTTGACATGTCCATTCTCAATAACTAACTCTACACCTTATTTAATCCTTCTAGAAGTCATAGAGGATGAATACGACTTGGAGGCAGACGCTGAACCGGAGGCAGAGGGAGAGATGTCCCTCGCGACCATGCTGCAGAATGGAGAGGAAGATGACTACTACGCGGATGACTACGAAGACTACTAAGACTACGGTGTTCATCCACACACTACATTATAGACTGCAGACGTGAAGTGAGGGTTAGTTACCTAGTGTTTTGTCTTTTACTCGTAAATGTATGTTCACGCGTTTATCTCCATAGAGGTAAGTAGAGGTGTAAATATTGTACTCATGTATAGGACACGAGCCTAGTGTGTGGACTGATACTCGACTAGCCTGAAATTGGAGCTTCCAGGTGGTTGATGTCAGGTGTCACATCGTTAAAACATGTGTTAAAATAATGAGTAGTGCCAACCCTATGTTATAGTGGGATAAGGCATTGTAGATGAATAAACGTTTTATACGCCTGTAATTGTTATACAATGTTTTGATCAAATATTTTGAGCGATATTTAAAGTCAAAGAACTCGAGACAGCATACCATCACGCCTTTTCCCCTTCTAGGGGTAGACGAAGTTGTAACACACCCACTTTTCGCGAAGTTAAGTCCAATGTAATAGGGGGCGAGCCTATTTGGGACAAAACAATGCATTGAATAACAATGATAGATGTATGTACAACATAATATTATATAGCCAAATATAATTATATCTTCGTAATTTGCAAATGCCTATGCTTTACGTATTTAAAAAAATATTTTTTCTTTTTTACAGCGCTTGCTGAAAATTAGAGTAGATAGGTTCAAATGCGAAATGTAATTGTAGAAATAATCTGTGTAGAAAGGCGAGGATTTGTGTGTTTAGAATGTTACAAAAAATGTTTCATGTTAATTCAAGAATCTCTGGATTATGGAAATTATTTTTTTGTCGTGATATGCCATTTTAAACGGAGTGTAATTTATTCTGTAAATATTTCTAATTTTGTATTGCCTGGCATTGGTTTGCATTTCTGTAGTTTTCGGCAAACTAAGTTCACTCTGAAGTTTGCGTCGAAGGTGCGCATGCGCATTCCCTTGCACGTTTCCACGCGCCCGTAGCAACTTCAGAGCGAACTTTAAAATTGCTGACAGCTATACAAGAATTTGACAATTGATATTCTAAACTGCATATTTATTAGTAAATATATGAATCAATTAAATAAGTATATCACTTAGGCGTTGTTTCATCCATGGTTAAGTAAAATTCACTAGTGTAAGGTCCTTTACCTGACCATCGATAAAGCATCCTAGCATTGATTGTCCCACCCATGGCCTGGCGTTTCGCGGTATATTGTCATTGTCTAAAGCTGGCGCGTAAAACAGTATATTTGTTATGACAACGTAATGCTGGTGCATATTGATAGCGTCTATGTATCTGTCCCTTCGAATATAATGAACTGCGGGGCTATCGGCTAATTTTGACGTTTCGAGTGAACAACGAAACATTGATGTCAACCGAACTTTGAAATCAACCGAAATTTTATAGCCATTGGTATTGCGTATGATGTTATAGCTACAGTCAACACGAGTGCCTATCAACGAACCATATGACATCTCTACTTTTTTTATCGACGTTACGCGGCTAAGTTATACACACCAATTATACGTACAGCCGTAATGGATGAATTGGTCTTTTTTATTTAGCGGTTTGACATTGTCAAAATCATTGCCTGACAGCGATGGAGGCATAAGTTAAAAATATGTGAATTGAATTGAACGGTGCGTTTGAATCTTCAGAATAATATTGTGGAATATGGTGCGGAAATCGTAACAATATGAGAATTGTTTGTGCTCGTATGTGGAAGTACTTTTGGGTTAGATATAATTATACTGTGACATGTTTTTACGAAGAAACAAACCCCAAAGCCCATTTGACTCCCAATCGAGTCAATATACTAGTAATTATACAAACTTGGGAATCAGACGCTTTTAAACTTAATGCAGTAGCAGACAGTGTAAATCAATCAACGTAAGTATCAATATTATATTCAGTATGTAATAAAATTAATTCTTGTAGGTAATAATATCGTATGCCGTATCGGCCTGCTAAGGGCGTGGGCGCTTAACCATTTTTTGTCTTTGCACTAAATAAACTATTCCTCTTGAGTACCAAACCGAAGATCAACCCATTTATTTATTGTGTGGTTGCAGCAGTATTCTCAACTAACCTAAACTAAAGGTTCTATTCAACATTCATGGAGAGTATTGCTTTTGTTAGCTGTTTTCGTTTTGAGTATGCTATATCTGTTGTGTACGAATGTGCCAAGTCTCCTAATTATAAACAACGCAAGACTTGTTTCTTAATACAATAAACATAACGGCATTGTGTAATGTACGAAAAATTAATACATTTCTATAATTTTTAGAGTTGAAGAAGTGGAGGAACTGATTTTAGGCGGCTCCGATATTGAGAAGCACATTGCTGTCTTGAAAAGGATTGCTGTAGACCTGTGGTTGTGGAAAGACCTAGTACAATACATAATTGACAACAACTGTACACCTCAATATATAGAATTATACGTTATTATTGTGCCTTAATTAACCAATGTTGCATTTTTTATTTCTCTACCTTCTTAATGTGATAATGAATATAAATTTGAATAGTGATTCTTTAATAAACATTATTAAATATATTTTACCTACATCATTTAGGAACATACTCATTTTATTAAGAATCTAAGGAGATCTATTTTTATTAAATTTACATATTTATTGCTAAATTAGGTACGTGTTATAATATTAACATTATCAAACAATAAATACATTTTATTACAAGTATAATTTATAAACAATACATATTTCATGTCTTCTCACATTATTAATCACATTATTTATAGTTTATCATATTATCAAGAACATCTATCGACGAGCGAGGCTCGTACATAATACAAAAAAATCTACAAATTAAATAAAATTATTTTGTGGGTTTTATAGCGGTTTTTTAATTTAATTTTTTTTCTCCCGACGTGTCGAAGATAGAAGACTTTACAGCCTTCATGGTCACTGTGCAAATTTTGGCGTCGAAGAAAATATAACTTAAAACACCGCGATAAAATCCGCAAAATAGTTTTATTTCCAAGTCTAACATTCGCGTAAATAATATAAGAAATCATTAAATTGACAAATATTCGCGCTCACGTATAAATAAAATAAAGCTTGCGATTATAATCATTACAAATTAAAAATCTTAAATTTCTAAACGTTTCTATTTAGCTACTTTACTGCGTTACTCGGCCGGGTAATAGTGTTAATCACTTTCCGAGGCAAAAACACTGCTATTGAATAGTGGCTTTCAGAAAAATGTTGACAGATACGGTGTCTATCAATTTGATGTCAACTTTGCTTAGACAATACCAATAGCTATAATTTTCCATAGCAATCCACACTATCGATATCCACCGTGACGTCACCGGTGACCATCAATGTTCATGAGCACCGCGAGTTGTCCACCGGTGTTAGCCAATACGAAATCGGTGATTTGACAGTTAATTGATGTACACTTCCACCAGTGCTTATCAGTTTTCGATGTCAACTGAGATACATAATAGCCCGGCAGAAACGTTTTTTGTCATAGTGTAAAATATTTCAGTGTATTATGAATGCGCCAGCTTTAATGAAATGACTTAGAGTTAACGCAAATTGCCAAACGCTATTGTACATAGAGTTTATTTATAAAATATGTATTATGTAGTTAATGTTAGATGCGCATTTTATTATTAATGTTCGTATCTTGTAATCATAATTGTTATTCTGTAAGAATGTTCTGGATTTTAGCATTCTGGAATTTATGCACAAACTTAAGACTACAGCAATTATTATTTTTTAATACAGCTGTTTTACTTAGAAATAATATTTGTATAGAAACATAACAATCATAACAATCCCCATTCATGTAACGTAATATTGTATTCGATTTTTTTGTATCAGGTCAGATATTTTTAGACCGTTAGTGCTTACGTTGTTCTTAATACAAACCAATTGTTTGGCCACATTGAAAGGATGGATGAAAGGAGAGTAACGAAAGAAATATATGCCGCGAAAGTGAGTGGTAGTGACGGACGGAGAATCTGCGAATCTTTGATAATTGCAAATAATATGGAAAACATAATACGAGCATATACGCGCCTCTAAGACGTATCTTTACATATTATAAAACAAAGTCGTCTGTCGCGTCCGTCCGTCTGTCTGTATGCGATAAACTTAAAAACAAGCTGACTGATTTCGATGGAAATTAGTATGGAGATAGTTTTAGACCCTGGGTAAGATATAGTCTATTTTTCATCATTAACGCAGGCGAAACCGCGAGTAAACATATACATACATACACACTCACTCTTTTTATCTTTGAAGGGGTAGGCAGAGGCGCAACTAGTGCACCCACTTTTCGCCGTTAATCCGTCCCATGATGTGATAGGGGGCGAGCCTATGGCCATATCGGGCACAAATTCCAGACTCCGGGCTGATACTGAATAGAAAAACTCAATATCACTTTGCCCGACCCGGGGATCGATCTCGAGATCTCAATTTGCAGTCTTACTGTAATACAATACTGTGGTATAACCCGAGGCAGTCCGTGAGCAAAAGCTATTAAAAAAAAATTCAAGAAAGAAAATAATTTGCTGTTCAATTGAAATTATCAACACCAAAAAATATTATTGTTCTAAAGTAGTTGGTACCTACTTTGCGGTTTCGATGATCACCATAGTTTAAAGGTTGTATAAACATGATGAGCCAATGTCTGCTTTTTTACCTACTGAGACCAACTGGTGTTTGTTGTGATTGTGGTTTTGTATTTATATAGGCACTAGCTTTTGCCAGCGGCTCCGCCCGCGTGAAAGAGTTTTTCCGGGATAAGAGTCCCGTTTTATATTTCACGGGGATAAAAATCGGTTCTGTAGTATTGGCGTGAAAGCGCGACAGACAGAGTTATTAATTTCGACCAAATTTGATTACCATAAAAACGGTTCTAGTGAGTTAATCTTAAAAGATAGACATATACTGTCGTGGACATTTTTTTAGATCATTTCAAGAGGAATAATTCTTTCATACATATAATATTTTTGGTATCTTGATCCGTTTTCGCAGCGCACGCAATGGAAGCCCTCAAGGATGAATAATTTTCCCCGTTTTTTTCACATTTTCCATTATTTCTTCGCTCCTAATAGTTGCATCGTGATGTTATATAGCCTAAAGCCTTCCTCGATAAATGGTCTATTCAACACAAAATGAATTTTTCAATTCGAACCAGTAGTTCCTGAGATTAGCGCGTTCAAATAAACAAACAAACAAACAAACTCTTCAGCTTTATAATATTAGTATAGATTACTTACATTCCCCCCTCCTCCTTCCTCTAACCTAACCTAACCACGCCTACCTACTGTTTTACGCTTGCCGCACACGTTCGGTTTCCTGATTAGGTTTCCTGATCAGGAATTCAGATTCGGAATTCCGAGTGACTAGCGCAAACGTCCGGTTTTTTGTACCAACACGTTCGGTTTCCTAATCAGGTTTCCTGATCAGGAATTTAGATTCAGGAACGTGTGCGCGTTGTTGAACATTTTATATGTAAGCGGAGCATTCAGGTTTCCGAATCGGAATTCCTGATCAGGAAACCTAATAAGGAAACCAAACGTACTACGTAAACTAGGTACGTAAGTAAATGACAATTATTATGTGCCCATTAGTCATACAATAACAGATGTGGTGATGGCATAAACCGCACTTAATTGCAGTGATGATAATTATTTGTCATCAATTATTAACGGTTTTCCCTTCCAGTAACATATTAATTACAGAAACCACAGAACAGAGATAGAGATAGAACTATAATGTGGGCGTAACCTTTCATCCTCTAGTTAGCTAGGCAGCACTAACTCCCGTTTGAGCGGTCTCAGTCGTCATTGCGCATTGTCAAAGCTTTAATAACTAGAAAAAATAGTTAAAAATATTAAAATGCCTTATTGTGCTATTCTGGAATGCAGGAATCATAGCTATAGCAAAAATGTGTCCCACAGAGGTATTTCATACCGTCGGTAAGTAATATTTTCTGGTTTATTGCTATTTAGCTGAAAAATGTATATTGATTTTCTATGTCAAATATGGCACAAAAATTACAATTTAAAGTGTTTCTTATTTCTTTCATCATATGGTTAATTTTCGAAAACGAAAATCAGTTGTTCTAGAATGATTTGTCACCAAATCACAGTGTCACCGCTACTCAATTAGTGCATGCATGGTCGATAAAATGTTATCGATAACTATTAATTTTTCACTAAAGCGCTATGTTGTAACATAAAAATTTTCAAACCCCATACTCTAATTATTTTAGTAAAACATGAACGGATTGAAGACTGTATGGTTGTGTACCTTGGCCTACAAGTCGTGTGTTGTAAAACAAGTGCGAGTAGTGTTGTCAGTTTTCCAACTGCTTGTTTTGTTTGTTATGATGAAGGAGAAGGTCTAGAACTCTTTTAAAAAGAGGTGACGTCAGCTCTGCCGACGTCACAGGGTTCCACCTCATCATCATAACCCATGATGTGAGAGTAAAATTCCAAATTGTTCTGCGTCCTTTATTTCTGGATGTTCCAAACTTATTTTTGGAGCTCCGAACAGTTGGGAGTCTCACAAGAGGCTGCTTTTTCAAATGCGAGGCACCCTATTTATATCAACGATTTGACATCTCGACTAGTTTTTTGCACGATTATTATTTCAAAATACCCGCCGCTCCGACATATACAATAATGAATGCTACATACGTATTAAAAACTATGATGTGCGTATGCAGTATTTGTAATAAAATTACTTTGATTTAAAACGTAAATTTGAGAATTGTGAGTGGTCTGGTTCTAATGTTGGTTATATCAATTTCAGTTCATCTCTGGTTGGGATTGCAACCCTACCGGTGAACGACATCTCTTCGACCTCTTGAGCGGCAGCACCAAGCGTGTGAGCACGTAATTTCGTTGCCGGCTCGTATGTGCCCATAAATTACGAAGGCTTGGCCAAGGGCCCCGCGGAGTTTCGCCATGATCAGCTGTACCTGTAGCCGCTTAGCCGTCCTATATGTATCAGTGACCCCGTGACGGTGAAGAGCGTTTTGTTCTAGTGCACGATGAACATATCAGGAATCTTCCGCGGAAGTTGACAGGAGAATACTCGCCGGCCTGCCGATTTTGCGGGTTCTCTATTCATTCCCGGGAGTTTTACCTCAGGCGGTTTTCTTTTACATACAATTTTCGTTCACTTTGTCTTTCGTGGGTAGAGTTAAAACTGCCTGCATCACCAGAGAGTAGGCTATCTTCCCCAGCTGCATGAAGCCTCAGTGATTCCTGACTCTGCATTAGAGGATCGACGACACACTCCTATTGGTATTTTTCAAAATTAAACAACAAAGTATTTAAATTACGAAAAAAGTATGTAACAAAACCGGGTTCCGGGTAATAAGGTAAGGTGGGAGAACTTACCTTATTAGCCGGAACCCGGTTTTGTTGTATTTCTGTCTTGAGCTAAGTTTAGCCGATAAGTAAATAAATATAATATCAATTTCAAAGGTGTGTATTGTTTTATTTAACCTACTGTTATAGTAGCAGATACATATATAGCTAACGATGTAATACAGTAAAATATAAAAAGTTTAACTGAATACAAGTTTAACCTTTGCTCATCCTCACACTTCCTGAGGTGTAGCACGCGTGCTGACTGCTGGCTTGCGAAACCATTGCTTAGTGATTTCTTCTATCTCAGCCCGAACAAAAGGTTAAGAAGTTCGTAATTGTGCTATTAAACTGTTGAACAAACTTCAATGTCTTTTGTCCGGCCTGCTAGGCCGGCATAATTGTGCCAACCGTTAAAAAATATTTTCTTCCCTTACCGGTTGACAGTGGACGATAGCCTAATTGGGAATGGAACGGTCTGCCGAGACAATGTCCGGAGGTTCGAAACCCAAGGCACACACCTCTGACTTTTCAAAGTTACGTGTGTATTATTTATCAATTATCGTTCACTTTACCGGTGAAGGAAAACATCGTGAGGAAACCTGCTAACCTGAGAATCCTCCATAAGAATTTCGAGGGTGTGTGAAGTCTGCCAACCCGCACTAGGCCAGCGTGGTGGACCAAGGTCTTAAATCCTCTCAAGAGTAGAGGAGGCCCGTGCTCAGCAATAAGCAGTATATAATACAGGGCTGGTATTATTACCGGTTGACATTATTACCGGTTGACATTTTCCTTAAACTTTACTCTATTTAACTCCGGCAGTGAAATTACTATAATATGTATAAATACTCATTATAATTTATTGCAAACTAGCTAGACTGTAATACTGTGTAGGTAATATATTATGTAATTTAACATACATGTTTGCAGAATTGAAATTTTAAATTAAGAATTTGAACTCTATACCTAAAAATAAATTTTAATTTCATCATCATTATCAGCCCGTTGCAGTACACTGCTGGACATAGGCCTCTCCCAAGATACGCCACAGAGCCCGGTCTGCTGCTTTATGCATCCAGTTGCTGCCGGCCCTCTTGTGCAAGTCATCCCGCCATCTGGCTAGCGGGCGTCCCACGCTACGTTTACCAAGACGCGGTCTCCACTCCAGAACACGCTTACTCCAGCGGTTATCTGTTCTGCGACATATGTGGCCAGCCCATTGCCACTTTAACCTGCTAACTCTCAGAGCTATGTCGGTCACTTTGGTTCTCTGACGGATCACTTCGTTCCGAATTTTGTCCTTCAGAGAGACTCCGAGCATAGCTCTTTCCATAGCACGTTGAGCGACTTTAAGCTTATGGATTAGCCCCACAGTCAGTGTCCACGTCTCGGCTCCGTACGTCATTACGGGGAGGACGCACTGGTTGAAAACTTTCGTCTTCAGGCTCTGTGGTATATCCGACGAAAATATGTGGTACAACTTCCTAATTAATTTTTAATTTACTGAGTGAAAATTTTATTCAAGATATTTCCAACATCTTTTCCGGTGCTTATCAAAATAGTATTATATATTTTTGTAATAAGTTTTCATTAATTAATGTTATTTATAATTTTTTGTCATGAAATAAAAAACATCGATAGGTTTACAAAAAGGTATCATATGGGTGCAACACTATTAACGCATGCTTAGCGTACTGGGTGTCAATCCAATAACTTTTCTTAAAACGACAGCCATAGAGATCTTATGAATGCCATCGCCATTATATGCCATCTAGCGTGGAGTAGCAGAATGAAATCGAATTAAAATCAAAATTCAGGCTGAAGGAATAATATCGTATGAATTTATGTGAATATTTAAAATATGAAGTTTATACAATGACATTAAGGTTAAATTTAATGCAAATGATTTTGTATTATACGTTTCATGTTTATTGCTGATTTTGGCCAATCATAATGAAAAGATGATAGTATGTGAATATACGCATGTGTGAGTTTGGCGACACTGGTTTTCTTAGTAAATTGATGCTAAACTCCCTCCATTCTATCTTTACTTCGTGACAGAAACAATGGGGAATGTTATACTAGCTATGAACTTATGACTTGAAGCCTTCACAGGTTGCAAGTAAATTTTATTTAACAGCTATCGTATTAAACAATTAATGTAGTTAGTACAGTCAGCCACATAAGTATCTGAACAAATTGAAATTTTTAAATCGCCTATACGCGTTCAGTTCAATTAAAACAGTATTTTTTTTGTGTGTTAATTTTTATGAAGAGAAAACGAAAATTAGTATGAAAACAAAAGTGTAGAGGCGGTTTGAAGTTTTTAATTTGATCCGCTACTTATGTGGCTGACTGTACCTACATTTTATTATTATTTATTTGGCAGCATAAATTAGAGCGTGGCTTTTGTAATTGGTCGACTTGTACATTTATGTGACGTGTAGCATTTATCACCAAGCGATGAAATCGGCCATTAGAGCTGTAATGTCATGTACCTGACTGCCTCGATAGTTGTATTGCGTACGCGTCACGAGTACGATTTGCGCGCCGAGGTCCTGGGTTCGAATCCCGGGTCGGACCAAAAAACATTGGGATTGGGCTTTTGCATCTTAAAATAGTCGCAAGTCAGGACGTTGGCGGTATGATACTCCCGTGCCTCGGAAAGCGCGTAAAGCCGTTGGTCCTGCGCCTGATCTCTCTCCGGTCATGTCGGATTGCCGTCTCACCGGACTATGAGAGTGAAGGAATAGCGAGTGCACCTGTGTATTGCGCATACACTTGTGCACTATAATATCTCCTGCGTACCTGGCTGATCTCCGTTGAGATTGGCTGCCGTGGCCGAAATAGGCTAGGAAGATTTCATTTACATTCATTCAATTTCATGTATTCGTATAGGCGTGCTAAATCAATCTCAGTTATTCTTCTGAGCAGTTCCCCGCTCATTTAGCTACAAGAGGCAATAATAAAGCCTTATTAGACTGATTTATTTATTATGTCGATTATCGAGAGCTTCATAACAATGCGCCATGCACAGATAATTTCACAAGCCCCGCATTATATACTGTACTACACTACTAAGAAGGTTGCGCCCGAGTGAGCGCACTAGCCGAGTGCGAGTAGACAGTTTTTACATACCGATGTATGTAAATTGACAATTTAAAATTATACCCTGAGCTCCAGCGCATAGTGGCTAAAATCCTTTTTAATATTACGTATAAAACAATTGGGACGATAATCAACCACTTGAATTAAATTGTAATTTTTGCCCCTCATGTGAAATATGCATTTATGCCTTTAATTTCATTTGTTATAAAGCCCTCGATATATTAATATTTATTTATATCTGCTATATATAGTTGTAATGCTGTATGTGGCATGATTTATTGTGATAATTAGATACCGGATTATATGCATTTGCATATTTTGGCCACTTGCGCCGGTTTTGAATATAATGGTTAAAATCAAGGGATGCTCCATAAATCCATATGTTCGCTATTCGAAAATTTTATATTACTACTTTTCATTAGTATAACTGAAAATAAGTTAAATATATTTTACTGGAGCTTTTTTTAAGTTCACCTCTCCGTTAAACAAAATGTTGCATATTTTGATAAATTTCCATGCATATTCGGGTTTGCATATAATCCGGTCTCTAGATAAGTGTATTATGTATATTTTATTACTTCAGTGTTGGGCAAAAGACCCTAATGCGGTACAATAAATTAGAATATCTGTTATTTTAATGAGTGAAAACATTTGATGCCATTTAATTATATGAAAAACTAGCTTTTGCCCACGGCTTCGCCCGTGTTAATAAGTTTTTCCGGGCTAAAAGTACATACATAAAAACCTTCCCGTTGAATCACTCTATCCAACACATTTATTTGTATAAAGATTAATATTATGACGTTGATACAACTCTTAACAAATAATGCATTAATTTCGACCAAATTTGATTACCATAAAAACGATTCTAGAGAGTTAATTTTAAAAGATAGACATATACTGTCGCGGACTTTTTTTTAGATCATTTCAAGAGGAATAATTCTTTCATACATATATTTTTGGTAGCTTGAACGGTTTTCGCAGTGCACGCAATGGAAGCCCTCAAGGATGAATAATTTTCCCCGCATTTTTCACATATTCCATTATTTCTTCGCTCCTAATAGTTGCATCGTGATGTTATATAGCCTATAGCCTTCCTCGATAAATGGTCTATTCAACACAAAAAGAATTTTTCAATTCGCACCAGTAGTTCCTGAGATTAGCGCGTTCAAACAAACAAACAAACAAACAAACTCTTCAGCTTTATAATATTAGTATAGATTTCACTGTGTTTCCCCAAATGACCCGCTCGATTATGTCATTCCTTATTAGATATACCCGTCTCATGCATTTAGTGCATTGAAATCAGAATATATAAATCCACACATAAATATGCCATTACGTTATTATGGAAGGGGTTAAATTCCATAAAATAATTTTATTTGTAGTGAAAAGCAAAACTTAATATTTTTGGTCAGTATGGGAACGCCTATACATTTCCATTCCTCAGGATAACTACTCTAGGATCACCGCAGATGGTTAAAATAGCTGCAAAGACTTCATTCCCAAGCCTTATTGCAACGCCATACGTATTGTCTACAATTTACTTAGAATACGGTATATATGACATACAAGAATCAATTATTATCAATGTGAACCTTAGAATAAGGACTATAAGCATCTTCATTCTATGATGTGAACGCTTCAGTTGCAAGCAGTGGTGCTGATTTAGGCTATCTCGGAGGGTGTCGGGGCGACTAAAAATTGCGAATGGCGACTGGTTGCCATTTAGGCTATGCGAATTGAGATCAGTCACCAATTTAGGCTACCTCCAATGAAATGAAATGAAATAATTTTTTTAAAGCTTTCAACGCGCATTGCATCCGCAACTGCCGCGCGATAGTAGCGACTAAAAGTCACCGTGGGCGACCTCCCTAATGTCGGCACCACACTTCGCTATGTGTTATTTGTTATGCGCGTTATTCCCCCGCATATGACGAAGTGTGGAGGGCTCATTCGTCTATATTTGCTTTATTCGCACGCATAACGCATAAGCGCGAATAGCAAATAAGCTTATCCGTTCACTTGTCGGTTTTTTGACACACTTCAAAGGATACGAATAAGCCGAATATGTGTGTCGACTGCCCACACTTCGTTCACTCATTCGGTTTTGTACTCAAGCCACATGTACGAATATATTTGGCATGTTTGGCACGCCGGCACCAAGTGTGGATGGCATGTTTGTTGTTCACTCACATAACAAATATTTGGGCGAATATAGCGTAGCCGCTTATCAAATAACACATAACGAAGTGTGGTGCCGCCATAATACATAGAAGCGTTGAATGTGGGATCGTACAGTATTAAAGTACAGGATCTTGATGAAAATGTACATATAAGTTATTAAATATTTATAAATAGTGTTAATAGGGTTTTAGTTATAAATAAATATTTCTTTTTGTAAGTATCAATAAAATTCACACCATACCATGTCTTTTTATTTTTTATGTAAGTATGTAGTGATCGTTAGAGCTACCTACTTGGTACATAATAAAATACATTGTGATCATAGGCTCCTAATATCAATTAAACTGTCAGATAGTCTGGGTTAAGATTCGTATTTATTGTATTACCATACCATACCAGCCCTGTAATAAATACTGCCCACTGCTGAGCACGAGCCTCCACTACAACTGAGAGGGTTAAGGCCTTAGTCCACCCCGCTGGCCTAGTGCGGGTTGGCAGACTTCACATACTTTCGAAATTCAGAAAACTTTTCAGGTATGCAGGTTTTCTCACCATGCTTTTCCTTCACCGTTAAAGCGAGCGATAATTCACGAAGAATACACACATAAGTTTTTAGAAAAGTCAGAGGTGTGTGCCCTTGGGTTTTGAACCTGCGGGCATTCGTCTCAGCAGTCGTACCGGTCCCAACTAAGCTCTCGTCATCGCTTTGTATTAGAAGAAAATGATATTCGAAGGACCGAGCAACCCTGTCTTCCTCTAATCCTTTCAGGCCGGCATGGCAGCGCATCTTTGTTTTTTCTAGTTTCGGCTTCATGCACGGTAGAGATCGCTATTCGCTTATCATTTGATGACCTAATTGGTCGTTTGCTGACCGATTTTCTCTTCAAAGTTCAAAGTACACGTCGCACCAATAGGTACCATACAACGGTCGCACGACTATGAATGTCCAACTTTAGACTGATTTCTGCAAATTTTGGAGCTTATAGAGCTTGCGGCAATTCGTCTTTGTAAAAACTTATTAAAACATTGCCGCTAGTGTAAACGCGTCTGGAAATTCTTGCGCAACATATGCCCGCAAGAACTTGCTAGCACTGCTTTATAAAATTATAATAATACCTTTATTACTTAAGTACCAAATATTGGTAGATTTGTATTCATTGTAAATTATTATAACACTAGTAGTGGTCGCGGTTCCGCCCGCGTGAAAAAGTTTTTCTGGGACAAAAATATTTTTCCGGGATAAAAAGTAGCCTATAGCACTCAAGAGTAAAGTAGCTTCCTATTAGTGAAAGAATTTTCAAAATCGGTTCAGTAGTTCCTGAGATTAGCGCGTTCAAACAAACAAACTCTTCAGCTTTATAATATTATTACTAGCTTTTGCCCACGGCTTCGCCCGCGTTATTAAGTTTTTCCGGGCTAAAAGTACATAAAAACCTTCCCGTTGAATCACTCTATGACTATGACGTTGATACAACTCGTTAACAAATAATGCATTAATTTCGACCAAATTTGATTACCATAAAAACGGTTCTAGTGAGTTAATCTTAAAAGATAGACATATACTGTCGCGGACATTTTTTTAGATCATTTCAAGAGGAATAATTCTTTCATACATATATTTTTGGTATCTTGAACCGTTTTCGCAGTGCACGCAATGGAAGCCCTCAAGGATGAATAATTTTCCCCGTTTTCTTTCACATTTTCCATTATTTCTTCGCTTCTAATAGTTGCATCGTGATGTTATATAGCCTATAGCCTTCCTCGATAAATGGCCTATTCAACACAAAAAGAATTTTTCAATTCGAACCAGTAGTTCCTGAGATTAGCGCGTTCAAACAAACAAACAAACTCTTCAGCTTTATAATATTAGTATAGATAGGTACTTACCTACCTAAGTCAATAACCACTGTCACAATGTCGCAGTTGGTTGGTATTTAGGAACCTACTCTAAGAAAAACAAAGAACTAGTTTGAACCCGCATCTAGATCAAGCGTGAGATTCGCAAATATTTGGGTCTTGGCATTTCTAGCGCCGAATGTCCGTCGTAATGCCTGATTACCTTGACAAATGATTGTGACCAATAAAGCTCGGTATTTTCTTTTTTTTTACTGTATCACGAATTCTCGAAAATTCTGTGAGATAAAATTACATAACCACCACACCAATGCGTATTATTGTCCTCATGTACTGGCGGTTACGTCACGCAGAATTTACTATCAACACAGACATGTTGGAACATGTTCGGAATGACGTTTTCCAGTTCCATTCACAGAGTCATGTTACGTTGCACAAATGGTCAGATAACGTCACTGCAAATAGCCACAAACAGCGTCCCACAGAGTACTGTGTACACGAAGTGAACACGCATTGTGACACAGTGCATTGGCGTGTTTACATTGGAAATACTTCCAAGTACTAAAAACAGTGAAGTGCATTACTTGGCAATGATCGCATTTCTATTCGGTTTTTCGAAGGAGATGTTAGACATAGGTATTTACTTCCTGTAAACCTCCCTTTTGGCCAACTATGAAATGTAGCTTCTCTAAGTAATCTGTGGTTACAACTTACAAAAGAATGTTCCTGCGAAACGATTTAAGTACTTACTTACCTAATTAGGCATCCAAATAATATATGTTTTTATGAAAAACTTAAGTAATTATCATTAAGGTTAATGTGGCGAAGACCGGCATAGTTTATTTTAAAAAAGTTCAACAAATAATTTTGGTTATTTCTGTAATCATTTTAACGAATTTTAAAATTTGATATGATTTAGCTATTTAGTTGACTATTAAATAAAAATATCGAAAACACGTGGATATGATGGGGTACTGAAAAAAGAATCAATTTTGTAAAATGGTCATTTAGACGGATTTCTCCACCATATCGGCTAAGACCGTTTAAATAGGCCCAGATCTGAAAACAAACTGTTTTCAAGAATATAGACATTGTGTATATGTGTCTCTATTACCTCCTAAAAGGCTCCGAGTGCCATTGAAATGAAAAAAGAACTGTTTATCGGGTAAGTTCGGCATATTACGTCATTCAGGGGTAAAAAACATTTTCAACCGACTTCCAAAGTGTTACGCGATTACTCCGCCAATTATGTACCTAAGCCTATATTTAAAAATATTTTTGTGTTGGATTCAGTAGAGCTTCAAAATTCTTATGATAATAGGAATATTGATAACTTCCCTTTAACTTAAATTAAATTGAACTAGTAAAAAAATTGCGTTAGGTGGAAAATGTTCACAATTTCTGAAATTAGCAAAGATCGGCATATTCCTATATTAACCCGGAAAGCCTAGCCGGACTTCGCCACTACTGCATATTCAGGTCTTACTGTATTCAACTGTTGTAGCTTTGTGAAAAAAATATTTTATTGTTAACTGGTTACATGATCGCGTAAAGAAATTTATAATCAATAACCTTGTCTCAACAGATTCGAGTACATAGTCCAAAAATCAATTTCTCACGTTTTTGGCAACGTGGTGACATCAAAATGCGTGTAGAAATCCCAACAAAATTTCAAATGTATTTTTTTTCTTTCTATCATAGACAATGCCATCTATGTAAATTTATAAGAGGTGCTGAAGGTTTAAGATTTCGCATATAAGGCTGCCATCTTTTTAGCCATTCAGAATTTGTCGTAATTCTTTTACGGTCTTACCCGACTGTCGGTATTCGCCCCTCTTGACTTTATTGATCTTTTTATATAAGTACTTAATATATAATGAATGCTACAGCATCTCATTTTTACATAAGTATTATTTTTGCATTTCTATATTTGTCTGATTTTGAAGGTGTATCTATCTCTCCATGTTGCGCCACGGTAGGTATTTAGGAATGCACTTACAAGGTGTTAGTCTAAGTTACAAGGATGCTATCTGTAATCAGATAATATAAACAAGATGTGATAAGGACAGGTAAAATATTATTTTGTAATCCAATGTCTCAAACATGACGTGTTGTTTCTCTTAGTAGCTACGTCGAAAGTAACCTAGATATTCAAAATTGAAGTCCATTTTTAGGTTTCTATGTAGGTATTATTAGTGTGATGGTGATTCATTTTGATTTTGAACAACACTATGCGCAGTGGGACATGTCTGTACACGAACGATGACTTGCCTCGCCCGGCCCGGTTGTATCCGCTATCCACAGGACCACAACACACGGCGCGACGCTGCGCGCGACTCTAGGTTGACCACGAATCAAATGCGATAGTAATAATTAATAATATTATTATCGCAACTCGCTTTCATTTCCGTGCAGTGTTTGTGTAGTGTAGTGTTTTATTCTAGTCCATTACGTGTGATACGCCGAATAATTTTTTTATATTGTTGTTTATCATGATCTATAATGGGTTATAAATGTAAAGTTCAAGATTTGGGAAAAGGAAAGATTTCTAGTAAATGTATTGCGAATATAAAGACTGATCATAATGTATATCTTTTACCAAAAAAATTAATTGATGATTTTAACTTATTAATGGAAGAAGCTAATAGGTTGCGACTAAAACGGTAAGTGTTTATAATAATTATTAATGATATAAACTATTAACAATTACAATATAATACCTAACAATTTTGAAAGTTTCCCGCCTATCGCTTTGTCCAGGGTTGCTCTAGTAAATAAAATTATTGTTATCCCATAGATTATAAAAGTATCCGTTATCCTGTGGCAACTGTTTAAACGTCATTATGACAGAACGACAAACTGTTATAGTGCGTTTCGACTTTAAGTTCCAATGGCGTGATGTTGGCAGCAAAGTATATAACGTGTTATTACATCACAAAAAATGTGTTACTTTTTTTGTAATGGGAAAATGTCGCACCTTTAGAACGAAAATGACACAATTCAAAAAATAGAAAGTTGATTTGTCATTTTTAAATGACTAAAAACTAGTCCCTTATTTATAAAAATATAATAAAAAAGGGACCGATCTAAAAGTTTTGTCCTTTTCCTGTTGGAATATGGCTGTCTTTGAACTATTGTTGTATTGAGAACTTCGTTTTAAGTAATTTTATGACGATAACTCAATTTTCTATCTTTTTGAATTGTGTCGTTTTCATCCTAAAGGTGCGATGTTTTGTCTAGTAACAAAACACTAATATTTTCAAATTACTTTTCATATAATTTACTTATTATTAACATCATTTAATTCGGCCGTGAGAAAGTAATAATTAACCAGCTTTGTAGTTTCCAATAAATACTTCTATTTTTCTAATATGTATGGTGCAGGACAACAAGTTTTTGTGTCACGAAGTTACACTACAGAATTAATCTTCAACTTACGGAAGTAAGTCAAACACTATAAACATAATTGGTGGGTGGGTAGACATTTGGCAGCTAAACCATCTTTAATAATATGTTTATCTACTAAACCACTATTAACTACGTTTATGAATTTAGGATAATACGTTTATAAATAAAACAAGTCGAATATTTCTTTATCATAATGGAATGACATTAGGTTTTTGATGAGTCATGGAGGTAAGTAATTATTAAAAAGCAATTATGAAAAGTCAGCACAAAAAACACAAAACATATTAATAAGCATATGATACATTGTATCATTACACTGGCTATTTAGTTATTGTTATTTTAATCGATGTTATAAAATTATTGTTTACTAGCTTTTGCCCGCGGCTCCGCCCGCGTTAAAAAGTTTTTCCGGGATAAAAGTCCCGCTTTATGTTTTCCCGGGATAAAAAGTAGCCTATATGTTAATCCAGGACATGATGTATCCGTGTGCCAAATTTCATTGAAATCCGTTCAGTAGTTTTTGCGTGAAAGAGGAACAAACATCCATACATCCAAACATCCATACATCCAAACATCCATACATTCTTACAAACTTTCGCCTTTATAATATTAATAGGATTTATAATATTAATAGGACTAGCTTTTGCCCGTGGCTCCGCCCGCGTTAAAAAGTTTTTCCGGGATAAAAGTCCCGCTTTATGTTTTCCCGGGATAAAAAGTAGCCTATGTGTTAATTCAAGACATGATCTACCCGTGTGCCAAATTTCATCAAAATCCGTTCAATAGTTTTTGCGTGAAAGAGGAACAAACATCGATACATCCAGACATTCTTAAAAACTTTCGCCTTTATAATATTAGTAGGAGTAGGATAGTAGGATTATTTTTGATATAGTATTTTACTCAAGGAAGTACATTGATCCTCTGGTAACCCTATTTTTTGAAACTGAAATGCGGGAATTTTCTTCATAATGTCCACTATCTTGTCAGATAGGGGTGCAATTTACGCCATCGGTAAAAAGATTTAGTTAAAGTTTCATATTATATTACGGATGGCGTGGATTGGCACCCCTGTCTGACAAGATGGTGGACATTATGAAGAAAATTCCCGCATTTCAGTTTAAAAAAATGGGGCTATCAGAGGGTCAATGTATGTCCTTGTATAAATTACCATATCAAAAATAATAAACAATGATTGTATAACATCGATTAAAATAACAATAAATAAATCTTCTTCTTCTTCAAGTGTAATGATACAATATGTTATTTGCTTCCTAATATGTTTTGTGTTTTTGTGCTGACTTGTCATAATTGCTTTTTAATAATTACTTACCTCCATGACTCATTAAAAACCTAATGTTATTTTATTACGATAAAGAAATATTCGACTTGTTTTATTTATAAACGTATTATCCTAAATCCATAAACGTAGTTAATAGTGGTTTAGTAGATAAACATATTATTAAAGATGATTTAGCTGCCAAATATCTACCCACCCACCAATTATGTTTATAGTGTTTGACTTACTTCCGTAAGTTGCAGATTAATTCCGTAGTGTAATTTCGTGACACAAGTATTTGTTGTCCTGCACCATACATCTTAGAAAAAAAAATCGGTGCGTGTACGTATATACGTGCGTTAGAAGTTATACTTCTTTGGCATTATTAAAAAAAATTGATTGCATGCAAGTAATTAATTACAATAAAATGATAAAAGCTCTGGAAAAGGATAGTCAACACAGTCAATAAAGTTCAGTTTAAATTTGAAATATTATATAGATTTATATAATATAATTATTAAAAATATAATTTAGAGAATAATAAATATGTATGACGTAATTTGTACTACATAAGATTCTTAATTTTGAATATTTATTTATGATTATTTAAAAATAAGTATTTATTGGAATCTAAAAAGCTGGTTAATTATTACTTGCTTACGGCAGAATTCAATGATTTTAATAATAAATAAATTATTTGAAAAGTGGGTACATAGTTTACGCTTACCTATAATTTGATTTGAAAATATTAGTTTTGTTACTAGACAAAATATGTTGCCATTACAAAAAAAAAAACAGCCTTTATTTCATGGTAACATTTTTTGTGACGTAGTAACACTGTATACACCTTGCTGCCAACATCACACCATCGGAACTTAATTTTGAAACGAAGTCTACTTACTGTTTGTTAGTATTCTTAATTTAGAACTACTTTCTGCATGAGCATTCCAGTTACATATCGTCAATCCAATGTCGCAACGCAATAAAACTTAATTGATTTTTATATGCAGTTTTTCTATACATTTCGTTTTTTTCTACTTTGATGAAAAAACTATAAGTTATTTAATTGCATAAAAAACATGTATTTATTATCAACTATGAATTTTATCATCACGTAACGGAACACAAATGTAAACTACGCCTTACCCTGGTATATTCTTCGTTAGGTTGGCTAGCATGTGCGTTTTGAGTATAAAGTGAAGTTTGTCATTATCTAAAAACATACCTACATTTTTAGTTTTAGTTTGTGTTTATGAGATTCGTGATATTGTAAAAGGCGAGTGTTAATTTGTATTGCGCCTTACTGCACGAATTTTCTGAATCGCGATTTAAACGTAAATTATTAATGAGTCGATTACGCGTTATGTATGCGTAAACGTATCATTGTTTTTCATGTTTGTAACAGTGAAGTGCAAAATCGAGGTTGGTGAAATAATGAATAGTGCATTTATCGCTTTTTAGCGATGTGTGAATTTAATCAATTGAATTTATGGTGATATAATAAAATTCATGGTGTTTCCTATATTCCTAGTGCCGTTTGTAAAGCTTAGTTCGAATCATAGGGTCCACAAACGAGCAGACGGATTTTATCATGGTCGTAAAACGGTAAGTTTTTTGTCTACAACGTGATGCTTTACGTACGAAGACTAATATAATGTATATAGAGCTTACCAACTGTTAATAACAGCTTAAGATGTATTTTATGCGTTAAATAAGTGTTGTCTAAAGAATTGTTTTTTTTAGAAATTATTAGGATTCTATTAAGAGACATTGTCTTCCTACATATAGCTATATTACATTCATAGTTATATGTTTGTTTACGTTTGTCTCGAAATTTTAATATTGAGCCGTTTTAATGTTATGTTTCGAGAAAGAGCAAACTTTCCTCTTTTGATAATAACAATGGCTTGAAGATGTATTCGGTACGTTAAAACAGCGTGCGACGTGTTTTGTTGTGGTTATTGATCACGGAAGATTCTTCCATCTTCGTTGTTTATTTACGACAATATAAATTGCTTTGTAAAAAAAAAATACAAATGACATTTTAATCCATAAGTATCATAAAATGTATACGACTGTAATATATTGAAATATTGTAGGTGCATAACAGTAAACTGACAGGCCGGCCTGTTACAGTTAACCAGGTTTCTGTGTCAATTAATAAACAGCTTAGCATTCAGGTCTTGTGTGTATTGACAATTCTAGTTCTTTGTGTGTTATCATAGTGTGTAAGTAGATCTAATCTAATATAGATATATGTCTAAGATATCTTTATTTACTAAAAGCACCCAAAGAAAATCCTTTTTCTTTTAATATTGTAGAAAATGGAAAATATAGCCAGTAATATTATAATAATAACCTCTTTGGGGGCTGATACATGAACTTCTGTAACTGTAAATTAAAAAGGCTTCTCAATTACATGTAAAATATTTTCCTCAAATGGATATTTCCATTACATACCCAATTGAAATTTGAATAGCCACAAATGCATTAATTACATCATAAAAAAAAATGTTTTGCATATGACCTCCACATAATAGCCACTATGGCTGTAAACATGTGAAATAAATATTGTTGTTTGTGTCTGTTTTCACTCTGCACTGATACATGTTTTCGCAAATTTTTGACATCCTTGACTCGTCAAGCACCGCTACAGACGCAGGTGTCCAAGTGTATAGGGTTTCCCCATACATCTATTATCCGCAGGTTCAAAATCCAAGGGCACACACCTCTGGCTTTTCTAAAAAATTATGTGTGTATTCTTTGTGAATTATCGCTTGCTTAAACGGTGAAAGAAAACATTGTGAGGAAACCTGCATGCCTGAGTTCTCTGAATTTCGAAAGGTATTTGAAGTCTGCTGACCCGCAGTAGGCCAGTGTGGTGGACTATGGCCTTAACCTTCTCAGTTGTAGAGGAGGCCTGTGCTCAGTAGTGGGCAGTATATATATATACAGGGCTGGCATGGTATGGTATGGTAATATTAACTCTACCATCAGTTCTCAAACTCTAGTGTTGCACTTATCGAAATCAGTTCAAGGTATAAAATACAATGCATGACATAGAAAAAAAAAATTACAATGATTTGTTTAGAGCAGTTCATTTATACTCACAAAATAGGTTATAAATTTTAAATACCAATACGAGTCCATAACCCTCTCAGGAATCCTGTAATAATTTGATCTGAAATTCTTCAAGATGTCATCAGTAATCTATGTTCAAGATATACACTAATACTTACATAAAATAAGTGAAAACGGCAGACCAGTAGACAGACGCAAGCAGCACCTGTTCAAGAATATGACACATGTGCCAGCCATCAGCCACCTCATATGTAAAGTTGTCATCTCAGTGTTTGTTACCTCATTCCTAAGGGCCACTTTCACCGCTTGCTGATAAATGCTACTTATCACATAAATATATTAGCAGAATAAATACTAAAGTCATAGGTACTCAATCAATGTTCAAAATCTAAAATGAGTACTATTTACATTCGCTGTTAGATGTGATAACTGTCAAATAAAAGTTCCTTTTAATCTGTGAGTCGCTCTTAGTACATATTTTTGTTCATTTACCAAACCTCACAATGGCATCTTTACAGTGAAAGAATGAGGTGTAACAAGTGGCTATTTCTATTGGATTTCATAATTCTATGAAAGTAAAATCGCAAATGACCCACAGTAAATTGCTCCTGAGATAACAGGTTCCTCATGTTTTTAGGTGAAGAAATATTGTTTCTCCTTTCAATGTTCAATTTATGTGTGGGCTTGCCTGTACATAAAATTTAAGCTCTTAGGTTTAGGGTTCGCATAAGCATTGTGAAATTAACTGGAATTATAATCATCATCATCATTACAGTACGACTGCAAAGCTGAGGTCTCGGGTTCGATCCCGGGTCGGGCAAAGTGATATTGAGTTTTTGTATTCAGTATCAGCCCGGAGTCTGGAATTTGCGCCCGATATGGCGATAGGCGCGCCCCTATCACATCATGGGACGGAATGACGGCGAAAAGTGGGTGCAATAGTTGCGCCCCTGCCTACCCCTTCAGGGATAACAGGTGTGAGTGTATATGTATGTATATATGTATATATTATCGTCATCATCAGGCACATGATGTCCACTTCTGATCATAGTTATCCCCTTAAGATCGAATTAACCAATTAAACTGAAATTATAATGCTTATAAATTAAATCTTAAATTTAAAAACTTTGTAGGAGTGCCATGACCTTATACCATAATTTTATGTACCTAATGAGGTATAATATCTTTAAAACACAATAAATAAAAATATTTTTATTTTAATTAATATATAATACTAGCTTTTGCCCACGGCTTCGCCCGCGTTAATAAGTTTTTCCGGGCTAAAAGTACATACATAAAAACCTTCCCGTTGAATCACTCTATCCAACACATTTATTTGTATAAAGATTAACATTATTACGTTGATACAACTCTTAACAAATAATGCATTAATTTCGACCAAATTTGATTACCATAAAAACAGTTCTAGTGAGTTAATCTTAAAAGATAGACACATACTGTTGCGGACATTTTTTTAGATCATTTCAAGAGGAATAATTCTTTCATACATATATTTTTGGTATCTTGAACGGTTTTCGCAGCGCACGCAATGGAAGCCCTCAAGGATGAATAATTTTCCCCGCATTTTTTACATATTCCATTATTTCTTCGCTCCTAATAGTTGCATCGTGATGTTATATAGCCTATAGCCTTCCTCGATAAATGGTCTATTCAACACAAAAAGAATTTTTCAATTCGCACCAGTAGTTCCTGAGATTAGCGCGTTCAAACAAACAAACAAACAAACAAACTCTTCAGCTTTATAATATTAGTATAGATAACTTTGAAAGACCATGTGGCAATATTATTAAGTAAGGAAGAAGTTACAGTTAGTTTTTCCCTTCCCTGTATATTATTATGTATAGTGAAAATAAAAATAAAATATTAAATCTTTATTATATCCTTTTATTCACTTAATGTACTATTTTATGAATTGAAATGCCTGCCAGATTTTTTCAAGTAGATTATAATTCTAATTAAATCCTTACATATTATAAAACAAAGGCCCTGCCGCGTCTGTCTGTATGTTTGTCTGAACGCGATAAACTCAGAAACTGCCAAACAAACTTCAATTGTATACGACAATTTAAGACCCTGAGAAGGGCATAGGCTACTTTTAATCCCGGGAACAATAGATAGCGGGACTTTTTATTTCAATGTATAAAAACAAAAATATTCAGAACCAACTCGTAATGTAGTATTCATATTAAATAATATTGCGCACTAGTATTTTACGCACGAAATTTAGTTAAAACTTTTTGCGGAAAAGATATCCATGTGCCTGTAGATGCGAGGGAAATATTATTTAATATGTACAAGACTTTCCTTGGTATCTTACTTTTTACTAATGTTATAAATGCGAACGTTTGTGGAAGTGTTGGATGTTTGTATGTTTGTTAGAAGTAAACGCAGAAACACTTAACAAAACTGCAGCAAACGGGTAGATCATGTCTTGGATTAACACATATTTCAAATAATAACCGTGGTAAGATTAAGGCTAGGCGCGCACTACGAGTTTTTCGCCGCGCGGCCAATAAGCGCTGCGGCATATTATGTCGCGGCGGCGCGGCGAAAAACTTATAGTGCGCGTCTGCTCTAATTGCTCACTAACTACAAACATTCGATTAAAGGTAATCGAAAACGCAATATTTAAATATATATAGTCCAATATGGTCAGTATCAGCCCGAAGTCTGAAATTGGTGTCCGATATTGGCGGGCGATAGGCTCGCCCGTCATCACATCATGAGACGGAATGCGGATGGCGAAAAGTGGTATTGAGTTTTTCTATTCAGTATCAGCTCGAAGTCTGGAATTTGTGCCCGATATGGCGATAGGCTCGCCCCCTATCACATCATGGGGCGGAATAATGGCGAAAAGTGGGTGCACTAGTTGCGCCTCTGCCTACCCCTTCGGGGATAACAGGCGTGAGTGTATATGTATGTATGAAGTGAATTGAAATAACTGCTAATCAAGTGTTTTTTTGTTGCCGCCAAAACTCCTCGATAAAGTCTTGGTTAGGTAGCCACTGCTTTACTGCGACATACTTAAAGAGCATGATTGTGTATTAGAAAACCAAAAATATCGCTTAAGACGGCTTTTCCCTAGCTTGAAATTGGCAAAATGCCATGAAAAAAACACTTTGAATTACAAATCGCTGCGCCAGGCATTGCACTGCGAATCAATAGATCTCCATTCTCCAGTTTCATAACCACGCTGACTGTTATACGTATATCCTGCAACTTGGAACTCCAAACCGGAACTTTCCTTAGTCATCGATACTACCCGCAGTTTTTTATTATTCGGTTATTGACTCACTGTTTTATTATTTGCAATTGCCAGTAATTTTTTATCGATCATTGATGAATAAGTGTACAACAAACCACCTGGAATAAATATTGTAAATAGGTAAATAACTTTATAGTATCGTTTGCTAAATTTCATGTTTTTTTTGGAATTAGAGATATATCCTGAAGGAATATTTTACGTCCCAATATTATGAATGTTAGATACCTTACATTAAATTTCTATTTTCAATTCTATTTCGAATTAAAATAATCTTACGCTATTTTAATAGAACGCATTGTGATAAGAGTTTCTTTTAAATCCTGGATATTTCCGTGACGCGTTCTTAAAAAGCTATAGTCAACGATGACTTTATGGATCACCTTATTTTTTAATATCTATGGTCTCCTTACACAGTGGCTTTAATAAGTTTTATAGACATAAAATAGTACAAAGAAATACTTTTTGCTATTGAATTTTGGTATGAGATTTTTTGTGACTCGCCAGCTCCCCGCACTTATATTTTTAATTCAACCTTTTGTTCGGCAGTCAGCACAATGTTTCCTTGTCCACTTTTATCCCTCGCTCATTATATTTTCATTCGGCCGGGGACCAGTTACACACCCAACGCTATTCACTTAGTTGATTGCATCCCTGATGTGCGTGCGTAGGTGAATGTTGCTTTATCTGTAAAAAAAAACTATAGTCTCGGATATTCATATAAAAATGACCCCATTACGACCGAACGCTATTAATGAGTGTTTTGACTAATTAATGTTTGTCTCTTACTGGTAGCAATTTAATTGAGAGTTAGACAAAACACCGCGAAACAACAATATTTTTGTTTTATTATTGTTCTTATATTCCAAAGACATAATATTTGTACTTCATTTGTTACCTTTGACGTTTAATCAAACAGCGTATCTAACTATTCCATGTTGTGCAATTCAATAAAATAGTGCACTTTGTAATGAAGAGCAGACAGAAGTGCTCACTGACTCACAGTTCCGCATTTCTTGTAAGTTGCTTAATTCCATGCAATAAACTGATTTTAATGATTAATCATAACAAGTTGCTAAAACGCTCGAGGATGCCGCCAAGCCGAAGTTTCCAAGAAGTCTGACTCGTTTACCTGCTGGTGGTCCCCACGGAAATGCTATAATTGTTTTTTTTCAACCATGACAGGCGACATTACGTACGCAGCGTGACCCGTTTCACGTGGCGTCTATAAAATATTTTGGACTTTAGACTTAAATTATTCAGGGATATATCTGAAGTGAATTCATGAATAAGTAAATTGTTTTGATCGTTATCGTACAATTTGTTATTAAAACATGTATATAGTATAGTTATATTTTTGTGAACATGACAAATCTTGTTTAGAGGAATTTTAAGTACACATTTTTTTAATGGGCAAACTAGAACTAACACTCGGATTAGTCTAAAAGGTTCATTATCATTAAACATAGTCGGGTAAAAATAACATAGTAGGGTAAACAAAAGCCTCAAGAACTGAAAAAAGTCCTGTCTATTGCGTGGGTCCTTTTTATTAGTTGCGTTTTTGTGCAAACGTCAAACCCCTTGCATGCCTGGCCCCACAAGGTAACGGAAGTTGATTCAGCTTACAACTAAGCAGAAAACTGCTAATTAAGGTTTTCTAACTCTCTGTACACGTTTGTGTTTCGCTATATTAAATATTTTCCTGTTCAGTATCCGATGCACTGGAATGTTTCAAAGGGACGACAACGGACGAGACGTTGACAAGAATTTAAAAAAAGATCTCGCTGTGCATTTTACAACAGAAAGGTAGTGATGTTGGCGCGCGTTCACACCTGCCGCACGCGGGCGCCGCTTTACCGCCGGGCACCTGCGCGCCAGATGTCCCTTCCTGATGCCATAGAAAAGCATATTTGTATACAGCTTGAACTCTATGCAACGTTGTAATAGGGACATTTTTATTACCAAAACGCGATCGAATAGTTCAAACACAACAACCAGGAATACGCTTTAACCCCAGTTAGACGCGTGCATTCGTTCCCTATCTTGGTCCACTGCAAATTTGCAGACGCCCCGTAAAACGTAGTAATGTGTTCCCTTTTATGAGAAAGTTAAATCGCCCCGGTCAGGTTGGACGGCGCCGATCCATGGCGTGCTTGCGTACGAGTGCCGACATGTCTCGGTTCGCTGACCGCTATAGGCTGGTACCGTCCAGTTTTGGAAAAAAAGGGATAAAATTATAATGAGATGACCTTCGTGACAGAATATATTCGCGCCGAGTCGCTGTCTGAATACGAAATGAGAAAATTTGATTGATTACGTCACGGGACATGTTCTTGGGATATAAAGAGCGCGTCCTTCATTAGCATGTGGTTACAATTTCTCCGGCCCTTGTGAAATTAGAATATAATTATTATGGACTCATTTTCAATATTGCTTTGGTAATAATAATGTACTTTTCGTTATTCGTATTATATCGTATGAAATTTGAAGATTAGCAGGCTCTGGTATTCTAAATTCAAGACCTGTTAAACAACGAGTTTAATTAGTAATTAAGTAATATGTTGGTCTTATAAAATTCTGACGTTCATTTTATGAACTTGTGTTTACCATTTTTACATCATAGATAAAAGTCCCACTTTATATTTTCCCGGGATAAACAGTAGCGTGTGTGTTAATCCAGGACATGGTCTACCCGTGTGCCAAATTTCATCGAAATCCGTCAGTAGTTTTTGCGTGAGAATTAACAAATATGCATCCGTACGTACATTCTTACACACTTTCGCGTTTATAATATTAGTAGGATTGTCTGATCATATATTTAATTATTGAACATCAGATTAACTTATATGTATCAAATAAATCCTAATCGAATCATAACCACATATTTTTTTCTGTTGCAATTGAACATTAGCACAAGTGCATACTCTTTTTAGTCTGTGGTCTCCAGCATATCAAAGAAATTCAATTTTATTACGGCTGGTTGTAAAAAATATCGGTTTAAACATAATACGCCACTAGTCAAATCGTATCGTGATGCGTTGATACTTGATAGCACAGTGACTCCAACAATATTGAAGCTCTGTCAAGATAGCAGTAGCAACTTAGCAGAATCAAATCAAATACATTTTAGAATTTGTAGCTAATTTGTTGCTAATTAGTTACCACAATATCGATTTTGTTGCTCAAGCCGTTTAAAAAAAAAGCTGTCACTGCTATCTTGATATCAAGATAGCAGGGAACTAACGAAACTTAGAGATATATGATCAAATGTGGTATAGGAATTTGTAGCTAATTTGTTGCTAATAAGTTACCGCAAAAACAATTTTGTAGCTCAAGCCGTTTCCAAAAAAAAGCTGTTACTGCTATCTTGATATCAAGATAGCAGGAAACTAACGAAACATAGAGATATGTGATCAAATGTGGTATAGGAATTTGTAGCTAATTTGTTGCTAATAAGTTACCGCAAAAACAATTTTGTAGCTCAAGCCGTTTCCAAAAAAAGCTGTTACTGCTATCTTGATATCAAGATAGCAGGAAACGTAAAGAAACTTAGAGATATGTGATCAAATGTGGTATAGGAATTTGTAGCTAATTTGTTGCTAATAAGTCACCGCAAAAACAATTTTGTAGCTCAAGCCGTTTCCAAAAAAAAGCTGTTACTACTATCTTAATAATAAGATAGCAGGAAACTAACGAAACTTAGAGATATGTGATCAAATGTGGTATAGGAATTTGTAGCTAATTTGTTGCTAATAAGTTACCGCAAAAACAATTTTGTAGCTCAAGCCGTTTCCAAAAAAAAGCTGTTACTGCTATCTTGATATCAAGATAGCAGGAAACTAACGAAACATAGAGATATGTGATCAAATGTGGTATAGGAATTTGTAGCTAATTTGTTGCTAATAAGTTACCGCAAAAACAATTTTGTAGCTCAAGCCGTTTCCAAAAAAAAGCTGTTACTGCTATCTTGATATCAAGATAGCAGGAAACTAACGAAACATAGAGATATGTGATCAAATGTGGTATAGGAATTTGTAGCTAATTTGTTGCTAATAAGTTACCGCAAAAACAATTTTGTAGCTCAAGCCGTTTCCAAAAAAAAGCTGTTACTGCTATCTTGATATCAAGATAGCAGGAAACTAACGAAACATAGAGATATGTGATCAAATGTGGTATAGGAATTTGTAGCTAATTTGTTGCTAATAAGTTACCGCAAAAACAATTTTGTAGCTCAAGCCGTTTCCAAAAAAAAGCTGTTACTGCTAGCTTGATATCAAGATAGCAGGGAACTAACGAAACTTAGAGATATATGATCAAATGTGGTATAGGAATTTGTAGCTAATTTGTTGCTAATAAGTTCCCGCAAAAACAATTTTGTAGCTCAAGCCGTTTCCAAAAAAAAGCTGTTACTGCTATCTTGATATCAAGATAGCAGGAAACGTAAAGAAACTTAGAGATATGTGATCAAATGTGGTATAGGAATTTGTTGCTAATAAGTTACCGCAAAAACAATTTTGTAGCTCAAGCCGTTTCCAAAAAAAAGCTGTTACTACTATCTTAATAATAAGATAGCAGGAAACTAACGAAACTTAGAGATATGTGATCAAATGTGGTATAGGAATTTGTAGCTAATTTGTTGCTAATAAGTTACCGCAAAAACAATTTTGTAGCTCAAGCCGTTTCCAAAAAAAAGCTGTTACTGCTATCTTGATATCAAGATAGCAGGAAACTAACGAGAGTTAGAGATATGTGATCAAATGTGGTATAGGAATTTGTAGCTAATAAGTTACCGCAAAAACAATTTTGTAGCTCAATCCGTTTCCAAAAAAAAGCTGTTACTGCTATCTTGATATGAAGATAGCAGGAAATTAACGAAACTTAGAGATATGTGATCAAATGTGGTATACGAATTTGTAGCTAATTTGTTGCTAATAAGTTAACGCAAAAACAATTTTTTAGCTCAAACCGTTCCCAAAAAAAAGCTGTTACTGCTATCTTGATATCAAGATAGCGGGAAACGTAACGAAACTTAGAGATATGTGATCAAATGTGGTATAGGAATTTGTAGCTAATTTGTTGCTAATAACTAATAAGTTACAGCAAAAACTATTTTGTAGCTCTAGCTGTTTCCAAAAAAAGCTGTTACTGCTATCTTGGCTTTTTTTGGAAACGGCTTGAGCTAAAAAATTGTTTTTGCGGTAACTTATTAGCAACAAATTAGCTACAAATTCCTATACCACATTTGATGACATATTTCTAACTTTCGTTAGTTTCCTGCTATCTTCATATCAAGATAGCAGTAACAGCTTTTTCTTGGAAACGGCTTGAGCTACAAAATTGTTTTTGCGGTAACTTATTAGCAACAAATTAGCTACAAATTCCTATACCACAATTGATCACATATCTCTAAGTTGCATTAGTTTCCTGCTATCTTGATATCAAAATAGCAGTAACAGCTTTTTTTTGGAAACGGCTGGAGCTACAAAATTGTTTTTGGGGTAACTTATTAGCAACAAATTAGCTACAAATTCCTATACCACATTTGATCACATATCTCTAACTCTCGTTAGTTTCCTGCTATCTTCATATCAAGATAGCAGTAACAGCTTTTTCTTGGAAACGGCTTGAGCTACAAAATTGTTTTTGCGGTAACTTATTAGCAACAAATTAGCTACAAATTCCTATACCACAATTGATCACATATCTCTAAGTTGCATTAGTTTCCTGCTATCCTGATATCAAGATAGCAGTAACAGCTTTTTTTTGGAAACGGCTTGAGCTACAAAATTGTTATTGCGGAAACTTATTAGCAACAAATTAGCTACAAATTCCTATACCACATTTGATCACATATCACTAAGTTTCGTAAGATAGTAGTAACAGCTTTTTTTTGGAAACGGCTTGAGCTACAAAATTGTTTTTGCGGTAACTTATTAGCAACAAATTAGCTACAAATTCCTATACCACATTTGATCACATATCTCTAAGTTTCTTTACGTTTCCTGCTATCTTGATATCAAGATAGCAGTAACAGCTTTTTTTTGGAAACGGCTTGAGCTACAAAATTGTTTTTGCGGTAACTTATTAGCAACAAATTAGCTACAAATTCCTATACCACATTTGATCACATATCTCTATGTTTCGTTAGTTTCCTGCTTTCTTGATATCAAGATAGCAGTAACAGCTTTTTTTTGGAAACGGCTTGAGCTACAAAATAGTTTTTGCGGTAACTTATTAGCAACAAATTAGCTACAAATTCCTATACCACATTTGATCATATATCTCTAAGTTTCGTTAGTTCCCTGCTATCTTGATATCAAGATAGCAATGACAGCTTTTTTTTTTAAACGGCTTGAGCAACAAAATCGATATTGTGGTAACTAATTAGCAACAAATTAGCTACAAATTCTCAAATGTATTTGATTTGATTCTGCTAAGTTGCTACTGCTATCTTGACAGAGCTCAATATTGACTAAACACATTATAAAGAATCGTCACCTTCATTTAGGTTCGAATTCTTAAAGTTTACGAGTTCTACTTCTATCTATTAACACATTCGAAGCTTGAGTAATCAAGATCAGTCTTTCGCTATTCCAAAATCACGAGTTTCTTCATGTTTTTCATACCCGTTTCGTAACATGAATACTTATAAATTTGAATCGTCCTGCCTACGGTATAAAATTAAATTTACTGTAAACACGTTTCACTTTAATATCAGGTATACCCAAATACCATGGCCAGTGCGTTGGCCTTACTTTAGAATGAGTATTAACACAAACAATAATAATTTCAACAGTCGGAAATTATTATCCGGCTTGGAGAAATTGATATCGTGAACGTAAATTTCAATTGATAAGTACAACGGTTTGCTCAACAAAAGCGGATTAAATCAACGGGAAAGGCAACGAGTGGTCGGGCTAGAAAGTGTCTGCCATGCCGGTCTCCGAGGTCCACGAGTCGCTCGAGATCGTGACCACCTCGCTCGTGAAAGTGAACTTATAGATTTACGAATGACAAATTTTGCAACAGATCTGCCACTAATAAACCAAATAGTAATTGCTATATCTGTTTCTTTTTAATTTTTTTATGTTCTCGAGCGAATTACCGAGAAATAAATATATGTTATTCCAGGATATTGTTAGCCCTGTGCCAAATTATGTACATGTAAATCTATTTCCGCGATTACCTATACAAAAATAACAAGTACCTATGTATAACAAACATCCAAACATTAAAAAACGCATTCATAATATTAGTAAGAGTAAGATGAAATATTTTTGCAACTTGAAACGTCTCATTTAGTTTGATCACCCAAGGGAATGGCCAGAGAAACTGTCCTTAATGCCCAGTTCAGAATATAATAAGTAAATCACATTGCTTTTAGAGAGATAAAAAGCATTCAACCGGTCTCAGGCCACAGCAACCTATCGACTCTTCGGAGGAAGTAATATTTGCAAACTGGCGACTTTGTTGGCATTACAAGAAATCAGTTAGTAGGTACTAGTATGGAAGTGATTGTTGGAAAACTTCCGTCCATCCCGCATTCGTAGCATTTAGTGTGGAGTGTAACGGATGTGCCGCAGCCTTTTATCGCCACGTGCTTTGTTTGCAGAATGACGAACGGTCATCGTCACTACAATGACGTGATTCACCTCCGTAGTATTTCGTGGAACACACGCCTACTTACTATTAAATATAGTAAATTCGTGTTTTCCTCAATGTTAACTCGTATCGACGTCTTACATACGTCAGACAATTAATTATGCGGAAAAATTGCGCATATACGCAAAGTAAGTTAATTGTACACTGTCACGGATTCGCCATCGCGTTTACGTAAGAAATTCTATGAGGAATTAAAAGTGCTTTGTACTAAGATACAATCGCAAGTAAAGACCACGAAAGAGTTAGCTGAACACAATAGGAGTAAGTAAATTATTACGTAGACTAAAAAGATCAGTGGGGTTAGAATGTGAAAAAAAAACACGATGCGTCTCCGCTTCCTTTTATTGTGATTGGTTGAGAGACTAACGTAGCGTTCTCTCGATCGATCACAAAAATCAAAATACCGATACGTCAGTCTGTCAACCAATCACAATAAAACGAAGCGGAGACGTATCGTGTTTTTTTTTCACATTCTAACCCCACAGTGTTCTTTTTGATTTGATTCAAAATTCGGTACCAATGGCTTAATTTTAAAATTAGGACTAAATGCCCTCGTGCGCGCACAGTCCGGACCCGGCGCACGGAGACGAGGGTCTTTGACCTCATTCCAATAATTATGGTTACAGGTACGCGTCCTTTTTTAAAATATATGTAACGTTTGTTTAATTTCGACGACTGCTATTATGAATATCAAAGGTCTGACCAGTCAAAACAAAGGCTTCAGCTATCTATGTCAGTATAAACATAACACGACCTAGTTCGCTCAAAGGGACCGATAACTTATCGTCGATCGATAGTACTCAAAGCATTAAGCCCCCTTACAGAACAAAGTAAATCCTATTATTGCAAAATGCCGTTGATTATTTCAAAGGCACGAACGGTTACGAGCGGACGCCGGCCCATTGTTTAATAAGAGCTTTAATAATTACTAAGTTTATGAGGCTTGCGCAAGTGTCAGTGCATCGGTCGCAACCGGTTCTCGTCCATTAACCACTAATCTTGACCCACAGCGGTTAGACTAGTCCGAATGAAAGGCGTGACCCGACACGTACCAATAACTTGCTCGGACGGAAGTGGTCTTCAGTTGTGGGTGGCTCTCGAGATGATATCACGAGTTTTATTGTTTTCCACACCTTAAAGTACATCGGTGCTTCAATACTTGTTTTGAGAGATTTATTAAACAAAGTTTTAAAGAAACAATTTGGTACCTGTCACGCAGTCTTAAGTCCACAGTAAGATGGAATTACTTTTCCCGTCGGTGCTAAGAACTTCGAAAGGTTATCGATACCATAACTCTAAACCCTGTAACGAATTGCAGATCAATGAAAAAGGTCTCGATCCGGGCACAATCCGCCACCTCTTATTTCACGGTCAGCTCAACATTATTTGCGCCATGGACGCCGTCAACATGTCGTCATCATTTTTATTACCACTTAATCAAGTAGGCCATTTTTGACAGTTCCGTTTGCATATCTACGATGCTAATGGTAATCAATAAAAATGTATATTTGCTGCGGTAAACAAAGCCTGGCGATACCGAATGTTTGGTTTTTGTGTAGTTTCTGCTTGACTTTACAAATAGTAAATCTGAAAAAGTGTATACATATTTACGTACTTGCTTACTATGTTAAGTGATTCACTGACGTCACGGGAGCGTTGCCAAATGCCTACTACCATTCATCGGTAATTGTTTATTTTACTATCGGAAGCGCAGACGGAGTTAGAAGTTGGACTTTATAAGTCATTACTCAGTTATGTAATGAGATCACCCACGATGATCACAGGTTCGTGGTAATCTCGAGTGCTTTGCAGTGTTTAGATACAATATTATGCACCCACCGCAATGCATGTTGATTAAACTTTAATAACTGTGCTTAGTATGTACCATGGCCTTAATGTAATGCAGCGTCTACATAAACTATAATTATTAATATGTCAGAGTATTGGCTGGTTGGATATATATGTTTCGCACCCTACTCGTTGAGACCACTGTACTCATGGTAAAAAGCCAGCCAAGTCTACTACGCTTGTTCCTGTTAGTTGTGTTATTGGATAAGTCGATCCATAAATCACGATACATCCAGAATAATTGGTCAGTATATTTCTGGTGACTAAAGAAAGTCACAAACTCTCCCGTTGTTCGACATACTGCTTCGAAGTACAGTATACTTACCATCCGGATTCAAATGTACTTTACAGCAATACTTAGACTATTTAACCAATGGACACGATATGGCAATGCATTATTGCTAAATAAATAAAATCTATATGTACTATTCAGTACATATAAATTTTATTTAAAATTCATGTCGGGCATGCACTGTTCCCAGAACGTGATGTTTGATATTCCGTCGTGTAACACTGTTGCTAATAAACATGTTGAAATTATAATTAATATTCTATTAAGCTGTGATTCCGCAGGACGCGGACGGCAGACGGCAACTGACGCGCGGCAAGTGACGTCCTGCCGGGCGTCATTTGCCGTCGTGGTCGGAATCGGTCTCATACAATTTAATACTGCATAGCAGTGCCGTGTGCCGTCGCGACACGTGCTGTTGCCGTCTGCCGCGTTCTGCGGAATCACAGCTTAAGTAAGTAATTAAGCGACACACAGACTTCACAAGATAAATACACGTAGAGTCAAGTATTTAATCCATAGGGCCTGACTTCTAGTTCTGTGTTTCGTAACCTCAGGGCATATAATATGTGGGTGGTCATAGAGATTGCAGTTCCAGTACTCAGAATTTCTTGCATTAATTCTACACCAGATGAGAATTAATGTCACTACCTAGTAGTAGTGAATAATTCTTATGTTCTGCTATGAAAGTTGAACCTAGAATAATTACTAAGGGTCAAAGTAGGATACCATCTAGTAATACTTTGTACTTTAAAAGTATCATGTCAAAGTGTACTTCCGTAGAGTTTTAGTAAACGTAGACTCATATTTACTATTTTTGTTACAGTGCTGCGGACAGTGCGGACTCACCAATACTGGAGGAGGCCGGCGAAAGCGGTTCCGAACAGAAACCAAAACCGCTCGTCAAATATGGCGAACTCGTCATACTGGGGTAAATATTAACTTCAATATCGTGACACAGTTAGATTTCCATATACGGGCCTTTTGTTGAACAAGATTGGTGAACTAACTAGGAATGTCTAGTCTGTTTAATCAGGTTACCAAGTATTCTTTCGATGATAAAAATGAGTGTTTCCTGCTCTCAAAGCTTCAATTTTACCAAAATAATACAAAAATATTTCAAAAACGATTTATTAATCATCTGTTAAAGAACGCTTAACATAATTATACGAAAGTTTAAAAGTGTATCGATTTAAGTGATCGTTCTACAATGTCCAATATCATCTAAGAACAATTTATTTTCCAAGAACATCGGCACTCTCACAAGCTGTAGCAATTTATAGTGAAACAAACTCATTTATTTTATTATCTCCTCCAAGACGGGAAAATGTAGACACTTCCTGATAATTCACTCTTTGTACTTCGCTTCTCTTACATCGCCGGCACTTATTTAACAATAAGGAAGGGTTAAGCAAATTATGTCGGCTAATTAGCTATTAAAACAAGTACTTTTGTTTGAGGTGTAGTACTTGTCTAGTTGTTTGTTCGAAGCACTGTTTACTTTTACAATCAGATAATCATGTTCTGTTGCTTTTCGATTATCAACTTAATGCGTTTAGGTGTTCTTGAACCATAGTTTATCATGCCATGAGCTATTTCGATATGTTATGCGCAATATTAGTGACAGAAGTTTCTCGATGTTTCTTAATAATACTCTTGCTCTGCTCGATAGTAGTTTATCATACCAACACATGTATACCAACTATCAACGCTGTTGTTAATCCTGTAAACAAAGACACGCTCAGGCAATATCATCCGGTATCCAGTGTTGTGTCTAATTTCATTGAACTCTATTGTTTTTTCCCTATGGATTTTTTCTCGACTTTTTTTTGCCATTCAATGATGTGAGAATTTCATTAACAAACGCTCTAATCTCTGGAACTACGGTTCTTATTTCAAAAAATAATTAACTCATAGGATGCAATATTTTCCTCCAAAGCTTTTTGTCTGGGTGCGGACTTTATGCGAGTGGAGTGGTGAGAAAATGCTAGTTTAATATATAGTTTCTTTAAATCCATAATACTTATTACAGTAGCCATGTGTATTTTATAAAGTATGCTCTCATGTATGTCAAATTTAGTTCATTCCAGCATTGTTTACTCCCTATGGTTTTTACCAAAGATTCGTGACCTGATTAGTGTCTAATTACCCGTAACCCATTGTTCAATAATCTGGGCGGGAATGTCAGTGGTCGGGCACAAGGTTATGCAAACAGACCGACTAACCGACGGAGGTATGCCGCATGTACTATTTGCGCATTCCTATTAGTCGATGACGTATTAACGACGAAGACGACCGCCTTACGCGGAATAATAAATATGCAGACAAGTCTGAGGATTTGTTTGTTTATATTCAAATACATATACATAATATTTATATTTAATACATTATGTACAGCTATTAGTAACGTTTGGCATAATTGTATTGATAGGTTTATTTTGTGCAATCTCTCGATTTAATTAGGACATTTTGTTTTAAAATAGAATTTATTTTATTTGTTATTATAGCGACTTTCTAACGAACTCAACTTTAACCGTATGCCAAGAGCTCAAAACATTTGAGAGTAAGTGAAGTCAATATTTACATTTTCGAAAGGATGTGGAAGTTGTTTACGATAGTTCTCAGTTAGGGCTGCCAAGCTAAATCACAAATATTAGTTATTCATACAGATATAGGTTACTTTTAAGTTTTACATAAAGATAAATAAAAGCAAATAGAACATATAAATTGGTACAAGTAATTAATTGTAATATTTGAAATAAATACACGCGTTTTATGTAACATTTCAATTATAAATTTTAAATGAGTAATTTTCGATAATTCTTTTAGCCTTAATCTAAATAGTGTATTTTCATAAATGCTCTCTCTTTATTTGCGTGAACTGTATGGGAGAATTTTCAGAAAAATAAACTGCCAGCCCTATTCCGTAACTAAACTTTGAAAGTGACGGAAGCTAACCATGTGCTTATGACGTACCCATGGAAGATACTCATAGCGAAATATGCTCGATTGCATATTAATTATCCATCATAAGTGATATATTACTATAATGTATTGTAGAAGGTAAAAAATGTAGTGTATACGCTGTGATTTCCGACCGATACTTAAGGATGACCTTGTTCCGATTTGGATTTTTATTGATTACTTCAGATTGCTCGCGATTTCGCTGCAAATCTGGTACTGGAATAAAAAGTAGCTTACAGCACTTATTGGTAAAAGAATTCATAGAATCAGGTCAGTGGTATTTGGAGATTTTTAGCCTATATCCAGACTTCCAAACAAACTTGTAATACCTGTTGTTTATTACTTAGTATATGTCGGAAACAGAGAGTGGCGGCCGATATAGGTACACGTGGGCACACATAGTAAAAGTCACAAATGAATTATCTTCAACTCGCTATTTATTGTTCGTTGGTCAATTATTACGTAATCGAGTATTCGCAGAGTAAAATACCATGTCAGGATTAATTGTTAACTTTGGTTGTTATAACACACTGCATATTGAGACAATTACTTAACCAAGCTTCCCCATTGTAATCCACTCACATAGTAACAACTCGAACTAACATAGTAACCCCTTTAACAAGCACTGACCGATATGAAAACCACCATAGTTACCACTTAGTATTCAACTGCACCGAACTAGTTGCAACACAACCGAACTCTACGACGACTGAACTAAGACTGTTCCTTCCAATTTTTTTTTTTTTTTTTTTTTTTAACGCGGACCTGTCTGCCAGTAGCCTGACGCGAGTCGGCTTTTCTGGCCACACCGGACTTTAGGGTGAACGCAGAAGGCGCTCGCAACCCTTTAATTTAGGTGACCATGCTGAGGGCAACCCACTAACGGGTTACGAACCTCGGCTCAGGACGGCCACTGGGAGAGAATGAGACATCAACGATTAGTGGGGAAGATTGGTGTTTAACCTAATCCTATTCGTTTATTTCGTCGGCACGCGGGCCGGAACTGTTAGGGGGGTCGGGGGGGCGACGGGGAGCGCGGCGAGGTCCTCGACGGCGAGGACGGAACTGCGGTCTTGTGGAGTGTTGGAGTTTCAAGAACTCGTTCTTACGGCGGATGGCCAGAGTGATTTCGTCCTCTGGATCGGTTAATACGGAACGCGGCCGTCTCCATTTGGCGCGGTCGAATGGAGTGTAGATCGACGCTTTGCGGACTAACGTATTTGGGTGTTTTACCGCCCAATCGAAATAGCGTTTGCTGGTCGTTTGCATAAAATGCCAAATGGTCGGCATGTTGGTGTCCACGTGGAGGTTGCGATTGCGAACGTACCACGGGGCACCAAGAGCGTGTCTAAGAAATTTGTTTTGCAACACCTGCATACGCTTAAGACGAGCAGGCGGTATATGGGCGAACACGGGCGACGCGTACGTCATTATCGGCCTAATACACGTGGTAAAGATCCTAATCTTGTTGCGGATGGACATTTTACTGTTTCTATTTATGAGCCAATGTAGTTGACTCATCGCGAATGCGGCTCGCGCGCGTACCGCATTTACGTGTGGGATGAAGGTCAACCTCTGATCAAGGGTCACTCCTAAATATTTGGCTTTGTCCTTCCAGGGGATAACCTGGTCGGACATGCGGACTGAGTAGTGAGGCACATGGACTTTCCTTTTCAAAGTGAACAGGATAGCCTGGCTCTTTGTGGGGTTGACGGTGATTCGCCATTTGCGGAACCACTCACCGAGCTTGTCGGCGGCGGCCTGCAAAGTGCGCACCACATCGTCAGGGTCTCTACGTGAGGCGTAGATTGCGGTGTCATCCGCGAAGAGCGCCAGATGGGCGTTTTTAGGTTGAGGAATATCGCTAGTGTACAGCGAGAAAAGAAAGGGGGAAAGAGCAGAGCCTTGCGGGACTCCGGCCGTAATAGTGTGTCGAGAAGAGAGAGTTCCCTCCACGCGATATTTGAAACCGCGATTCGACAAAAAATCTCGTATGATGTGCACGAGCTGGGTGGGCACGTTGAGCGTGTACAGCTTGAAAAGCAAGCCGTTGTGCCACACCCTGTCGAATGCTTTTTCAATATCGAAGAAAAGAGCACCGGTGGGCATGCCGCGTTGGAATTTGTCGTAGACGTGCTCCGTGATGCGGAGCACCTGATTTACGCAACTGTGCCTAGCACGAAAACCAAACTGTTCCGGAGGGATGAGATTATTGTTGTGGGCGACTATTTTGAGGCGGTCGAGGACGATCCGCTCGTAAATTTTGCCTAGCGTACTGAGCAGGCTGATAGGCCTATAAGAGGACGGTTCTGATGCGGGTTTTCCCGGCTTGTGAATACCTATCACAACTGCCTCCTTCCAGACCTCTGGGAAGAGACAGTTTTGAAACGCGGCGTTATATGTGGACGTTAGTATTTGAACTAGATGCTCCGGAAGCATCTTAATCATACGGGTAGGGATCCTGTCGCCCCCGGGGGCTTTCCTACGTTTGAGTGCCTTGATCAGAGCGATGACTTCTTCGATCGTCACCGGTGCAAGGGGATCGGGCGGCGGCGGGTCGACGTCCGGGTCGACGTTGGTGTTATCGTTTTCGTTTATCGGTCGCGAAATAGAGATCGGCGGTGGCCGGACCGCGTTCCTACTTTCGACGAAAGAGTTAACCGCAACAAGATCATCGTGGTCTACTGGTATTGATGTGAGGGAACATTGAGACTCCAGGCTGTCGGCCAGTAGTTCCGCTTTCTCGTCGTCATCAAACGCCGGGCGTTGATTCGGACGATTGAGCGGAGGCATGGAGGCCACATCGTTTCTCCTGAAGGAACGACACAGCTGCCAGAAGGCCTGATGTGTCGGGTCGAGTTCGGCTAGGCGAGTTTCCCATCTCGAATCGACGACCTCTTTTATGCGACGCTTAACCTCACGTTGGAGGTAGCGCGCAAGATGTCGTCGTTCCGGGATGGGACTCGTCGCGCAGGCTCTGAGCGTAGCGTTACGCAACCTCACCCACCACCGAACGTCGTCGGGAATTTGCCAGTGACTGTGAACAGTCTCTGGCACCTTCTCGGAGCTTTCGCTCAAGACGTTCTGGAGGTGGTTCGTGAAGGAGCGTATCGCGCCTGTCGTCTCTTCAGGAGTCACGATGTTGGTCGGAATTGCGGAGAGATCTGGGGATGAGGTGTCCGCGAGTTTGGTGCCAAGGAGGCGCCAATTCGTTTTCACCTTCATCGGAACATTAGGACCTGTGTCTGTTGGGCCGTGTTGGGGGGCTAAGTCTAGGATCACAGGTCTGTGGTCAGAGTCTAACTCTTGTAGCACCTGCATGGAACTTACGCGTAGGCTTACGTTCCTTACGAGCGCTATGTCGAGTATGTCGGGTCGGTAGTCGTCGTTTTTACTATAGTGGGTTGGTTCAGAAGGAACCAATATACTCATGTCTATGGTTTCAAGACAACTCTCTAGCGTGGTGCCTCTAGCGTTGGTGTAGTGACAGCCCCAGAGAGTGTTCTTGGCGTTGAGGTCTCCCGCCAAAATGACGGAATCCCCCATCGCAAATAGAGTATTTAGATCGTGGGAGTGAAGTTCCTTAGTGGGCGAGAGGTAGGCCGATATGATAGTGATCGGCGGATGTCCTGTCATGGCTAGCCTACAGACTGTAGCCTCAATGTTCCTCAAGTTAGCAGGTGGGTCAAGGGGTATGCAATGCAGGGACCTTTTGAAATAAATGAGAGTGCCTCCCAAAGGGCCACTGGTACGATCATTACGTACCAGATTGAAATTGGGGATGTTGGGATTGCGGTGAGCTGGTTTGAGAAACGTTTCCTGGAGGAGGAAAACGTCTAATTTGTTTTCGCGGACAAAATCAGAAATTTCGGCTCGTTGGCCTCTAATACCGTCAATGTTGAGAAACCCCACTCTGAGGGAGCGGGGTTTGGTCCGCTTGGAGGGATTAAGGATTGATTGCGCCATTTATGATGACGAGAAAAGGACGCCTACGGTGATCTGGTACCTCCGCGTCTGGATGCGGAGGATTTCGTTGACCAGATCAACGTCGGGGCGATCGAGGGTTGCACGACGGGCCACAAGGTCGGCCATCTGAGCTGTGAGAGTCATCAGCTCAGGCGAGTTCAGAAGGAACTCGACTTTTGCGTTATGCGCAGAGGATGATGTAGGGGGAGCGGGGGAGGTCGTCGCCACCGGTTTTTTCGGCTTGGCCACCTGTGGGACAGGAGCCGTGGAGGCCGAAGGAATGGGAGTGGGAACAGGAGTAGGTTTGGTGGTGGTTGGGGCCGGGGTGGCGGGAATGACTCCGCCACGGGCCTGAAGACGTGGGTCGATGCGGGGCGTGGTTGGGAACCATGCGTTTTGCACTGGCGTAGGTGCCAGTCTGAAATTAGCCTGAGGGGCGGGAGCCTTAGGAGCTTTAGGAGCTCTAAAGGTCTTTTTAGGGGCTTTGGGGCATCCGCGGTAGTTAGCGGGGTGGCCCAATTGCCGGCAGTTAGTGCACGAAGGCGGCTCCGTGCACTGGGAACGGTCTTTGGGACGCGGGCACGCAGATGTGCCGTGTTCGCCGAGGCACTTAACGCACCTGGCGGGGAGGCGGCAGCCACGAGAGCTGTGGCCGTACTTTTGGCAGTTGTGACACTGCCCTATTTGGCCTTTCTTGTGAGGGGACTCGACGGTGAAGCCGCCTAGCCCCGAAATGTCCCTAATTTCGTATAGACGTTTAACGTCCGCGGGGGTCTCGAGGATGGCTAACACCATCTCGTATTCAGCGCCAGGCTGAGAAGCGCGGGATTGGCGGTGCATACGGTGCACCTCTAAGGCGTTGATGCCTTTGGCCTGGAGGCCTTCTTTGACCTCGTTGGTCGACATTTGGGTCGGAATGCCACGGATGACGTAGCGAAAGCGACGTTCATCCGGGAGAGAAAAGGTGTAATAATGATAATTCCTCGAATCGAGGTACTTTGTAAGTGCTCTATGATCCGAGATAGAGCCGGGCTGAAGGGAGAGGAGCTGCTGGCTCCCGTTCCACGAGTTCGTGGGAATGGAGATATGCTGGCTTTCCAGCTCTTTGAAGAGGGCCTGCATTGTTTTGCCAGGTGGGAGCTGCATATTAACCCGCGGTGGTTTTTTAGGCCCCCTGGGTTTTTGCGGCTGGGATTGGGACGTGGATGGGATGGATGGTGGCGGCGACGAGCCCGCGGGATTCGCGGAGCTCGATTGCGAGGTGGTGGGCGCTGAAGGCGCGGGGGTCGGGACAGTGTTGTCCGGGTTTTGGGGAACGGCCTTCTTCTTCTTCCTCCCGCGCTTCACAGTCGTGAAGCCCTCGTCATCGGGTTCCGATGCCGAGGTTTCCGCCTGCGAATCGTCGGAGGAAGGAGGAACAGGACGTTTGAGAGACCCCGTGGTGGTAGTCTCCATTTCGACGACGGCCTCGTCGGGGCCTTCCAAGGTCTCGGTCGCTACAGATGCGCTCGTGGCCTCGGACGACTCCGAGGAGCTCGACGCCTTCGCTAGTTCTTGGGCCAGGGAGATGATGGCCTTTCGGAACCCTTGGTCCGATCGGATCATTTCCCTTACCATGGTCATCATTTCCGACTGCGAGACCGAGACTACACTGTAGTCGGGGTCCGCCATGTCGGCGGCTGATGCCAAGCCGATAGGCTTCATGTTTAGGGAGGGGCGCGTGTGTGTTCACTGCCCGGGTGCGTGTTCCGCCTGGGAAAGAACACACAAGAAACCAGGCGGCTATCGCACTAACGCTCGGTCGCGGATCGCGAAACGCGGAGTAAGAAACGCGATTGACTAAGTCCCCGGGTGGGTGTGCCCGGGGGTGAGTGCGTGTGTGGCCCTCCTCGCCGGGTATAGGCGAGGGGGGGTGTACTTAAAAATAGGTGTGCCCTAAGCTTGTATCCCCTTTGCCAGTCTTATTGTGCAAAAAGGGTTCCTATCAGTCCGTGTACCGTAAGCGGTATTGGTCCGAGGACCGCACGCTCAACCGATACACGGGATGGAATGAAGGAAAGGGTAGGGTTGGGAAGGTGATATACGGGAGAGACTGCGGTGTGCCTCCGCAGCCTCCGGATCCGTACCCGTCGGCTTTGCCTTGCCCTGAGGGGGCGCAGCGCGTTGCCGGTGACGCGACTCGGCTTGTTAGCACCGTTAGGTTTCCGCCGAGCCAATGCCCTGAAGGGGCCAAACGTCGATAAGAAACAAATTGGGCTAAACCCTGTCCTGAAAAGGACGCGGCTTGGCCCGAAATAGGCTAACAAAATAGCAAAGGGTTGCCCCTTTGCTACCTGTTTGGCCTTGGCTGTAGCGAGGTCGCTACGGAACGCACCGAGCAGGTACTCGGACGGAACAGAGGAATGTCGCAGCAGGTACTGCGACAAACAAAAGGTCCGCTCGAGTCGGCTGCTCGGAAACGGAATGCGGGGTGGGTGCGGTGCGGTGGTTCCTTCCAATGATTCGGCACCCCTTTTATACACCCAACTGTCGCTCTGACAATACAACACGATTTTTAGTTTGTCTTACCCGACGTAATATACCGGGTGGAAGGGAAACGCTCTCGGAAACGAATACAGGTGATAGTATTGGTGATTCCTGACGTGATGGCACTAAAAAAATCGCGATCGCATTGTTACAATTTTAGTAGGATTTTCTCAAATTTCTGTACAGCTTCACGTATGGATAGATAAATCAAACTATTATTGTGAAAAACATAGTAAAAAAGGTCAATATTTCGAAAAAATCGTAATGAAACACGTACATCAGCTGACGGGTTAACGACCGCGGGCCGGTCCCGGCGCAGCGCGACGGCCGCCCAGTTCTTTGTACGCTTTACATTGCGCGCGCATGAATTACGGAAATACTAAAATCGTAAGTATTATCGCTTAGCTTTGCAAATGAATATAGTTTCTCGTTAATGTTATGGTTCTTCTCTCTTACCGTTCCGGTATAGAGAGCGTTTCCCTTCCACCCTGTATTCAGACACCCTCAATGAGATTAATAAAAATGATAATTCCTTTTTATACTTCCTTCCTGTCCCGACATATAGATAATACCTAGTAATAAAAATGTCACAGACTGAATTCACCTCTCCACAGACCCTTGTCTAAGATGCGATCTAGATGCCCTATACTTGCCTGGAACCTGCCTTCATCAATGTTTATGGTCGATCTGAGGGTAGTCGCGAGCGGCGCGGCGTGGCATTGTTTTACAGGCTAAAGGGTCATTAGAGGCGTATAGGGCGGGTAAATTTTTTTTTTTTTTTTTTGTCCCTGTCATTACTCTTTCTAGCCTGACGAGGGTCGGCTTATGAAAGAACACCGGTCTTTTGGGTGAGTGCAGAAGGCGCTCGCAACCCTTAAAATTAAGCGACCACGCTGAGGGCGACCCACTAACGGGTCACGAACCTCGGCTCAGGGCGGCCACTGAGAAGATAAGACATCAGCGTTTGGGGAAGATGGTTTTTAACCTAATCCTATTTAGTGGTATCGTACCTAGTAGTCTTCGGCACGCGGGCCGGAACTGCTAAGAGAGGTCAGGGTTTAGGGCGGGTAAAGTGGCTAACTTTAGTTTATTATAAAATTTGGTGTGACCCGTGTAGGTTCTAGAACTAACCTTAAGTGATTAAAACCCAGTATTACAAGTTAAATAAAAAATAAATTTTACTATGTCTAGAAATTACTTTCTAAATTGGTCGAATTTCTTTGTTTTGTACAATCTGCTATTTGGTAATATTTTTATTTTTTAGTTGTCAGATATTACGTAGTTCATTTCGGTCTCGATTAATCGCGGTACGCGAATAATAAGTTTATGTTTTTTAAAGTTATTGGCCGCCATTTTCCAATTACTTAACCGGTTTGAAAATGAATGGATAACGTAACATGGTGATACTGCGTAGAGCTTTAGTTTTCAATGTCATGTCGCGAATTACAATTAAGTTCTTTACGAATATTGATTTTTGGATTATTTGCATTTTAAAATGCCAAAGTTATTAGATTTCAAGTTTAAACAAACTTTTAACATCCTTGAATAATTACCGGAAATAAGTCATTTTAATTTAATTTTCAACTGTTGATGTGCAACAATAAGTAAAAACTTATTTACTTCTGTATGTATGTCAAGTGCAGACAATAAACAATGAAGGTTATATTGCACGTTTAGAATTAAAATGTGTTTCACAAATTCCTTGCAATTGCATTTAGTTTTAATATGTTACGACTGTTGTAATATTTTGTGTATTAGTTTGACTAACTTTTATTACCTCGCCGTCAAGTACACAATCATACATACAATATTTTATTAACAACTGATCATAGATTTAAACTACATTCGGAAATTACTCTAATCGGGCTACTACTACTAAATCGGTTAAAAAAGAGGCATGATGGATGTGTATAATAGGTCAGTGACCGAATCGCCCACCGTATTTGGGTTAACCGAATTCAACAAATATATCGAAAGAATAACAACAAAAACTCATCGGCAGAAGTATTTACTTTAGTCATTATTCTGTGACTGTAAACGGGTTGCGAATACGGTAACTCCGAATAATATTTCGCTGGTGATTGTTTCCATTACTTATGAGTTTATATCTAGACCCCCCTAGGAGTCTAGGATGAACGAAAGGGGTAGCATTCCATCTTCCAAATATTAGTTGTCTTTCTTCGTCGATGATTTAACACTAAAAAATAATTTACTTCTATTCCTTTGTATCGCTTCCGTCCGTCTACTTCTTGTGCCAAAATATTTGTGTTCTGCCCAATGAGTCAATGGACGATAACGGCCAGACTTCAGACATACCTAATCAGTATGATCATGATATCGCTGGAGGGCTTTGATCGCGGAAAAGTCTCGTCTCATTGTTCGCGTAATTGCTGCAAAACAACGCTGCTGTGCCGCATCCTTTAAATTCCATTTTAACTAAAAAAACAATATAAAAAAAAATGTTTTCCTAGTCCAAATATATTTATTATTTTCATTGTATTTTAATATGGTCGAATGGAATAACTTTAATGATCTTAGTATTACAATTGTTGAGAGTATATCTATTGAAATATTCAACTTAATTTTAACTCAGACGGGCAATAAAACCAATCAAACATCTTTCTGCGCATATAGGATGTGGAGATGACATCACTGGCTGCCTCTTCATGACTTGTTTAATCTGGTGGAGTTCGCTTATCACGAATACCTTTTGAAGAATGTCTGCGCTTCAAACATGAAACGCATCTGCCTTTTTACGTCGCACAATAACCATAACACGGGCAAAAATTACTTTTTTAATGAACCATTTGTTTTTTGATGTTGTGTACAACAGTGTATTTTAATGACCTATTTTTATGCATCGTACGTAATACGCAAGAGTTCGTTCCAGGATTATTTGTGGTCGTACAATGAAATGAAAAAAAAAACAACTATAAAAATGGCATCAATTTAAATAAACTTTTATGCGTGTCTTCGTTTTCCTGGAAACGATTCATGAATTAAAGATACGACCAGGATGTCTGCAACGTTTTAAATGTGCTAAAAATATTTAAAGCCAGTTTTGGTACCGTCCAGTTCCACATCCGCTCATATTAATTTTTTTAAACATGTGGAATTATTTTCATTATAATTAAAACACAACATTTTTGCTTTACCAATGGCTCGCTGATTAGTTTTGGAATATGAAATAGATTTGTTATCAGCCACTTTTAATTGACGTAGCTACGTGTATGGTTCTAATGTATTAATTATAATTCTAGACGCAATAAACCATGCCAGTATGCATATATATGCGCATTTAATAACAATCGCTTTATACATCGTCGTGCGGTTGTTTATCAAGCGTAAGAACTAGTGGCTGACCACAGGGTTCGGTTTCTTGTTGCGCAGTAACCCCGTGCTTAGAGGTCATGATCAGACTCCAACACTTCTCGTCTCAGTCACAATTTTTTATTATCTGTCGTCAGCGGCATAACGTCACGGCTTTATTGCTTTTTGCGACCCAGTTGAGAGACTCGCCGCTGAGCCCTTGCGAGAGATCTAATAGATTTTACGTTCCACCGAGCAAAATACTATCAGGCTAACCGCATCGCGTGTAATGACTTACAATATTCAAAATTCTCTGAAAAAAAATTCTGTCGGTTCGTTACGAAACACTGATGAAACCGGGTCTCATAACAGGCAAAATTTCGCTGGCGTCTTCAAATGAAGAGGAAAATGGAATTTTAATTAGAACGCAGCATCACATCGGCATAATGCATAATTTTGTTTAGCACAACACCAAAGCAATTGTGTCACAGCGGTCGTAGATACACACATTAATGTCTAGACCGGCTTTGTTCAAGTTTGCGACATAAAAACCAGTAAAAAGGTTACGAGCATTTTTACTATCGGCGTTTTAGGCGATGTATTACGAAAGTAAGCGCGATTTGTTTGATACGTGCTGCCTACTGAGATGCTGTTTGCGAGTACACAAGCCCGGAAGCCTACCGGCTTGCGGAACACGTTGCCACCAAAATAGATCTTAACAATATTCCGCTGGTCCGAGAGAATTAAGGAAGTTTGGGAAACTTCGTGTACCGTAAACAAGCTTTATGCCTTGTAATTTAATGAAAAATATTTTGAAATGAACTGGGAAGTTTTCGCTGTTAAATTGTTTAATGTTACGTGTAATAATGTAATTGCTGTTGAACAATCAGCCAAATTATTTATCGATTGTCACTTTCATTGCAGTAACAGGCTGTTGTTATGTCTGTTGAATTTTTTTTAGTTTGAATACTAAAGTTGAATACTTATACGAAATTATATTTTAGACACTAAACTGTCTGAAGATCACAAAACATACACATTGTGCAGTCAAAGATAACTCTTCGGCAATAAAAGCAGTTGACTGTATAAAATATTAATTACAATTCGCGAGGGAAGTTGCAAGCGTAAGGAAAACATTAGGAAAATAGCAATCGCCATAATGACTATCTCGAGCTACGCTTGGTCGTGAAATAATACCACAGGAAGTGGCTCCGGGGAAAACAAATATTGTTTATACACGAAACAATGGTCAATCCTACTAATCCTACTAATATTATAAAAGCGAAAGATTACAAGTATGTATGGATGTTTGTTACTCTTTCACACAAAAACTGCTGAATGGATTTCAATGAAATTTGGCACACGGGTAGATCATGTCCTGGATCAACACATAGGCAAATTTTTATCCCGGGAAAACTTATTCAAGCGGGCGGAGCCGCGGGCAAAAGCTAGTTATATATATTCTTACAAAATATACTTAGCACATCTTTTATCTCAATACACCTACAGTATTTTAAATAAGTCAGTTGAAACTCATTTTCCTTGATTGTTAGATCAATCTTCTCAGTATTCACCCTTATTGCATTTTTAAACGTAATCTCATTGCGATAGGAATGGTAGGCACCGAGAGGGGAGACGTATATAAATGATGTTTAAGTTTTATATCTATTATTAAATGACATCACTTGAAACCTCTATTGTGGTTTAGATCACGTTTTGTGCCAAGGGTTTCTTTATTTATCGGCAAGGATTGCAAACCGACAGTACGCGCTCTATTATAGGTCGGTGTTATATAAATGATACTTTACAAGTTACACATATAGCATCGCGCCTTTTCCCGTTTTAAAGGTAGGCAGAGGTGTAATACACCCACATTTCGCCGGCTATGTTAGGTTATATGTAATAATGGTTGGACCTAGCCTTTTACCGGTAAAATTTTCAGACTCCAGTATGATGCTGAGCAGTATTAAGTCGCAATTTAGAAATATTAATTAGAATTTTATTAAACAAAAAGTACGTGTAAAGCGTGTTAAAATTATCAGTAACTAGCTTTTGCCCGCGGCTCCGCCCGCATAAAAAAGTTTTTCCGGGATAAAAGTCCCGGTTTATATTTTCCCGGGATAAAAAGTAGCCTATGTGTTAATCCAAGACATGATCTACCCGTGTGCCAAATTTCATCGAAATCCGTTCAGTAGTTTTTGCGTGAAAGAGGAACAAACATCCTTACATCCATACATCCAAACATCCACACATTCTTACAAACTTTCGCCTTTATAATATTAGTAGGATTGTTTAAAAACGGAATCTAGTGAGACAGTTCATATAATACACTTCTCAGGCCCGCTTGGTCCATTGCGACCATGACAGCTCCTGTCATAAAAGCGAAAATCGTCGTTCCTATCTACGCAATATGGTTTTCATAAAAAAAAACAAATGTCAGCGGTCAAACTCGCGGTACCAGAAAATTTAATATATAAAATAATACACGCCCTGTATTATATACTGACCCACTGCTGGGCACGGGCCTCCTCTACTACTGAAAGGGTTTAGGCCTTAGTCCACCACGTTAAAATAAAAAAATAAAATAAAAAAATAAAATACTTTATTCATCACGTAGGCGAACATGGTTGCACTTATGATAAGTCATACATTAAATTAATTGCAATAATTATTATTGATACAAAAGGTCACTTATATAACTACCGACAATTTTATTGAGATTAAAAAGAATGATGAAAATTAGAATTTAAAAAGCCAGCTCGGGCTGGCAGGAAAGGGGATATAAAGAAAAAAAAAAAAAAAAAGAGATCATTATTATTACAAAAATTATGGGAGGAACGCGTCGCGATCCTCACCGGTGAGGACACTACAGGCCCTAGCCTAGCTAACCTACCAGCCTTTCACTAGCTTCCTAAGCGATGACTACCCGAAGAAGAAAGGCAGAAAGAAACTCCGGGCTTACTTTTTTGTCATCATTTGTCCATTGAATCTTTACATATTTTTTTTTTTTTCAAGTCTTTTGCTTACAAAGTCAGATCAGTTACATAAGCTGGCCTAATGCGGGTTGGTAGGCTTCACATATCTTCGAAATTCTTATAAAGAACTTCTTAGGTATGCAGGTTTCCTCACGATGTTTTCCTTCACCGTTAAAGCGAACCATAATTGATAAACAATACACACGTAACTTCGAAAAGTCGTGGGGAGCGTCCGGCCCTGAAGGAGGTGGAGGCCAAGAGGGCCGCCTTACGGCGAGCCGCCGTGGAGGAGTGGCGTCTCAGGCTAGAGGCCCCGTCGTGGGGGCACAGGGTCGTAGAGGCAGTGCGTCCTGTCTTTGCCGAATGGCTGGACAGGCGCCACGGAGCGGCAACATACCGCCTGACGCAGGTGCTCACCGGGCATGGCTGCTTCGGTGAGTTCCTGTTTCGGGTGGTACGGATAGAGGAGTCGGCCGTGTGTCACTATTGTGACAACTGCCCAATGGACACGGCCCAACATACGTTGGAGTGTTGTCCAGCCTGGGATGAGGAGCGCAGCGCTCTCAGAACAGTCGTCGGAGAAGACCTCTCGCTGCCGGCCGTGGTCGCTTCCATGGTCGGCGGCCGGGAGGCCTGGCAGGCGGTGGTCCACTTCTGCGAGGTGGTCCTCGCGGAAGGAGAGTGCCGAGAGGGATCGGCAGCGCAGTGGTGATCTCTCCCGCCGCCAGACGAGACGTAGGAGGCGTCGGGTGGACGACTGACCGACGTCTCCCGCCCTGTGGATTGGGGGCGTTTGGAGAATTCCACCACGGTATCCCCTGCCTGTCGTAAAAGGCGACTAATAGGGGCCTCCGGGGGTCACGGGTGGGCGGGACGTGCCGCCCACCCATTAGTCTAGCCAACTTCTGTGACCCCCGTGATGGACATGTCCGAGGCAGCGTGTCTCACGCTGCCTCGGACACCAAAAGGCGGACACGATACGGTGTTTCGGGGGCTTCTGAGCCCCCGCAACAGGAAAAAGGACCGCAAAAACGCGGTACGCGCAGGGGCGGTTGCGGACGACAACTTAGACGTGAGTCGGAGGAAGCACGCAGCCGTCCCTAATGAGCCGAAGATGGCCATATAAAAAAAAAAAAAAAACTTCGAAAAGTCAGACATGTGTGCTTTGGGTTGTGAACCTCCGGACATTGTCTCGGCAGAGCGTTCCATTCCCAACTAGGCTATCGTCCGCTACAGTTCACATGCTACCATATTATAACAAAAACATAACTGTATTGTCCTGTGTGGTATTACTGTGCTGCGAGCGGTCGCTGGCTTCCTGCAAGGGTTTCCTGCTGCGGTCACGTGATATACGAGTAAGCTCACGACGCAAGTCGCAACCACTAATTCAATTTCACTAAAACGTTAGCCCCGTTTCTTGCTAGCTGATATGGGTGCATAGTGCGATCAAATGTTCAAGGGATAGCTATGTTTTTATGTTATAATAATTTTATGCAACATCGTCTTTATACATTTTGTATATAAATAAACCGACTTCAAAACCACCACAAACCAAAAAATAATTCTACTTCATATTCGCTTAGTATGTATATACGTAGATATATTTGGAGTCGATGTCTAATTTAAATTGCCAGCTACGAAAACATTGTTCAATTTAAATTAGGCTCCGACTCCAAATATACGTATATTATACTAAGCGAATATGAAGTTGAATTATTTTTTGGTTTGCAGTGGTTTTGAAGTCGGTTTATTTTTGGTTAAAAAGTTTTTATTTTTATTTATTGCTTTTTTGTTTTAATTATAGAATAGTGTAAACAATACATCATAGATATATGATTGCAGCATTCGCGAGTCATCTGCTGTTAGTTATTGAAGAGTTCCATTGTGTATCTCCGAAGATCTTCATCAGATCTTCATAAATTATATACTAAAACCTTCCCTGAAAACTACACATTTGAACATCGAAAACCACATCCAAATCGGATCAGTAGTTTCTGAGAAACTCGCGGCCATACAAATTTACATACATACATACAAACATACATACACATACATACATACGGACCGAATACAGAACCTCCTTTTTGAAGTAGGTCAAAATCAATATTTAGGCATAACGCTTGGGGCAAAATTGTAGTTGCATTGATCAATCTGATTAGTGGAAGATGAAAAACGGGAAGAATTTCGAATCATTTCTTATCTTAATATTACACAATATCCATACACTCATGTCTTTTATACCAGAAGGGGTAGGCAGAGGCGCAACTAGTGCACCCACTTTTTGCCGTACGTTTTCCGTCTCATGATGTGATAGGGGGCGAACCTATCACCATATCGGACACACATTCCAGACTCCGGGCTAATGTTGAATAGAAAAAACCAATATCACATTGTCCGTCCCGGGTATCGAATCCAAGACCTCAGCATTGCAGTCGTACTGTAATACAACTACGCTAACGAGGCGATCTTACTTAATGTTATTGCTATTTAATCTTCACATAGCGAAATATTGATGCACTTAACAATTTCATGACGCTGACTCCAATTGAGCATTGTAGAATTTAATGAAATACTTATAATAATGTGTTTAGCCTACGAATTACACACACACACACACACACTCACGCCTGTTATCTCCGAAGAGGTAGGCAGAGGCGCAACTAGTGCACCCACTTTTCGCCGTTATTCCGTCCCATGATTTGATAGGGGGCGAGCCTATCGCCATATCGGGCACAAATTCCAGACTCCGGGCTGATACTGAATAGAAAAACTCAATATTACTTTGCCCGACCCGGGGATCCAACCCGAGACCTCAGCACTGAAGTCGTACTGTAATACAACTATGCCACCGAGGCAGTACGAATTAAACGAGTTAATACTCAGTACCTGATCGTACCATAAAAAACGGTTTTCCCCATGACCATGTCTACCTCGGTAATGGATAAATATGTTTACGTGTAGGTTATTTGTTCTCTTACGTGATGCTTTTGTTAAAAGGAATTATAAAAAACATTGTTTCCCTTGTAACCTTAACATGTATTAATAATACGTGAAGAAAAACTGTACCCATTTTTAAGCAAATTGCTCGCGCGGGAGTGTGAGTTTTGGCATAATTAAAGTTCATATAGAATAGCGCAGAAAAATAATTTATGTATTATATGTGTTGTTACAAATATGTGTATTAAATTCGACAGTCAATTGCCAGGGCCGATATTGCAGGTCAAAAGCCCCAGGCACTCACCTCGTTTCTCAAAATTACGCGTGTATTCTTTGTAAATTATTGCTCATTTTAACAGTAAAGGAAAACAACGTGAGGAAACCTTCATACCTAAGAAGTCGCCATATGAATTCTGAAGGTATTTGAAGTCTGCCAATCCGCGACCAGCGTGTTGGACTAACGTAAATCTTCTTTGTGGTCGGTGAGGCTTGTGCCTTGCGGTGTCAACTTATCACCAATTTTCTTGAAGAAGTGGCTTATAGAAGTGTTATGGGGCTTCATTTGATTCGGCTTATACGTATTACAAACTCACTCATTTAATCCATAATAATTTAACTGCATCCACTGCTGTTGCTCTGACATAATGTAGTAAATGTAGTCCAATTTCCACTTAACAAGAGGAAGTTCATTGCCCCGTGTGACACATATACAGAGCTTCCCGTACAATAATTATATGTTAAAGTCTTGAAAGGTCGAACGAATGTAGTCGAGGAATGCTGCGGTCCGGAATTAATCTCTGGTATTGATTCGCTAACAAGAGTTACGTACAAGATTCGATCTATTTTCGGCACCAAGGTTAAAGTAGGATGCAAAGAGACCGACATTGAACGACCTTCTGAACGACACGTGCTGTTTGATGAAAACACCTTTATTGCATGATATAAGGATTATTGTTGTGTAATAAAAAAATGGGACTGCCTCGGTGGCGTAGTTGTATTATGGTACGACTGCAATGCTGAGGTCTCGGATCGATTCCCGGGTCGGGCAAAGTGATGTTGAGTTTTTCTATTCAGTATCACCCCTGAGTATGGAATTTGTGCCCGATATGGCGATAGGCGCGCCCCCTATCACATCATGGGACGGAATAACGGCGAAAAGTGGGTGCACTAGTTGCACCTCTGCCTACCCCTTCGGGGATAAAAGGCGTGAGTGTATATATGTATATATGTAAAAAAAATGGGAATACTATGGATACCGAGCATTCCATGAAAATATATGTTCTTAAATTCCTAGAAATTTATTGGGCCCGAGGACTGACATATTAGGGTTGATATATTTGGATACGGTCAGTGGAGTCCGATACTAAATATGTGACGGTTCTTGGGACCGGTTGGGCCCTTATAAAAACATCTTCTTAAAGTTATCTCTTGGGATGCCGGCTGCCTCAACATCAGTACTAACTTACAGAGATCATGTTTATGTAGCATGACAATACCTCTGAGAATTCACGACAGACGGCCGACGTTGTGACACCGATGTGTGACGAAAATAAAGATGACCCTTCGTGACATCATTTCCGCGTGGCGCTTCCGTCGTGTCGATTTTTTTAATTTGATTTTTGTCGCGAATTTCCGCGCCGCTTGACGTACTCAGGTTTCGTACTTATCGTGCATGCAATACCTTAATTTTTTTATATGTCTGCTGTAATAATTTTTATTTGTCTGCTGTAATAAATTACTAAACAGTTTTTATATAATTCACGTGACTCGACAATTGGTCTCCTGTGAGTGTAAAAAAAATATCGGTATCTGTTATTTAATGAGATTTGTAGTTATTTCGTTCGTAATTTGCTATGCCGAAGTGTGAAGTCGGAAAATCAATTTGTAGTTGCCATTATATTATACATAGATACATTATAGAATTTTAAATGCAGTTTTAGGAAAAATGTTTTCTGTATTAAAATGAGTTTAAATATAAATTAATGGTAATGTATATAGAAGTTCTTCATCAATATACATTTCAGTATTTGCATCGCTCTGTATTAAGGTATTCATTCGATTGCCAGATATTCTTCTTTATAGTTGTAGATCTTCGAACCATTTACAAAACATCGAAGCCAACGTATTGTTCGCTCAAGTTATGTCGCGTAATGTAATCTAGACAAAGATACACTTGTTCAGCTTCCCATGCATGAAGCTATGAACATTATCCAATTTCTTGTCGATGTTACATTGTCTTCTATTATCCAACGTGGGTTACTCGGTTAGAGAAATGTATTAAATAATAACCTCAAGTAACCGTAACCAATTATGAACAATAGTTTTACGGTTATGAAATACCTTTCTTGATACACGTGGAAGCCATAATAGGATTAGGTTCAACGTTACGTGAGTTCATAGAAGTATTTCTTTTTCCAATAAAGGTAATAGGTGTATAAGCAGAGGGCAAACCGTGTTCAAAGGCTGTTTTAACATCAAAGGCATAGCGTATATTTTATTCTGTTTAAAGACAGGTCGTCTCTCATATATGAGTCCGTCTGGTTGGGTACCACCGCAATGTCTATTCCTACCGCCAAGCAGTAGTGTGCATGCACTGTTGTGTTTCGGTTTTAAGGACATTGTAGCCAGTGTAACTACTGGACATAATGAGACTTAAAATCTTATGTCTGAGGATGATGAGCGCAGTCGAATGTTACACAGTACTTTGTAACTCAAGGTGCTGGTTGGTATCGTTACTGTTTATGGGTGGTCGTATCGCTTACCATCACGCGTACGGCATGCTCGTCTCGTCATTCAATGCAATAAAAAAAGACAAATTCTTTGATACATTTTTTAGTTCGACGCGACTATCAATTTTAATTATTGTTTTCATACGGCAATTGTAATTTTATTATTATGATACTAGTGTAATAAAGATATCGATGTCAAAGTTATAACGACACAGGTGGTCAAGGATTAATGATGTATACTATGATGGTGGGAATGTACCAATGGTACCGTCACCTGCATCTACCGCTGGTGTGATTCTCACGGAAGTTAACCTTTCCCACTGACGCTTATTAGCCAACATAATGGGCCTCTGTTCTTAACTACTGCGGGTGTTTTTAGCAGTTAACTGTTCACTGTGACATAATCTTATGCATTGTTCGGTGACTATTTTTCATTAGATAATGAGGTGCCTCCAAGGATCTTTACTTGAATGTTCATGTGTTTTTTTTATATAAATGGCCTTTGGTTCTTTTTGAAATTTAAATACCAACAGTGAAATAATATGACTTGATCGCATGCTCGATTAAAGTTTGCGTGCTTAGAAAATGCATAAACTCCCTAAAGAATCTTACTATTAGATATTTCTTACTAATGTTATAAAGGCGAAAGTTTGTTAATATGTTTGTATGTTATAAGTTAATGTAGAAATTACTGAATGGATTTGGATGAAATTTGGCACATGTGTAAAACATGTCCTGGATTAACACATAGGCTTTTTATACCGGTAATTTGCTTCATCATAGAATGTATTCGATCAACATTAAGCATAATACCTCTATTCCAGTTACAATGGTTTCTTGCCGACGGGAGAGCGCGGGCGGCGCCGCAGCAAGTTCGTCCTGTACAGAAGGAACCAGGCGAACGGGGTGCGCCGCTCCAAGCACTATGTGGTCAAGACTCCGCACAGCAGCAAAGCAATCCTCGACGCCAGCCAGCACTCGATCTCATACACACTCAGCCGTAGCCAGGCGGTCATCGTCGAGTACATGGAGGATCCCGACACTGATATGTTTCAGGTGAGTTAAGATTTTTCAAGGATTTTTTTATGAGGAAGAAAACGCGGTGGCGTGATTATGATGAAGAACTATGTGCTCGATTTTGTTTTGAAGAATTAGGTAGTGAGTTGGATGTCTATTTTCAATATTTACATGATATAATTGATACTACATACACGTAAAGTTTTGTAGAGAGCTAATGAAAGAGCTACCAAGCGAAGTTTCCGTAATGTTGCGTACGTTTGGGACTAGAGAGGCTTACGTGACCGAGCGACTGTCGCAGAGGCGTCTGTACGTCACTTGTTTAAACTAAAACTTATGTAATGGTGTAACGGGATCGCTTTCGTTTGATTAAGGCCATTGGGAAATGTTAGCTAAACGAGTTGCGATATAGTAAACAGATAGCGAACGCATCCCGATTTCGAAATCAGACGACAACGTCCCCGGTGCTCTGGATCCTCTTATCTGCCGGCAAATGCTGTGTTTGTACTGGGACGCCGACGAAACAATGATATTGCATGAGTACACACAATGGGTTTTAACAACGCACACACAAATGGGGGCACATAATTCACCAACTCCATGAGATTATGCCTAACTGAAAATTATGCGTTGGAAAGCGCAACGCACCTCTGCTGAAATATGAACAGATTTGATATTACTGTGTTATATCGATTTTGCGTGATTACTGAGATTTTGTGCGCAAATTGTGTTTGCGAGCTTGTATACAAAATCCTTGGTTTGGTGCCAGGATCGCTATGTTATCTGCGTAGACAATTGGATCTGAATGTTTTTGCTGTTAGCGATGAGCAGGTGAAAATATTACTGACCTTTTTCCACCTTGGAGTAAACAGGTAAAAATACAATAACAAAAATGTGCATTAAATATTGTTGAAAATTAAACGTCTGAACCACTTAAACGCGTCAAATTCAGCGTATAAATTAACATACGTCGTGAATGGCGCCGGGGTGTTTACTCAGTGGTTGGTCATATCTAATCGGCGCATATGGGTTAGTGCCCCCCGGGAGAACAATGCGTTGGTCCCCGCCGTCTGCGCGTAGGGATGATCGATACCGCACACAGATACTTATCGATTTTTATATCGATTAATATTTGAAGTGTAAACATATATTTACTTACATACATAACAGAAAAGGAACTTGTTTGTACTGCATTTCTGTATTTCCCATGTAAGTGAGCAATGATATTTTGTATGTTTGTTTATCTTGCTGATGTTATCTATACTATAATATTATAAAGAGGAAAGATTTTATTGTTTGTATGTTTGTAATGGATAAACTCAAACTAATGGACCGATTTTGAAAATTATTTAAATTAATACTCACGAGTGCTGTAGGCTACTTTTTATCGCGGGAAAATATTTTTATCCCGAAAAAACTTTTTCACGCGGGCGGATTCGCGAGCAGAAGGTGTAGTCGTTAATATGTGTAGATATTTATGAGGATTAACGGACATTCTTGATATATTTTCATTTCCTATTCGCCATTATGCGAACATACGTGAAGCAATATAATAGATAGTTTAATCCACCTCTTTATTTGTTGACGCAATGACACCATTGTGTACATCAAATTGTGTTCCTAAACGATTTCATGAGAAATCCTTTCACTATTTTTACAACAATGAAAAACGCCGTTATTCATTGTTGATTTTTCGTATCTAGTCAATAGTTCATTTATTAGCATAACCTTTTTCTAACGCCATAGTTGAGCGATAAGATCATTATTCATTACAAAATTGCATGGCATCGGGTCATTCAAATTGCTCACCTATCGCTAGGGTCCACAAATCATACAACACTCACGAGCTCAAGCTACAATTGACAGCTCGTTTAAATATTTGAATAAACAAAATTGTTCGGCTTTGTTATTATTTTTTATGATACGGAGAAATCTAGCTATCGATACTAATATTATAACGAGGAAAGATTTGAGTTCTGGTTTGTTTGTTTGTTTGTATAAACTCAAAAACTACTGGACTGATTTAAAAAAATATTTTACTAATATACAGCTACAATATCAGCGAGTAACATATAGGCTACTTTTTATGCCGGGAAAATATAAAGCGGGACTTTTATCCCGGAAAAATATTAAGCGGGCGGGCGAAGCCGCGAGCAAAAGCTAGATTTGATATAAGACTGCAATTTATATGACCACGGCATATTTCATTGTAGACAATTTTTGTGAGTGAAATTGGGTAAAGTTCAGCTAATAAGATTCATTTTCAGGTATCCTACACATACATCGATTGATCTCCAATACATCGTAATACATTTGAACGACCTTCCCTAATCTACGTCATTGGTGACATGACCGCACACATCGGTCCAAGTGACAATGACCTTATCAGCTTGGAACAAGGACGTGATGTTGTGTCCTTTTTATTATTGTCAATAGTCAATACAAAAGAGTCGATAAATAGTAGTTAATTAGTACATAAATGTGTGACTAATTTTATCATCCTAGTATAGTAGTGAAAATTAGTGTCTATCGATAAATATTTCCGATATAAAGAACAATTGTTTATCGATTCGATAAAAGCTTCCGACTAGACATGGGCGCCGCCTAGGAAAAAGCCGGCGGCGGCGTGCTGGTAATTTTTGGTCGGCGGCGGCGTAGCGCCGGCGGCGTGGAATTTTTTATGAATATTGTATAGGCCACATATCAAGTCCTCAGTTAGATGTTCGTAGGTAGTTGGAAGCACTAGCCAATTAACCCATCAGTATAAAAATCCCTGCAGGACCCCTGCTTCATCCGCCCTGTAGATTGGGGGCGCTTGGAGAATTCCACCACACTAGGCCTCACTAGGTGGCACCGCGCAGGGGCCGTTGCGGAAGACAACTTAAACACTTCCGTTAGAGGAAGCCCGCAGCCGTCCCTAATGCGCCGAAGATGGCCACGGCGGAGTTTTGGTTTGTATGCTGTGCGTTGTACATACGTTGGGCGGACACCCAATGGTTCCATCTCTCCAGGTGGCTCAACGTCGGGTCGTAAGGGATCCAGCATAACCGCTCCGTCGCCCCCCTTGAAGGCTGGGCGGTAGTAAAAAGTCACTTTCTCCGCAAAAAAAATAGTAAAAGGAGACCATGCTCCATGGCGCTCGCGAGTCTTTATCTGGTTTCGCGGAGAAGGTGAAATGACAATTAATGCCGTTCGGTGCCACCATCCCGTTATCAAAAATGATTGCGCGGTTACATTATCACCGCTTTTACGACCTAGCATTACGCCAGTTATAGAGATGGTAAGCATCGGGCGACACACCATGCTGGGCCAAGTCTATGAAAACTATTCTGTGTCCTTTGTCAACCGCGGGCTCAGCCGCCGCTAGGCGGTGAGAGAGGAGTGGAAAATAAAAGGGACCTCACAAAGCTGATGTCGCCGACGTCCACGTTTGGTCTAGCGCCGCCATTGTAAGCTACCACGGCATACTAAATGTATACCAAAGCACTTTCTTGCATCAGGGACGACTTCATGATCCCGTGGTCATGTGCGCCTAATCATTTGATCCGCAAATCTCTATGGAATCTCCAGGACGGGTAATATTCAGTTCTCCACCTCGTGCCTCAAATTCCTCTACTACTGGTGAGAGGAGTCCGACTTTTCGTGTTCCTGCACCATCTTTTTTCATATGAGGTCTACCTTCGTACTCGTAGGCCATCAAACATTAAGATCTCCTGCTGTGATCTTGGCTAGCAACACAGCGATAGCGAGAGGCCTCCTCCTTTAAACGGCATGAAAAAACTATGTTCTCAATTAAGGCTAGCCGCAACTTCAATAAGTGATAGGTTATATATTGGACCGCATATTGCAACCTCAAAGCCCGAGTGGACGGTTATGATGGGTTCGGGAGAACCCACGATCGCCCGATAGCCCCTATTGGTCGGCTTTTACGACAGACCGGGGATGCTGTAGTGAACTTCCCTAAACGCCCCCAATTCACAGGTCAGGAGACACCGGTCAATTGTCCACCAGGAGTCTCTAACGCCTCTGATGGCAGAGGGATTGGCCCGTTATCGATCTCTCCTAGCAATCTTTTCTGATGGAGGACTACTCCGAAAAAGTTAGCTACTGCAATCTTGAACCTCCGCCTGTCGACGATGGACCAGTAAAACACGATCACATACACCTGACCGTAAGACACCGCCGTTGGGCAGTTATCACAAGGAACGACATGACCTACGATCTGCCACAGATACTCTCCGAAACAATATTCTCCGATGAGCACATTTGTCAGTTGATAATTGGACCATCGTTGCTTCGCACCTTGGTGAAATCAGGGTGCACTACTAAGACGTCTGGGCACCAAGGGCGGATTCCGCTGGAGAGCATTGCACAGGGATTCGGAGGTCCAAGGTTTCGGCCGAAAAAGTACTGCTATAAAGGATCATGGACCACATAACTCCGTGGCATAAAGTCTGGTTAGCGATGCCAGGACCCAGGTTAGACAGCAAGCTTGAAAGAGCGCAGCTGCGTATGGGCGCGTGGGTACAGAGGCCATAGCCAAGATGCCGTTTACAATAGTTTACGCTAATAGCCATTTTTCTGTTATTAACTTTAAAAACTCAAGTCGACCAATAACTGTGATTAAAATTTTACAAGAAAAATGTTCTTTTATTCAAATCCACGTCGGCGCGGCGCCTATGTCTACATCGAACTATATATGACATCGGTCATGTGGCTCGCCGGAAGCCTGATAACTTAGAAAAGCTCATACTTTTGCTGATCTAGATCCTATTGCCACGGTTGCGGTGGGACATATACCATCCACACTGAATGAGTATTTGAGTACTTTTTAAAATTGTTAAAATTGTATTACGTAACTCACCACTCACCACTGTTGTTTTAAGTTCACCACCCAACTAGTGGTCAATAAATTTTTTTTCTTTCTTTCTTTCTTTCTTTCTTTCTTTCTTTCATACTAGTTGACCGCATGAACGGGAAACGGAACAGAGGAAGAGCACCTGCCCGATGGACGGACACTATCAGGGAACGCACCCGAGTGGCCTGGAGAGCACTAGTGGCGGGAGTTGTTAATAGCGGTCACGACCCTCAGTCTTGAGGAATCGACTAAGAAGAAGATATATGACATTTGAAACCCAATCATTAATAAAATTTGACAATAAAAATTAAAAGTATCCACAAAACCCACGCCGTTTAAGTTAGGCGGCGGCGGCGGAGGCGCGCGGGTCCTGCGCGGCGGCGTGACGCCGGCGCGGCGCCCATGTCTACTTCCGACTGGCGGAACTATTATTTATCGATAATATTTTGCCGTCCATAAAAACGACTCCAGGGTCCATACAAAGGGCGGGTCGAAAGTTTTCACTGTTATTGTGTTTCCTTCTCGTTCAATTTATATGGCATGCAATGTGTTTTTCTAGACGGTCCACTTGCCGGTATTCTTATGGGGCGGTGGAGTTCGTTGCCGCCGCGGTCGACGCACCGGCACACATCCTGTTCGTATTGGACCCCATTTCATTGTTGCCATTCGGTTGCAAACGCTATAAATATCCAAATAAATATTTATTTATGTAATATCATTAGCCCGGAGTGTGCAGGAAGCAACGACCCAACGTGTATACTGCGTCTTACTTTGTTTTTCGTATCGTGAGTTACATACAATTAATTATGAATTATAATCTCGGAGGATTGGCTGTAGTTGGTAAAAAATTTAATACTTCACGAAGTTGTTTTATAATGATAGCTTTATTGAAACAGATATGCCGCATTATTTATATTATTTAGAATTTACATTTGTCATCAATAACTCGGGCGGAGCTGCGCCCACGGGCTAGTACAATACATACTCCTACTTGTACTGATTCCTATTATAACAAATATTATTGAAAGCCATTTGAATGTCAATTGTCGAATGACGTATTTTCCCAGGTTATTATATTTTTATAAGAAAAAAAAAAACGTTTTCAAAACATGTTTTGATACAGACAATATCACGCAATGTCTTCTACGTTTTACCATCATCCTTATACGCTACGCTTCACGTATGGATCTTTAACTGCGTAATTCCTACAAAGACATCTGCTCACCATACTATATTATCTAAATAATATAGATAAATATTGACCGATATAGCGACAGCTCCTACTACTACGCGTAAACTGTTAATTTATTAATATCTCACTATTGTGAAGCACTAAAATGTTAACTGCATATTTGGAGTTAATTCACGGCTAATTAAAATACCAGTTATTTTAACTACGAATTAATCGTTTGGCAAGTTCATTGCCCTAAGATGTAAATCTAACGTGTGTTGCAGTTAAAGTTGACACTTCCGTTGATCTTAGTAGTATTCTGATCCAGGTTCTTTTTGAAAACCACTTTAAGCTTATTTGAGTGCACAATTTCTTGATATTTGTGTCTGGTATCATCGTGCATTTAATATTGTCTCTTCTGTCATAGCTGTCATTTAAATTATTGTTGAATTATCTTGCGGTGTTCTTCATACACACACACACACACATACTCATGCCTTTCACCCCCGAAGGGGTAGGCAGAGGCGCATCTAACGCACCCACTTTTCACCGTGCGTATTCCGTCTCATGATGTGATAGGGGGCGAGCCTATCGCCATATCGGGCAGGAATTGCAGACTCCTGGCTGATACTGAATAGAAAAACCCAATATCACTATGCCCGATTCGGGGAGCAAATCTGAGACCTCCGCGTTGCAGTCGTACCGTTACACAACTACGCCACCGAGGCACTCAATCAGTGTTATTCATATTATATTAATGACTAGCTTTTGCCCACGGCTTCGCCCGCGTTAATAAGTTTTTCCGGGCTAAAAGTACATACGTAAAAACCTTCCCGTTGAATCACTCTATCCAACACATTTATTTGGATAAAGATTAATATTATGACGTTGATACAACTCTTAACAAATAATGCATTAATTTCGACCAAATTTGATTACCATAAAACGGTTCTAGAGAGTTAATCTTAAAAGATAGACATATACTGTCGCTGACATTTTTTTAGATCATTTCAAGAGGAATAATTCTTTCATACATATATTTTTGGTATCTTGGACCGTTTTCGCAGCGCACGCAATGGAAGCCCTCAAGGATGAATAATTTTCCCCGCTTTTTTCACATTTTCCATTATTTCTTCGCTCCTAATAGTTGCATCGTGATGTTATATAGCCTAAAGCCTTCCTCGATAAATGGTCTATTCAACACAAAAAGAATTTTTCAATTCGAACCAGTAGTTCCTGAGATTAGCGCGTTCAAACAAACAAGCTCTTCAGCTTTATAATATTAGTATAGATTTACAATTCTTGAAAATAGTAACTTGTCCGTGGATGTAAGTTTTTTCGCATACTTGATACATACTTGATTTCGCATAATAATGAATAAATTCAAAACAAACAATAACCTCTCATTAGTTGACAGTATCCTCCTACCAATATATTAGTAGACTAACTTTTGCTCGCAACGGCCGCTTTTCGGATAAAAGTTCCGCTATATATTTTCCCGGGATAAAAAGCCATGATAGCTTACGTGATTCCAGATGTCTATATACCAAATTTCATCCAGATCCGTTCAGCTGTTCTAGCGTGATTGAGTAACAAACATCCATCCAAACTTTCGCATTTATAATACACATTAATATATTTTTTATGGGTTTCGCCGTTTCAAACCTTACTCCATACAAACCGATCATTAAACTTATAACACTGTATACTGGTGTAGATTAATCATATTACTCAATCTAAGTGGATTGAATAAAAACCGCATTTCCGACACGAGTGGTAACGTTAATAAAATATGCAAATAGTGTTTTATACGCCCGAGCTGAATGGTGCACGCTCGTCTTTCTTTTGAAGAATGCGCGCCGCCTCCGTCGTACATACGCTTTAATAACGACCCACTGATCTTAATACTTATTGAAGTTTTCATTTATTCACGCAGTTATTTTTTTATATTTTCGGATGCTTAGATGTATGAAACATGGAAATTTCTGGAGTTAGAGATTTTAGACGAAGTTGAAGAATTGAACAAACAGCTGACTTGCCTGATAGTAAACGTATGCGTTTGAAACTAAAGTAACGACATCAAGAGTTGTGAATTATAAATCACTGCATGGTCCTTCGTAGCACACTCTCGGCGTTACCCTGAGCTGAGACATCAGATGTTAAGTTTCCTAATTCCCAGTAAACATCGTTCATAAATAAAGGCATCGTAAGCATTGGTGTCTTTAAACGATTTCTTTAGCGGCAGAAGTATACAAAGCAGTGAGCCTAAACAAGATAGATCGTTGCATACCAAGTACCCATCACCTTGTAAATAAGGTAAATAATTCTCCAGTATGGCAATACGACACCAAGAAGCATGATTGAAAATTATGCTTAGCTCAGCTGTGTTGATACAAATATAACATTGCCTACTATCAATTTGGATTTGTCTAGATGTAGTGGATAAGACATCAATTAAAAAATATTCAAGGGTCTTTAAATTGCAATGCGGACAATGCCGCAGGCAATAACTGGTATCAACTGAATCTTAAAATAGCATCTTGCCTTGTATCTTCAATAAGGAGATTTGAATGAATTGATTTAACGGCTACAGAATTGGCACGCTCTGAGTTACTCAGTGATGCTTGTTATTCTTGATAAAACGAACACATTCCCTACGTGTCTTTATAAATATCCAAACAACAATATCAGTTGTGGTCTTCTTCTAAACATTTAAAAATCTTAAATATTCAAGATACTGGACGGCCAATCGACGGCAGTAAAGAGATCACTGGTGCATCGCCAATGACGGTAACGAGGTGACGCGTGACGTCACAGATGACCCGATCCGCATGTCAACGAGGGGTAGGGGTGTGACGTCAGAGCCAGGGGTGGGAGTGTGAGACGGCGTGGTTCGGCCAAGGACGTCGCCGGGCCGACCGGCGCGCAACACCCGTCGCAATCGATAACCGACGCTTGACAACCGCGATGTGATCTGCAATCAACTGCCGATTCCAGCAAATGTTCTTTCATAGTCTTGCGCGGAAACCCCCATCTATTATGTACAGGTTCCATTAAATTACAACGGTCTTTTGAGTTATTGCGTTTACGAGATCGTCTCCTTGACTCGGTGAAGGTTAGACCGTGTGATTTGAATTTAAAATGAATTCAAGCTGTGTCGCGGACTGCACACGGCGAACATTGAGAAGGAGTAAAATGGTTTTTATTCGTTGTATTTCGCTAACTCATGCACACATTTTACTCCGACTTTATCTAATACAGACACACACTCACGCCTTTTATCCTCGAAGCGGTAGGCAGAGGCGGAACTAGTGCACCCACTTTTCACCGTTATTCCGTCCCATGATGTGATAGGGCGCCATTATCAAATTCCAGACTCCGAGCTGATACTGAATAGAAAAACTCAATATCACTTTGCCCGACCCGGGGATCGAACCCGAAACCTCAGCATTGCAGTCGCACCACAATACAACTACGATACCGAGGGAGTCTTTATATAATCTTTCAACTTAAATTCGTTTAACTTCCGAGCTCCTAGATTTAACCGCAGCACCTTGTCCATTATCCAATTTAGTAATTTTCTCTCGGGAAATAACATAGAAAACGCGAGATTATGTGTACAAGCAATGTGTTGCCTTGACTGCAAGCCACAATCTCATATAAATTTCATAGATTTATTTGCTACGTGTCCAACTTGAATGCGTTTTACTTTCACCCGTATTTTATCTCCGTATAACCTTCAAGATTACGTTGTTAAACTGGTTTTAGCGAATATATGGCACATGTTAGGTTCTCTATTTGTTATGTCATCTAAATATGACATTCTCAAAACCTGTATTCTGCTGCGAAACACAATTATCTTGCTAGGTTGACATTTGTGTAGAATTTAGGTGTAAACAATGAGCTGACGTCGCGTCGTCTCCAACGTTTCAAAACTTTACAATTTTGAAAATTACATAATCTGTTGACGTTACAATGGTAGTTTTTGGAAATCTAGTGTTTCATTCACACCAGAATCCAGAGTGTCTTCTGGCTTGTGTCCAGACGCAATTTTTTTACTCGTGAAAGTAGTTATTTTGTCGGTACTATAATTTTAACATATCTTTATGTTAAGGGTAGAAAATGGATTAAGCATTATATTTGAACGTCATAAAACAGATTTACTGATTTTTGTTGGATCGGGTTAGTATAGGTTTACTTGGAACAAGCTAAGATTTGACAAACGCCTGCCTAAATGTAAACCCTAATCACTAGAATTGTGATTAAACTTAATCCAATTTGAACTGAAAAATCGATTAGTTTTCCACGTCTAATCAATCCGTTGGTTAAAATTTCATTTATAGCACGCACATAAACAATTCTATTCGAAGTGATGTTAGACGTTATTGAGTACAAGTTACACAATAACGTCTAACATCATCGACTCGCTTCCACTTTTCTACACCTGTTTAAATTAAAACACCGTTTTCCAAAAAATCTAAAGATTGTTACGGCACTGCTTTAGACTTTTATTATCAAAATGTACTGTTGGGTTTAATGTTTCTTTTTCACGATTAATGAAGTGGTTGCCTTCGCAAAGCTCTCGACCACGGTTCGCTTGTTCTGGTGGTTTTGAACAAATGCTTTCTGCTCCAGTTTTTACAATTATATTTATGCTGTTGTTTAGGCCATGTTAAAAGCGTATTTAAACGGTAGTTTTACATGATTATTGCTTTACATATTATATCACCACGCGACTTGACAGTGTGACTAACAGATCACGCATAGTTTTAGAAATTCATATATATTTTTCATGCGACACAATATGATGTCTTAATAATGCCTAAGCTTTAAATGCATCTTTTAAACGAAGCGTTATTGTTAGTGGTCGTTTATTGGTCATTGGTTGTATTTTTGTCGCGTTCAAGATTCATTTTGTTCAGCCGAGAGCTTGAATTGTATGGGTTAATTATTTTTTTTTACCAAGACCTACCAAGCTGAGTGGCTTAAATCTGGTGTGTTCGTCGAATCGTTCGTAAATTCTTGTTGACATATTTTATGTCTAGGTCGTAGCTCTTCCTATCATGATCATAACTATTCATTTCTTAAACTCGTGTTCATCGTAATACTTACTACGCAATGTCGCTTACTGTTATACGTATATTGTTTCCTGTACCGTCGTCAATCTTTGCGTGCATTTCCCTTTTCGACCATTATGTGGTGAATATGTAATGCTGTATGCCGTACGATTCGAGACCCATTTGTACGCTTGTAATACTTGCAGAATTAATGATCAAGTGTTTGGACTAACATCCCATCTATATCTATGTCGTATATAAGGCTGTGATTGGAAGGATGTTGATAAGGTTAACGTCGTTCGTCTTGGTTAGTAGTATTTTTACTATCTCATTTTAGTTCATTATTCTATACGGCTTTATCCTAAATAGCTATATTCTACCGTTATCAAATGGCACGTGCCATATGTCTTTATCTGTGATTGATTACATTTACGCCATCTATAGCAGGTTATTGCCTCGTCTATCGTATCATATATAGATTACTAACTTTTCCCCGCGGCTCCGCTCACGTTAAAAAGTTTTTCCAGGATAAAAGTCCCGCTTTATATTTTCCGGGGATAAAAAGTAGCCTATGTCCTTTCTCAGGATTTAGACTATCTTTTTACCAAATTTCATTTAAATCGGTTCAGTAGTTTTGGCGTGAAAGCGCGACAGACAGAGTTACTTTCGCATTTATAATATTAGTACCTAAGGATTGTGTACTTAATACTTTCCGTTATTTTGAGATATTTCAACTACAAAAACCTTCCTTAACATATGCTATATGCTGCGTTTAATTCGTATGACTATATGTTCAGTGATAATATATAAGCAAACTCATAATCGTCAGCAGCTGGTAGTTCTCTAACAAGTTGCTAACTTATGAACATTAATAACTGTTCGATCCACGCATATGAGCTAGCGTTGTAACCGAAGTCCTTTAGGTACTGTATTCCAGTATTAATGCCCCGTACCGAGACCTCGTCGCATGGGGTGAGTTTGGGGGTAGGAGCGACTAGACGGTTCATCGGACCACTCTCCTCTAGTGTGGGGTCGAGATGTTCGCGCTCATTATATTTTCGACGTCTTGTCTAGACAGTAGACTACGCGTTAACCTTATCACAAATTATTTTCTCGCTGTTTGCTCGTTTCGCATTTGAATCTAAAGTATGCTTGAATTTAATGAATTTCCTTTTGGTTAATCTCATAACGTTTATTTATTGATAATTTGATTTATCTTAAATAATGCAGGTAATTGCATCTAATGACAATCTAAGGTTTGCCATCAAAAATATATTTCATATTTCGTAATAGACACGTCCAGTTTTATATAGTATCTGAGACAAAATATTCCCAACAAACTTCTTCTTTGCAACTTAAGGTGCTGGATGGTGTTGTTACTGTTTATGGGCGGTCGTATCGCTTTCTATTAGGCGAACGGCATGCTCGACTCCTGATTCAATGCCATAAAAAAAACTTAGTTAAGACATGAGAACTTCCAAGTTTTCTTTACTTAGATAATTGTACTAATGTCACGTTACTAATTTGTTTTTAATAAAAGTTTACAATATCCGAGCACATTTCAACGTGACAATCATAAAAGTAATCAAATTGTTTACTAATAACTCATGTACATTAACTTTGCTGATTGTGTAAACGTTCAGAATAAAGATCTAAAATTGCAAGTATTCAAATGTCAACTCGAGCGAGAAACCTTTGCTGGAGTGATTGCGAAATCAATTTTCACGTTTGACGGCACGTTACCTCAATGAATGCCACTCGTGACCCTTGACTTTTTCTCCTCGAGTGATAGGGCTGCTGGGTCACGTGACTAGCGAAAATCGATACACTTTGTTGTTCTTGTATCTTATACTTGTAAATTGGGAGTGTGTTTGTATTATTGCTTGATATCTGGAAATAGGTTCTAAAATTGGGGTTTGAAAACAATATGTTGCATCAAATTCTTCCTAGTGAGTGGGGATGTTTGTATTTATAAATTATAATAGAATTATAGCTATCACTGTGAATGATTGGCATGAAGTTAGGCACGAGAGCGTTGCAGATGATGAGGCAGTTCAGGCCGACCATAAAGATTGGTGAGAGCTGTAGATAGTTTCTTGTGAATAAACCCAAATCACATGATAGTACATTTCAAGGCTATCCATATTTTATGTTACAAAATTTTTAAAGCAACGATAAATTCAATTTCCGATGTTTCATTTATTAAAGCCGTTTCCGAACAACACACAGGACACAGGATAATCTATGCAAACAAAGTATCCATTAGTAATGAATAATGATTGTTGGTTTTCACAGTGCAATTGTGGATATTACACATTGTTTCTCTACAGTGTACAAACAAGCGGAAATCTAAAGCAAATTAATCCGTATTATGAAGAAACAAAAGCATCGATACACGAGTTTTTCAACAAAAGCTTGATAGGTCAGATAGTTATGGCGATCCCGGTTGTATGTAGTATTTTGTGTTGTTGGGTTACGATTGAAATCGCTAGATTAGTGTGTTATTGGGGATATTGTATTTACCGTGTATATGGACTTTTTTTTTTATTGTCCCTACTGCCAGTAGCCTGACGCGAGTCGGCTTTTCTGGCCACACCGATCTGAAGGCAGAAGGCGCTCGCAACCCTTTGAATTAAGTGACCATGCTGAGGGCAACCCACTAACAGGTTACGAACCTCGGCTCAGGACGGCCACTGAGAGAGGATGAGACATCAACGATTAGGGAAAGATTGGTTTTTATGTGTATGGACTTGAAACCAGTGCATTGGGCGCGTTCAGAATGTACAGTCAGCCACATACGTAGCTGAATAAATTCAAAGTTTCAAATCGCCTATACACTATGTTCTAACAAATTTCTTTTTCACCTTCAGAATTATAATGTAATGCAGTCAATGCACTGTGGTGCTTTGTTTAGCCCGTCTGAATACGTCTGGTTATGAAGTGTCCTTCATCGGGATTCAGAAGGCCATTTTGATTGAATCGCTTTGAACTGACTGAACTGATTGAACTTGCCTTTTTAGTCTGATGGTCGGTTAATTAAAAAATATCATAAAATTCTTTCGGGACGATATTCAAACATGGTCGATGAAACCTGAGGCTAATTATAATTATCAACAGACTGGTCACGATCAATAGCATAATATCAGAGTAAATAAAAAAAAACTTGTTCTAAGAAACGTAACACACGATAAATTATGCACAGCGCAATGCATTTATAACAGGATCGTAAGGCCCAACGCATTTCGTCCTCTTTTTGGATCGTTTCACCGTTTGACACCTACATAACTTGTCGATTACGTCCATACATGTCGTAGTAGTCGTTAAAACAATAGTGTTATTAATTGAACTGTTATCGAATACCGTTGCTTAAGGTTTATTGTATGCATGACGTGTAAAATTACATTCAATGTGTGTAAACTAAAATGTTAAATTAATCTGGTTGATAAAATTCACCCTTTAATTCATCAATGTTTAGGTATCCTAAAGTATGTTTTAGTATAACTAGCGGATCGTGGTACAAAATCCCATGTGATTTCTGCCACATTATTTTAAAGTGGGTTTTGAAAATGAATTAACGAGATCCCATATAGAATCAGACTCTCTAATGTCATTCAGAAATAAATAATACACAATAATGGTAGCATACATTGCCATGTAATTCACTAGGGTTTCATATTTACTAGGATTAAGTTTTAACATAACCGATAGAAAAAAAACTCGATCGTGATATCTATGTAATGATAAACATCGTTCGTGTGGGAATAAGGACACAAGATAACCTGTATGTTATCTCTGAACACTACCTGTGAAAAGCTAATAACTTGTTTCGTGACCATCGTAATCCGCGGGGCGTGGCAGAAGTAAGAACCGAACGTAAAAAAAGATTCACTAATCTCACCATTACGTTATCTACATGGCAAGGGATCCATCGTCAAAAAAAATATGTAAAACCATTAAAACATCAAACATTTTCATGTAACTTTAACTCGATACTCGCACTTCTCATCATACAGTCCCTGATCCTAGAGGGTGGCGCCACCCGCACATTGAAAACCGATGCTCCAAGAGCAGGTATAACATAACACTCCTGCGGATTCCAAACGACCATTGGATACGTAAACGATCCAATTTGGCGCCTCGGGGAGCCAAAATTGGGTCGTCGGCGACAGGAGAACGGCTGGTTATTTGAATTTCTTTTTCTCTTCTCTAAAGTTTAGGCCAATGACTCGGGAACGATTGTACTTGGACGTATCATTACCGACTGCCTTCTTGCAATATTTCCTTTTGTTCGGTGGACAATAGCAACATGAATTGGGATAAAAGAATACACGCGAATATGTGGACAATGGTAAATAATCTGCCGCTCATTACCGAATCATTGTCGTTGTAATTTGTTCGTCTGGGTCTTGTGAGCCATAATATTCTTCTTGATCATGTCGCTTGACACTTATGGTTTTGGTTCGTAATTTTGTTCTATTAAAATTAAACCTTATTTCTATATTGCTAATGATACCTTCACGTCGTTTTGAAAACATGTAGTCCTACATGAAATAGATTTTACACTTAATGCTTTATGTGTATGATTCGCACAAATGGACCGCTTAGGTTTTAATGGACCACTTACAGAGAGGAAGTGTTGCACACATTAGAAGGACACGTCACAAAGAGTCGTTGAATGCTTTTCTAATATCTGAGCTAATTTAAGTATAATATAAAGTTTGTGTCACCCTGGAAATTTTTTAAATATTTTAACAAATCTTATTTTATTTTATTTTAGTTTATTTGGGTGGCTCACAGCTAACTAATACAATAAACGAAAGTAGGAACTAAATACAATGAGCCAATCACGAGCCACCACAGATAGATTTTGACAGATAAATTATAATTTCTTTAGTCTAATTACCTTAACACTACTTACCACTTAAGTAACTTAGATTAAGTTGGATATATGATTTGGCTTGTCAAGCCCCGCTACGGACGCCAGCGTCCGAGTATATAGGGTTTCCCCATACATCTATATTATACATAAGCGGAGTTTGACGGGTTAACATTCAATAACTAAAAAGAAGATATAAATAAAAATATATATAAAACAGCTAGTCTCCATGAACTTCAATAAAACCTTTGGTTAAAGCTGTTTTCGCAAATGCGATGCTACTACAAAATAGGTCTATGCTCACATCATACGGTACATCATTAAATGCTTTTACAGATCGAACCATGAAATTATTAGCTCTGTAATTTGTTCGTGCAAACGGAATGTGAAGAAGATTTTTACGACGCGAAAAACGAGACGGAATATTTAAATTTATTTTAGTCAGAAGTGCTGGACAATCGACCAAAGACTGAGCGATCTTCATTAAAAAAGAGATATCGGCAATGTTTCTGCGCACTGACAGTGGCAATAGGTGGAACCGCACACACCGTTTTTCATACTCAACCTTAGGAATTTTAAACTTAAAGCCTAGATACCGCGTAAATTTCTTTTGAATCTTTTCAATTCTGGTGGAGTGAATGTTGTAGAGAGGATTCCAAACTTGACTTGCGTATTCCAGATGACTCCTAACATAAGCACAGATACACATAATCATACAGCACATAATCTTGACGATTAAGCTGTTGCTGTTTCCACTAGAAAAGGTGAAACCAAGAAAAACGTGCTTAAAAAAGTAAACATACGGCTCCCACGAACTGCCAATGATGAACCGATGAGGGTTATCCTCTTAAGTACTTACCTTATTACACGTCATCGCTGGTGACGCATTATAAAATAATATCATTGTATAATTTAAAATAGTTCCCACAGTGTTCATTCTGTTACATTTCACGTAGGCAGTTGCACAGATATGCGACGTAATGACAGCGTTATTGGAATTCCCTCGACGAGTATTCCTGGATTAATCCGATGTGTTACCCGTTGATGATGTTTGGGGATAGGAGTTAAGATAAACATGGTACAGTGATATGGTTCTGATTATTTAATTGTGAATATGGTTGTACTGTGATTGTCGTGTTTGTAGTATTTCTGTTATTAGTCTCAAGTGTCTCATATGATTCAGGTTTTAATGGACTAGTTAATTTTATAAATCAAATTATTCGGGTTTATGAGATGATTATAATTTGATGGGAGTTCTGTTAATTGGAGTTTGGATTAGTATAACCAAAATATTCAACCTTTTGGAGTTTATGTACATTGAAATAAATGATTGACTTGACAAACGAGTATAACAGGATGATTTTGATACGGGAACATAAATTTTCCTAGCGAAGCTCTGGGTAAAAGACGATGCCCATTATAATGTAAAACGCACAATAAGTATTACTTATTGCATACTTACACGCGGCTTTATCTTGTGGAATTCCAATAGTGGTAGATGTCTGCCATCACTTAACTATTTCAGTCTTGTAAATGTCACTTCATGTATAGCTTTGAGTACAAATAATGAATTCATACACATGGAGGTTTTACAAAAGAATAGCAAATAATGCCTTCCTTTAGGTTGGTTTTAAATGGGATTTAATTTTGAATGAATTTTTAGAACACATAATGCCGACAAATTGTCAAGAATCTAACTTAAATGAAGTTTGCAAGATTGATCATTATAATTATTACTAGTATAAAATAAAGTGTTGCTAGCCGCAGTAGATACACAGATACAGGAGCTTTTAAATAGATAATACTATGCATTAGAATAGTGTTAGTTTTGTAATAGTGTATAACAAGCAAGAATATGTATTGTAAAAATCAGAAAATACCGTTGGAGAACAGGATTTTGTAATGGCGATTAAGAGGATCTCCTGGTGAGTTATGTGGTAGAAACTACAAGTACCTTAGTAGGTATTGTTTAGTTCTCTCGCTACGGTATATCGCTTTTAAGCAAAAGAAGGTCGATTAGTCGTAAAAAATAACTTATAACTCTTATTAAGCCCAATTATAAAAGATTAGGGACAACCCTCAAATTAGGGTTTGCGAGCAAGAAATCTTCAAATTTAGTTTAGCAATTTGTTCTGCATTTTTATAATGCAGTTTATTTATAGCGAAGCATAATTTCAAAATAATTACTCAAGTCGAGTGAAGCTGCAAACAAGACTTGCAGCACTAATTAATTTTGAACCAATGACCTTCTAGACACACTTTTACTTGACGGTTATTACTCAAGTCACTAGGGATGTCGATCCTGTTTTGGAATAATTTTCGTAAATGTGATTAAACATTTATTCTTATACACATCCCTTGTTATACATAGAGCTATTTTATTTGTAAGGATTGACAGCTTTTTCGATAAACGTCTCTTAAAGATCCATTGCAAAAATCGATCAATTAAGATTATGTTGACTATTACAAATGAATTATATCGATTGGTTTATTCTCGGGCTCAGATCGAAGATTGAGATTCGAATAGTTTATTGAAAACGGCCGCAAATGAAACAATTCTTTTTTTTTGTAGTTGTATTTTGTCGTAAAAATATCGTTTCATAAGACTGTTACATAACAACGTAACCTTCGTACGAGCAAAGTCAAAGAACCAATTTAAATGTGATCGAATACCTTGTTTTCACGAAGTGAAAGGAATCCTATAAATTTACGTTCATTTTGTGGTATTTTAATATTTTTTTCTCTTATATTAATTTAATTGTATTGCGCTTAATAAAACATTACTTTGTCTTGCTTGTTGTAATTGTCTCGTTGACATGTTAAGATACGAAAGCCTTATATTTTTTTATTATGTGTATTGTTTGTTACCGTAAAATTGCTCTCGGACCATTAGTAGTAGGTATAGATACTATAATTTGAATATTTAGAAGTCATCGACCCCAAACTGTGTACCTATTTACATTTTTGATTGTTTTTATTCTCTCATCACGCAAATACCACTGAACCGATGTTAACGGGACAGACATTACTTCTCCGTTAAATTACATCTATGTACACAATTGTTTAAATTTGAATGCAGGAGGAATTATCTGTTTCTAATATTATTTCACTAATACTCGGGTACATTGTCTTTCAATGATACAGGCTACTTTCATCACAGGACGGAATTTTACGTACGAAGCCGGGAGCAACGAATAACAAAATAAAATTGAAACGCATAAAAAGCGGAACAACCATTGTTGAGTTTTAATTAAACTTGCGCTGCGAAATTAGCAGTTAATTCGCTTGCACTCTCAGCTTGCGAAAGAACAATGCAGCTCGTGCAACCAGCCGACTACTCCGAAAGATGTCCCATTTCGTGGCAGCACGCGTGGGCGCCGCCGGCACATGTACTGGGCTATTAGCCATCGACGTGAACATGTATTTTTAGAAACGAAAATATAGCGTGCTATGTCTCTTTTTGTTATAAAAATAGACTGAATAATTACGTTTTTATCGTTGGTATGTACGAAATATATTTTGTAATACCTGATGATACTGAAAATCGAAGTAAACCTTTTACAAATGTTAAATATATGGATAATGCCCATGTACTCACAAGTGAATTCGGTATTTTCTGGTAAACATGCCGAAAATAACATGTCGCATACATGAAATTCAATTACTGCGGCGGAAAAGCACGTCATCTCGTACCTATACATCCGACCTTTATTGTACTTATTCCGTCGATTTTCATAACATGGGTTTATATTTCTTTCGGGGGAAACGAGTTATTGACACAGGACAGCTGACAGCGAACGAGCTACGATCCACGAACCATTCATAAACAGAGGGTCTCCTGTACTTTTATGATATTTTATTATTTTCAACATAGACTAGCTCGCGGCTCCGCCCGCGTGAATGAGTCTTTCCGGGATAAAAGACCCGCTTTATATTTTCCCGGGATTAATAGTGTAATGTCGTGGCTATTTTCAATAAAACTCTCTTCTATTTATTTCTTTAAATTTATTTTCTTTGTACATTTACTTATTCGAAGCACACCTCCGCCCGAGTGAGTGCCCGGGGAAGGAGAGAGGTGGAGGGGGCTCATACAAACGTCAGCTGTCACACCGGCCAGCTGACACACGTCAACTAAACGTCACAAGATCCAGAGACGAATATCAAAACACGGTTTGCTACAAAAAGCAGCTTGCTACTATGTTACTCGCTGATAATGTAGCTTTATATTGGTGAAAGAATTTTTGAAATCGGTTCAATAGTTTTGAGTTTATTCATTACAAACATACAAAAATATCTTTCCTCTTTATAATGTTATTATTTGTATAGATAACTTATTTCCCTGTTGTATTATGTAATTACAACGGTATCATCTGATTTGTAAAGTACAAATTTGTGCAATAACACGACTAAAATACAAGTTAAAAGGCCGGTCGCCACCGGCGGAATGTGAATCAGCTTGACATTGATGGAAATCATCGTGAAAATACGCTATGAAAATATTTATTTAAAGCGCATCATTTTGTATATATTATAATTCCGTGGCTGACTGGAAAGTCTCAGAGGCAAAAAAATATTATGATTAGTGGTTTTAAGAAATAACGTTCCTTACTCAAGAGTATTCAAGAATAGCCAATTATTTTTAACAATTTGCAGTGTTTACGTTGAACTATATCACTTTATCGCTATGAAAACCTCTTTTATTCGATCGGAGACCTGTAAATCGATAACAATCTGATATTTTCAAAAACATGGCAAGTGATTCGTGTTAAGTCACTTGACTTGTGGTTAGTGACAACTATGTGTAAGATAAATTGAATAGCTTAGATCATACATAGACATTACACGTACTCAAAGTTCAATGTTCACTTAATGTGACTTAATTTTATTATTGATTTAATTTCGAAGCCGTTGACGCACAAAGTGATAGTAATTTCGCCTACGGTACGCCTACTGCTTGACAGCTCATTTTATATCGGACGTAAATTATAATTAAAAGAGCATTAACTGATAATAAAATAAGCACGAACATTTTTACAGAAAAGATGTTCGACAGCATTTCAAATTTTATTAAGTTATCTCTTATTGAGTTTACGATACTGGGAAAAATGATAAAAAATTATGAGTGAAAATTTGCTGAACTAATTTCAGGAAATAGGTAACTAATTTTATTTAGTAAGACATAATAAATATATTTTCTTTCTTCTTTCTTTCTTCTTATTATAGGTTTGAGATTTGGATTTTATGGAATATATCCTCGCGAATCTAATATAAATCATTTAAATGTCTTTGTGTACGGTTTATATCGTAACACAGATCATTGTCAGGCTAGTATAGATTGGGTAAAGATGTCCGCTCTTTGTATGGGCGCTGGGCCTCAAAATTTAAACAGGCTCAAACTTTAGGGATATTATAGGTGGCAACATATGGAACTTAGATCCATTAAAAAATATTTTTAGACCCCTCCATTCATAACTTTTTTGATAACATTCATACCAAGTATAGTTTCAAGCCAAACAAAATTACATGCATCTGAAAATCGGAGGTCTTTAAAATTAAACGATTTATTGCAAAAGGCTAGTTTTCAGGAGTTCTATCCAAATATATATAAACTGTCTTGTTTAGATTTTCAGACCCATTTTTGTACATGTCCTTTTAAAGTATCTTGGTCTTAAAAATTGCAACCTATAAAACACTTGTAAAAGTATAAACCCCATCGCCCGAAACCCTTTTAACCTTCGGCCAACCTTATACAGCAATAGCAAACGCATTGATTCTAATTTTATTACTTATTTTATTGCACGGTAATGAAATTTACTTCACCTCCGGGGAACTCGTGAAACGGTAATAAATTCGTGTGGTGCTTTAAATGTTTTCCGATATTGTCTTTCGTTCGTTGGTATTTGTTTGAGAGGCTTTAATGGTGAGGCCGACACTTTAATAATGGTTCATTTTGTGGTCCGAAACACAACTCTTATTTAGACAATAGAGAGTATGATTTGAATAGTATTGGTAGTACAATACCTAATGAATTTTCCAATCGTCTCATTTGTTGAATTTAGGGAACTGTATCTCTCGAAAAAAATCTACGTCTTACTTTGTACGCTGAAGTTAGATAGCGATTCTTCTAAATTCATTGGTAAACTATAAAAATAATGTAGGTATGTTTGATCTCTATGTATTGTAAAGATCATTTAATTTCAGTTTGTTCGTAAACTTAACAAAGAGACAGCCGATGCTTGTCCATAAACTGTATAACGATCAGTCGTTGTGCGGCTTTCTAAACCGACCATTATATAAGGAGCCTTTTAATATCTGTCGCGTTATTCGCAAAGTTTCTTAGCAATTGCGATCGTGAAAGGAACTAGAGTTCTCAAAGAAATTGGTCATCCAACTTGAATGCAAAAATATTGCAACGCTATATTTTACTGCTTAATTATTCCGCACTAGCTTTTGCCCGCGGCTCCGCCCGCGTGAATGAGTTTTTCCGGGATAAAAGTCCCGCTTTATATTTTCCCGGGATAAAAAGTAGCCTATGTGTTAATCCAGGGTATGGATCTACTCGTGTGCCAAATTTCATCGAAATCCGATCAGTAGTTTTTGCGTGAAAGAGTAACAAACATCCATACATCCAGACATCCATACATTCTTACAAACTCGCCTTTATAATATTAGTAGGATTATGTTTGTTGAGCATCTTGCAACAATATAAGTTAGGATGTACGTTTGTGCAAGCGTGGCGTAGGATGTTCGTTGATAAATCGTTCTGTATAACGTCGGCTTGCTAGTTGCAACAAATAGTTGAGTCAAGTTTACGATTAGACTCATTGGCGTGTATGAAGAGACCCTTGTCTGGGTATCGCAGCGGCAATAGGCAGACGATTTTAGGTTTCCTAGTTAAATATGTCAAACATCTGTTTGCCATATTGTGACATTTATTAAAATACTCTTTTAGGATGCATGTCCTAGAATCATCAATCATGCTTTTTTATCCTATTGACTGGAAGACTAATTACTGACAATTTTTTTTCTAGTATTGAAAATTTATCAATATATTAAGTTTTGTTAACAATTCGAGTCAGAGAAAACAGATAACGGCTGTGAATGGTGTCTTAAACATCCGTTTTCCTCTTCGCGAAATTAGATTGTAAAGCAAACCGAGCGTGGTGATAGCGATTCGGTTCATGGGGAGGAAATTACCTTGTACTAGAGCCATGCTTATCATTCGCGGTTCGGCGGCTCCTACCCAGCACCTGCGCTGGCATCTGTTTCGTGCGTTTCTGCAGACGGCGGATATTTTACGCGGCGACAACGCGTTCCAAACGCAACTAAAACGCGCAGTGAACGCAATACACGTAGACACTATACTTTTATACAAAAATACGTGCACTGAAAACGCGCAACGAACGCACGCATCAAAAATGTGCGTCGTCGGGGCATAGGAATTAGGCGGTCTAAAGAGACCCTAATTCAAATGGCACTAAATTATTTTCAAACAACACAACAAAACTAAGTGAAATCGTTAGATTTTGCCCGTTCTTCTTTGCGATTTTACGGTCATGCCTAAACAATTCTACTCAATGTTACAATTAGGTGAGAATTGCGTATTTGAAGTAAATCGAATTCGTTTCCGCGTCGAAACAAAAAATAATTGGGATTACAGGGAACAATGTGTCGGCGATTTTTTTTTACGAACCAGCTAACGATTTTTTCTTGAAATATATTTAGAATTCGAACAACAGCGTTTCTATGACGAATTGTGGAAATTTTATAACACGGTATATCTTAATTAATTTTGAACGGTGTACGTAATGGTTTTAAAATTATATAAATTTTCGATAAGATTGTTAGTAACGTTGGATTCGGAACTAAATTAACGTGCCTCGGTATGAATCACAAATTGTTCGTAACGTAAGTATTTTTAATTCCATTGAATTATTATTTTGTAGGTTGCAGAAAGCCTGACGAGATTCGGCTTTTCTGGCCACACCGGGCTTTAGGGTGGACGCAGAAGGCGCTTGCAACCCTTTAATTTAAGTGACCATGCTGAGGGCAACCCACTAACGGATTACGAACCTCGAAATGGCGATGTGCCTTATTTATACTCTCAAATGTCACTTCCACCAATAGTTTGACATCTCGCCTGTTTTTTTTTGTTTTTCTAGATTATTATTTCAAATTACCCTACAATCTGACATACATGACTTACCGAAGGGTGACGTAAAAATGAATTTAGTTGCGGCTAGTTAGCCGTAGTGTCGGTTACATGTTATCTACACCTAAGGACGGTCAACTAGTTGTTATGTATCGCTGGGTAACCGAACACACATATAATATTACAGATGGTTTAATAAACTGATACTTAGTGAAGGAACATTTCATGATTGTATTCTAGTTTATGTGAGTGAATTTGGTTTGGTATTTTCTTGTTGGTCATAAATAAGTTCATGGGTAGGAGCAAGGGTCTAAAAAAAGATTTGAATGTACTTAAGTTTGCGTTTAGAAATCTATTGTTCATTAAGGAGTTAGGTAAATGACGTTACAGCTTCGTGTCGTGTGACAATTATTGGCAAATTAATTAGTAAAGTACATATTGCTCAATGCTCGACTGCATTGCCTTTGCTGTGCATTTGAGACACATTTTGAACCCGTCATCGGCTCATTGAGAAACGTGTGCATGCATGAGCTCTTAAAGTTATTTTTTGTTCTAGATTCATGTGGATGTCATCATTGAGTGTTATTTTCGAGAAATAAACATCGCTTGATTCATATTTTAGAATAGGATTGCCTTATTAAGGCGCCTTGTCCCAAATGAATCTGCATTATTTATAGTCTTACCACGTATTGTTTTGTTTCTATGAAATTTGTTTCTTACAAGAAACATGTGGCAAATAAAATGAAACCTAAATAGCCGTTAACTGTCGAACTTTGACTCATCGGGGTCGCAATTTGTGATACCAAAATGAATGGGCCTTCCATACTTTATCTTTTCGTTGAATCAATATCAGTTATATGATGGTTTTTAAATTCCCAAATAACAATTGTTAGAACATATTGCAGGGGGTTTTCCTTCCCTAAATTGTATTGATTTTTATACACACTGACCAACGAAACTAGCAAAGCGCTCGCTTGACCGTATGTGTTATGATTCCTATAAACTTCGAACCAGCCATCAAACAATAAAGGACTGCGTAGTACTCAAATGTCCAACAAAGGCCACAACGGTATTCAAAACTCTGATCGTAATAACTTCAAAAATTAGACTACTATAGAAGTTTCGTAAAAAATAAGAACAAAACTGCAGCATACGAGCTTGCTTATTATCATTTTACCCGCGCAGTAATTATCAATAGTTTTGGTTATACCGTGCCGCGGTAAGATCGCTTGGTCTCGGTGCGGCGGCAGTTGTTATAGTATCCACATACGATGCGATTTGGTATCATGCGACCAATTCGTCACGCGGTACAGTCTTCACGCCACACGATCGAACCGTACCATGCGACGTCCAGTTGTATCCAACCAAGTTTGATGGACAAGCCATCGAACCAGCCGTACCAACAATAATAATAATAATAATGTCCATCGAACTGTGCCCCACACGATGCGATATGGTTCGATGGCATACCATTTTAATGGTTCGGCTGTACCAAATCGCATCGTATGTGCCCACTTTTAGTTGCAACAGTCGTATATGCCGAATGTATAACGGTGCATCGACTGGACGCCGCGCCGTGTCGTATAACATTCAGGTTGGGACCAAGTCCGGTGATGCTTTTTGTAAATCGCTGATAAAAACGTAAATGTAAAAAAACTTCGCTTAGCAACTTGTTAAAAATGTTGGGAAATACCGTTAACGATTATACGTTCCTTTGCGATTTCATATCAAAGTGAAATCCTCAGTGGAGTTTACAATTCAGTAGAGCACACTCTATGCTAAGAGCAAGTGCAAGGCCATTACGGTCGAGAGGCGGCGTAGACCCCCGTATCATGTTGCTGGCAACGAGTCTGCGTCAATCTTTGTTCGCAAGTCACACTTGCTGCTCTTGTTCTGTGATTTGTACAAAAAAATATACGGATGGCTCAGCTTCGTTTTATTGTGCCAGGGTTCAGAGAATTGGTTGAGAGAATGACGTATCGGTATTTTGATGTTTGTGATTGATCGAGAGACCGATACGTCAATCTCTCAACCAATCACAATAAAACGAAGAGAAGACGCTGTTGTGTTTTTTTTTTCATATTCTAAGCCCGCAGTTCATACAAGACCCAGCTCTCGTTTGGGCATAACTAATAGCGTTGTTTAATTCCTCTTTGGAAACAAGCTGAACATAGTGTTCAATACTTAATTATAATGGATAAAAGTAACCTGTATTCTTGCACATTTGGAGGGGGGTGAGCTACGCATCAAATAGCGGACCCTCAACGCCCCATACATTGCAATCATAGTAAATAATGTGAAGAACAAACACACGATTGTGCAACCATGAAAAAAAAATACTTTAAGTTCTACCCTAGACTACTGAACCAACATGCAAGTTATTTGTATTAAGGCTCATAATATGGCAACAGTTGGCTTTAGAATTTTGATATATGGTCTTTTCCAAGGGCGTAGCAAGCTTTCAATTCAGGGGGCGGGCAATATCTGAAATTTTGACCCGGGGAAGGCTTAACGAAAATTCCATGTGGGTAATCCCAATAATTTTAATCAGGTAAGTACATGTATTCAAAAGTATAAGTGTGTAGAAAGCTACCCCCATCTGACTACGCCCTATCGAAAATACTAAACATTACTAAAAGTAGCATATTCCTAATTAAGTTGTAATTATAGTAAAGGCATGTCTGTTATCTGGCTTTATTTTAGTTAACGACTTCGATAGTGATTTTATCACATTAATGTTTTGTTAATACAGCTATTAATTCGCTCTCGTAATGTTATTTCTTAGCGCCGGAATTTCGACAAGGAAAATAAAATAGGCACTTCACGCGGGAATTTCCAATGTACTCAACGTTTTTGACCTGATAATGGCATAAACTAATATTATGTAACATTATATAATACCAACGGTCAGTCACAATTTGGCCTTTAAATGAGTCATTAATAGTGTTGTAAATGAGTTATTTTATTTGGTTCATAAAATTATATACTACATTTTATCTTCATTATTGTGAACATCCTGAGATTAGATTTTACATAATTCTTTTATAAATTAATGTTCCTTTTTTAAACAGAATGTAATTTAGTTAAGCTCTCTAGAAACGGTGAATAAGACTTTTTTAAGTAATTCTGAACTTAATCCTATAGCTTATAGGTTATTAAAACAATAATATAAAAATAATGACTCGATAATCCTAGCATGGGAATACAAAACAATGATCTGTGAAAGGCGTCTAATAATAGGATGAGACTTTCCAAATACTAATCCTCAAAATAATTTAGAGAATGTTTTATAACACATTTCATCACATAAAAGTAAATTGCGACCAATAATTTCTTCTAATGTTTTCTTGATAAATGAAGAAAACATAAATGGTTTATGTGCCTATTTATTCTCATACTTTAACATCTATGTCAGTACTAAAGCGGCATTAAGTTCGTTCAAACGATTTCCAACAAGCCTTGGCTTCGGGCTAACACGATTGATTTTCTCGCTTTATAATTTCACAAGTGCATGAAGGAGTGTTGGGTGTAACATGTGACTCTTGGTAGTGGTGGTGGTGACGTAAACTGCACCATTCAACCCGCGGTTGGTTACCCAATATCGGCAATGCGGTGTTGATCACGCTAATCTGCATTCTTATGGTCACTGTCTGTACACTGAACACCTACACTGAACTGTAATGAGATCCGTGTGTCGTGGGAGTCGTCGCAATCTCGATTTATCTAATGTGTCAATCAATTATAATTCACGTTGGTTGTTATTATTATTCACCGTTACTAATGTCAAATGTTTTATACTAATGTTTGTTGCTATCGTTTTTAGTTTACTAAGGGTCGAAGTTACGCTAAAAATTATATTATCTTAACATCTACCCACATGACATGGGTAAAATCACTGATGAAAGGTGGAGGCAAAAAAAAAAAAAAAATTAAGAAGAAGAAGTATTATATCATTATATTATTAGGATTCTGGATGTTTCGGATGACGACAGAAGTGTTTCCTAGTTCTTAATTTTTTAACTTTAATTCCCAAATATTTATTACTAGTAGTGCTCGCGGCTCCGCCCGCGTGAATAAGTTTTTCCGGGCCAAAAATATTTTCCCGGTATAAAAAGTTGCCTATAGCACTCAGGAGTTATATAGCTTCCTATTAGTGAAAGAATTTTCAAAATCGGTTCAGTAGTGCCTGAGATTAGCGCGTTCAAACAAACTCTTCAGCTTTATTATATTAGTATAGATTCGAATCAGCCCATAAAAATGCTTTACAATACAACTTGAGGTTGTTAGTCTAAGCTTGCGGTATAATACAATGCATAAATATTATGCAAATAGGAGACACAAAGATAATATTTAATCGATTGGCGTCAAGATTTATAAGATTCGGATATAAATTATAATCCATAGCTCAAATGTGTTACGGAATATAATTTACACAAATTTTGAAAGGTAATATTGATAGATATTCGAAATTATGTTGATTCCTTCCAAAAATGTCAAGTGTTTTTGTTAACGATTTATTGCATTTTGTATAGAGTAACAGCGTAAGATTTAAATTTTCGAAATGACGAATAACTCACGCAGGCTCAGTTCAACTTTTACGAACTACAATATATCATTAATCACTTCAATTGTATGGGCAATGCCAGGCTATCGTGTATTTTACCACTTATGCAAGTGTGAATGACCGCTGGCGATTGTCTATGACGTGCAATTTCTTGGCTCATTCATAGATTTTTGACAATCATGGCTATTTATGATTTATAGCTTTTGCCCACGGCTTCGACCGCGTTTATAAGTTTTTCCGGGCTAAAAGTACATAAAAACCTTCCCGTTGAATCACTCTGTCCAACACATTTATTTGGATAAAGATGAATATTATGAACGTTGATACAACTCTTAACAAATAACGCATTAATTTCGACCAAATTTGATTACCATAAAAACGGTTCTAGTGAGTTAATCTTAAAAGATAGATATATACTGTCGCGGACATTTTTTTAGATCATTTTAAGAGGAATAATTCTTTCATACATATATTTCTGCTATCTTGAACCGTTTTCGCAGCGCACGCAATGGAAGCTCTCAAGGAGGAATAATTTTCCCCGTTCTTTTCACATTTTCCATTATTTCGTCGCTCCTAATAGTTGCATCGTGATGTTATATAGCCTAAAGCCTGCCTCGATAAATGGTCTATTCAACACAAAAAGAATTTTTCAATTCGAACCAGTAGTTCCTGAGTTTAGCGCGTTCAAACAAACAAACAAACAAACTCTTCAGCTTTATAATATTAGATAGATAACAACTTGAATTACCAGTTCAACTTGCTCTTTGAAGCACAACACACTGTGAAAGCAACTAACTTAGATCATGATCCAAGATTCAAAATTCGAATGCTTTTTATGCGTTGCAAGATCAGTACCTACTACATAAAATAAAAAATAATTTCGTCTCTAACAAAAATAAAATTTGTTGTTGTCGGCCGAGTTGGCGCTATGGGCAACTATATCCATGCCAAGAGACGAATTTAGGAGCGTGTCACCACTCTTGGCCGTTGTTGGAACTTGAAAAATTTAGACTACGCAGTATTACATGTTTAACGCCGTTTTAAAAGTTAAAATGGCTTATGAGCCTGTAGTTTATTTCACATGATTAAAGATTTTTGATGAATCGATCTGCACAATAGCAAATTCTTTTGTTTAGCATTAAATTCTAACAACAATTATTCAGTAACCGAATTCAATGACGTTTTAAATTATTTATTTGTGTCTGGGTAATATTTGAAGTTGATGGATCCCTCATCAAATCGGTCAACGGAAAGACCTCTCGTTTATAAAAGCATATATTATATTGCATTCACAAGGATTCACAGAATAACTGTAAATTATAGCAATGAGAAATACAAATAGTATCCTTGTTGTAAATGCACTACCAGTCAGAGTTAAGATTAACGTGCATCGTTCAAGGGACTCGCCGGACGCCGACAGTCACGACATTACTTTCATATTAACTATTAGATGATACTAAAACGATTTGTGTATATCGAATACATCAATTCAATACCATGATCTAGATTGTTCTGGTTAGTATACCTACAACTCTTGAGTGTCATTTTGTGATGTGCGTATGTTTCGAGTAAGATTATGGTCTCTTTTTACAATATAAAATAAATTATTAAGTACGTAAAAATTTTCAGTTATTGTTCGCTTTAACGGTGAAGGAAAACATCGTGAGAATACCTACATACCTGAAAATTCTCCATTAGAATTTCGAGAGTATGTGAAGTCTGCCAATCCGCACTAGGCTAGCGTGGTAGACAAAGGTCTAAACCCTCGTAATAGTAGAGGAGGCACGTGCTCATTCGGGGCAGTATATAATACAAGACTGGTATTAATATTATTATGAAAAGTGTCAATCAATTGATTCCTAGCGCTCATTCCCCTGGTCTTTGTAATACAGAAGATAAGTTTAAATATCGTCAATTTCACGGGTAAAACGCGTTGTTATTCATTTTTGTAGTTTTGGAATTGTTGATTAAGTTTGTTTTGATAAGGATTGCTTTTTTCTTAGAATTGTGTAATACATAGTAAAAACCTCAAGACTTGACGTCAAGCTACGTATCATCTATTTGCTTGGGAAAATAGTTTTAGCTTATCGTCAATCTTAACTAATGCTTTGACCGCAAAAAGATTAGGTAGTGGAATTAATAATGAAATGTTTTCCTCCCTTGCCATAATGCAAAGACCTTGGCAGAGGTAGACAGAATGTATGTGGTGTGTTGTAAGGTATCCTGTAAATGTGCGTTCCTTGCCCGAGACAATCAGAGCGGCGCGTGCGCTCTCCGGAACGATTGACGTAATGTAGCCTTCACACTAGCCGAGCATCCGCCGGCCAATGCTAGATCGCGATCTGTTCAACCCTATCATCAATTTGCCCACAGCGGAAAGTTTAAAAACCCTCGGTTAATAGATACATTATTACATATAGACTTACGCCTTTTATACCCGAAGGGGTAGGCAAGGGCGCAACTAGTGCACCCACTTTTCGCCGTGCGTATTCTTTCCCATTATGTGATAGAGGGCGAGCCCATCGACATATCGGGCACAAATTCCAGACTGATGCTGAGTTTAAAAAATCAATGGTTAATAGTCAACAAATATCTTTAAAAATCGCACTCATGTCTACAAAAGTTGAACTAAGTCGAAAATCCCGGTCAGCGCAGACCTAATTCTGCTGGAGTTTTCAGCCACCAGGCCAGGGGCACATGTGTACATAAAACACGTTTTTACTTGCTCGCTCGTAAATTCACCCTTTAAAAGTTTTACGCCCGGCCATTACTCTAATCGGGCGTAACAAGTGGCAGATTTGGCTTATTTTATATTCATGGATTTTAGGCTTTTCGTTTGCCCAATGTGATTGGGTTTTTCACGTCGCGTCATGTGGGCAATGTCCTTATGATACATTTTTAGGCACATGTATCTTTTCTATCAAGAAGTTTATTTAACGCGCGTTTATTTTAATGCAAAGAGACCTAGTTCTCATTTTGTACAATGATAATTAAAGTAAAACAGTGTCTAAGAATTGTATAAATTATGATCGTATAAAAGCTTACCGCGTGATCCAGCGACCATATTATAGCCTCGCATGACTCAACAATAATTAGAAAACATTAATTAATTAGTCAATTTTGCTCTGGAGATTATTCTGTAAGATTAATTATAGTGTACTTTAATTTAATTAATGTGAATAAGATTTTGTGTTACAACGAAAATTTAATTATGTTAATGTATTCTGTACTAAGTTTAAGCATTGGATTACAATGTTATTTAAATATATTTACCTTTTGCCTACGAGCGAGAATATTTTATAAACAAGGGAGAACTTATTGCTATAAGTTTATTTTCATTCAGACGGTTTTAACAAGGTTAATTTCTCCGTTGAAAATTAAAATATCTCTGAATATGAAAATTTGAAACCGTTTAATTGAAGGGCCAAAGCTACACAAGGTTAGCCTGGTGGAATAAGGTCTAAACCCTCTCAGAAGAAGCCCTTGTCCAACTGTGTGATTTTGTTTTATATAAACGTATAACGTTATATAAATGCCTTTACATAAACCTCTTAAAAATAGTCACATTATATTAAATTATGACTTAAATTTTATAAGTTATTTAAGAAAAAAATATTGACACCAGTAAAAAGCATATTGTCTATAGATTGTCTTGCTTTTTATTTTAGCTAGGCCTCGCAAAAGCTTTCCCATATCATTCTGTGGTGCGCTTTACCAAGTCAATCCTGCTGTTTTTTTATTTCTTCCCCATCTTCGATACCGTCTCCCTTTTCATCTTTTGTTATGTCTTGGACACCACGCTGTCTGTCCACATATTTGGCCGGGATTATTATTAACCATTAAATGTATATTACAGATCGGCAGATCGTCGGAATCTCCAATAGACTTCGTGGTGATGGACACCGTGGCGGGCGACAAGAGTGGCGACACGAAAGTGCTGCAAAGCACGATATCACGGTTCGCGTGCCGCATATTAGCGGAGAGGAACAATGTCAACAATTGTCGTATATTCGCCGCCGGCTTTGACTCCTCCAGGAACATCTTTCTTGGTGTAAGTACTGAGCCTTTGACTTACTGTGTAGCCAAATGAGAATATAGATGGGGCCAAAAAGATCTCGAGTGGGGATCACGTACCGGCAAGCGCAGCGTTGCACGTCCATCTACGAGGTAGTCAGACGACTTAATAAAGGTCCCAGGAATACGCTTTAACCAGGCGGTTTTTTACAAATCCGTATGGAAAACTTTAGGGGAGGTCTATGTTCAGCAGTGGGCTTCATGTGGCTGATCATGATAGGTGAATGTACTGGATACAGATCTCGCCCTAGCTGACCTACTTTAGACTATCCTACTAATATTATAAACGCGAAAGTTTGTAAGAATGTATGGATGTGTGGATGTTTGTTACTCTTTCACGCAAAAACTACTGAACGGATTTCAATGAAATTTAGGACACGGGTAGATCATGTTCTTTAACGTTAATGTTATTAACACATAGGCTGCTTTTTATCCCGGGACAATATAAAGCGGGACTTATATCCCGGGAAAATTCATTCATGCGGGCGGAGCCGCGGGCAAAAGCTAGTTAATTATAACAAGATAGGAAAAACGTGTACTGTTTCAATATTCTTAGCTGTTTTATTTGATTCAAAAAGCCAGTTGATGTACTTGTTTCTACAGTCTATTGTGTGTTTCGATTTAGCGGGGCCACGCGAGCTAGACCGAAAGAACTAATGGCAATGTTTTGTTTGTTCAATGTACCTCACGAATTTATGAACAAGAACCAATGTCCCTCAACTATTTTGATAGAAACTACAATAAATCGCCGCATCCATCCAGCGGGGCCCGCGGTCATATTACGCTTGGAATACATAAAAATCATGAGAAAATATAAACTTAAAAACCGCGATAAAATCCGTAAATGGTTTTATTTAAACTTCAAATATGGGACGTGAAGGGGATATCGCGCTATCTTTTTCGCACGCAGGCAACGTTATGGCTGGTGACACCCGTGACGTAAAAATCTGGTAAACCTGTTATTTGACGACTGCCCCTTCTATTAAATTTCAAAGCTATCTAACTTATAAAATTTGATGTTGCGGCAATTTTGATTTTTTTTCCCGTTAGATTTCGGTACTAATAAGTTCAGAACATCTACGAGTCAAAGCGCCAAGCCAGGCACACCAACCACTAAGCTAAAATTCTTCACTGTAAAACCATCTACCACTCTTGCCTTTACAAATAAATATCAAGATAATTCCAACAACCGTGAGACTCATTTCTAACATTAGGCACATGTTTGTGACCGCTTAAGGCAATTTTTTGGTCAATCCGTCATTTTTAGTATCGTAGTAATGACCACCGCGGGCTAGCTGTCAATCTTTCAACAAGAAAACCGATCGTTTTATCGTAACTGCCTTACATTGAATGCAAACGACATTTTAAAGGTTCGCAATAATTACATGCAATATTATCAGGCAAGCACGATTTTAATTATATTTTGACTATTGACGTAAAAAGTTGATGATCACGTGACACTGGAATATCTTGCGAGCATCAGGTTACATAAATCTCTAATGGGTACTCGCCGTCACAGAATTTTGTAGGGGCCTTTATCTGTACTTCCACATTATAAATGCGTAAGTAACTCTGTTATGCTTTCCCGGCGAAACCATTGAACCGATTTATTATTTAACTAGCTTTTGCCTGCGGCTCCGCCCGCGTTAAAAAGTTTTTCCGGGATAAAAGTCCCGCTTTATGTTTTCCCGGGATAAAAAGTAGCCTATGTGTTAATCCAGGACATGATGTACCTGTGTGCCAAATTTCATCGAAATCCGTTCAGTAGTTTTTACGTGAAAGAGGAACAAACATCCATACATCCAAACATTCATACATTCTTACAAACTTTCGCCTTTATAATATTAGTAGGATGCGGAGTAAATTAAAACCGTAAGGAAGGCCATACACTATTTTTATCCCGGAAAAGTACGTAGTGGGGCTTTTATCCCGGAAGCGTTTTTCACGCGGATAGAGCAGCAAAAGCTAGTTTGTAATGAATGTACATTTCAAAACTAACCTCTACTAAGATGTTCATTTTAGTACCACGTGGGTGTTCCAGTACATCTGATACGCCATTCTGACGTCAACGGTTGGACCTTTAAACGCTGTTTGCTATTGCCAGTTGCCACTGACGTCACGACGCGGTTAATTATGGAGTTATCTAACTATAACATAAGATTCTGAGTTAAATGTTTCTGAAAACAACATAAATAATGGTCCTGAATTATGGTAATGCGCGGTTATTAATGTTACATAAGTACTAAGTTTTTACGATCATTGCCTGTACTTAAAAGCTCATAAAGCTCATAGCATTCATGAAAAAACATTCTTAGACCTGTTTATTCAATCCGGAGTATAATTTAAATGAGATTTTTTTTCTTTGGGCTCGTAAATTATTTTATACTTCCATTTCGTCTGAATCAACGGTTAAAACAAACGAAGTTTAGCAAGGCAATTAAAAAAAACGCCGCATTAGCGTCCGTATAAATGCATTTTTAGAATCTCAATTAAATACTTTAACGAAATAATATCGACCACCTAAAAAAGAAAAAAAAAAAACACTCATTGCTATTAAAATAACAAATCAAAAATTCTAAATTCCAGGAGAAAGCGACAAAATGGACGGAGAACCACGAGATTGACGGTCTGACGACCAACGGCGTCCTGATCATGCACCCGCGCGGCGACTTCTGCGGCGGCAGCGCCACCTGCGGCCCCTGGCGCGAGACCTCCGTCGGAGGGGCGGTGTTCTCGCTCAGGGAGAGCCGCTCCGCACAGCAAAAGGTACAACTACCCTCATTTTAGCCTAGTATTCTGTGAGACTATCCCGTCCTCACACCCACCACTGCAACTCTTGGAATACAAGATCGGCAGTGGCACGCATTTTATGACACCATGCGGTGAATCTCGGCGAGTTTCTGGGAACAATAATTAGTCTTAACCCGCAACGATTAATTAAATAGAAGTATAGGGAGGAGTTGGAAATATATTTTTCACTATTACTTATTTTTTTACTTATTTTAGCATAGTATTGTCATCTGTCCCGGAATACCGACTATTGGGTTTTAAATGTGTGTCCGTACAACTACCCTCATTTTAGTCTAGTGTTGTTATATACCCCGGTATACCACATGTCAACGGCTTACATCTGTTTTCAATAAACAATTCCAATCCTTTTTCGATACATCACAAATGGACCAATCACAACAAAGATTTTTTAAGTGTTTATAAATCACTTATTATGATTGGTTTATTTTTGAGATCGGATCTAAGATTAAGATTGGGATCGTTTGACACTCACTGCGCTCGTTATAAATCGATCTTTTAAAACTGCCGTTTGAAAGACTGTCTCGGTCGGACCGGTTAATCTAAAGTTGAACCGGTATTTAAGTTAGTACCTAATTCAACACGTTATGAATACCTGGGAATACGGGACCTGGGGGCTTAGAATGTGAAAAAAAAAACACGACGCGTCTCCGCTTCGTTTTATTGTGATTGGTTGAGACACTGACGTATCGGTATTTTGATGTTTGTGATTTATCGAGAGACCGATACGTCAGTCTCAAGCAATCACAATAAAACGAAGCGGAGACGCATCGTGTGTTTTTTTTCACATTCTAAGCCCGCTGTTATATTTTAACAATGTTTTCATTATGCCAGTGGACTAAACAGAATTACTATTATACGTTATTAAGTTGTTTTATAATAAAGATTCCATTTTAGCATGGTTCATACGAGCGTCATGTATTTTTATAACGAATGTTTTTTTTTCAGGGACTACCTTGTTCAGCAGAGACAAATGTACTGAGAGATGGCACAATGATAGACTTGTGCGGCGCAACACTACTATGGAGGAGTGCTGAAGGGCTCAAAAACTCACCGGTGTGTACACAGCTTTATATCATGACATAAGTTTTATCAGTGAAAAGTTTATAACCTGCTTTAGATTAACACATATCCGAGTCTCATACCGGTGTGAGTCAGTGGTGAATAAAATAAATAATATTCGACTTTTAATCGATGATTCACAACGTACCAGACCGGAATATTTTGTTTAGGTATCCGGTGAATGATTTTTTGGCGCCATTTATGGGTCATGACCATGAGTATTTATTCTCTGTGTCAGTATTGCATTTTTGAGATAGTCATCATTGTTTCCTATTTCCTAATGAGGATTTTTTTTACTGTGTGAGATAATTTAACGGTTCATTTATTGTTGATAACTTGATATATTTCGAGGGTCTGTGAAGTAGAGGTGATCATTAAACGTTATAACTGTTAATTTAACTCATTATAAAAAAATAGCTGTTAATTCTATTAACTACTATTGCAATATTCATTAAACGTTTAAACTAATGAAAGGACTGCGGAGGCAGTTAATGCCATCTGTTAATTTATCATTCAACTAAACTTGATAACTGTTAAACTAAACTTGATAACTGTTAATCATAGAAAAATGCTAATAACGCCTCTATAGTCTATAGGTTATTTATTAAATTAAATTTAATACTACTAATAAGTACAAAAATGATATTTTTTCTTTAGCTAAGACTTAAATTATGCCTTGTCGTGATTTGGGAACAATAAAATCGCCACTTGCAATGATTGCGAAAATAATTTATTTAGGTAACGTCAGAATTGGTAAAAGTGTTGTGTGTTTTTTTACTAACGATGACACGCCCAAGTATCCATTTTGACGTCAATTGTTCTTAAAACAAAGAAATTCAAAATGGCGGCCACTTTTTTCCATTCCGACATTGGAATGTTCTTTGGTAACTAAAGTTATACTCAGATGTCGAATTTGAGGTCAATTGGCCTTAAAACAAAGGAATTCAAAATGGCGGCCACTTTTTTCAATTCTAACATTGGATCCGTCTTTTGTACCTAAACGCCTGCCCAGATATCGATTTTGAGGTCGATAGGCCTTAAAACAAAGAAATTCAAAATGGCGGCCACTTTTTTCAATTCTGACATTGGATCAGTCTTTAGTAATTAAAGTTATACCTAGATACCGATTTTGAAGTCAATTGACCTTAAAACATAGAAATTCAAAATGGCGGCCGTGTATACCAATTCTAACATTGGTTCTGAATACTATAGTGCTAATGTCCATAATTAATAAATAAATAAGTAATATAAAGATACGTACTAACATAATTTTAAGGTGTAAAAAATTTTACAGTCATTACACCTCAAAGCAGATTTGTTCAATTGTATGAACGGCACGCAAGCGTCATTTACACAAATGTTCATGAATACGTTATAATTAGAAAATGTTTATTTCGATGTGACTGTTATTGTGAAAAAAAATTAACCTGTTGGTTATTGGTTCAATGTAAAAAAATTTAACATAATTAAAATAAACGACGCAAGACACGTGTTGAACATGTTATCGCTAATGCTTTTCACGTAACTCCTTACTTCTTGACCGTTATAACTTAACTATTAATTTAACACGTTATTTTTTTTTAATGTTTAACTTTTAACCATTAATAATTTTTAACCATTAATCACATCACTACTGTGAAGTCTACCAACCCGCACTATCCAGCGTGGTGGATTAAGACCTAACCCCTCTCAGTGACAGTAGTAGAAGAGGCCCGTGCTCAGCAGTGGGCAGTATATATTACAGGGCTGGTTGCTTACTTGTTTTATGCCTACATACGATTTGCAATTATTAAATGTATTATGTTAGTCACTAAGCGAAAGGGCTATGACTAGGCGTAATGCGGGTGTGATAGTCATCTGCCTACCCCCTAAGCTAACTATCTAAATAATTCATGATTGTTCCAGACAAAACGCGATCTAGAAGCTCTGGTGGACGAGCTGAACGCTGGCCGGCCGCAGTGCCCCGTGGGTCTCAACACGCTGGTCATCCCGCGCAAGATGGCCGGCGGCGCGCCAGACCTCAACCAGCCGTACGTGTACTTACACTGCGGACATGTGCAGGTATGGACTTTTATTAAGTATGGAGACTTCCAATAGTCGATATGAGTGTAGGGTATAGTCGGGCTTACCAATTGTACGGTATTGTCGGGGTCACCAATTGTACGGTATTGTCGGGGCACCAATTGTACGGTATTGTCGGGGTCACCAATTGTACGGTATTACAACTTAGAAATGAAATTCAGTGAAGGATTCAGAGTGATGTATTGAACCGAGTACAGAGTATGCAAGTGGTTATGACACTTTTTACTTCACTCTGCTTATTAGGAACCGTGTATTTGATTACACTATTTATCGTGTACTAGACGTCTGCTCGCGGCTCCGCCTGCGTGAATGAGTTTTACGGGATAAAAGCACCGCATTATATGTCCCCGGGATAAAAAGTAGCCTATATAACTCGTTAATAATATAGCTTTATACCGGCGAAGGAATTTTTCAAATCCATCCAGTAGTTTCGGAGCCTGTTCAATGCAAACAATCTAATCTTTCCTCTTTATAATGTTAGGAATAAAATGGTGCCGATACTGTGCCCATGGTTGATGTGTTTTGCGTTGACCCCAGGGCGAGCACTCGTGGGGCGCGGACGGGGGCGAGGGCGCGCGGCGCTGCCCCATGTGCCTGACGCAGGGGCCCGTGGTGCGCGTGTGCATGGGGCTCGAGCCCGCGTTCTACGTGGACGCCGCGCCGCCCACATACGCGTTCAATCCGTGCGGACACATGGCGTCCGAGCGCACCGTCAAGTACTGGGCCAGTGTGGACATACCGCACGGTACTAACGGCTTCCGCGCCATCTGCCCCTTCTGCGCGGAGCCGCTGCAGGGCTCGCCGGGGTACGTGCGGCTCATCTTCCAGGACAACCTCGACTGAATCTCCACACCGCGCACAGGTAACATACATTTATACTTTGAATATATTGAAATTAAGTTATGACCCGATGGGCTAGTTGGGAGTGGAACGGATTGCCGAAATTTTGCAGGTTCGAAACCCAATGGCAAAAAGTTTCTAAAGTTTAGTGTGTATTCTTTGTGGTTATGGCTAGCTTTAACGGTGATGGAAAAACATCGCGAGAAAACCTGCAAACTTGAGTAGTTCTTTATAAGTAAATTAGAAGGTAACTATGTAAAATGTGCCCATTCGCACTAGGCAGAGTAAGCAGACGTGGTGAACTAAGGTCTTAAGTCCCTCAGTCGTAGAGGAGGTACAACGCTACTAAGGTCCCGTTTTTTCAACTGTAGTTATCTTTTTGTCCGGGTGTTATTAAGCTGGTCGCGTTCGCAGCACCTGACGCCTCACACCTCACGCGTCACATCTCACACCTCACATCTCACGCCTCACGCCTCACACCTCACATCTCATACCTCACATCCCACACCGCACGCCTCTCGCTTCACACCTCACGCGTTACGCGTCACGCCTCACATCTCACACCGCACACCTCACACCGCACGCCTCACACCTCAAGCCTCACGCGTCACGCCTCACGCCAAATATACGTATATAAAGATATATTTTTTTGTTAGTAGTGTAGTAGTTTTGAAGTCTGTTTTATTTTTTGTGAAAAAGCTTTTACTATATTGTGTATGATGGTTGATATACCACCCGGTACAAATATAAATGAATTACTCCCTTGGTCTGTGACTTAAAATATGTTCCCTTATTTCCAGGTTGATATCCGTGCCCGAAGAGTGCGTACACGAAGTGCATTATAAACGGCGCCCGTCTAACAAGATGCGGTTTCCCATTGATAGTTTGTAAGTGAAGATTATCGACAACACCGACTTATATGTCACCGGCTTATACTAGATGTGGCCATGACGGTCCTCAACGTTTTGAGGACGCTCTCATGACCTCCCGGAGTCAGCACATTGGTGGAAACTCACTGCAACGTGGAACATCATCTGTATGCAATCAATGTAACAATCTGATAAGGGCGCTGCTAGACTGGGGGAATAGTTTGCAATCAACTCGATCCGCTATGGGCTTGCTGGCTAGCAAAATTATTATAAAATATAGTCGAGATACTGCGACTATTTGGAGAGAAATAGTTGTAGTATATTGGTCTTGGTGCAAGTGTAAACGTTGGTCCATCTTATCAAGATACGCTCAAACATTTATTAGCGACTAAATGAATGAATCGACGAGCGTAAACTATATCTACAGCACGCTACTCAAAACTTTACTGGTTCAAGTTAGTTGCAAACTTTTTGCTTGGTGTGGCCGCGACCTTATTCCCTATACGATTTGTTTGTGCAGTCTGTCACGTTTCTTTCAATAAAATTATAAAAAAAATAAATCAAAAATTATAATTTATGAAATACAATATATTTATGAAGCTAATATTTATATTTGTGTTATGTGCGTAATATTAAAGTGTCTGTTATTTCTGTAGGTCGCATTGTATGTAAGATAGTACACACCAGCGAGAGAATGTCATACGCTTTGTAAATTGCCGTTTGATTGTTGTGATTGTGTATGAATGCTTCGGTTTACAACGTGTAAGGGTTCACTGCACATTTGGGTGGTAATTGTATAATTATAGATGAATAAATTACAGATTTAGCACCTTGGCAATGATTCCCTCGTTCAAATTTGAGTTCTAACGATTTTTGTTTGTAATTTCGACGGCTTACACATAAATTGAATGGTTTTAATGTGTCCAGTGTAATCGATATTCTTTATTACAATGAAATGTGTTTTATGTCAAAAGCAAATTAAATGATTCCCTGTTTGTGGAAAGGTACATAGATTTGTTTAGTTACTGGGTGTTAGAACTTGAGTTTTGGTATTAGCACATTTGACAAATTATTTCGTGGCGAGTTAATGAAATGTAAATATTTAATTTTATTTCCTATCTTGATAAGCTACTAATAAGCTATTATTTATGCTGTATTCTAAGAGGCGTGCAGGATGATTCCTTTCACATGTTTATGAAACGCGCTATAATATACGTTGGCAGGCAACTAAATTCAACTAATAAAGACTATTATCAAAAAGGAATGATAAGTGAACAGACCGGCATAATCCTAGCAATTGAACGATACAAAAGTCTGTCGATGGTAAAAAAAATTCGATCAACGAATGTTCGCCAAACGGAGCCAATTTCCGACACACACAACTTTTCTGTCATCAATCACTATGTTCTTTTTAAGACTAAACCAATGTATTCATTATACAATAATAGATACGATACTTTTATCCATCGTTGTCTTCACACGGGTAGACATGACGCACGTCATGTCTCGCACCATTTGGCTACACATCTACGCATTGATTTTTCATTGTGTTCTTGCAAATAAGTTTATTATTCATATATTGAACACTTGGCTTTAGTCAATATGTCATAAGGTGAAATTCCACGCTAGATAATAACGGATATGTTATCAAAATTAGTATTCAAGCTGTTTAAATAGCTTACGCATTGATAAGTTGACGGGTGACCATGATGTTTATTTAGTAAAGGATTGACAACATTTGTCATTATTGTTTGATATGGAAATAGTAAGTTGCGAAGTTTATTTGTAATTCAAAGGTATTTTAATTAGCGTTCATACAATTGTATTAGAATCAGTTATGCCTTGTAATTTGTTTGTATGGTATATAGCTGAGATATACATTAATGTGAAGTTACACCCGCGTAGCTAATTTTCGGTGTGAGTTTTTAGATGTTCTAAACTGATAAATACATTTTGTTCTGCGGACATTTATAAATAATTAAGTTCGAAATTAATGTATGCACGAAAATGTGCGTGGGTGTATCTTAACGTGTACCTATTATTTATAATTGGTCTATACAAAATACTTTAACAAAGAAATGTGGGCAAATATAAATGCGACCAAGTGCAACCGGACGTTGTGGCGCATACAATTAAATGTGTTATTAATATTGTACCAACCACGTCTAAGAGTTGAGTCTGCTGTTTACTGAAGAGGATTGTGGAGGATTGCGGGTAGTCCACGGGTAACAGTATGAGAGCTGGGTTTGTAGATACCTAAGGGTATTAGTGATCGATCTTGAGAGGTTATTTGTAAGTGACTTAAGATATGTAACTTTAGAGATAGGATAGTGGCAAGTCGTTGGGACGAGTTTGGTACGCACTGTTACGATGCTATGCGTCAGTGTTGCCAACTCAATGGATTCACGACTAAAATTGAAAAAGAAGTTCGTCAGAAAATTAAACATGGCGGACTGAAATTTATTGCGGGTTCAGAAAAAAATGTTGGCAACACTGATCAGTGGGGCTAGGATGTGAAAAAAAAATACGATGCGTCTCCGCTTCGTTTTATTGTGATTGGTTGAGAGACTCACGTGTCGGTCTCTCGATCAATCATAAACATCAAAATACCGATACGTCAGTCTCTCAACCAATCACAATAAAACGAAGCGGAGACGCATCGTGTTTTTTTTTCACATCCTAGCCCCACACACGCGCGTTTTATTCACAATAAACGCAACACGTGACGAACACGGGGCCGCGTGCCCGAGTTCAAGCATTTTGAAAATGTAAAAAATAATTTAAGTTTTATAGAAGTAGTGAATTAGCTGATGAGGTGTAACGATTAGTTTTTGTACAATTCGGGATTCACTAGTTAGCTGTTAACACAAGTAATTGCCTTCTGGATACGATGCAAAATGTTCATGCATTTGACGGATATGTTTGCGCACGATGATACCTTGTTTTAGACTTAAGAATTTTTGATAAATTAAATGCTTAAACAATCGGTGAAGTTAGATGGGATCATTGTAGTTGAATCAGTGTTACGTTGTCGCCGACGCGCGTAGGTATGCGAGAACATCGGACCATTAGATTGTGTTATGTAGCGTATGTAATCTATGCGTTATATTGCATTAAGCACGTGTTTTTGGAATATTTAGGATTATTTTTGTTAGGACGGTGATATAAATGACGCTTCTAAATCGCCTATAATGTGCGTGGTGTTTTAGTCGCGGTTGGATTATTTAGCTGTGTTACGGTCATTATGATTAATATTGCTAGCAAAAATTTTATATTTGCTATTGATAGATATTCAGTAGAAAGAATTTTGTTTCGTTTTATGATCTTAGTTCAAAAATTATTTGTAAAGTTTTATTAGAATTTGTTAGTGTGGGTATATATTGGTATTAATTTTATGTGCAGACGGCATCGCGACACGAACTTCACGCATATTACAATCTGCGCTAATTGTTAGCAGTAATGAGAAAAATTCACTAGCCTTAATTTTATTTATAATACCTAAGTGCTAATATAATAAATGATCTTTTGAGTTAGAAAATTTACTTGTTGTTTTATTTGTCTTATAAAAGAATAATATAACCAATTATATCGTATAATAGATATTTTATTGACATGAAATTAAAGTATAGTAACTTATAATTATGAGTCTTTGCTTTGTTGACGTTCATGACATGTCCATGACCGTACGGTAAAGCTGTATGTACCTATATTTATATTTAAAGCAAAATGGTCTTAACTTATTTCAATAAAATTTACTCAGCATCAGAATACTGCCGTAATTAATGGCAGTTACTTATGTTTGTGTCTACACACATAATTACCCAGGTGTGTAAAAAGGAACTAAGTTTTATAATGGCTTTACTGATATCATGAAACATTAAAGTATCTACTATATTTTCGAAGGCACATTTGTTAACATGGTCTAAGAATAGGTAGTTTTATAAGGAATTTCCCAGACAGTTCATTTCAAAGATATCCAAGAAAACAATGCCCACCCTATTATTATTTATCTCTATGGAATTTTCTTTTTACTTTCATGTTTCAAACGCTGATGTCTTATCCTCTCAGTGGCCGTCCTAAGCCGAGGTTCGTGACCCGTTAGTGGGTCGCCCTCAGCGTGGTCGCTTAATTTAAGGGTTGCGAGCGCCTTCTGCGCTCACCCACAAGACCGGTGTGCTTGTATAAGCCGACTCTCGTCAGGCTAACAAGAGTAGTCAGGGACAAAAAAAAAAAAAAACTTTCATGTTTTGTTACCAATATTACCAAGAGAGTCCTAACCGACTAGGGACTTAATTCATAAAAAAAAACGCAATACCAGTCCTCCACATTCAAAATAAACCTAATATGGCCAATTACTGTAGGTTCAACTTAGTAGTAATAAGTACTCTAATACACTGGTCGTAGGCAGTAGCGACGGCGAGTCCGAGATGGTCTCTGTTCCATTCCAGCGCGTTGATTGGCTGAGAGCTGATGACCATGCGCTGCAGCCTCTTCAGTTGGCCGGGCACGCCCACGGCAACGCCTTGAGGGTCCGTGCGGTACCTCTGTTCAGGGTATTCACTGGAATAGAATTCGAGAACAGATATGTAGGATAATTAGAATCGTCTCTAGGGTACGGAGAGTTAAGAGTTAATTTTGGCGCAACATTTATCCTCAAACTATATTTAGCAATCTTTTCACTACTTCAATTTTATACATCGCACCTTTAGGATGAAAACGACACAATTCAAAAAGATAGAAAATTGAGTATCGTCATAAAATTACTTAAAACGAAGTTTTCAATACAATAATAGTTCAAACACAGCCATATTCAAACAAAACTGTTATATCGGTCCCTTTTTTATTATATTTTTATAAATAAGGGACTAGTTTTTAGTCATTTAAAAGTGACAACTTAATTTTCTATTTTTTGAATTGTGTCGTTTTTGTCCTAAAGGTGCGACATACAGATACATATTATGTACAGTCAGCCACATAAGTTGCTGAAAAATGCAAAATTTCAAATCATTTCCACGCGTTAAGTTTAATTGAAACATTTCTTTTTCTTTATGGAAAGTAAAATTAATCATCTTTATTTTATTTTTGTGAAGAGAAAACAAAAATTGGTAATAACACGAAAGTGTAGACACGATTTAAAATTTTGAATTTGTCCAGCTACTTATGTGGCTGTGTACAGCATCACGTCTTTTCCCCCCATCTCATGTAATTTGGCGTATTGTCATTTACCGGGCACATTTTCAGGCTCTGGGCTGATACTGAATAGAAAAATCCAATATCACTTTGCCCGACCCGGATTCAACCCGAGACACCAGGGCGATAATCATACCGTGCGCGCAATACTACTATTACGATGCTCAGACAGTTAATCCATTAAGGCAATCAATTCAATATTGTAAGGAGTTTCATATCATTACTTTATTTTACATATAAGAAAAGGTGGATCTAGGAGTTAATTGATATGAACTTCCACTTACTATTTCCAAAGTGAAACTTGGCCATTCCCAGCGCAAGTTAAAAAGAGGTCACGGTTTTGCGGGACATGACGAGCTACCCATATAGTGCCACTTTTCGTCGCGTTATCTAACACCTGTAAATAAAAAAAAAAATTTGCTCGCGGGTCCACTGGAGTAATAGTGCTTTAATGGAAAATAGTGATTTCATTAAATCGAAATAAAATATATGAAATGTTTAGTGACATTTTATTTTACCTGGGCAAAACCTTTGCTGGGATTTTGCGTTCTCACATCAAATACATGGAACTTTCCCTCTAAAGTTGTCGCGACTAATTTGTTCATTGGAATGTCTTTACGGTCGAATTCAACAGAGCACACCTGTTGGAAAAAATCACTTTTAAAGATTTATTCTTTTGAGATTTTTTTAATCTTTAATAACTAAACAAAAACACTTACGCCATTCTTCAAATTACATTCCCATCTAAGTGACATAGTGCGCAAATCAAACATCTTTAAATCTCCGTTGTCATATCCAGCAACCACAATTCTTTCAGCATCATTGAAGGAGTTACCGAACGCGACAGCCCAGCAGTCCCTTTTTGTCTCTCCCTTCACGGGCTGCATATTAGCAACTGGTTTGCCTCTTTGACGTGGATCCCATATTTTTACTGTTCCTAAATTTCCATATTTCATTTACATAGCGTACCCACACTATGTTAAGTTTGGATAGTTTTAATTTTTTTACGGGTAGAATTATAAAATGGAAAACAAATCCGTAATCTTAGTTAGTTGTCCTTGAATTAATTGACTGCCTCGGTGGCGTAGTTGTATTACGGTATGACTGCGATGCTGATGAGGTTTGGGTTCGATCCCCAGGTCGGGCAAAGTGATATTGAGTTTTTCTATTCAGTATCAGCTCGGAGTCTGGAATTTGTGCCCGATAAGGCGATAGGCTCTCCCCCTAGCACATCATGGGACGGAATAACGGCGAAAAGTGGGTGCACTAGTTGTGCCTCTCTCCCTCTTCGGGGATAAAAGGCGCGCGCGCTCGTGTGTGTGTGTGTGCGCGCGCGTATGCGGGTGCGGGTACGTGTGTGTGTGGTTGTGTGCGTGTGTGTGTGTGTGTGGTTGTGTGTGTGTGTGAATTAATTGTTAATTATATTATATCATAAATTTAATAAATAATCTATTAACATTCACGTGAAACCATGGGTCTTGTGCCTGATCTCTCTCCAGTCATGTTGGATTGCCGTCTTATCGGACTATGAGAATGAAGGAATAGCGAGGGCACCTATGTATTGCATGCACACTTGTGCACTATAATATCTCCTGCATACCTGGCTGATCTCTGTTCAGATTGGCCGGCGTGGCCGAAAAAGGCTATGAAGGGATTATTATCTATTTTCAAAATGACCTCATAATAACCCAATCAAAATAAATAATATGTGAGATCAAACTGAATACTGATTACACCTATTAATTAAAGGGGTAAAGTGTTTCTTTAATAGTTTAGACCGCAGTATTCTATTCTTGAATGTGTATTTACGAATATTTACCATCCCTGCTGCCAGTAACAATCTCTGGTGCTCCGCAGTTGGTGGTGCTGCCTCCCATACCATCAATGGAGTTGATTATATCTGTGTGCTCCTTTGTGATGTACACTTGACAACTCTTCTCCAGGTCCCTGGAAAATATAAGATACTAACTATGAGAGAATTCTTGGAGATCATACTTATAAAACAAAAATATTTAATCACTAGATTTTGCTTGTGGCTCCGCCTGTATAAACAAGGTTTTCCCTGATAAAAGTCCTGCTTTAAATTTTCCCAAGACAAAAGTAGCCTATGTTACTTGGGGATAATGTAGCATGCTAACGGTGGAAGAATTTTTGATATCGGTCCAGTAGTTGTTGAGTTTATTTATTACAAAAATACAAATCTTTCCTCTTTATAAGGGCTCATTTTATACCATGTATACACTACTATGATTGGAACGGTATTATGCTAGGACATGGTAGGATTTTTTTGTCATAACAAGTGTTTAGTCAATACTGCTGAATACCTTAGTAACGATGAATAAATTCGTTTCACTTACCATATTTCTAATGTCCCTTTGAAATCACCTGTAGCCAATCTCCTTTCAATATCATTGCTAGCACCAAAAGTAGCACATTTAAATGAATTTGGTCTTTCAATTTCCTTCATTTTCTTTGCTTCACCAGAAGTTATTTCGAAAATTTCGATAGTGCCGGATCCTCTTGGTAAACAACCAACAACTACGAATTTTGCTGAACATGGTATCCATTTGCAATCAAATAGGGAATGATTAAGATTGTTTTCTATATGAGTAATTATTTGCGGCGTGTCAAGTTCTTCCATTCTTTAAATTATTTTATGTATAAAAGAGCGATTTTATGAACACTAACCTCGAATCTGAAATAAACATTGTGGTTGCTATGGAAACAAATGACATTTGTTGTTGACCCAAGAACACACTTTCATATAATCACTTTGAAATGATTATAAATTATCTTCTTGATGAGGTATGTTATGCGTTTTCGTAATTTAAAATAAAAAAAAAACTTCACAGTACACCTTAATTTCATCTATGAGCAGGTATTAAGTTGTATTTCTGAATCAATAATATTTAAAATGATAACCATCAGCTTTAGATTTTTACCAATTTATTAATCCTGTTTTAATCTAATCACAGTTTAATTCCTGTCTTTTTTAGGTTAGACAAGACACAAAACATTTAGTTCTAAGTTCTTTTGAGATGTGGAGTTCTTGATGTATAAACGGCTTTTTAATCTCTTTGACAATGACAGGGCTCGAGTCGCGTCACTAGATTATTGTCTATGTCAGCATTCAACAAACTTGAGGTTTTGAGGAATCAGGAATCTTGTTTATTTGTCTCTGATCAGGAAAATCGAAGCAAAGTATCAAGAAATAATAAATTTTTATCTTTTTGTGACAAATGACAATTGGTAATTAATTGGCTAATACAAATATGGGGGATAAGAAGTATAAGCAGAGTGTAAGTATAATTTAAAATTCTTTTTATGGACTTTCAAAATGGTCTCATTTCATAAATTTAATGTATAATTTTACAGAAAGCTGATATCGCGAAGCAGTTTGATTTGCCCGAACGGCAGTCGAAGATTACCACACTGTTAAACCAAGCTGGACAAGCTTATTGCATATGCCGATCATCTGATAGTTCTCGTTTTATGATGTGGGTTTTCCTGGGTACCATCTTACTTAATCTTTGTATTTATTTGTGACATATACATACAGTATACACGAGTAATTTAACAATGTTGAATTAAACAACTCAATTCTATAGTATTTGTACATATATAATAACATATATAAAGAATTTTGTTATTTTCAATAAATTTTCATAAATCGTAGAACATTGTATGGGATTAATTTATTGTATATTCTTTGTAGTACAAAACCTGTTAAAATTATGAAGAGGCAATGGTATATAGTATATGTATTTTGTTTTCATAACCTCTGCTCATTTATATTTTAGAGCGTGTGATTCATGTGAAGAGTGGTATCATGGTGACTGCATCAACATATCTGAGAGAGAAGCTAAGTACATCAAAAATTACTTCTGTGAGCGCTGCCGAGAGGAAGATCCCAGCTTAAAGACCAGGTTCCGTCCACAAAAACGGGAGAATGATGGAGACTCAGGTATTGCAATAATCAACTGCTTTAATTATAACCTTTTATTATAATTTAAATATTCACTACATCATTAACTACACCATAGAGTGATTACTGGTGGTAGGTCTCTCATATGTAGGAGGATGTCTGGGTGGATACCACCACAATGTCTATTTCTACCGCCAAGCATCAGTGTGCATGCACTGTTGTGTTTCAGTTTGTAGGACATTGTAGTCGGTGTAACTACAGGACATAATGAGACTTAACATCTTATGTCTCAGGATGATGAGAGCAGTGGAATACCACACAGTACTTGTAAGTCAAGGTGCTGGATGGTGCTGCTACTGTTGATGGGTGGTCGTATTGTTAACCATCAGGAGCATGGCATGCTTGTCTCGTCATTTAATGCAAAATAAATTTGTTTTTCTATTATAATGTATAAGGGCTTCTGTAAATAGGTGCATTGCATACATTAAACATTTATATTATTCTAGCTTTTGCCGGCGGCTCCGCTCACGTTAAAAAGTTTTTCCGGGATAAAAGTCCCGCTTTATGTTTTCCCGGGATAAAAAGTATCCTATGTGTTAATCCAGGACATGATCTACCCGTGTGACAAATAAATTCGTTCAGTAGTTTTTGCGTGAAAGAGGAACAAACATCCATACATCCAAACATCCATACATCCATACATTCTTACAAACTTTCGCCTTTATAATATTAGTAGGATGTAAAAGTTCAGCAAGTAATGTAATATTTTTTTGTTATATAGGCAGAGATGACAGAAAAAAGAATCGTAAAGAGAAAGACTACTCTGAGAACAAATCATCAAAGAGACCCACAGCCAAGGATGGATGTGGGGATTGCTCGGGATGTTTGCAGCTACATGATTGTGGACAGTAAGTAAAGCTGTCACCAATTTTTATCTGACCTGAAGTTTAGTCTCCTCAGTTCGTCTATAATTTAACTTCTATCACCCTTAAGTACATCGAAACAATTTTACTAATGATTTTGAAATAATACTCTAAAGAAAAATTATAGACTTTAAAGCCTTCATTGTTACAGTCGTTACGGGCTATGAAGGCTGCAGTCTTCAAAATATTGGGAGAATTATTTTTACTAATTAATCCAATAAGTCGTTTTTTTAATGTCAAATATAAGAAATCATTATTCTCTCATACATACATGCATAGTAGCACAACTCTATCCCATAGGGGTAGGCAGAGACTATGGATTGCCACTTTGCTCGATTCTGGCACACTACTTTCGCTTTCTCTGGCTCATGATTGTTTCAAATCAAACAAGAAATTCATAGCTATTGTCATGTTATTACAAATTAATATTTTTTCACAGTTGTGAAGCCTGTGAGGACATGTACAGATATGGCAGTAGCAACAAGATTAAACTGAAATGTAAGAGGAGACTGTGCACTGCAAAATCTTCGTCCAGTAAGAAGATAATGCGGCAGTCCAGGTTAGTTTTGCTTCTTTACTGTCTTTGTGGCATAATTTAGCATTTGGCAAGCAAGTGACTTTCTATAATAAAATTTAAATTAATATTAAAGCTAGATTATAACTGTAATCATGATGTAAAAATGGTCCAATAGTAATGCTAGCATAGTAGTAGTAGGTATTACCATAAATATAATCAATGTGAGCATGGCTTAACACATTTTTATTTACTGATGAAATGAACTAGAAAGATTTATAAACAAGTTTAAATGGAGGTTGTTATCAATCACAGCAGCAACCGTATAAAGAAGAAGCATCACGAGCGTGAGCAGCACGAGCCTGAGGAGTCCATCGCTCACCTGCAGACCTCTGAGCCGCGCCAGTGCTACGGGCCGCAGTGCACGCGCGCCGCTCTCTACGGCTCCAAGTACTGCTCCACGCAGTGCGGTATACGTCTCGCTACCTCCAGGATATATCAGGTCAGTGGCATCTACTAGGTTGATGAAGTATGAATGCTGTGATTGATACATAGTTGGTAATTATGTGTTTTGTGTTTAAAACTTATTGGAATGTTATAGTGAAAAATGTATTTTTCATATACTTAGAAAAAAAAATTCTTATTTCAATTTATGTGTGTAATATGAGTGTGGCATTTTGGGATCAGTCTGTGTATATCCAGTACAAACAGGCCGACATACTTGTGTCTGAGTCTCTTCTCAGATGACGTTTAATCTGCTTATCAGGTGCAGTAAGGTAATTTTGCTTTGCATATATGAAATAAAAATCATAATATTTTGATAGGCTAGAGCAGCAGTCGACCCGTGTAAGGCCGGCAATCGTCCAGGCGACACCACAGTTGAAGCATACTTATTATTGACATTGACAACTAACGGCGACAATAGCGGCCCGCCTTTATTTCATTTTACCACTATATAACCATCCTTGTATGTAATCTTCCTTGTGAAAAGATTGTCGACCGCTGGGTTAGAGTGTTTTAAACAATAATCAAGTTGACTTCTGGACAGTCCATTATAATATATTATGTGTTGATCGCGGCTTCACCCGCGTGTATAGCCTTGCCCGCTACATAAGCCCCTAAAACAGTTCGAACTCAGCACCATCGAATTGAAGATTAAAAATATTCATTGTTTCCCATGGGAGTAAATCACTACGGTAAAAAGTAGCCTATGTGTTAATCCAGAATATGACCTACTCGTAAGCCAAATTTCATCCAAATTTGTATTGTTGTTTCTGCATTTACTTGCAATCAGCCCTGTATTATATACTACCCACTGCTGAGCACGGGCCTCCTCTACTACTGAGAGGGTTTAGGCTTTATTCAACCACGCTGACCTAGTGCGGGTTGGCAGACTTCACATACCTTCGAAATTCTTATAAAAAGCTTCTTAGGTATGTAGGTTTCCTCACGATGTTTTCCTTCACCGTTAAAGCGAACGATAATTGATAAACAATACACACGTAACTTTGAAAAGTCAGAGGTGAGTGCCTTGGGTTTTGAACATCCGGACATTGTCTCGGCAGACCGTTCCATTCCCAACTAGGTTATCGCCCACTTGCATTTTCTTCTATCAAACATAAAAACATTTTGTTAAAGTTTGGTACTGTTGCAGGTGTTGCCGCAGCGCATCCAGGAGTGGTCGCTGTCGCCGTGCGTGGCGGAGCAGCGCAACCGCAAGGCGCTGGAGGTGGTGCGCGGCGGGCTGGCGCGTGCGCAGACGGCGCTGCGTGCGCTCGACCGGCAACACGCACACATCGACGCGCTCGTCGCACGCGCTCACACCGCCACCATACTGCACACCGACGACAAGGTACAGTCAGCAGCATAAGAAGCTGAACAATTTCAAATTGCCTACATACTTTGTGTTCTTACTAATCTTTTTTTCTTTTCAAATAAAATATAAGAGATTTTGTTACTATGAAGAAAAAATTTTTTCAATTTAACTTAACGAGTATATAAGCGATTTGATGTTTTGATTGTGTTAAAATACTTATGCTGCTGACTATACACACATTCCATTCAAATGGAGACAGCTGCGTTCAGTGCTAACCGATCCAGAGGACGATATCACTCTGGCCATTCGCAGTAACGAGTTCCTAAAACTCCTACACTCCACAAGTCCGCAGTTCGGTCCTTGCCGCGTTCCCCCTCGCCCGCCCTTGACCCCCCTAACAGTTCCGGCCCGCGTGCCGACGTAATAAATGGATAGGATTAGATTAAATACCAACTTCCCCACTAATTGTTGATGTCTCATCCGCTCCAAGTGACCATCCTGAGCCGAGGTTTGTAACCCGTTAGTGGTTTGCCCTCAGCATGGTGTCTTAAATCAAGAGTTGCGAGCGCCTAAAGCATTCACCCGAAAGTCCGGTGCGGCTAGAAAAGCCGACTCGCGTCAGGGTACTGGCCGGTAGGTCCATTAAAAAAAGGTAAACAATACACATTACCTACTATAGGAACTGTAGGCAATATGCCTTTCTACAATTGGACCTACTTTCGCGAACGGAAACAAACCCACAAGCCTATATTTGACTTGCAATGCAATCAGCCCTGCATAATATACTGTCCCACTGCTGGGCACAGGCCTCCTCTACTACTGAGAGGGTTCAGGCCTTAGTCCACCACGCTGGTCCAGTGCGGGTTGGCAGACTTCATATACCCTCGTAATACTTAAATAGAGAATTCTCAAGTATGTAGGTTTCTTCATGATGTTTTACTTCACCGTAAAACCGAACGATAATTGATAAACAATACACTCATAACATCGAAAAGTCAGAAGTGTGTGCCTTGGGTTTGAACCTCAGCAGACCATACCATTCCCAGCTAGGATATCGTCCATTCCATATTTGACTTGGTCATAAAACAATTAATAGTAGATTTATTATTTTTATATACAGTTAATTCTCCAAATACCTAAGTTGTTACTATATGAAATACCAAATATTTTATATCAACCAACTAGTTGTAAAACAAAAGTATTTTAGTCTAAACATTAACAAGTAGTAAATATTTTGATCTGGGTTGGTTCTCGTTTGCGTAATTATTAAGTAGGTCCAATTTAAAAACAAAAACATGTATGGCAACGATATATCGTCTTAACGATAAGTATAGAATTATCATATACTTAGCGACTTAGGGACAGCTCACAGCACTAGGATATGTAATTCCCATACATGTTATTGTTCTCTATTATAAAAAAATAAAATAAAAAATAAAATACTTTATTCATCACGTAGGCGAACATAAACTCATTTGCAAAAAAAACGGGCACCTAAGCCATGAACCATTTCAAATGTTACTATTGGTTTGTTTGATAATTATAGGTAGTTTTACTTTCACAATTTTGTAAATTAATAAGCAAATAATCGTTTTCGTCAGTATTATCATAAAATTTTGATTAAATTATTAAATTTATGGGTTTTAATGCTAAAGTTCACTAGTAGTATATGCTCGCTAGTAGTGCATATGCTCGTGAAGTAAAAGTTAACAAAGGTTTTTGTTTGTTTTTTCTTTAATAAAGTAAAAGCAGATAAATGTTTAGTATCGAGTGTGACCCCCTCTAGCTGAAATCACAGCTTGAATTCGTCTGGGTATGCTAGCGAGGATATCCCGGATACTTGCTTGCGGAATACGTTCCCACTCCGCGGTAATCACATTCTTCAGCTCTCTGATGGTTTGCGGAGCCGGTTGTACTGATCTCACGCGTCGTTTCAGAACGTCCCAGACATGCTCTATAGGATTGAGGTCGGGACTTCGAGCTGGCCAATCCAAACGACGAATGCCGACCTCTTGCACATACGCTTCCACATCGCCAGACCGGTGGGCGCGAGCGTTGTCGTCCATAAAAATGGAGTCTTCGCCTAAAGCGGCCAATGCGGGTTGTGCATGAGGAATAAGAACTTCCGTTATGTATCGATGTCCAGTCAGTGAGCCGTTTTCAATGAAGACTAACTCTGTACGATCCATTGAATTTATTCCTGCCCAAAACATAATAGAGCCCCCACCATAAGGTGTGATTTCTTCAAAACAAGCCTCTGCAAAGCGTTCTCCTCGTCTTCGTAGCACTCGCCGACGTCGATCTTCACCGAACAGAGATATCCTGGCTTCATCGGAGAACAATACCCTATTCCAGTCTTCTTGAGTCCATGACTCACAATTTCGAGCAAACCTAAGCCTGGCAACTCTGTGCTCACGGAGTAACTTAGGGCCGCGGGCCGGGCTATGACTGCGTATATTGGCCGCGAGCAGCCTCCTCCTGACCGTCCATAGACTAATATGCACATTTCTTACTTCTTCGAGGTTGTTCTTAAGGTCCACATACGAAGACTTGCGATTTCTCAATGCGCGACTCACAAGAAAACGATCATCCCGTGGTTGGGTACATGGTTTTCTTCCAGAACCAGGCCTTCTCTCGATGGAACCGGTGTCTTGATACCGCTGCCAGGTCCTTTGAACCGTCGAGCGACTCACACTTAGCCTCTGAGCCACGAAGCATTGGCTGCAGCCCTCTTCGAGCAGCGTAATAATTTTGGTAGCTTTTACCACTTTCTCTAACATTATTGAGACAGCTAAACAGCAATAAATGAAGCTTTGACAATTAAGAATATGAAATAAATTCATAAAAATTGACTAAAAGTTATGAAAACCGATATTATCTTTTGGAACTTCGCACCAAAAATGTAGGATAAAAAGTGGTTTTCTGTAAAAACGAGCATCAAACGAAAATTTTAATTTAGAACGAACTGTTTTAAACACCACGGCATTTTTAAAACCGACCAGTAACATGTACAAATGATTGAAATCATTTTGGTACCGTATTTTTTTTTAAAAGAATTAAAATCCAAACCACCCGTTTTTTTTGCAAATGAGTGTAGTTGCACTTAAGATATGTCAAGATACATTCAATAAATAATTATTATTACAAATAGTCACTTATATAACTAAAGACATATTTAAAGGGAGCAAAATCAATGTAAACTAAATATAAAGAAGCCAAGCTCGGGCTAGCAGGAAAGAGATAAAAAAAGAATATTTTTTATTAAAATTAATGGGAGGCACGCGTCGCGATCCTCACCGGTGAGGACACTACAGGCCCTAGCCTAGCTAACCTACCAGCCTTTCACTAGCTACCTTAGCGATGACTACCCGAAGAAGAAAGGCAGAAAGAAACTCCGGGCTTAATTTTTTGTCATCAATTGTCCATTGAATCATTATATAATTTTTTTTTCTTTTTTTTTCAAAGTCTTTTGCTTACAAAGTCAGATTAGTAAAATACAATTGAAGGAAATTTACAAACACAAAACACATACCTTCATAATAAAATGAGAGACCACAAATAAATAATTATAATTAAACGGTGTACAACGTGCATACGCCTACATTTACAAACATAATTTTTGTTGATTTATTATCTGAATTTAAACATCAATACGCACAATTAAAATAATTTATAAGTTTAATAACAGGCAAGCGCAACACAATGATCGGTCGGTCGTCATTAACGAAATGATAATAATATGTCAACGCGAGAATAATAATATAATGATTATAAAATGTCAAATAATAATTTAATATTAATTATAATGTCAATATTGTAGATGGATACACCTATCATGTTTAATGCAATCAACTTCTAATATGTGTTAACATGGTTCGGTATTGTGTGTAGGACTAATTTTCCAAACTGTCTGATCATCAAGATAATCCGATACATTATAATACCCCTTAGACATTAACTGGCGCTTAACGTAACATTTGAATTTGTGTCCGGGTAGACTGGTTATTTCGGAGGGAAGTTTATTATAAAATTTAATTCCATTAGCTACATATGATTTACTCGTTTTACAGAGCCTAAAATTTGGAACAACTAGTTTATTCTTATTTCTAGTGTTCAGACAGTACAAGTCACTGTTTTTCATGAAAGTACTAAGGTTTTTGCGGACATACATAATATTCTGAAAAATGTATTCGGCCGGCAAAGTGAGTATATTGATCTCCTTAAACAGTTCTGTAAGAGAATCGCGAGAGCAAAGGTTATAAATGGCACGAATAGCTCGCTTCTGTAAGATAAAAATGGTCTGCAGATCTGCAGCAGAACCCCACAGAAGAATGCAATATGACATTAACGTTAACGATCGTAGAAAATAATCTTGTCTATGGCCTCAGTACTATGGCATTAAGTTGTCAAGGTTAGGCTATGGTGGTCAAGATACCACAAAATTTCTTGAGAGGAAAAATGGGTTTTACGGAACAAAAAATCATCTTGTTCTCTTTAACCGACTTTAAAAAAAGGTGGTTCTCATTTCGTGTGATTGTGTTTTTTAATGTATTTACACCAATTACTTAGAGATTTGTAGGCCGATTTCACTGATGCTTTTTTATTTATTAAAGTAAAATCGCGATATTGTCCCATTACAATATAATGTCTGTATTGGGTTCATATTTTTTTTACATTCCCAACATGATTACTGCCATGTCTATTTTCATAATCATTAAATGCTTCATAAAACACACATCATTTCTACACATCCATTGCTCATTCACCTCTACATTCCCAACAGGAAGCGGACGACGAGACGTCAATGTACTGCATAACGTGCGGCCACGAGATACACTCGCGCACCGCGGTGAAGCACATGGAGAAGTGTTTCATAAAGTACGAGGCGCAGGCGTCGTTCGGCAGCAGGCATCGCACGCGCATCGACGGGCAGAGCATGTTCTGCGACTACTACAATCCTGTCAACGGGACGTACTGCAAACGGCTTAGGGTATGGAATATATTATACCGTAAAAAAATGCCATAAAAAAAATCTGACATATTTAACATGAGTATCAGGTAACCTGAAATCGTCAGAAATAGTTTCGACTATATGCGAAACATGAGATAAAATTTTATTTATCAAAAAAAAAATCTTCATGTACCATAGTAAGGTGAATAGGGACATAAATTCAAATTAAACTTGATCTGATTGACCAATACATTTCTGTAATATTTCAACAATAATCAAGCCAAAACCAGCTTTATCCCTATAAACCCCAATTTACCGTACTTCGGTACGGTAAGCGGCAGCGAGCAAAAGCTAGTATAATATATCGCTTTAGTTATAATTCCTGTAAAGATATTCATATTGTAATTATATGGACGCCGGGGTCCGTCGCGGGGCTTGACGAGTCAACAACCTTAATTATTTTAGTTAACACAATAAACACTTACAGGTGATGTGTCCAGAACATTTCAAAGATCCGAAAGTGAGCGACACGGACGTATGCGGGTGTCCATTAGTACGTAACGTGTTCGAGGCAACGGGCGAGTTCTGCCGCGCGCCGAAGAAGTCTTGTCTGCGTCACTATCAGTGGGAGAAGCTGCGACGAGCAGAGATCGACATGGAGAGGGTGCGACAGTGGTTGAAGTTGGACGAGCTGGTCGAACAGGAGAGGAGCATACGGCTCGCTATGGCGTCTAGGTTAGTAAATTGTAAACCAGGCAAAAATAGTGGCGATTTCAGGGTGTAAGTGGCCTGACTTGGAAACAAAACAAAAATGATGAAATTAGTTTAAGCCAATATTGCATTATGTCTGTATGAAAGAAAATATTTTTTTTTATCTGGCTATAATGCATGTGAAATTCATAAGTATATAAAATTGGGAGTAGGTTAATGTTGATAATGACAATGATGCTCCAGGCTTATAAGACAACATGTTTACCTATTTAATTTGAATGAAAGATTATTTTAAGTCGCTGATTTCGCATCAAATTATAGAATTTAATCACAACTCCCTTGTAACTAATTAAATTAAAATATGTTATATATGAACTATACAGGGCTGGTGTTCTCGGGCTCATGCTGCACTCGACCTACAATCACGAAGTAATGGAGCGCATCACGACCAAAGTGAATGAAAACGGAAAACTCAAGGAAGGCTCCTGACATAAGAAGCCTCGTCGAAACGACGACAGCAACGGAAACACACCGCCGACAGAAATTATTGATCTAGTTACAGATTCACAATGAACAGTGACAACCCTAACTTCACAGACTGTATCTCCAAGTAATAAGAGCTAATGTGCTCCGAAGTTCTCTAACCAATGTTTTGTATCTTTCATCCTTTTCCATATGTCGGAAAAAATATGTAAATAATAACTTATTTGATTTGAATGTCTGTTCGGTCTTGTTAATGGAATAGAATCAATTGAATTGATTCCACCCATTGTTTTCTCTATTTATCCATAAGTGATAATAAATAAAATACGGATTTTCGTGTCTGGTTGAGTTTTGCAAGTGAGTAAAATTTGTAAATATTTCCGTATGTTGCAATAAAGCGATTGTACAATACATTTTAAAATAGTTTTATTTCGATTAATTCATTGTATCAACTCTAAAATGAATGAGTCGCACTCTGGATAAAACAAGGACCTAATCCAAAATTTTGACTAGATGAGTTTTAACAAAATATGGACCCTAAAGAGGAAACTGCAACAACTTAGAAAGAAAATGCGTCTTTTCAGCATTGGGAATAGGGTCAAAATCGTTTGAATTTATGTTCGTTCCCCGCCCAACTTAGAAGAAAATGTATTCTCATCATGGCGTGTTACAACTGCCGGTGTACCTCAGGGCGGCGTTTTATCTCCGCTATTATTTTCACTCTTCATTAATTCTATCTCTCAACAACTTACTTCTTCTTATCACCTTTATGCTGACGACTTACAAATTTATACACAGTCCTCGATTGACCACCTATCTGAGGCCATCAAACGTACAAATGTCGATTTATGTAAAATTGCTGACTGGAGTAAATCGTTCGGTCTGAGAATCAACCCGGCGAAAACCCAAACCATCATAATGGGTAGCTCAAGGATGATATCCAGAATCGACTGGTCGCAACTGCCACTAATAGTTTTTGATGGTACTCATATTCCCATTAGCGAAACAGTCAAGAACCTTGGTATCATTTTTGACCGAAAAATGTCTTGGACTCCGCATATAGCCGAATTGAGCCGTAAATTATATGCATCCGCTCACTCCATTAAAAGGCTACAAAACTTTCTACCTACTGCCACCAAAATTGCACTCGCTCAATCCCTTTTACTTCCAATACTAGACTATGCCGACGCCTCTTATTCAGATTTAACCGAAGATCAGCTCAATAAACTTGAACGTCTTCAGAATTTCTGTATTAGATTCATCTTCGGTCTTCGCAAATATGATCATATTTCCGAATATCGAAAAAAGCTGAAATGGTTACCCATCCGCCTTCGCCGAAATACTCACATGCTTTCCCTCTTGTACAATATTCTCTTTAATCCTGTTACTCCTAGTTATCTAAAAAACCGCTTTGAGTTTTTACACCTCACACACTCCCGTTCCTTGCGCTCCTTTCAGACTCTCCAACTTAAAACTCCTTCCCATTCGTCACAATTCTTTGATTTATCTTTTACGGTACAAGCTGTCCGGCTCTGGAATGCACTACCGTTACCCGTCAGACGAGCTAAATCGCTACCAATATTCAAAAAAATGTTAAAAAATAATTTTCTTACGTTATAACACAACTATAATATTAACATTTATATATTTATTTTAGGTATATGTATTATTGTATTTTTTTTATTTTTTATTTATTAGATAAGTAATATGTATTAGTACATTATATTTTGTGTATTATATTTTTTATGATAATATGTCGTTAAGTATGTTTTATTTCTTAGCTATCTCTTTATTGTACACCGCCGTCTATTTTTACATCTGTTTCTGTCCATCCAAAGGTTGTCTGGAAGAGATCGCTTTTAGCGATAAGACCGCCCATTGTAAAACCATCAACCATCTTGTATTTTGTTTCTTTTATGTAGTATTTTGTGTTATTGGTTATACAATAAAGAGTTATATTATTATTATTTCTCTTTATTTCTAATTTTTCTTTTTTTTTTACATTTTTATACATAAAAAAAACATTTATACATATAAAAATATAAAAAAAGTGAATCACCCATCGATGGCGAGGCTCAAGACCCAAGCCACCGGTGGTCAGGGATTCAAAGTGAGGAATCTCCTCACAATGCGTGCCGTGTCCAGAAGTACTGCTTTCTGCATCTGGCTCTTGACCCAACGACCAATTGAGAGCCTCTGGAGGTGTTGGTCGAGACTCTTCGGTATCAACCCATGAGCAGAAACGACAATCGGAACAATAATTGTGGAGTCCACATCCCACATGTCAGTAATTTCATGTGCCAAATTTAAATATTTAGACATTTTGTCCTTTTCAGCCTTAACAAGGTTATCGTCATGTGGAATGGTGACGTCAACAAGTATTATTATTATTATTATTATGCGGTTAGTTTTTGTGACGATTTCTACAAGTCAACGATTTTGGGTTAGGTCATTGTTTTATTAAGAGTGCGGAGTATTTTCGTGATATTTTCGATTTTATTTCTACAATTGTGCATTTCAAGAAGTAGTTGAGCTAAAAAAAATATCGAGTACTATGTTTAACTTCAGTGTGGGCACAAAAGATTGAATTTATTTCAACATTACTTGATAATTGTATAACGAAATTACGTATGTCTGTTAAGTTAACCCGTCAAACCCTGCTTATACATATATAGATGTATAGGGAAACCCTATATACTCGGACGCCGGCGCCCGAAGCGGGGCTTGACGAGTCAATAAAAGGACATTTTATTTGAAAATTTCATGAAATTACATGAAATCTTCCTAACATTATGTACTACCTTTTGCCCGCGGCTCCGCCCGCATTAAAAAGTTTTTCCGGGATAAAAGTCCCGGTTTATATTTTCCCGGGATAAAAAGTAGCCTATGTGTTAATCCAGGACATGATCTACCCGTGTGCCAAATTTCATCGAAATCCGTTCAGTAGTTTTTGCGTGAAAGAGGAACAAACATCCATACATCCAAACATCCATACATCCAAACATCCCAACATCCAAACATCCCAACATCCAAACATCCATACATTCTTACAAACTTTCGCCTTTATAATATTAGTAGGATTATAATATTAGTAGGATAGTAGGATAATTGTAAAAGTGAAGATTCCTAGATGTCATCACAGATTTTTTTTGCTAATGGCCCTACTACCAGGAGCCTGACGCGAGTCGGCTTTTCTGGCCACACCAGTCTTTAGGGTGAACGCAGAAGGCGCTCGCAACCATGGACTAATAAGAGTATATTAGTCCATGTCGCAACCCTTTGAATTTAAGCGACCATGCTGAGGGTAAAGCACTAACGGGTTACGAACCTCTGCTCAGGACCTCCACTGAGAGAGGATGAGACGTCAACGATTAGGGAAAGATTGGTTTTTAGGCCTAATCCTAACAGATTGTGTGGTCATCGGCACGCGGGCCGGAACTGCTAGGGGGGTCGGGGGGGCGACGGGGAAAACACAGAAATCACTGAGCGGATTTGGATGAAATCTGGCCCACAGATTGAAAATGTTCTGGATTAACATAATTTTATCTTCTAAAAACAGACTGGGTTTTTCAAGAGAGGTCTAACTGCTAACCGAGCTGAACAAAATCTGTTTCTGAATAAAACTAAAGTAATTAATCCACGTGATTGTACAATTGTGTATTACCCATATTGCACGATTCATCGAAGGGTTTCTGAATCCGATCTAAAGCAGTTATTTACGGTTCCGTTCAATTAAAAACATATTAGCGCATCGGCGTCAAAAATGCGATTTCTCGCTCGTGTGGCTAGTCGGGAGTAGGGGCACGTGCCCGCGAGATATGGACAATGCGGCGCTGGAGATAAAAAAATACTATTTTTCATATAGTCAATTGTTATTTCAAGTATTTACCCGTGCAGCGCATCTACTTGCTATAATATTTTATTTGGTATATTTAAAAGAGAGTTATTTTAATTTCATGCTATATTTTCTCTAAGCTTTGTTATTTATTCCGTTTTGCATTTTTCTCTTTAATTAAGTCAATCGAGTTTTGAGATTGTTAGGTAATAGTGTTCTAAAATCTAGATTATTTCGCTGGCGTTATCTGATAAAAGAAAAAGTGAATTAGTGATGTATTAATTATTTTGTAAGATTTTTTTTTAAATAACTTACACAGTTTACACAGGACAACTGCATTACCATAACAATCCTAAGATGACGCAGAATACAATAACAATTTCTCTGTGTTTATCATATCAAAACATATTTTGTCGCCCCAACGCATTGTGACCACGTGCGTACGCCCTGCGATTTTAATATAACTCCCCTCTGTGTAATTGAAGCGTGTAATTCATTTGACATGTTTTGCTAAATCTTATAATTTGACACAGATAAAGACCCCTTGTTAGAGTTGACTTTAAACGGGAGCAATTTAAAAGTGGCAAAAACGCAATAGGTATCATTTTGTTTATGGATAATAGATAATTTTTTTACCTTTGGATTCTTTCAAATGCATATTTTTAGTGCTCTCCGAATTACTTTTATTAACCCCCGACAAAAAAGAGGGGTGTTATAAGTTTAGGGTGTGTATCTGTGTATCTGTATGTCTGTCTGTGGCATCGTAGCTCTCAAACGAATCGACCGATTTGGACGCGGTTTTTTTTATATGAAAGCTGATGTAACTGCGATGGTTCTTAGCTATAATTTATGAAGATCTGTTCAGCCGTTTGAGGATTATCAGCTCATTTCCAACTTAAAAAATCCGATTGACTTTAAATTTGGTGTACTGTGACATTCAATATATTTGTAAACATGAGCTGATGCTGCGGCATCAAGTAGTCTGCGGGATACCCAACTCCTTAGCAACTTATAGCAGATATAGTGTGTTTGGGCTCATAAGGATGGGCTCAACGAGTAGGTGATAGATAGTTAATTATCAAGGCCCCATGATGGAGAATAAAGTAATTTAAAAAGTTTGAAATAAAAATTAAATTAAAATTTAAATAACCCCCGACACAAAAAATCTCCAAAAAATAAAATAATAATAGTGTCTTTGTCGTTTAAGTACCTACTAATATTTTGACACAAGCGTCCTCACGTCGGGGGACCGAACTCCGGACCAGGGAGATGAAAATACTTCTTTAGCGGTCCCCCGACGCGACGACGGTTGGGTGAAAATATTACTAGGTACTTAAACGACAAAGACACTATTATTATTTTATTTTTTGGAGATTTTTTGTGTTGGGGGTTATTTAAATTTTAATTTAATTTTTTGTAATGAAAAGTTCATTACTTAAGGCCTAGGATCTACCATCATTTTAATTATCCCTCAAATAAGTTTTGCTATCTTAAATTTCTCTAATATTTAATTACAAACGTTTCTAAATTTTACCGGCATGTCAGTGTGCGTCAGCGTGGAAGTCTAAGGTAAAGTCAAATGAAAAAAAAAAACAAAGCAAAAACCAGGAACAACATGCAGCTCCAATAATCTAGAAAGACGATTATATCTCTATTCTATACATACAATGGTCCATTGACAGCTTTCCATGACCAAGTTCCTCTAAAACGATAATTGGTGAGACGCATCAGAGACTAGTATGATAAAGCCTCGTGAACGTCAGCTACGGTTCGGTGAGGGCGATGAGCGGTGGTGGCCTCCCAAGCACGAAGAAAAAAATATATATTCAATCATTTCCTTCCAATTTTTTTTTATTGTAGCTAACCCAATACCTTCAGGAAAACATTAATCAGCTGACTGTAACTTGGGGCAGAATTCGTCAGCTGGTCGATAAAACATGGAAAAAGTCTGTGATTTCCTCTCAACTAAAAAATTACCTGATGATAGCTTATACGCAACTATAAATAAATATATATGTCACCTGGCTGTATGTCGGGGCAAAAACCGTCAGCTGATGCTTTGAAAGTTATAACGCAGGTGTTAGGCGAGAGCTTCTATCACATATTTAAATGCATCAGCTGACAATGTTTTTCTCGACTTACTGATAGGAGATTCTTTTTATTAATTGCAGCATTATATTAACAATCTATACGTATAAAATGCTTTGTCCTGAATGTCTGACTCACGGATCAATGCACAGCATAAACCGTTGTAAGTTGTATATTATACGGATTCACGGAACTTGACTGCCTCGGTGGCGTACGCGTTATAAGTACCTACGATTAAAGCGCGTTGAGGATCTGGGTTTGAATCCCGGGTCGAGCCAAAAAGATGCTGACTGGGTTTTTCTATCTTAAAAAGTACTCAGTCGCAGCTCGGAGTCAGGAAGTTGGCGGTGACACCCCCATGCCTCTGAAGGCACGTAAAGCCGTTGGTCCTATGCCCGATCTCTCTCCGGTGAGGTCGGATTGCCGTTTCACTGGATTATGAGAGTGAAGGAATAGTGAGTGCACCTGTGTATTGCGCTTACACTAGTGCACTTTAATATCTCCTGCGTACCTGGCTGATCTCAGCTGATATTGGCCGCCATGGACGAAATCGGCTAGGAAGGGATTATATTATGGAATATTAATTTCATCAGATAATTCATACACACTCACGCCTTTTATCCCCGAAGGGGTAGGCAGGGGCGCAACTAGTGCACCCACTTTTCGCCGTTATGCCGTCCCATGATGTGATAGGGGGCGAGCCTATCGCCATATCGGGCACAAATTCCAGACTCCGAGCTGATACTGAACAGAAAAACTCAATATGAGTTTGCCCGACCCGGGAATCGAACTTGAGACCTCAGCATTGCAGTCATACCATAATACAACTACGCCACCGAGACAGTCATCGGAAAATTCATATCTGAGCATGCTGCCGAAAAATTTAAGATAGGTACATCGTTTCCTCCCAGATGAAAATTTATAAGCTGACTAGATTTTGCCCGCGGCTTCCTGGATATAAGTCCCGTTATATATTTTCCCGAGATAAAAAGTATCCTAAAACCTTCCCAGGGTCTCGAACTATCTCCATACCAAATTTCATCCAAAACCATTCGTTAGTTTTTGATTTTATCGCGTACAAACGTCGCCACCCCTTTTTACCTCCTTTGGGGATGAATTTCAAATCAATGCGAAACAAGTCTTTTATCAATTCTGTTAATAAACAATTTCGGAAATCCTGTCTTTTCGGATGTCTACGTCATACAAAGGACACACCTCCAAGTCTCAGGTCGGAAGTTATATATTTTTTTCACTTTGATCGGCCAGCTGACGCATACGCCATAAGCCCCAAGTTACAGTCATAGGTTGGAATAATTCTAATGATAAGTTATAAAAACTACTTGTCGTCCATTGGTCAAAATTCCACAATTCATAAATTTTATTATTATGCACTCCTCTATATGTACTTTAGTTTTGCCAAATCACACACTTCACCATTAGCAAATGTGTTTTAAAAGGGGTAGAAAGATTTTTTATTCATATTTTAGGAAATATATAGAAAAAAAAACAAATTACCTAAATCACAGATTTTTTGTATAAAATCGACACATTTCAACGATAACTATATCATTGAATAGAAAAAGTAATTATCGGGGATACGAGGCGACAGATCTTCACAATCCACATTTTGACGTCAAAATTGACAAATATCCCCAATTTGCGCAGATTTTCGATGCGGCTGCAAGTGTGATGGGTGTCCAATCCGCCATCTGCCCCGGGTCACGCCTATCACGCTAATGCGATATGATCAATAACAGATTAATAAATGGCCTTCCAAATACCATCTAGTGCAGGTGGATTTATAGAATACCAAGTGTATATGTACTATGAACGTAATAGGAAGGTTGAAATTTCTTGCTTTGCATGAAACTGAATCCTTTTTTAATTGATTTACTTAAAAAAGGATTCAGTTTCATGCAAAGCAAGAAACACACAATTGTTTTTTTTACGGCATAGAATGACGAGACGAGCATGCCGTTCGCCTGATGGTAAGCGATACGACCACCCATAAACAGTAGCAACACCATTCAGCACCTTGAGTTACAAATGTTATAGCATATTGTTCATCTTCCAATAACAAAATTTAAAACAACTGTCAAAGAACGATTTTACAAACAAGGCTATTACACTATAGGAGATTATTTGGAAGATACAAATGCTTGGGATTAGGTTGCTCGCATTCACACATGTTCCATAATATGAATTTATATCGTTAATTGAAATTTGTACTTAAATATGTGTTAAAAAAAAAAACAAGATAACAAAAAAACAGCCACGCTGAGTTTCTTGGTGCTTCTTCTCAGGTCAGTGGGCTTTTCTGAAGCACTAGTAGAATCATATAGTTAAAAAAAAACATTGTTAAAAATGACGTGTAAAAGTGCCCCTAGGGGCCTAATTACATAATAAATGATTTGAGTTTGAGTTTGAAAGTACCTACTGTGTGGCATTCTACTGCGCTCGTCATCCTGAGACGTAACATTTTTAAGTCTCATTATGTTCAGTAGTTACACTGGCTACAATTCCTTCAAACCGAAACACAACAGTGCATGCACACTGCTGCTTGGCGGTAGAAATAGACATTGCGGTGGTACGCACTCAGACGGACTCTTACATATGAGAGACCTACCTCCAGTTTTGTAGATGAAAAGTGCGGTACCTTACTACCTTTACTATAAAAGAATGCTAATTCAATTTTGAAATTTTTTATTGTACGTACCATTTTTTTTGTCGAACATAATATCGGAGCGTATAAGTACCTAATTAGTACAAGGTACTTTCTTATACACGAGAAAATAAGACGTACTTATACGAATTAAATAATGTATACTTTTACAATTACACTACATACTTGTGTATGAGCATGTTTTCACTGAAATTGTACTTAAAATCGTTTAAAATTCCGAATACAAATATCCATGCATCCCGCCCATTGCGCCTGCTGCGGCCAATCACAGCTACCACCCTCAGCTTCACCAATCGCTGTTGAGAAACCTGGTGCTCCTATGGTTAGGGGTAGTTTTGGCACCTCATCTCAAAAACTAGATCTTACGCCCGTACATTTTAGGTTGAAACTTGGATGGCGTACTAATTTAATAAAACTGCCCCATAACTTTTGGGTATAGCATGAAGATATAATATTTTGATTTAGTCAATTTTTGCACTGCGTTGGTGGTCGTCCTCTGGTGGTACCGTCGCTGGTCACCGTCAGTGGAGTGTTTCGTGTCGTGGTGAGTGCAAAGGTATCAAGATTCATTTCCCGCTGATGTCCTACGGTAGCGACGCGCCGCACGTTTGGAGTAGCTCGGCAGTAAGTACCTTAGAATCTGTTCTATCCTGTAAATCCATTTTTTTAAAGCAATCACCTACAAGACCTTCTTAATCGATTTATCGATTATAGTTACCTATTTCTATTTCTTGCGAGTTTCCAATATGTGTGGCAGCACATCATCAAGTTCTAAAAAACCGAACCTCTTTTTGAATGAATTGATGAATGATAGAGTCGAGAGATCGTTAAGAGAAACTTTAGGGTCCCTATGCCAATATATTCTAGAGAAGCGGCAGAATCCTCCCTTATCTAGGTACATGTGCCGACGGGAACTTTATTTCCCAAGTGAGATTTCATCTGTATGAAACTAGAGATACGCCGTAACTAGGGCGGTGCCAGCGGAGTTCAGGCACAGGCCGTAGACCATGAAGGGGCGAAAAAACGGCCAAATCAAGACCAAGTTTGGGTCATGCATGGCCGCAGTTATAGAGCTCGCAACGGGTGCATACGGGCTGGTTACGGCACTGGTAGATACCGTTAGGTTTTACAGCAATAATCTTTACAATAATTTCTATAAAAAATAGGTTTAGAATATTTAGGTACCTCGTGAAATAGGTAAGTATATTTCCTAATAATTTGATGATGTGAATTGCAATCTAAAAAAAATAAACGATGCAAAGCCGTGTTGATTGTTTACCTACTCTTGTTTTGCTTTCTTCAAAGCATTTGTCGTACTAGTAGTTTTTTATATTTTATTTCGATATACCAGATATTTACATACTTATACCATACATTGGAATTCAATTTCGTTCATGAATCTAGATAACCTCATGGCTCAGATTTATCAGTTACATTTGCTATCCATATGGTTTAGACGTAATTTTAGCGACAAATAATTTTATCGTAGTTAATTATTATTATATTGTTTATTCTTACTGAATATTAATCTATATTTTAACGAAAACAATAATTACTTTTCATATCGTAGAGGGTTTCCACTGTAGGATGTTCCGAGAAACAACCAGCGGCTTGAAATTTTTTCTACCTAAGCTATTTATGATTCTTAGATCCTGCCATGAGTAATCCATAAAAAATAAAGACACCAGGAGTTTTTAGAGTCCAGAAGAAATGAATAATAAACATATCGTCCATTGGCTATTCGTTCTTGGATGATTGCTAATAGTTTTTGGTGTGCAGGGTAGCGAAGTGTCCCCGTACGGGCCGCTGTGGGACGCTCCGCCGGCGCCGGTGCCCTATCCCGACATCCTGGCTTTCCCGCCAGCTGACCTGGGTATGTACTAATAATAATTTTGTAGTACCTAAAAGTATTTTGATAATGCTTTCTTTATACTTCGTCTTCTTGCCTGTATCCAAGCTGGTGGAAACTTCTTTCCGAATTTATGGTAGAGTTATCATTCACGGAACCTAAATAATAACTTTTTATTGGTTCGGATAAATTATTTCAATTCATTCAATTTAAGCTGTAGTTTGCGTGAAAGTCTTCTTCAAACATGTTGCACAATTTTCCGATGTGCAGTCGTTTCATTTAGACATTGTAATAAAACTAATTTACAGATCTTTTTGCGATAATTTTGTTTAAATTTTACTCCAGAAATTTCGAAGACTTTCTAGCCCTTAGAGGCTACTGCGAAAAACGAAATCCGTAGTTTCGGGTGACGGATCGCACGTTTTCTTACTACGAAGTGTTACGGATCCTTCTTTATGAAGAGTTGTTGCGTGACGAAAGTGTTGAGCGAAGTCGGAAGCGTCGCAAACTGCGTGAAACCTTCGTTCAACGGTGACGGATCCGAAGTAATTTGGTAGTAAGGTTAAATCCAAAATTCGTCGTTTCTTCGTTTCGGACCGACGTTTCGGATTTCGTTTTTCGCAGTAGCCTCTCTTATAGTTACGAGGCGGACTTGGTCGCTTGGCTTAACTTATAGCAATTAAACTAAGTATTTGTCTTACTATATCTATACACAAATTCAACATCCTCTATTAATTAACTTTTAACATCGTTTGCTTTTATCACGTACGCAGATTTAGTGCAGGTTAAAAAACCACAAAAATGTCGACGGACTTCGGATTCAGGTCTCCTGGTCCATATATGCCGCTAAATCAGGGAGGCTATGTTTAGACGTATTTTTTATATGAGTAGATAGGTCAGTGCGTAATGCTAGTGATGAACACCTTTAACATCCATGGAGCCAGAGCACGCCGCCAGACCGACCTTCTACGTAAAAGGATGGTGATTGTGAGGGTTTATTGGATAATCCGCAACCACAGACTGTATACAGGGTCATTTTTACATTGCGTTACTAAATGAAACCTCACTATAGCTCTGCTAACATCGTGCTAAAAATTATCAATGAATAACGAATACTTTCGCTAAAAATTTCCGGTTGTATAGTCCATCTAATCTAAGAAGTACCGTTTGACAGTAGTTACCGTTTATAGTATTCCATTTTTTTTATCATTTTGTAGTTTAGTGCGAATATGGTGTGTGTGTAAGTAACTTGTGTGTTGCGTAAGTGAATTTCTGACTGAAAGTGTAATGTTCCTGCTGCGACAAATTCTCCTAGAGCAGTCATAGTGACATTAGGGCATGTGAACTTAAAGTTACATTCTATTGATATTTATTTTGTTCGAAACATCCACTTTTTTATTTTGCATCTATGGTTAAAATAACTCAATGGAAACTGTTATTTTCAACGAGATAAATATATGGTTTCATTTATTAATGCAATGTCAAAATGACCCTGTATAACGCAAGTTCTAGTTCAACAAGGCTGCTGCGCATGCCGGCTTTTCAGCTGTCTAATGTGGCTCTACAGTCTACCATATACCGGGTGGAAGGGAAACGCTCTCGGAAACGAATACAGGTGATAGTATTGGTGATTCCTGACGTGATGGCACTAAAAAAATCGCGATCGCATTGTTACAATTTTAGTAGGATTTTCTCACATTTCTGTACAGTTTCACGTATGGATAGATAAATCAAACTATTATTCTGAAACACATAGTAAAAAAGGCCAATATTTCAAAAAAATCGTAATGAAACACGTACACCAGCTGACGGGTTAACGACCGCGGGCCGGTGCCAGAGCAGCGCGGCGGCCGCCCAGTGATTTTTACGCTTTACATTGCGCGCGCATGAATTACGGAAATACTAAAATCGTAAGTATTATCGCTTAGCTTTGAAAATGAATATAGTTTTTCGTTAATGTTATGGTTCTTCTCTCTTACCGTTCCGGTATAGAGAGCGTTTCCCTTCCACTCGGTATACAAACGATCCATCGTATCAAATTATCTTTATGTTTATTCTCCAACATTTATACCCTTAGTAGGTATTTTGCATCCTAGAAGTTTTGATCTTTTAAAAAAATATATAAAAGTCCTAATCCGTAACCTTTACAAGTACCTACGTCTCATACGTTAGGGTGACTTTTTCTATTTAAATTGACAGCCATTAACATTCCAGGCATAGTCTTGTCTAGTCTTGTATCGATAGTTTGTATTAGATAAGAGATTTCATCACCACAGTGTGGTCGGCGGCAGGATGCGGCGGCCGCGGCGGTCCTCGCTCGACGCCCGGCGGCAAGAAGCCTCGGCGTCGCGTCGCGTCCGTCGCACAGCGCCGCGCCGCCAACATCCGCGAGCGACGCCGTATGTTCAACTTGAACGAGGCTTTTGATAAGTTGCGGAGGAAGGTAAGAATAACTGTTGAGTCTATTCTGGCATGTCCTAAAGTGAGAGATGCTGCTTTATGTTAGCTGTCCAGCACAATCAGAATAAGTATGCAGTATTGCTCCGATCGTGTCTTTGATTCGTGATGATTGAGTATTTTTGAACAATTTCAATTATTAATAAGTTCGACCCAACAACGTTTGATAAAGTCATTTCTTTTTCAAATAAAAACGTCTAATCATGTCTACCGTAAGTGCATTGTATGTGTGTATGGGGTAATACTGAGTAGCTATCTGACTTGGGCCGGAACGTGTTGAGTTGGTGGTTATTCATAATCTCAATTTGATATTTTGATATTCTATTCTGTTTTTGCATGTTTTTATTACCTATAGTCGGATACGTACAGAAGTTTGTCGACCTGGACATTGAATTCAGAACTTTACTGGTTGGCGTGGCTATATAGTTTAAAAAGATATTACCCATTAATGCACTGTACATACATATATATACATATACACTCACGCCTTTTATCCCCGAAGGGGTAGGCAGAGGCGCAACTAGTGCACCCACTTTTCGCCGTTATTCCGTCCCATGATGTGATAGGGGGCGAGCCTATCGCCATATTGGGCACAAATTCCAGACTCCGAGCTGATACTGAATAGAAAAACTCAATATCACTTTGCCCGACCCGGGAATCGAACCCGAGACCTCAGCATTGCAGTCATACCATAGTACAACTACGCCACCGAGGCAGTCTAATGCACTGTGACGATAATTATTTCGATTCTGTAATTATGTGTAGCTTTTGCCCACGGTTTCGCCCGCAAAAAAGTTTTTACGGGATAAAAGTCCCGCTTTATATTTTCTTGGTATAAAGTACCCTATAGCACTCAGGAGTAATGTAGCTTTCTATTAGTAAAAGATTTTTTTAAATCGGTTGAGAAGTTGCAGGGATTAGCCCCTACAAACTTCCAAACAAACTCGCAAACTCTACCTCTTTATAACATTAGTATAAATTATATTATTAGATACTCGAGTACTCAACATTTACTAGCTGATTCATAAACTTTAACACGTTGCACAACCTATTTTATTCATGGAACAATGTAATCGGAATGGAATTTTACATATCAGTCAATTTACAATTAATATCATGGTGATGAAACCACTGGACTAAACATTTGATTGTTCATAAGCCCAAATGCCTTTCATTTCCCAGGTGCCAACATTTGCTTACGAGAAGCGTCTCTCCCGCATCGAGACTCTTCGCCTCGCCATCACGTACATCAGCTTCATGTGTGAACTGCTCCATGGATCTCCACAACCACATCATACCTCACACGCGAACGTGCATCCTTCACGCCATGTCTTTGAGGCGGAGGTGCCGTGGTGCGCCTAAATAATTCTTTAAGAGGCCAAATTAAAATTTATCTACATCATCCACATTCGTCACATAATTAATGTATGACGATGAAAATAATATTTGTTTGGGAGTACGGTTGTTTCTGCGTGAAACTGTGCCATATTTAGATTTAAAAATAAGCGTTTGATATTTCCTTTTTGGATTTACACTCCTACTTTAGCAACAGCTATTTATAAATCTTCATTTATGATTTCTTAGGATCTAATTTAGGTTTGTATCTCAAATGTTGTTGAAGGTAAGCGAATAGTTCTTTCTATCCAATTAACGTGATTCTAGTCAAGTCACTAAGTATATTCTGTAATTCCACTTTTGTTAAATATTTCTAGATTAAGTATGTGTTTATAAATGTGAATCTATGTACTAGTCAATGAATGTCTTCCACTAGCTATAAACTAATATGTAGACATTTGTAATTAGATATATAATAACATATTACAGGTACCATTTATCTGTGTCATTAATTATTGTTCCAGTAGTCTTAAAATAAAAAACCTTACTAGATTTTATTCAAACCGTTCTTATTTATGCAATGGTCTCATTAAGATTGTTTGGATTTTTTCTCAGTATTTAGTATAATTTATTAATCACCGCGATTGTTTCCGGTGAATTACTAATAGAGAGCTTTCTCTACTAATTACATTATAATAAAAGGCTCTAATATTGCTACTTTAATGTTCAGTATGATATATGAAGACTATGACAGTGTTGTGTGTAAAGTAAAGTGAATTGTGTTCAAGATGCGTTATTTGTCCGTAATTGTAAGTACTTTTAAATCGTTCATGATTTTTAAATAATCTTCATTTTTAACTACTTTAATATCATACCATGCCTTTTACATAGATATATTAGGATTTTCATAAATGTATGTAAATATGACGTAAACATTCTTTGTTTACAGTTCGCGCTGCTTGCAATAGTTACTGCTGTATCTGTAAATCACCGAACAAAACGAACAATACCTTTTGTTGATGCATTTACGTCATCGCTATTAGGAATTCCGAAGAAACAATCAGTGTCTGAAAATATTTTACTGTATAAAATTCCTGGGTACGACGATGTGCTTCTTAAAGTTACATCTAAAAAATTACCTAAAAAGGAAGCAGTGCCCATACAAATTGCATTTGCAACTGATTCAATGCAAATTAATAATGCTAAACCTCAAAATAAAACGTGCGAAGATGAACCAAGTGGTTTTCAACAGGTAGTTGACTTAATAAAAGGTGGGATACAGAATAAAAAACAGTTCTTAGGCAAACTATTCGGCCCAGCGCCGGTAACACCGATTATATTTATAAATGAACAAGTGAAGTATCCAGTAATACAAGAGATTCAGCAACCGCCTCCCCCTGCGGTAGGATTAAAATATACCGAAACTGTTGAAGTGGATTCGAAACAAATTGCTGTACAAAAAGCATTGCCCGTTGTTACTCGACCAAAACAAGTGGTCACTCAAGTTGTGCAACCGACTTACTCCTATAAGCAAGGATCTAAAGGTGGTACAGTGACGTCATACGAATTTGAAGATAATCCAAACGTGATCGTAACTGAGACCGTGGCTATGCCCGCGTTTCCTCCATATATTAAATCAAGATTTGAAGAAATCGTTGGTCCTGTTAGACCAATAGCTCCTGTTGCTGTTGAGACTGATTTGATACGGGTTCCAGGAACAGTTGTAAGGGAAGATATCGTCTTCGGCCCGCCAATAGTTCCAGGAAATGTCATAAGGCCCTTACCACCAGTGCCACCTCAAATTTATCCCCCAGCATTCGCAAGACTTCAGACCATGGGATATTTTGAGGGCGGTGACTTTTATGGACCACCAATTCTTGTTGAAGAAGATATTCCAGTACTGTTACGTAGTCAAACAGATATTTTTAAAATGCCCGGTCCTAAAGGTGAAGTTAATGTAAAAATTACCAATAATAAGTCTTCAATTTCCATTGACAGTAATGTTTCTACCGAATCTAGTCCAAGTAAAGTAAATCTCGGTATAAATATGAATTCTGGAGTACGGTCTACTCTGGGTGGACTTTCTAAGAAAATACCACCTCCACCATCTCTTAGTAATATTGCTTCCAATTCAGATTTTAACTTAAAAGCACCAGCACAATCACCAATAAGTCAAAGACCAGCCAATAAAGTAAATAATGAAATGTCTAATAACAATATGGTAACTACTGACAAAAAAGGTTCCTCTTTTGTTTATAAACAAGTAAGTAATAAAAATATGAAACCGTTAGATATTTCACTGGCAGAAACTAATAACAACAATAACTTAGATAATGAAAATGGAGGAATTGATGACATTGCTAGTAGAATGTCGAATTATTATTATGTTCCACCCGTCGGTAATGTGGAACCACCACCAATAAATATCCAAAGAACTTCCTTTCCGTCTCAAGAAACCCAAGTAAATAATATGGGTACCTTGGGACCCTGTCTCGTTACTAATCAAGTAACGAAATCGACTGTTTGTCCCGAACCATTTTATTACAATGATGGTTCTTTGAAAAGTAGTCCAATTGTAGTATCCGATGGTTCTCCTTTTGTATATAAACAAATGAATGCGGATGGATCCTCAATGAGCATGATGGGCAGTCAAAATCACATTGTAGTAGATGTCAAAGAAAAACAATCACAAGACAACCGAGGAGATATACCCCAAAGTAGTATTTATAAATAAAAAGCGACATAAACTTCAAGTTATTTATTACAATTATTTAAATCTAGTATTATGCTAAGCATTAAATTGTTAAGATAATATTTATTTCAATTTGTAAATAATTATTTGAAATTTCATAAAGAGCTATGGCACACTTGTATTTTTATTATACCCGTGACAATCTTGGCGTATTTGAACGAATCAATCTAATATCAACTTTGTATATAAACGACATTAGATCAATATTACTTTGGGCAAAAAGGGCAAATATTTCGACAAATACGCCAAAACTGCCAACAATACCGCGAACATCGATTGAATCGTAAATAGAACATAATTATATTTTTGCCTTTTGATTATTTTTAAACTGTTTCCAATTTGTTCATTAACTGAATATATTATTATAAAATAATCTGGGCGAATGTAATTATATTTTATTATTCTAATAAATGCATCTTTTGGAATTTATATGATTAAATATATTGAGTGGCTTTAATAAAATCTGTTGGAGATATGTCTGAAAATGTTGTACATACAGCCTTAAACTTTTGTTAGCTTATTGGCGTAACTGCTTTTTATTTAATAGTATTTGTATCTTCGAGAACTCTACTGTGAGTCAAGTGAAATCTTAGTCTTAAATTGGACAGCGGAAAAACTAAACAAAAGTACTTAAACATTTTTTAGAAATCCCTTCAGTTTTTTTATATAAATCTGTCTTTAAAATTACTTTAACGTGGTTCAATAACTTGAATATATACTTATTTTGAATGAAAGACGACAATTAATTCACCAGAATAATCTGATATTAAAATTTACAAAGAAAACCATCGCAATAAATAGTACCATTTCAAGTTTATCCTATAAATTATTTGACACTGTTAACTACCGTAAAGCACCGTATATTACACAGAGAACGTTTTCAATCGTCAGATAAAATCCATCAAATGAATAATCAGAAAAAAGAAATTTAAACAATATTATTACAGCTGTATTTTTTTTTATTTCTTTTTTTAATACCGACACGGCATTTTGACTCCACTGCACCTCATGGTGAAGAAGTAGGGCCTAGTTCGTATCGACTGACGAGAAATGATTACCCTTTACAAGTAAACACAATAGGGTAGTTTCCTATGCTTGATTTTGTACATTATTTTAGATGTAAGAGAAAATAATACGAAAAAGAAATTCATATGTGAAATTAGCATCAAAATCGATTGAAAAATAAAGCACTTATTGAATTTAGAAATAGTATTGTAAGCAAAAGTGGGGGCGTGGCGGGGATATCACGCTATCTCTTTCGCACGCTGGCAGCGTCATGGACGACGGCGCTTGGTGATGTCACAGCCTAGTACTGCTGTTATTTGACAGCTAACCCTTCCACCAAATTTCAAAGCTTTATAACTTACTATTGCGCCAATTTTGAAAATTCTTTTTACATTAGATTTTGTATAGCATATATTTTTCAAGACTGTATTTAAAAAAAAAAGTAGTCAACTACCCTACTATGCTGGACTCTTTGAAACCGAATATACGTCATGTTCTGATCCTTGAACGCGACACACTGAGGACCGTATTAATAGATGTAACTGAATTTCTCTCAGAAGTGCGATATCAGCTGAGGCCTGAGAGGCTCTCAATAAAGGTCTGCATTTTAAGATAGTTGCTATTTAATAACCCCACAGTAACAGCAGCTCAAGTGACAATATGATTTTGACAGCTGACTTTTGTTTATGTAACACCGCTGGCTTAGCTGAGAACAAGGTCATAACAGCTTGAGCTTGGTTTATTAAATAGTTCAATACATTAACAGTATTACTTATAAAATAAATAGCTCTTAAGCAATGCTTAACTTCGATACACACTATCAGCTGTAAAACCCGCCATCTTGCCTTTTAAGTAGGTTTAAACTAGGCCACGACGATGTTAAATTTTGACGGTTATTTAAGCAATGCTTAACCATCTCTTACTTAACGCTAAAACAAGTTTATAAGTAAAACTGTAAATGTCTAATTGAGATTTTACTCGAACGCGATTGATTTATTAATGCCGTCTTTAGTGGGCCACTATGACATATATGCCAATATGGTTTTACATCTTAAGTACGGTCGTCGCTATCCGGTTAGATACAAATACCCGACCAACAACGTTGCTAAGAATAACTTTCATCTGGTGATTGAAAAACCAGCCGAGAATAATAATTACACCAATTCAGACAGCGCTTTCTCTGTGAAGAGTGAGAGTGACGTCTGGAGGCGGCGGCTCCCAGCGGTCCCAGAACTGCTTCCGACGTCGCTCTAGTGTGCTGCCCAGTGACTCACACGAGCCGTCGGAGTACACAGTACTGCTCGGCCTGATGGTCGACGAGCCACGGATCTTATGCTCTGGAAAGATTAAGCCATGTGTTCACTAGCCAGCAATAGAGCTACTTTATCTGTGTGTATGAAGCTAATTCCGGAGCTTATGTCTGATTATTAATGATAATAGGCTATCTGTCCCGAGTAAAGATTACGAGGGAAAAGAAGCGAGCAAAAGCTAGTTTAATTTAAACTATACTTCATCAATGATAAAAACTATAAGTTACAATGTTTAATGATTAATAGGTGTCAGTCAAAGAAAGAACAACGAAGATGACGAAGAAATTTAAGACTTAGGTTACTACGAAAACTTGAAATTGAGCGACATCATTTAAAATACTTTTTTGCAATAATCAGTTCTAGAGGTTGAGAATAATATTACCTATTTACACGTTCAGATAATTTTGTATGCTAAGCCAAATAATATTGTTCGTCAATTGTTGTCTAGTAAATCCATGGCTTCAAAATGTTAATGTATTTTAGAGATTTAAAAAAATATTATGTAAAAAAAATAAATGTCTTCCAAGAAAGTATTTGGTAGCTGCAATTGTTATCTGCATAAATGCCTCACAGCGCCTTCTTAAATATGTTAACTTGTATTATATAAATTATATAGCTAGGTAAATAAGTTTGTGTTTTTTGTTTTTATTTTCCAAATGGGAGACGCAGAGAGCATAATGCATACGTACATCACTGGTTAAGCAAATAGTTTACCTATACGGTGGTAGAGGGCGTTACTATCGTATTATTGACAATTTACACCATGCGTTTACTATTCCTATTCTTTTTCTTAGAATACAGCAGTACTACGCAGTTCTGCGTTAGTGAATGTCATTAAGAGTGCGTAAGTCATTATTTTAGCAGATTTGTGATTTGAATACATGTTTATTTTCGCTATTCAATCTATTGAAGATTTCTTTTTATCATTAAAAAATCTTTTTTTGGTTTTAGTCGCATATATTCGCGGTTTCTTTTCTATAATTCTAGATATCTCCACAATAAGATCATCGCTTAGTTAAAAATTTGGTTTTAAATCAAACTGTATTGACTATAGTTACAATAAAATCTAGATTAAAATTAGTAAGCCAACCTGCCACATTATCCAGGAAGTTTCTAGCAACGTCGTCTAATTGCAGCACTTGTATGACAGGTGCTGCGGGCTTGTTCCTCGTTCGCCGCGCCAGGCGGATCGCGAACATCGTGGTGACCACAAACAGAATCACTGCCACCACCGCTCCTATAGCTATGCCCACGTCTTTGTTCACTGGAATTGGAAGTTATGGTTAGGAAGCCTGGTTTCATGTATTTTGTTGACAGAATGCTAAGCTAATGCAATTGTATGAGCTATGAGTAATCGGGTAGGTACAGTGCTATAAATTAAATATAAAATTGTCTTCACCAACTGGCTCGGTGGCGTAGTTGTATTACAGTACGACTGCAAAGCTGAGGTCTCACGTTCGATCCCCGGGTCGGGCAAAGTGATATTGAGTTTTTCTATTCAGTATCAGCCCGGAGTCTGAAATTTTTGCCCGATATGGCGATAGGCTCGCCCCCTATCACATCATGGTACGGAATGACTGCGAAAAGTGGGTGCACTAGTTGCGCCTCAGCCTAACCCTTCGGGGATAACAGGCGTGAGTGTATATGTATGTAAAATTATCTACTTACAATGCCACCACGGTGGCGAGGCGGCTTGCAGCAGATTCTCCGTAGGCCGCAGCAGCAATGCCCTCGAGCATCCGTATCGGTTGCAAGCCAGCGCTCCGGCCTCGTCTCCGGCGCCCATCTCCCCAAGCCCGGCGCGGACCAGCCACGACCCGCCCTGGGCCATGGCCTGGCCCGTACCGAACCCCATGGACGCTCTCTTCTCTAGCACCAACGAGGAGTTGCTGGTGGATAGCCGCCATACTGACACTTCGTAGTATGTCGCGTTTTCCACTGAAAATAACAGTTGTTATTTGAAAAAGGGAGATGCTGTCACAAGGTCTATTTTTACTATAGTACATACATACATACACACTCCGCAAAGGGAGAGGCATAGGCGCAACTAATGCACTGTCTTTGCAGACTTCTACTAGGTGGCAGGTTTCAAGTATGGGAGAGCCCGTCTAGATAATGTTTGTCAATTTCACGGAGTTTTTAATTTATTAACAATGACATTGAGCAAGTAATCTAGACACGCGGCTGCGTGTCAAGCCAAGTTCAAACAAAGGACCTGGCTAGCCAGCGTCGAGTGTAATATTGTTCATACTTAAACTTTAAAAATAATCTAGCGTCGACTATACAAGTCGACGAAACATCTATGTTATAAATTATAATACATCATTGTTACTCAAATTTTTTAGGGTCTATTCATAAAAGTACCTACATTTTGGTGTTTATATTTATATCAGTAAAATTATAATAGGTGACCCTTGTTATATTTTGTTTTTCTTAGATATTATGCAAGTTACTGTGACCTGACCAAGGGTTTTAAATATTTGACCGTGGTAATCTTAGTAAAGGGTCAATGGTTTTTGAAGCTACTTTTACGGATAGATCTCTATCGATACCATGCACGGCTGTTATAAAAGATATAATGTTATTTAACCCGTCAAGCCCCGCTTATATATATAGATGCATGAAAAAACCCTATAGGTATATATGGACACCGGTGTCCGTCGCGGGCCTTGACAGATTAATACTTGTTCATAATTTTATATTGTTCCTATAAATACATATTTGGATTTTGCATAGAACTTGGCACTCATTTAGATCTCCATTCTTTTGAGGCGAAGCCCACAGCCAAGCATGTTTGTATTGAACTTGGCTCTCCTTTTTTACATTTATGTTTTTGGCGGCATCAAATGTCACATGATTTATTTGACTACAACATTACATTTCTGCTTACCTGGTACACATCGTATATGAAACTCTCCGTACTCATACGCGAGGTCACATTGCTGTGGCTGCGGAGGTCTCAAATGTTCGAAACTAAAGGTCTTCTCACACGAAACCTCCTGATAAGATATACCGTTGTTTCCAGAACAAGTCGCTTTCAAAAAGTCGGACAGAGGTCCATTAATTTGGTCTAATGGTAGGATATGAGACCCTGTGGTAAGGTTTTGGGGTTCAAATCCTGCCGGTTGAACATGCCAGAAATATGTATCCGGTGCTGGTAACGCCTTCAAGTTGCAACTTAGAGTCTCTTTTACAAGTGTTAGGCCTCTGTTTGAGCATTCTGGCGGGTCTGGAAATAGAAAATTATATAATTTTAATTAAATTAATAGAAGGATAGCTAATGCGACACATATAATAAAAACATATAATGGGAACCATTATTGCTCGTCGCGACCAATCGTACTTGGCACTTAGACCTAGTTCAATGCCATATAATTAATTGATCTTTACCGTAACAGGATTAAGAGAAAATATGGCATATGTTATAGAGATCCTGGGTACGTATAATGCAATACACAGATTTCTTTTCATAACATACAACCACACAAAATAATCTTATTTATGAACTGCTGATGCTAGCGGCTCGGTTCGCGTGAATTTTTTTTTCGTAATAAAAATATTTTCCCGGGATAAAAAGTAGCCTATAGCACTCAGGAGTAATGTAGCTTCCTATTAGTGAAAGAATTTTCAAAATCGTTTCAGTAGTGAGATTAGTGCGTTGCAAACAAACTCGTCAGATTTATAATAAATAGATTATAGATTAATAACCTCATCATTTGCTTTAAAAATTGTATTAATTATACTTGAGTAACTGAATAGTAACTTACAAAACACAGTAATATGGATTGACTCCGAGCGCGTCTCTCCTATAGAGTTGGCGGCGGCGCATGCGTACCGACCAGTGTGTTCTCGAGTCGCTTCTAGAACGAACAGTACTTGAGACGACACATTCCTGCCCCATATATCTCCAGGCTTAATTAAACTATCCTGAAATAAGAAATATTATTATGATAATAATACCAGCCCTGTATTAAATACTGTCTCACTGCTGGGCACGGGTCTTCTCTACTACTGAGAGGGTTTAGGCCTAAGCTCACCACGCTGGCCTAGTGCGGGTTGGTAGACTTCACATACCTTCGAAATTCTTATAAAGAACTTCTTAGGTATCCTGACGATGTTTTCCTTCACCGTTAAAGTGAACGATAATTAATAAACAATACACACGTAACTTCGAAAGTCAGAAAAGTAAGAAATATTACTTTTATGCAATTGAACGATCAGCCGGGCACATTTTACAAACACCATTTAAATTCCTATAATGACTCTTAAATATAAAATACATAATGCCTTAATTATAGTGGCTACAATGCCCATCAAACTGAAATAAAGCAAGTGTCCCAGTACAGAATGGCTGATACAACAGGAGACCAATAATTACGAAATGAGCTTTTCGTCGGCTTCTTTATTTTGTTACGGACCTCCAAAGAGAGTTGAATAACTTTGTTGAAACAAAACAATTCTTTTTAACTTAGCATCAAAGTAATTATTTCCAAGGATAACGGGAACATAAAGATAAACGCCAAAAATTATATTAAATGTTATCTTACTTCGCACATTTATTTTTCTTAATTTGCGAACAACGGGTCGTAAAAAAGTTATGTGAGCAGCGGCGGCGGCTGTGTAAACCATCAAACTTCAGATATTTCCTGATTATTTACATAATATCTACCTAAAGTATTTTATTAAAGAAATTTATATACTCAAGAAGATTCCAAACGTTGTTTTAGCAATTTGAGCACAAACGTGGTATTAAGCAACATATTCATTTCAATTGTACAAGCCATCTAAGTTTAATTCTCTTAATTTTACGATATGTGTATTTTTACGAATGTGAACGATAGCCTAGTTGGGAAGGAAAGGTCTGCCGAGACAATGTCCGGAGGTTCAAAACCCAAGGCACACACCTCTGACTTTTCAAAGTTACGTGCGTATTGTTTATCAATTATCGTTCACTTTAACGGTGAAGGAAAACATCGTGAGGAAACCTACACACCTGAGAATTCTCAATAGGAATTTTGAGGGTGTGTGAAGTCTGCCAACCCGCACTAGACCAGCGTGGTAGACTAAGGCCTAACCCCTCTCAGTAGTAGAGGAGGCCCGTGCCCACCAGTGGGACAGTATATAACACAGGGCTGGTATCTTTTTAATTTTAGACATACTAAAAGCCGATTTAATCGCTTGCTGATAACACACCCTAATCACACTCATTGAAAATATTGTTTCTTTACATTGTGAGATACGTGTTCTGTGTGTTATTATGTGCCATATCTTTAACTATTACTCTTGTACAGTTTCCAAAATATTTTTCTTTTTTATACATCTGGCCGCACGTTTGTAAAGAATTGTTGTGCTATGATAACAGTGGGGTACGCTGAAAATCAGTGCTGCTTAACAGCGTATGCTGAGCTGGTAACCCTTCTACCACACATTTTTTTATTGCATCAAATGACGAGACGAGCATGCCGTTCGCCTGATGGTAAGCGATACACCACCCATAAACAATAGAAACACCATTCAGCACCTTGAGTTACAAAGTACTGTGTGGCATTCCACTGCGCTCGTCATCCTGAGACATAAGATGTTAAGTCTCATTATGTTATAGTTACACTGGCAACAATGTCCTTCAAACCGAAACAAAACAGTGCATCCACACTGCTGCTTGGCGGCAGAAATAGTAATACTGCAACAATTCCATTGTATACCTAGTATTGTTAACTGTATATACTATATATATTTGTTGTTGATGTTTGTATGGGTGCGTAGTAATAAATGGTTTAAGAGCTCAGAGTAAGTAACCTGATATAATATTTAAACAGTGGTTTTAATAAATACATATTGAATATAGTAACCACGATGCCTGTTGGTAAAGTTTAAGCTTTTGTATAAAATATAGACTAGATTCATTAGCATGTAGGCTACTTTCCAGTTTTCGTCGCGGAATAATTAACATTTTCCATTGATGTATATATTACTTTGTTAATTCCCTAAGGAGAGAATTACGTAATTTACATATTTAACATACAGTAGAAAGTTTTCGTCTCGTTTTACGACCGATTCTCTATATTAGGAATCCAGTTTAAAACGAACACAATTATAATTTTTAAAACAATTTGTTATTTTAAAAGCGTCGTTATTTTCCCCTAATTATAATATATTGCCGTTGCCAGCCTTTCTAAAGATCATAAACAATAGTAGGTTGAATCACAGCGGGTACTCACATTAAAATACCAGTAGAATTGTAGTATCGGCGGGTTGGCCTTCACTTCGCATTCCAAGTGTAGCGAGTCCACTTCCACCACCTCGTTTTGTTTACCGAAGCCTATCTTGGACACTTCTAGTATTGGACTGTCTGAAAATGTATTGAAATTACTATTAAATTGATGTACGCAGGTAGGGAAAGGAACCTGAACGTAATATAGCGAAACAAAATTTGTATTTACTTTAGATATAGAGAAAATGTAGCATTTTATATTTTCAATTTGTAATGATTTAAAGCTTCGTTTTATAGAATTACCATAGGCTCGCCCTCTATCGCATCATGGGACGGAATACACAGCGAAAAGTGAGTGCACTAGTTGCGCCTCTGCCTACCCCTCCGGGGATAAATGGTGTGAGTATGCGTATGCGTTGTATCGAATTCTATAACTTTAATTTATTCACCGGGCAGTGATGCTCGGTGAATGTCTGGTATCACTAATATTAATATAGATGAAGAAATTCTCTTATTGCTCTGATATATTTAATCACTAAGTATTGCTGGGCCACGTTAAAAGCCTTTCCTGTGAAATAAAAGAGCCCAAATTTCATCCAAATTAGTTTAACTGTTTCTGAGTTTACTTATAACAAGCATTCAACCATTTTCGCAAACTTTAGCATGTATAATATTAGTGAGATATGATTTTTATAGAAGACAAAACTTACAAGTGACATTAAGTGTGAGGACATCAGCCTTAGACCCTCGGCTGGGCGCCATGACGGGGTTGGTGGCTACGCAGGCAAGCGTCGCCCCATTGTCGCCCACCGCGGGGTTCAGTTTCAAATATGATTCCGCCGTACGACTCGAGTTGGTCCAACTCTGGAATGTAGTGTGTGATGTTTTAGTTGAAGACTTACGCCCGAATACTCAAACGCTACTTAAATATTTGAGATGGCCTTACGGATTTAAGCATTCGTTATTGGTGAAATTGGTATACTGAAACGTCACTTATCTCCTAACCTTAAATTTAAGGCGACTCAGTTTAAGGTTCGCTTATTTATTCAAACCGTATTCACAAACACTGCTTAAAGTTTGACAGCTATGTAAGGCCTCCAAATGTGGCTGTTAATCGAGATCAATTTGAGAGTGCTTCAGACTAGTCTCAAATATTTACGTTCAAATCTTTAATAATTTTGTTGCGTAATAACTACTTATTATATTCTCTTAGGATTTAATAAATCGTTTTCTTCTTCATTATCATCATTGTTTGAAGAGAAGTATGGTGTCAAAGGAAGAAATCGAGAGAAATTAAACGCTTTCGAAGAATACAATAATGATAATTTAATGTTAATGTTTGACAAATAAATATATCATATCTTATCTTATCTTAACTTATCGTAAAAGAAGATTCCGACTCAGCAAGGAAACAGTTCTTCATTTATGTTCTTTAAAATCGGGATTATATCCAGCCGAACACAAAAAGAAACCAAACAATCCAACCGATAGCCCAAGGTCATTGGGGTTATTTTTCACGGGAAACAACCAACGGTAGTACATCGTATTGTGCGTAGTATGGCAGTTGAGTTAGCATATTTTGTAAATGTTAGTAAATATGCCTACTTCTGATGATAAAACTGAAATAAGAATTATAAATATCATTGTTGTTGACTTGTTTATTTTTTTTATAAAGCGGCTAATGTCAACCCTGACATACTGCCAAGTGGCAATATAATGCCAATATAAGCTCATCACATCGATGTTAAGATATAATAATTAATAAAATATTTCTAATAATTAATATGCCATTCCTACATATTAAAAACCTAGGATGGTTTTTTTTTAAATCTTATTTTAAGGAGCTTTGTCGTGTGTTACGACTAAGTCGCTCTAGGGTGGTTTTTAAACGTACTTACCGTTTTTACTATGTAGCATCTGCACATAGTACATAAAATACACACGAAAATTAAATATAATAGACATATTATAACATTGTAAATCATTTTCAAACTGCGCATTGTGTTTGTTATTCGATTTATTTATATTTAATATCTTAAACATTATACTGCATGAAACGACACATAAATATCAAATTTATTAAAATTGTAATCGAAAACAAACTTTTTATAATCTGTAGCAAAATGACTGCTCCTCGGCTGAGTTTTCCATCAAATCTTTTAAAGTGCGTTTGAGAATGCCATTTAAAATAAGAAGCCGGCTAAAATTAAGTAGGCCTCAGATAACTTGGTTGGTTGTGTAGCGTTTGAGTATTCGGGCGTTAGTTTATTTCGCTAACAAAGAGTTCTTGATTATTTGACGTTACCCATACCATACCAGCCCTGTATTATAATACTGCCCACTGCTGAGCACGAGCCTCCTCTACCGAGGGGGTTTAGGCCTTACGCTGGCCTAGTGCGGGTTGGTAGACTTCACATACCTTCGAAATACTTATAAGGAACTTCTCAGGTATGCGTGTTTTCTTCGCGATGTTTTCCTTCACCATTAAAGCGAACGATAATTGGTAAACAATACACACGTAACTTCGAAAAGTCAGAGGTGTGTGCCTTGGGTTTCGAACCTCCGGACATTGTCTCGGCAGACCGTTCCATTCCCAACTAGGCTATCGTCAACTTACTGATACGATTAGGTACTGATATCTCATTACTAAGTCAGAAAATCAGATAAAAAAAATTCAATACTTTCCCGAGCAAGTTACCGGAATAAAAGTAGTCTATGTAAACCATCGAATCCTCTAGTTTAATTCTTCAACTAAACATAACCTAAACTAACCTGATTGCTATGCTGCGTAAGATGCCGATGGTCCAGCCACCAGGAAACATCGGGTTGCGGGTACGATCCCCGGGCGGTGCACTTCACCACCGCGGGTTTTCCTACTTGTAGGACGCCGTCCGCCGTCCCAGACACCCAATGTATTGATACGTTGTACGCAGGAACTAGAAATGAAAGTTAATTAGTTAGTAGCCACCTAGGCAGTCGACAAGTGCAACGTACATCATCATCATCATCATCATCAGCCTTTATCAGTCCACTGCTGGACATAGGCCTCCCCTAATGAGCGCCATAGCGCCCTACAAACAACGTACATACTTTGCTGCAATATAAAAATAAATAACATGCGACCGTAGGTAACATAGCTGAAAAATGTTTTACTTACGGTATAACTCTATCTCCAAGCTGGCCACAAGAGGTGGTGCTAATTTCGTGTTAGAAGCTCTACAGGAAAGAGCCGCGGCGTTGTCCCTCGTCAAGGGGAGGTACAACTCATTCTCCCTCACTTTAGGGATATCGCTGTCGCAATCCGAAGCGTCCACTAAAGTGTTGCCAGAGTACCAACTTATTCTGGGTGGAGGACGACCTGGAAGGAACAGTCATAATTAGCTACCGATGTTTGTCAGGTTGTTTTTTATACATACATATACACTCACGCCTGTTATCCCCGAAGGGGTAGGCAGAGGCGCAACTAGTGCACCCACTTTTCGCCGTTATTCCGTCCCATGATGTGATAGGGGGCGAGCCTATCGCCATATCGGGCACAAATTCCAGCGTCCAGGCCAATACTGAATAGAAAAACTCAATATCAATTTGCCCGACCCGGGGATCGAACCTGAGACCTCAGCATTGTAGTCGTAATGTACAACTACGTCACCGAGGCAGTAGTAGTTTCCCAAAGTCCACTCTATAAAATCTTAGAACTCTTTGATATAGTCCCTTTGAGTATCTAGCAATGCAAAGGAGATGGGATAACCAGGCGACCCCTTCGTTGGCCATACATGCGCAGCTGGTCATAAACTTTTATTAAAACCTATGTGACTGGCGATCGCTGTCATTACATTCTACTATAATGACTTTAAGCGGTGCTTCAGAAATTGTGCTACCTTATATTCAGCCATACACGTGTGTATTTTTTTTGTTAAATGTGTGCTATCCGTGTCTACCTTGCCCCCCGTCAGGATTGGCAGAAAAAAATATTTGTGCATTATTGCCATATAGTGTCAATTGGTTAAATAGTCTACGCCTATACCTAATACCACCACTGATCTAGAAAAGAAAGCGATATATCAAAAACACTAGGAGCCGATAGCAGATACGGATAAATGGTCAGTCTTCGTACAGATAATGTTACAGTCTACGTACAATCCTTTTAAAACAATCAATGTTCGCAACACTTATTTTCACTTTATGAAAGCGTGTCTTTGTTTATTAACATTTTAACTGTTAGTTATGTCCACTAACAGTTAAAATGTTAATAAACAAAAATATTTCCACAATGTCATTAGAAAACTTCGGTTGGAATTCCTAAATAAATAACCTAATTAGGCCATTAGATTTCTAACATTAAATAACTTAATCTGGAAAATAATGGGAATTAAAAAATTATTGGCGGTCTTTATAAGTGGAAAAATTTAATCAATTTACTTAAATGAAACACAGTTCAATGTAAATTCGATGAGAACTATTGATAAATAGTTATAGCGATCGCATTAATGGGCCAATTTATCCATATTATACACATTTAAAACTTCAATTAACATGTTAGCTTCGATTTATCACTTATTCGAGTATTCCCGAGAAAAAGTTTAAGCGCGCATTGTGAACGTGCCGGATCGAATAATGTGTTCCAATTAAAGAATTAGGTGTGGGACATAGTGTATAGGCAAATAATTTTTTTACATTTATAATATCTTGACGGTAATTTTTTTTAACACCTACCATATTATATTAGTTTAAAAAAGCGTAAATAATTAAATGGTTATACACTATAGAGAAACAAAGTATTTACTATGCAGTTTAAGATGTAAAATTTATTCTTATAAAATAATCTTGAAATACAGTAACAAAATAGATACTAACAATTGCCTTATTTGATACGCATCTATATTAAATTATCTTTTATTAACATTAAATATGTAATACTGCAAACACTGCCTAACAGTAAACCGCTATCGCCCGACACTATACCCACACACCACAGGAAATACTGCAATACTGAATTCCGATATTTATTTTTATTTTTTTTGTTTTTATTAAACAAAAGGTATAATACAGAATACAATCATTTCAATCATTAAAACTTAAGCACTATACTATATTAAGTCTAGATTGCCTTCCTTAGACCTATGCCCTAATTGAAATTATCAGCGGAAGTGAAATCTACAAAAACAATTAACTAACTTTACAAAGTATACATCTGCTTTTACTTAAGTGAGTTGTATAAACAAAATTTCTATGGAAACTAATTGTTCTACCTATATACTACTTAGTTTTCTAATACTATGTAAAAACGATCCAGGCCTGCTATTCATTATGTACAATCGATATAACTATATGTTACTAAATACTCAATATAAGTACCTCCAATCACCAAACAGCGCAGCACCAGCGTGTCACCGTCGTGGTACGGACCCACTTTAACCGCCACCTTATTATTCACTTCATCCATAAAGAATGGGGGGTTCGGTAGAACTGAAACAAAAAATATGCTATTCACAATATACCACACGTCACGCCTCCATCCCTGAAGAGGTGCGCAGAGAAGCAAACAGGGTACCCACTTTTCGCCTGTGTGTATCGTCCCATGGTAGGGAGCGAGCCTATCTCTAAATCGGGCACAAGACTCTGGGCTGATATTGAGAAAAAAAAAACCAGTATCACTGCCTGACCAGGGATTCGAACCCTGGACTACAGAACGGTGTCGTACTGCACACGCAATACGACTGCGCCACCGAAGCAATACCAAGCTTAAAATATTATAACCTTTTATTCTAATGAAGTCTGCACTATAAACTGTGTTATTTTTTTAATTTACATAGGTGTCTTAAATTTCAATAGATTTCGAGTACTTTCAATCTACTTCAATAGCAGGAGCTTCTGAAGAATTTAGTTCAAAGTTTGTTAAGTATACAGTTCTGAAACTGATAAGGTTGCTAGATGTTGCTCGCGTGAACAGAGACTATCCCGCCCTCACACTAGCCATTGCGCCTCCTGTAAGCCAGGATTAGCAGTGGCAAGCATTTTATGACACCGAGCGGTGAAGCTCGGCGAGTCTCAGGGCACACTCAGTCTTTAACCAGCAACGAAATTAATCAAATAGAAATAAAGGGAGGAGTTGGAAATATTCTTTGTCCACTTCGTTTGCGTGAACAGACTGTTAGAGCACAAAAGTCCCTAAAACATAATACGACGACAGCACCATCTAATTAAAGAATCAAACAAAAAATATCCATTATTTCCCATGGGACTAAATTACTGGGAAAAAATAACCCTATGGGTTAATCTAGGACATGACCTACGCTCTCAGTCTGGAGACCCCGTCAGCGGGGCTCAGGGTCGTAGCGGCAGTGCACCCGATCTTTGCCGAGTGGCTAGACAGGCGCCACGGCCCAGCTACATTTCGATTGACACAGATGCTCGCCGGGCATGGTTGCTTCGGTGAGTATCTGTGTAATTTGTTGGCACGGAGATGTCGGCCATGTGTCACCATTGTGGCAACGTTGGAGTTTTGCCCAGCCTGGGACGAGGAGCTCGCTCTCAGAGCAGTCGTCGGAGGATACCTCTCGCTGCCGGCCGAGGTCGCTTCCATGGTCGGCAGTCGGGAGGCCAGGCGTGCGGTGGCCCACTTCTGCGAGGTGGTCCTCTCGCAGAAGGAGAGTGCCGAGAGGGATCGGGAGCGCGATTTCGAATTCCACCACGGTATCCCCTGCCTGCCGTAAAAGGCGACTAATAGGAGCCATCGGGGGTCACGGGCGGGCGGCAGGGGACTGTCCGTCTTTAGTTTTGTGCTTAATTTAGCACATTGTTGTGACCCTCGTGATGGACGGCAGCGTGGCAAGTAGGCCTCATGCTGCCGCAGACGCTGAGAGCGTCCTTCGGTGCGCGGGGGCTTCTGAGCCCCCTCCCCACAACAGGAGACGGGTCGCACCAGGCGGCACCGCGCAGGGGCGGTTGCGGACAACTTAGATAGTTATCGTCTGAGGAAGCCTGAAGCCGTCCCTAATGCGCTGAAGATGTCCACCGCGGAGTTTTAGTTGGTATACCATGTGGTGTACATAGGTTAGGGACTCGGCCCGGCGGTCGCCCGACGTTTTCCATCTCTCCGGGCGACTCAACACCGGGTCGTAAGGCACGGTGACCCCAACATAACCGCTCGGTCGCCCCCCACGAAGGCCGGGCGGTAGTGGTAACACACTTTCTCCGCAAAACCATAAAAAAGGATATGACCTACCCGTGTGCAAAATTTCGTCCAAATCCGTTTAGCTGTTGCCGCGTTTACTTCTAACAAATATCCAAACATTTTCATAAACTTTCGCAATTATAATATTAGTAAAAGTAAGATAAGATTTTAGGATTGAAGGATAAGATTTTAGGATAGAACCTGTAAATACATACCTAAATTTCCTACCTATATAAAAAAAGTACCGAGTTATAAAATCCAACATTCGACTCGTAATGTCAAAATGTCGCAGTTTCGTAATCGATTATTATATTCTCATACTCCAATAACGTTTTCCGTTCGGAAAATCAAATTTAATTAATGTTCCACTTATATGTTACCATTTGATTTTGCTACAATGAATTCTTGTTAACTTATAATTACTAGTTGCAGTTATTGGAATGACTGGTCAGGTTGGGATATTCGCGAATATTCTATAATATTATCGAAGTGTTACCTATATCTATAAACCACTCTATGACACCGTCTACTTGATAAAATATTAAGTTATATTTCAGGAAAGTAGGTCGACTTTGTAAAATAAGTTTTATGAAACACCATTTTGTGTCTGGCAAAATGAATGTATTAAGATAGGCTACGAATATAACCAAGTTAACTGGGAGAGTTAATTTGGATCGATCTGAGTCGACCTGGCGACCTCAGCGTCCTCGGAGGTCCATGTGGATTTTTTGGTAAAAGTTTCTAGCTAACCTGATGAATTTTATTGAAAAAAAGTAACATTATAACCCTAGTGAATTCAGTTGTAGTTTCTGGTCATTACAATTAATGTATATTTTCATAGATAGGCTTTTAAAGGTAAAAGTATTTCAATAGACTTACAAAAATACTATTACAATCGAGAATATTCTTCTTAGTCTTCCTGTAGTAAGATTAATTACATCAGAAAAGAAAAACGATCTTTAATTCTGAACAAAACCTATGCCTAACAAATAATACTCCATATAGACTAGGCTCATAATATTCCTAGGCATACCTACCTACATCTTCCAAGAACGCTATAATACAAACATTTTATTGCTCTCATTAGTTTATGAGAAAATAAACGAACTTATTAACGTAGCATATCTTATTATGTTATATTGAACATAACAATGATAAAAAAAAATGTTGTTATAATGAGACATTATGAAAACATGTCCCATAAAGTTTCGTAATGATACATTAACACGTGCGCCCGTGTAATTTAATGTACTGTGTTATGTCTTAAGGGTTAACATGACTAATGTAATGTAGAGAGTACGATTTGCGCGCGGAGGTCCTGGGTTCGAATCCCGGGTCGAGCCAAAAAAAAATTGTGACTGGGTTTTCCCATCTTAAAATTTACTCAGTCGCAGCTCGGAGTCAGGAAGCCTTGGAAAGCACGTAAAGCCGTTGGTCCTGCGCCTGATCTCTCTCCGGTCATGTCGGATTGCCGTCTCACCGGACTATGAGAGTGAAGGAATAGCGAGTGCACCTGTGTATTGCGCACACACTTGTGCACTATAATATCTCCTGCGTACCTGGCTGATCTCCGTTGAGATTGGCCGCCGTGGCCGAAACTGGCTAGGAGGATTTCATTTCAATGTAGAGAGTAAAATGAGATCGCGATATTTTTTAAAAATTCTTGAAAGAACCTTCTAGATGGTAGCAATAGCTTTAATAAATGGACGATAGCCTAGTTCGGGATGGAAGGGTCTGATGAGACGGGTTTCTGAAGGTTTCAAACTCAAGGCATATACGTCTGATTTTTCGAAGTTATATGTATTATTTATCAATTATCGTTCGCTTTAACAAAAAGATGTTCGTTTAAACATCGCGAGGAAACCTACATACTTGTGAATTTTCCAAAAGAAAAACAAGAATTTCTAGGCCAGCGTGGTGGACTAAGGCCTAAACCCTGTAAGTAGCAGAGGAGGCCCGTGCTCAGCAGTGGGGGGCACTCAGGGTAGTATAATACAGGGCTGGTATGGCATATTAGATATGAATAGAATATGATAGAATTGTAGAAGCAAGGTCTTTGTTAACTGACGTCTTTAAACATCTAGAATAGACTTTTCTATCAAATTAATGAGCTAAAGTCAAGACATTGCAAAGATAATAAAAATTCTGCACAAACATTCCTGAAGTTTGGTAGCGCCGAGTACGAACAGTTTAAATATAGGATTAGTGATATTTTATTTTCCACGAACTTCACTTGAATGCCTCAACTTTATGCTAACAGAACCGGTCTGAAAGAATAATTATTTTTGAAACTACCATTTATAAAAGTTTCCAAACTTTATTCTTCTATTGTAGTTTTGTAGGTAAGTATAAATGTAAATTTTAATGATGGCGCCTTCTGTATATTTTATATTTAATATTCATTATAATTGGATTTTGCTTAGATTACGTAGTATTCCACAAAAAAGAATTTTGTACCTATGCAATGCAATGCAATCAGCCCTAAATTATGTTATATTGCCCACTTCTGAGCACGGGTCTCCTCTACTACTGAGAGGGGTTAGACCTTAGTCCACCACGATGGCTTAGTGCGTGTTGGCAGACTTCACATACCCTCGCAAAACTTATGGAGAATTCTCAGCTATGTAGATTTTCTCACGAAGTTTTGGGGACGTTAATTGATAAACAATACACACGTAACTTCGAAAAGTCAGAGATGTGTGCTTTGGGTTTTGAAACTTCGCACATTGTATCGACAGACCGTTCCATTCCTAACTAGGCTATCGTTCACTTTGTACCTGTACAGCTATAATATTCTCATAAAAATATTTTCCGTTTGTATCATTGGTAGGTATGTTTTTGTTAAATCGATATATTTGTTGTACTTTTCTTCAACCGCTAAGTGGATGCCAGATAGTTAGAAAACAAATCAACATTCATATTGATGGATGCAATCCGACATATCGAGACGTCAGGTGGATTTATTTAGACTAGCCCAACTATTAGCATTTCTTTGAGGTAAATTGGATTGTGAAACGTACGAAAACAAACACAAAACACTGAGTTTTGTTTTATAAAAACAGTAAACGATGGAAACCGTAGATTCGTTCTATAATTAGGCGTTAAAAGATTTTTGATCGACGTATTTTGAATGTTTTAGATTTTGTTATATTTAATCTTTATTTAGGAATTAAACGTACGCTCTCGTCTGTCTCTCGTATACTATATATACAGGAGAAAAGTAATTATTGAATTATAATAACGCTACGTAGTACCTACCGAATTACTTAGGTGCAAACTATTTCAAAATGGAGGAGGTTAATTACTCAATTATACGCCGTATTTCTTTTCAAGTTTGTACAGCGATCATTATTATATAATTCAATTTATAAAGTAACTTCTAAGTTCTTTTCGAAGTAACAGAATTTACCAATTAAGTGGTTTTTATCCGTTTTCGGAGAAGTTTTAATTCAATTATCTACCAATGATCAAAGGTCTCGTACCTATTCATAAATCATTTGAAAATACTCAATTAGACGAGAACAAAATATCTTGAAGCTAGAATGATAAAAAAAATCTGATTGATCTATCAATGCCATTGGTATTTTACATTGTTCTAGATTGATCTGCCAGTCTTTGTGCGCTGAACGAAAGAATTGATTGGCATGTCACTTCTTTCAAAGATATTACTATTGTTAGGTAAAAGATTGAAGAAAATGTTATTTTTATATTAGTAACTATATTGTATTCTAGGCTTATTGTTAGGAGAAAATATTTGTTCGCATTAGCTATAAGCATTAAAGTAAGTTATACCTACACATTAACGTATTGAACCGCATGTGAAGATATTTGTTTTGGTAATTTCATTTCGTATATTAAAATAATAGTAGTAGAACGCCGATGATCCGAATTAATTGGGAACGGGGTCGATTCGGATAATCGAAAATTAGGATAATCAAACATAGACTGGTTATAAAGAAAAACAAACTGTCACACATAGAATAAACTTTATTAACTTTAACAAACACAGTTCTACAGTATCTTGCCTCTATCTTTCAACCATAACAATTGAACTATATCTGGACTCCAAGTTCCAACGAGTTCCAACTTGTTACAACAAAACAAATAAAAAGTTTCTTGGATTAAATTTTTTATATTACGCTTAGGACCGCGATAGGCGTTCGGATAATCAGCGTTCTGTATTTATAAATAGGAGAGGAACTTTGAAATCGGTCACTGTGTCATTGCCGCTTCTAACAGGCTGGTCTGGACATGTTTGGTGGAGGCTTATGTCCAGCAGGGGACTGCCTAAGGCCAGTGCCGGATTAAGGCAACTTGATGCCCTAAGCAATTCACGCCTATGGGGCCCCCCTGCCATAAGTAAACTAACATCAGTCTTTCATCGCGCGGATTTTCAAACAGCTTTACTTTTATGTGCTAGCATTTTTTTGTGCTGTTTCTGGTGCCCCCCAAGACGTGATGCCCTAAGCAATTGCTTAATTTGCTTATGGGCTAATCCGGCACTGCCTAAGGCTGAAGAAGAAGGAGAAGGACACTGTGTCAGTGTCAATGTGTGGGCTAGTATTTAGGCTCTATAGCAACCACGATGGGCGTATATAAGGGGGAGGTTCAGGTTCGGACCCCCTTAGCTTACAATAAACCATGCTACGCCACTGACCGCTGACATTTTGGCGATCCGGACCCCCCCTTAGCTTCTAAAATACGGTGTCATGCAAAGCAAGAACGCACGCCACTAAAATATTTATATCGTAGGACCCCCCCTCCCCTCGTGTGAAAGCTATAGCTACGCCCGTGGCGACCAGTGTACATAAGGTCTTACAACCAATTATAGTGGCCCACGTAGGTATGTCGCGTTCCGGGTTCAGCCTGTATAAGCCTTGTCCAAAAGGGCCGTTATAATTGTGTCGGCTATAAAAGTGAACGATAGCCTAGTTGGGAATGGAACGGTCTGCCGAGACAATGTCCGGAGGTTCAAACCCAAGGCACACACCTCTGACTTTTCAAAGTTATGTGTGTATTGTTTATCAATTATCGTTCGCTTTAACGGTGAAGGAAAACATCGTGAGGAAACCTACATGCCTGAGAATTCTCCATAAGAATTTCTAGGGTATGTGAAGTCTGCCAACCCGCACTAGGCCAGCGTGGTAGACTAAGGCCTAAAACCCTCTCAGTAGTAGAGGAGGCCCGTGCTCAGCAGTGGGCAGTATATAATACAGGGCTGGTATTTCAGTCCACATCTGTACCTCTCTCCGTCTATCAGGTGCAGACTAATTAGTGCTTCCAGAGACTCGCCAAGCTTCACCGCTTGGTGTCATAAAAATGCGTGCCACTGCCGATCCTGGCTTACAGGAGTTGCAGTGGCGGGTGTTTTTTTTTTTTAAAAACGGCCATCTTCGGCGCATTAGGGACGGCTGCGGGCTTCCTCCGACTCACGTCTAAGTTGTCGTCCGCAACCGCCCCTGCACGTACCGCTGTTGCGGTCCTTTCCTGTTGCGGGGGCTCAGAAGCCCCCGAAACACCGTACCGTGTCCTCCTTTTGGTGTACGAGGCAGCGTGAGACACGCTGCCTCGGACATGTCCATCACGGGGGTCACAAAAGTTGGCTAGACTAATGGGTGGGCGGCACGTCCCGCCCACCCGTGACCCCCGGAGGCCCCTATTAGTCGCCTTTTACGACAGGCAGGGGATACCGTGGTGGAATTCTCCAAACGCCCCCAATCCACAGGGCGGGAGACGTCGGTCAGTCGTCCACCCGACGCCTCCTACGTCTCGTCTGGCGGCGGGAGGGATCACCACTGCGCTGGCGATCCCTCTCGGCACTCTCCTTCCGCGAGAGGACCGCCTCGCAGAAGTGGGCCACCGCCTGCCAGGCCTCCCGGCCGCCGACCATGGAAGCGACCACGGCCGGCAGCGAGAGGTCTTCTCCGACGACTGTTTTGAGAGCGCTGCGCTCCTCATCCCAGGCTGGACAACACTCCAACGTATGTTGGGCCGTGTCCATTGGGCAGTTGTCACAATAGTGACACACGGCCGACTCCTCTACACCTACCACCCGAAACAGGAACTCACCGAAGCAGCCATGCCCGGTGAGCACCTGCGTCAGGCGGTATGTTGCCGCTCCGTGGCGCCTGTCCAGCCATTCGGCAAAGACAGGACGCACTGCCTCTACGACCCGGTGCCCCCACGACGGGGCCTCCAGCCTGAGACGCCACTCCTCCACGGCGGCTCGCCGTAAGGCGGCCCTCTTGGCCTCCACCTCCTTCAGGGCCGGACGCTCCCCGCGACTGAACGCCTCCTCCCGCCAATGGAATACATCGGCAAGGGATTTGGCGTCCAGGTCCCAGGGCAGAAATCCGGCCAATAGGCAAGCCGCCTCGAAAGAGACCGTGCGGTACGCCCTGACCGCCCGCTGCGCTAAAGCTCTCTGCGGGGCGCGCAGAAGGGCGACGCAGGGGCGGCCCAGGGAGTCAGCCCAAACGGGGCTGCCATAAAGGGCTATGGACCGCACGACTCCGTGATACAGCCTCCGGCAAGGGAAGCCAGGACCTTCCAGGTTGGGCAGCAGGCGGGAAAGAGCGCCCGCTGCCCGGGACAATTTCGTCCTCAACTCCTTAAAGTGGGTGCGGAATCGCCATCGGCTATCTAGGACTAAACCTAGATACCTCATGCTAGAGCCGATGGGGATCCGCACCCCCCCAACGACGATGCCGGCACCGGCCGGTGGCCCTCTCCGAGGTCCGTGAAAACACACGGCCTCGGTTTTCTCGAGGGCCACCTTCAACCCTAAACGGTGGATTCTTCGAACTACTTGGCCGGTGCCCGCCGCCGCCAGAGTTGCGGCGTCCCGGAAGGTCCCAGCAGTCGCTGTGACTAACGTATCGTCGGCGTAACAAGTCACGCCGACGCCCCGGAGATTGGAACCACGGAGCACCCAGTCGTACCCGATGTTCCACAGGAGAGGGCCCAAAACCGAGCCCTGTGGAACACCGCACGACATCGCTCTTCGGTGCCACCCATCGGCGCCCGGATACACCACGTGCCTGTCAGACAGGTACGCGTGCACCAGACGCCGGAGATAGGGCGGCACCACGTGGTACCGCAGTGCCTCGTGGATGCAGGGCCAGGGCAGCGAGTTGAATGCGTTGGATATGTCCAACGACACCGCTATCACTACACTGCCTCTGGCCACTGCATCCTCCGCCTGTGCCTTCACCCGCAGAATCGCGTGGACAGTGGAACGTCCCCTCCTGAATCCATACTGTTCGTCGGCCAAATTCGGACCGACCCTATCGAGGTGCTCGACGAGGCGGGTATGGATGATGCGCTCGAAGAGCTTTGCCACCTCGTCGAGCAACACGATGGGCCGGTAGGCCGACGGCGACTCTGCGGGTCGTCCCCCCTTCTTCAGCAGGACGAGCTTCCCGGTTTTCCAACGCACCGGGAAGACGCCCTGCTCCAGGCAGTCGGTGAATAAGCCGCGGAGCCTCGGGCCCAGGTACTCGAGGGCTAGCACCCAGGCTTTCCCGGGGATGCCATCGAGCCCTGGGGCCGTGTTTTTGCTCCGCAGCCGAAGCACTGCCGCCCGCATTTCAGCGGGCGAAACCTCCGGGATATCCCTTGCCGGATTCTCACTCGACGATGACGCCACATCCGGTGGCGCCATCGGTGGAGGAGTGAACTCCACGGTGGCCGGGAACAAGGCCGCGACGACGTTGGCCAGTAATTCTGGCCGGAGACTCTGCGACAGCGGGGGCGCCGCTGGGCGAAGCTTCTTCATCACCATCCGGTAAGGGCGCCCCCACGGGTCCCTGTCGAGAGTCCCCACGAACGCCTTACGTGCCGCGACCTTGGCCCCATGAATGGCCACCCGCAGCGCTCTCTTTGCCTCTTTGTAGAGGCCATAGAGCCGCCGCTCCTGGTCTGCGTGGTTTTCGTCTCGGAGCCGGCGACGATGATGCCTGGCGTATCGGCGGCGCGCAGCAACGCACGACGCGCGCAACTGCGATAGCTCCGCCGACCACCAGTACACCTGTCGCACGGGCGAACGGCGGAGAGCTCGGGGCATGCCGGCGTCGCAGACATCCGACATTGCCACCCCGAACCACTCCGCCTCCTGCTCAACCCGTACCGGCCCGTCCGGCACGGGGAGCCACGACATGACCAGAGCGGCCAGCACTAGGGCCTCCCCATCGAGGCGACGAAGCGCCCACCGCGGGCCGTCCTGATTTGGGGCACTCGGTACACCACCGGACTGGACACTCGGGGACGCGGAGACGCCGAACCTGATGTAACGATGGTCCGACAACGTCTCCACGCCCACGAGGACTCTCCAGTCCCGGACACGGCGTGCGACGGCGGCACTCGCAAACGACAGGTCTATAATTGACCCGCCGTTGTGCCGCACGCACGTGTCCACCGACCCCCTGTTCAGGACGACCAGGCCGACAGAGATCGCCCATTCCTCCAGGACCCGACCACGACCGTTCGTCGCCGGCGAACCCCAAGCCACGGACTTGGCGTTGAAGTCGCCGGCGACGACCGCCAGGTGAGGTTGGCCTTGTTCCACCAAGGCCCCCAGCCGAACGAGGAAAGACTCAAATTCGGCGAGGGGTCTGTTGGGAGAAAAGTACACTCCTACTATCCAGATGTCTCCCAACAGAACCGCCACGCATCCCCTGTCCTTCGCTACTTTTTCGAAGGGTGGGGAGCCAGCGGCGCCCCGGCTGATGATGGCCACCAAGCCGTCAAGGTCCCCCGCCCAGTTATCCCGGGGGGGGGGACAAAATACGGCTCAGCGACCACGGCCACTTGCACCGACCACTGCGCCAGGCTTTGGGACAACAGGTCCTGGGCACTGGCACAGTGGTTGATGTTCGCCTGGAGGAAATTTAAATCCATTATTGGGCGATCTCTACCACATCCATCGCGGCCCCTTGCGGTGGGCTCGCTGACTGCGGCTGGGTCGTAGCCCCAGCGGCAGCAGCACTTCGTATCCCGTCGCGGCGCCTATCGCGACGGGAGGGGGCGGGACACGCCTTCCCGCCCACCGGATGCTTGGCGGGCCTCCCTGCGGCCGCGCAGACTGCGCAGTTCGGCGCGGCCTCGCATCCGCGGGCTTTGTGGCCCGGTTTGCCGCAGCGATAACAGAGATCGCTGCGGTCCGGTCCTCCGGTGCAGGTGCTCTGCGTGTGTCCGTGCTCAAGGCAACGGAAACAGCGCATCGGGCGCGCCCCTAGCACCGTCACCCGGGCCACTGTCCACCCCACCATCAGGCGGCCCGCCTTTATTTTTTGTGCCGCCCTGGTCGGCACCTTGGCCCAAACTGCGCCCAGGCCGGAGCGGTCAGGCCGGATTTCTCCGACCTTCACGGCATCAGCTGCGCACTCGCCAGCAACGCTGAGAGCCGCTGCGACCGTCTCGGATGTTGCTGCCGGATCCAGCTCCGACAGCCGCAGCTCCGTGCATTTGGTGGGCCGGGAGATTTGGATATCCTCCGACCCGCCAAAGCATTCCCTCAGCCTTGCGGCGAGGGAATCCGCCTTCCGCTCCGACTCAGCCCCGGGCACCTCATATAGCATGGCACCCGTGGCTGCCACCTTGGGCCTCAGCCTGTCAATGCCGAGGCCGGCGAGGTCCACGCGGTGCTGAGCGTCCGTCAGCACCTTGGCGTACGTTAGGCCCTTGGCCACCGCCGCCGGCGTCAGCGACAGCACTATGGCCGCTGAGCGTGGCTGACGCAGCTTGGGCTCCTTGCGCCTCTGCCTCCTCTGCTGCGGTTTCGCCGCAGGCGCCGCAGCGGGGCTGGGCTTCCCCCGCTTCTTTTTCCCCACCACCACGGTCCATTCAGCGTCCATGGACGCTGGGGCCGGTGGCAGTGGGCGGGGCTCCCTCGGAGCGGACTTCGCTACGGGGGGAGCAGGAGGACCACTTTTCCCCCTCCCCTTCTGGGGCACCCCAGACGGTCCAGCGACCGCCACGGCAGCAGAGGTGGAGGGCCCGGCCACGATGGCAGGAGCCTTAAGAGGAGCAGGCTGCACTGCTCCTTTCCCCTTCCCCCTCCCCTTCCCCTTAGTGGAAGGCTGGGGAGCTCCGCCAACGAAACCACCCTGGACGGGGAGTGGTATGTCCCCGGGGGTGGACCGTCTCTCGTGGGCCAGCGGAGGCCTCTGGGCCGGCCCTAGGAGCACCGACTCCATTCTGGCCTGCCACTTGGCCTCCACTGCTGCCAGCTCCTCCAGACGGCGAAGGAGAGAAGCGTTTTCACGCTTCAGCTCCTTCACCGCCTCCTCTAGTTTGGCGCATTTATCGCGCCACTTCTTGGCCTCGCCTTTAGGGCGAGCGCTCGGTGCCGGTTCCGCCGCCGCCGCGACAGCCACCTCCTCGGCGGGCACCTTTGGGTTGGCGGAGCGAAGGACCATGCCTTCCCCGCTCTCCACCCTTCTCGCCCTTTGGCGGGCCTCCCTGCGCTTTAAAACGTCGCGCACCCTCTCCCTTGACTTCGGTGCGACGAATCCGTCGACCGAAGCTGGGCCTCCCCTGCCACGTCCAGCAGTCGTCTGCGACTTCGGAGTTGGCTCCTCCGTGTCGCTTCCCAGGGACGACCTGCTGCCCTTGTCCAACTCGGAACGTTTCCTCCAGAGCCTATGGCTCCGAACGGAGGAAACGCTCCCACTCGACTCCGAGTCGACGCCTGTGGACATCTTGTCCGCGCCGACTCTTCGTCCGCCAACAACGGGCTTTCGCCCACCAGTCTCCGCCTCTCCAGCCAAAACTGGAGTAGGCACTCTCGTTAAAATTATTTTAGGTAAATTTTCCATATTAGTCCCACGAGTATGGGGGAAATAAGAGTCCACCCAGGCAGTGCCCCCTGTACCTGGGTAAGCCTAGCGTAACCCGCCAAGAGGGTCGGCCGGTACTCTGGCGGGGGTCGCACTAGTGACTGAACTACCCATCGGCCATGCATCCCCTCGCGGTGCGCCGCCGCTTGGGATTCGGGGTAACTTTTTATAGAGGTTTTCTCCCTCGTGGTCCGGGCGATTAAGCCAAGACCCTCGGTCCAGCAGGAGTGCGAGACATATCCACGGACCTCCATACTAGATTACGATCTGCAACGGTGACAGCGGAGAGGAAGGTTCCCCCCCACTGCCTGCTCGGGGCGGTGTTAGCGCACACCGAGCCCGTCGACACCCCCGGATGAACCGGGAGCCGCCCGAATAAACGGGCCCACCATCTAAAAAATGCGGCAGCCACCGCAAAAAGCGGCGACGACCGCCAAGACCACTGTTGTCAGGATATTGGCCGTAGCGCCGATCAATTCGACCGACGCTCCGTTGCCCAGGGTGCACCACGTGGAGGTTTCCTGACTTTGCACCCCGCAGTGGCGGGTGTGAGGGCGGGATAGTCCCGAATAATACCATCAGATGCAGTGGGATCACTTGGACATGACCGTATAAAAATAATTTAATAAATAATCAGCCTTAATGTCAGTGTCGAAAACCCACTAATATTTATATTTATATTCATGTTAATTTTAGGATTATGTACAGTTCAGGTTAAATCTATACTAATATTATAAAGCTGAAGAGTTTGTTTGTTTGAACGCGCTAATCTCAGGAACTACTGAACCGATTTTGAAAATTCTTTCACTAATAGGAAGCTATATAACTCCTGAGTGCTATAGGCTACTTTTTGTCCCGGGAAAATATTTTTGTCCCGGAAAAACTTTTTCACGCGGGCGGAGCCGTGAGCACTACTAGTGAAATATATTGATCGTAATTGGCAATAACAAAAAGTTGATTAGGTTTCCGTAATATCTAGATTCAATTGGAAACTCAATCATTCGTTTTAATAAGTCCATACCTACGACAGTGAGGTTGACTGCGACATTCCTGGTAGGCGACAGTCTGAAGTCGACTCGACAGTGGTACAGCGCCTGGTCGTCGTCTGTCAGAGCTGTGATGACCAATGCTGTGGGCTGTCTATACAAATCTGCCTTTAATCTTCCATTGGTGTTGAATGCTGGGTCTGACCATTCCTTATCCGGAAATTCGAAGCTGTGGACAAGAGTTATGTCAAATTGTGAATGCATTCTAGTGCAAACGAATATAATAATAAAGAGAACATCGGTGATATTAAACTCAAACTCATTTTTTTTATTCAAATAGTCTTTCACAAGCTCTTTTGAATTGTTATGAATCTACCACCGCTTCGGAACGTGTTATCACGAGGCTACACTTTACTTAACACTCGGTTTAGGTGCTTTTATACAAGAATAAAATAGAGATAGGTACTGAATTTTTTTTATGGTATCGAATGACGAGACGAGCAAGCCGGTCACTTGATGGTAAGCTATATGACCACACATAAACTGTAAAAACACCATCCAGCACCTTGAGTTAGAAAGTACCTACTGTGTGGCATTCTAGTGTGCTCGTCATCCTGAGACATAAGA